>CM054181.1:6560000-7760000 GCA_028829895.1 Sinotaia quadrata | reverse complement strand
ACCAGTAAAATGAGAATGATTTATAAGTGTTTAGCAAAAATTAAATGTTATGTGCATATCATCCAAGCAATATCCATAATTTAAGAAACAACATACAAAATTATTCAAAGTTGCTTTGTAAAACAAAACTTAATCTAAATGTAAAATATATTAAAATGAAATAAAAAATGTATATTTTCAGAGATAACAAAATTTTGAAACCAAAAAATAAACTGAACAAGTTTGGAAATCCATTTAATTTTGTTAAAAAAAATAATTAAAACACACATAAGGAAACTTGAATTTACAACATTGATAACAAATATCCCAAGAAAAATATGTTAAAATGTAAATTACTCAAAAGGGTTAGGGTGGAATGCAATCAAGACAGGGTCAAAGTATATATCACATAATTTGCATTACACTTATAACTGCAAAGTGCATTAACTGACTTCTTTTTTATGACCACAGATTAAATTTCATGCAGAGTTTCAAGCTTACAAAAAAGTAACTCTAATAAACATTATAACACAGTATTTTTAATTTTAAAATGAACATGTAAAACTGCACAATAAGTCCAATGATTGTGAGATAGTTTTTTCCTGCTCTGAGAAATCCTAAGTAAAACAATGTACATATCAATTTATAAAGTGGATTTACTATCATTTCTTCACTATAACCTCTAAACAGTTGACAAGTCAAGTGTCAATTCTATGATAGTTTATGAATATTGATATTTCAGTCTTTCTGATTCAACAATGCCTGCAACTTCATTCCATCATCATGGGAGTTGCCTGCCCTTAGCTGTCCAATTGACTATACAAGGATCCTCAATGAAGGAATGAGTCTTGCCATCCAATACATGATTGGTCCAAACTTGGATTTTGAAGCTCAATGAAGCTATTCAGCTACTTGTCTTTTACTGGAGAATTTTTTTTTTCAACTATACAAATACATGAATGTAGCAAGTTTCACTCACACATCAAAACAATTTTTAAAAGTTTTTTTTTGGGGAGGGATAAAAAATAATTAGCTCCATTTGGTAATGATGCAGCTTTGTATTTTAAATATTGATGATAAAACCTTTTTAGAATTTGCTTCTGATTTCACCACACATTAGTGTGTAATAAATAGCAAAGACAAACTATAATAGAAATCACTAATTTTACTGCGCATTGTTGTATATTACATAGTGAAGACATACCTTAATAGAAATCACTAATTTTACCATGTGTCATTGTATATCACATAGTGAAGACATACCTTAATAGAAATCACTAATTTTACTGCACATTATTGTATATTATTTACTGAAGAGAAGCCTTAAGAGAAATTATTTTTGATTTTGCCTTATACAAAATTGTGACTAAGTTCTTGGCAGCAAATATCTAGAGCCATGGGATACCACACAAAACTATCTCCCAAATTCTTACAGTCTAAAATGAATTCCAAAAACCAAACGCAATAAGAAATTTTAAAACCTTTTAAAGATATGTAGTACAAGGTAAAAACAAATGCTAGTATATCAGCTAAACAGAACTTCATTGGGACAATAACAATAATCGAGAGATAATAACAATGTACAATGCCTGATAAACAATTCAGGTCTTGATGAAAGCTATTTGGCCACAAAGTTCACATTTATTTTTCTCTTATATCTATAAAGTGTGAAATTGCAATTGTTAACAATTTATTTATTTATATATATTTTACAAGAGGAAAATAATTTAACAAGCCATCTTTGCAGTCTACATTTAGAAATCAAATTAACAATATATAGAATAATAAATATATTTTAAACTGATAATTTTTTCTTAGAATGGAGGCTGAGAAAATATAAGGAGCCAACCCTAAATTTAAAAAGCACTTATAGGTACTTTAATTACATCCCATCCCAAAATAATTAATTCAATTCATAATTTAATTTACTGAAGAAGAGCAATTTTTTTGTGCAAAGTTCAAATGAGAAAGATTTACTTTCTTAATGTGGTTCAACTTTGTGCATTTTAATAACAAACAAAAAGCCTGTTGCTATGTTCAGTGGAATTTGATGCACTGATGCACTCTTGACTCTGCACATTTTATAGATTCTTGCTACACAAATTAATCAAGATCAATATGAGAATCTCAACAGACCAGATCTAATCTTTGAGGTCATCTGAAGGTGATTCTGAACTAAATCTTGCTGTGCTCATGTTTCTAGCTTGGTACATGACCTGGGCCATGGAGTCATCATATTCATCTGTTCGTACTTTTTTCTGAAAATCAAGACCCAAAATGTAAACATTTTAATTGAATCACACAAATAAAACAATGTTAAACTATTTGGCTAAAAACAGTTAGCATGAAACATTATATGATTGTCGACAAAAACAAAATTGTGAAAGTGAACAGACTATGAAGCAAGCAGTTATAGTAAAGATTTTCTGTCATATTTTTCTGGTCTAAAACCAATTTTTCCCTTTAGAACCTCTAGTTCACAATCATCTAAATTCTGTTATAATATTTTCTGACCTATAACTCATAATCAATTTTATCACAACTCTAGCTCACAGCAATCTAAATGTTACTGACCACTATCTATACTCATTCACCTCTAGTTCACGGCAATCTAAGTGGTGTTATGTTCACAGTCATCAAAATGTTGCTGTCGTATTTTCTGATCTTTATCTCCTATTCATGTTCAGTCATCTTGGTGGTGCTGTCATATTTACTGACATTACTCATGCTCACAGTCGTCTAAATGTTGTTAACTTTTATCTCATATTCATGTTCACAGTCAACTAAATATTGTTACATTTGCTGATCTATGTCTCATATTCACGCTGATATTCATCTAAATGTTGTTACTTTTATTTCATATTCATGTTCACAGTCAACTAAATATTGTTATATTTGCTGATCTATATCTCATATTCATGTTCACAGTCAATTCATCTAAATGTTGTTAACCTTTATCTCATATTCATGTTCACAGTCAACTAAATATTTTTATATTTGCTGATCTATATCTCATATTCACGCTGACAGTCATCTAAATGTTGTTACCTTTATCTCATATTCATGTTCACAGTCATCTAAATGTTGTTACCTTTATCTCATATTCATGTTCACAGTCATCTAAATGTTGTTACCTTTATCTCATATTCATGTTCACAGTCATCTAAATGTTGTTAACCTTTATCTCATATTCATGTTCACAGCCATCCAAATGTTTCTGACCTTTGTCTCATATTTATGTTCACAGCTATCTCAGTGTTGCTGTTATAACTGTGCTCATTCGGATGCGTAAATCATTGTATTATAACTGCGCTCACTCAGATGTGTAAATCATTGTATTATAACTATGCACACTTGCTTGTGTGAATCAATGTACTATAACTATGCCTTATGGCAGCACTGTCTCTACTCACTATATTATCTTATAACTGCAACTCACTTGGTTGTGTGAATCAATGAATTATAACTATGTCTAAGGGCAGCACTGTCTCTACTCATTTTTCTCAATAAGTTTGCTATTTAACACATAATTCAATGACTGCATGTTTTAATCTAAATTTTGGTACTGACTATGGCCCATCAAATTTGTCAAATTTTATTCGGGAGATATTTTTCCAAAACTCAGTCAGGAAAACAGTGTACAAAACTGGAATAAATATGGCACTATTTGTTGCAAAATTATAACTAAAAATAAAATGTCAGAAACTCAAGTATGTTACAGAGTCTGTGCCACATTAAGGTGTGTAAATATTATGTTATAATGGTGATGTCATAACATAGTGTGTAATCTTTATGTTAGAGTCTGTGCCAAAACATAGTGTGTAATCTTTATATTACAGAGTTTGTGCCAAAACAGAGTGTGTAATCTTTATGTTACAGAGTTTGTGCCAAAACAGAGTGTGTAATCTTTATGTTACAGAGTTTGTGCCAAAACAGAGTGTGTAATTATGTTACAGTGGTGGATGTCACAACATAGTGTGTAATCTTTATGTTACAGAGTTTGTGCCATAGCATGCAGAGTGAATGTCATAACATAGTGTGTAATCATTATGTTACAGTGGTGGATGTCATAACATAGTGTGTAATCATTATGTTACAGTGGTGGATGCAATAATATAGTGTGCAATCATTATGTAATTGACTTAGTACCACAACATGAGTTATATATTATATTAAAGTGATGGTTGTCAAACATGTGTAAACATTATGTAATATATTTTGAACCATAACATACGTTGTAATATTTATGTTACTAATAAACACTCTATTAATAAATGACAATGAGGCTTAGTGAACACCACTAGCAAAACTGGGCATTCCCTAACACCATTAATATGTCAATAGTGAGAAAATAAAACCTAAAACTTACTTGTTGCATGCATTTTCTTACCTTCCATCTCTTGCCCTTGATAGAAGTTTGAACATGGCCCAAATTGTAACAGCCATCTGAGACTGTGCGATCATTTTGACCATGAGCCTCTTCACTTTCATCATCACTGTGGGTCCGGCCATAAATCTCCCTCTCACTCTGCACAGCCAGCATATTTTACTTAAATTAATTAATCCTCATAAATATTTATGTACCACTCTATTCATATATTTCAAATTCACATGTATTTTTTAATAATTTCTTTATAATGTTTCTTGCCTGATTCCATCGCTGTATTTTGGGTTTTATTCTTCTTTAAGAATTTATCTCCTAAGAGAAACAAACACAGTAAGAGATTAATGTTTGTAGACATCTAGTTGTATAACAGTAAAAGTATTTTTCTAATCAAACTGTTTTTTCCCATCTTTCAAACTTGTGTGTATAAAGAAGTTTCAATACAGCCATATACAAACAAGCCACAACTGAAGAGGTCAAGTTATTCCCCAGGAATAAAATGCCTTTTGCCCACTGATGTCTCTGCTATTACAGTCTTTTGTAGTTAGTGCTATGAGGATATATTGCAAGCCATCTAGTGTTTTGCAATTTTTCTTGCAGGTGTTGGCTTCTTTATGCTTTCCTCATATAGCACTGAGTCAATCCTGCCATCCTTTTGTTTGTCTCTAAGTTGTGTTAAGGTGTACAGTTTCCTTACATTCTCAGTTGTTTGTCTCCTTCATATGATGTTTATAGCACCAAGATTTACTCTGTTGTGAATGTAGAAGTTTGAAAGAGTATTTTGACATTTATAGCACCAAGATTTACTCTGTTTGTTGTGAATGTAGAAGTTTGAAAGAGTATTTTGACATTTATAGCACTTCGATTAATGTTGTGAATGTAGAAGTTTGAAAGACATTTTGACTCTCATTATTTGAGTTTTGAGTGTTCAGGCACTTCACTATCTAATTTGATGGAAATCATAACTACTTCTCATTTTTATTGTCCTCTTGATGACACTTTTTGAAATAGCTGTAATACAGCCCCAAGTGGAAATAGCTGTAATACAGCCCCAAGTGGAAATAGCTGTAATACAGCCCCAAGTGGAAATAGCTATAATACAGCCCGAAGTGGAAATAGCTATAATAAAGCCCCAAGTGGAAATAGCTGTAATACAGCCCCAAGTGGAAATAGCTGTAATAAAGCCCCAAGTGGAAATAGCTATAATAAAGCCCCGAGTGGAAACAGCTGTAATACAGCCCCAAGTGGAAATAGCTGTAATAAAGCCCCAAGTGGAAATAGCTATAATAAAGCCCCATGTGGAAATAGCTGTAATACAGCCCCAAGTCGAAAAAAATACACTTGACCCTAATGACTTGCAAAACTATCACCCAGTCTATCTATCAGCTATATCAGCAATCCTTTCTCATCTTTAATGCAAGTCATTCAGAGCCATTCGATGTTTTAATATTTCTAATGCTGGTTTGCTCAGATGTTGATGCACTATGTGTACTAAACATACGATAAAGTAAAGTGACACTTCCAGTACATGTCCAGATGTGTCTTTCTTTTTGCATTAAACACTTGTACTTAAAGTGAATACTTTGTTCTGGTAAAATAAAGAAATATCACACATGATTTTATCTTGTGTGCAGTATAAGATTTCATATTGAAAATAACAAGTATATGATTTAGCTTCTTTTTTTTTTTTAATGCATTAATAGCAAATAAATTAAGGTATTTTATAAAAATAAATACAATGTTTTAAAAAATAAATTGAAAGGGTTCATTTCTGTGCAAATAACCATAGCAAATGCAGCAAGCTAAATTTGTTAATAGTGGGCCCTCTGATTGTCCATAATAAAAACAAACCACTTGCTCTGACAAATCAGCAGAAATAATTTTTAAAAAGATACTATCTTACATACAAGAATCAAGGAAAAGAAGTATATCAGACAATTTAGAGAGCAAAACCCCTTTCATAGATACATTCATTCAATCATTCTGGATCTCAAATGATTTCTTATAAAATCAATATTTCCTCAACAACAAAAAAATACAGCACATTGATCACATGGAAACAACAATTAGTACTCTCTTACAACACAAACATACAACATAGTGATCACATGGAAACAACAATTAGTACTCTCTTACAACACAAACATACAACATAGTGATCACATGGAAACAACAATTAGTACTCTCTTACAATACAAACATACAACATAGTGATCACATGAAAACAACAATTAGTACTCTCTTACAATACAAACACACAACATAGTGATCACATGGAAACAACAATTAGTACTCTCTTACAACACAAACATACAACATAGTGATCACAAGGAAACAACAATTAGTACTCTCTTACAAATATACAACCTAGACTCGAGTGCATCGAAATTAAAGTTATGTTAAAATCTGTATCTGATATGATTCTATTTAATGGATTTATGTATAGAAAGTCTGACCATCCATCCATCTGGTACTATTATTGCAATCAACATATGTATCAGGTGCTGCTTACTGCAATCATATCTGTATCAGGTGCTACTTACAGCAATCATATCTGTATCAGGTGCTACTTACAGCAATCATATCTGTATCAGGTGCTACTTACTGCAATCATATCTGTATCAGGTGCTACTTACTGCAATCATATCTGTATCAGTTGCTACTTACTGCAATCATATCTGTATCAGGTGCTACTTACTGCAATCATATCTGTATCAGGTGCTACTTACTGCAATCATATCTGTATCAGGAGCTACTTACTGCGATATCTGTTCATAAAGATTCTATTAGTGGTGATTTTCATAAACATAAAGAATATAGTGTATTTTGAATCTAAATCATTCTCTGAAATTTGGTTCTATTAAGTGGTGATTCTCATAAACATATTTTGGTTCTATTAAATGTCATCAACTGTTTTTGTAAATGTAGACCAGAATCATGTGACCTCATTGTTTAGAAGGAGCCACTTCCTTTGGCCAAAGAGGTAACATGATTCTAGTCTACATTTACAAAAACAGTTGATGACATGCGATGACAATACCTTCTGCCTTTCTTGCACTTTATTTTCAACGGTCTTGAGTTGACTGCAAACTGTATGGTACACTTTCTTCTTTGTGTCCACTGAATCAGGAGCAGATGAATGCCTGCAATAAATGGTTATAACATGTAGAAGCTAGACTGCACAACACATAAAAGTAGTTTGCACAACATACACAAGTCCAATTGCAAAAGTCAGATTATATAGCATACAGAATTCAAAACATATGGAAGTCAGATTGTATACCATTCAGAAGTCCAATTGAATCAGATTGCCCTACATACATTAGTCAGATTGTACAGCATACACATCAGACCACACACAACACCAAGTCTGATTTATGCCCTGTACAATATATAATTTGACAGATCTAGGGTCTAAAAATCAAATAATAATGCATTTTGCACTGTAGATAAAAGAGACTACCCTGTTGATGATCACTTGAAAAATTAATATCTCAAAAACTACTATATATACATGTATTGCCTTTTACATTAAACAAACAATTATTCAGTGTGATTTTCCCAGTAAGTATGTCATGCACTGTAAATGGCTCAGAAATAGATGTCGAAAAAAAGAGAGAATATCCAAATCTGCAAACTTTGAGTTTAGAAATTTTAGAAAATATTCCAAATTGGCACTCAGGGAGTCCATACAGAAGAAAATAATCCTGGTTCAGTTGCAGTTGTTGTGGGCTCTGCTGCAATTTCCTGTTTCTCTATTTATATATATGAGGCTATTAGAAGGCTCTAGAAGCTTCTAGACTGTCAACACTAGGAGCACGATTAAAGCATGCTGAGAAAAAAAGTTCACCAACGCAAAGATTTCCATTGTTTAGTTTCGGGTAGTACACAGTTCGGTTGGGTGTATTACTAACACTACCCTATGCATTGTTATTAAAAAAAACAATTATTCTATAATCGCACTTCAATGCACTACACACACACATGCAGACATGTGTGTGCAGTAGACAGTCCTTTCAAAAAATAACATAAATAATTATTGCATTCTGTGACCAATATAAAATGAGTAATTTTTAAAAGAATAATTTTGATGAATTAGAAATTTCCTCTCCACATGACAAAACTGACTTTAATTATTTCTCTGAACTCTCCTTTCCGTGATGATATCCATGAACTTGATTAAGTATTTGTTAATTGACTGTTTATGTCTATGGTAGGATAAACTGAATATTTGCCCAACGTTAAGTGAACATTGTTGTGGAGTGATGTAAATGCCAATGCCATTTTGATTATATTTATAAAGTTGTATATTTGATTGTTGGTTTAATAAATTTATTGTTAAATTTATTGACCTTCTTACAAATATTGATAGCCATATGTTGGAGTGGGTGGAGGGGGCTTGCTAAATATAGATTAAAAGATGGATTAAGATGGATATGTTAAGTTTAACCAAACTTCAAATAAATGAGACATAACAAAGAGAATCAAAGAAGGGTCTTCAATTTTTTAAAATTCAACTTTCACCCTAATGAGCTCTTGTAATTAAACAAGTTTAAAATTAAACAGAAAGCCTTACGCGCTGCGCCAGGCAAGACGCTGGTTCATGAGGGCCACTCCACGTGACTTAGAGTATTCTCCTTTGAGGGCCAGGTCAGAGGCAAGTCTCGTAGCATGTACACCTATTACACTCAGGTTAGCATCTTAGAGGGAAAAGAAAATTATGCAATTATTACTCAGAGGCATATGAATAAGCCTTCTAAAGATAGTCAGTTCTCTGCTAGAAAACAAATGTTACAAAAATATATTAAACAAGTACATATTTAACCATCTATACAAGATAGATTAATAAAAAATACAAACTATGAAGCAATTTTTTAAAAGAATACTTACAAAGTGTTAACAAAATTAAGAGTTCTCTTATCATATGCATTCATCTTGTCTAAATGGCTGAGCTCTCACTAGAAGGAAACAATAGCAGACAAGAACCTAAACTAAAACCAATCATTAAATCTTCTGCCTTGCTCTGATAATACCCGACAGTGTGTCATCAAATTACAATAGTAGAGGGAGGGTTGACTTCTTGAGCATTTCAAAAGAACTTATTTTACCTAAAATTACATTTCACCAACACACAGCCATGTGTCAGCAGTGCTAAGAACTTATTTTACCTAAAATTACATTTCACCAACACACAGCCATGTGTCAGCAGTGTTGAGAGGATCACAAATATAGCAGGAGAGAGATTAATTTAAAAACCTTAAAAAGAGTTTCGTAGCATTACTTAGAGAGAGAGAGAGAGAGAGAGAGAGAGAGAGAGAGAGAGAGAGAGAGAGAGAGAGAGAGAGAGAGAGAGAGAGAGAGAAAGAGTCTGAAAATTTACTAAAGTGAACTCCTGCTAAATGAATGATTTTGTTAAACAGATGTCATTCCACTGATCCTTTGTGTTCACATGGCATCAATCTCAATTAGTAACCAACTACTGTCAGGACAAATGGGTCACCAATTTCACATAGAGCACTAGAAATTAGTCAAAGCAGCTCTTACGCAATAAGTGCTATCCACTGATGGGGTTTTAGGAACTTTAGGGTTTTCCTTTGTAATTGTTGTACTGGCAGAACAATTGATCCACAATTATTGTATTATATTGATTCCATTCAAGAACAATTACTCTGATGATACAGAAACACAACTACTACTTCTTTTATTGGTAAAACTGGGCAACAGTTGTCCCAAATACCCTCTCCTCATAGGCCTGGACTAAGAAGTGTGAACATTTATACTTACGTTCCTCTGCTACTTTTCTATCCCTTGTGACAGGCTTCTTCTGGGTGAGAACTCGAAGAGCTTTTGTTCCATCTGTGTCTGTGTATATTATTTGCAGCTGGAAAGGCAGTTCTGATGGAATTTCACTGGAAGAAGAACCAGATTTGCTGCTTTGGGCAGCAGCACCAGAAGCAGTTACAGGGAGAGAACTTGCTATGAAGGAAGAAAACATTATGAATAGACCATGAAACTAATGTGACTTGTTTACAAAATAAAATCTCATTTTATTGAATCTGTGCTTAACTACATAATCAGATGGAAAACATCAACACAGGTCAACATGAACTAATCCAATCTATTAACTTATCATGATGTATGAATCTGCACTTAATTATAAATGACTATTAAATTCTTGAAGAAACATTTACAGATAATGTTTGTTTGTATTTCTATGCTGAGTCAACCCATGTAAGTTATCTCACAGTCAGACAGTTCAGAACATGCTATAAACTTAGATAGACATAATTAAATTTTAATCATTTTAATTTAAAATTTAAATAATTTATGAACTAAAACAGACTAAAAAGGGGTAGGTCATTAAAAGATTATTAACCTGTTCGCTGACGGAGGCACGTATACATGCATATATCTACGGGGGCGTGTATACAGCTATTACACACGCATGCTTATTGTTACTAACATTAGTCATTCAAAATGAGCCAATCAGTGTGAAGCAAATATATTTTCCCTTAGCAGACAATCTGTATCAATTCTACCATTGGATAGCTGTAACAATGTCTCTGTTGTTTTCTTTGTGTGTAACCCCCCTGCTTTGAAATATTTCATTCAAAACTGACATTCTAAATTCTTTCTTCTAATTCTTCTTTCCTTTTTGTCTATTTTCTTCTCTGTATTATATCAGCAATTTGTTTGAAAATTTATTTTCATAATTTACAAC
This sequence comes from Sinotaia quadrata, assembly GCA_028829895.1. Taxonomy (NCBI): domain Eukaryota; kingdom Metazoa; phylum Mollusca; class Gastropoda; order Architaenioglossa; family Viviparidae; genus Sinotaia; species Sinotaia quadrata. The sequence continues at coordinate 7,748,916 of CM054181.1, read as the reverse complement.
ATATATAATTCAGCAACATAGTATTTAACTGTGAGTCAGCCAGGTGGGTTTTATTTCTTTATGATTTAGCTGTAAGTCAACCATACATGTAGGTTTGTTATTTTATGATTTAACTGTAAGTCAACCATACAGGTAGGTTTCTTATTTTATGATTTAACTGCAGTTGTATCATATAGAGAGCTTTGTTTCATCATGATTTAAATATGAATCAAGGGAGATCTTAAAATGATATGTATATGTATAATAATAAATCTTTAATATATAATATTTTATTTTACACGATAAATATTTATTTATTTGTCAATTAAGTAAGTAATAAGGAACAGTACTATAGTCCTTTTCACCTTAAGACAACTAAACAATGTACAATATGTTAAGCATAAAATATAAATTATTACTGGCACCAGTATACTTATCAGTAAAGGTAATCTGTAAAATATAAATAGAAAATATAAATTATTACTGGCACCAGTGTACTTATCACTATTGTAATCATAAAATTATAAATGGTAGCAGCCTGTTTATTTGGTAATCTACAATATTATTTCAGTGTACATAACTGGTAATGAATTTACAAGAACAATCATACCTTCCAAACTTGAGGACACTTCATCAATCTTATCAAGTGGCTCCACTGTCTGTTGCTGCTGTGTATGTGGTCGTTTGGTCTTCCTCACACCGTACTCAAATGATATTTCTGTATCAGCTGTCACATTGCCAATCTCACGATTTTCCTTGTTGGCTTCATTCTCTTCAGTACCAATATAGCTAAATTAAATATTAAATTTAAAATTCTGTGAGTTTTAACAAAATATAATGTTAAAACATTCTGGCCAAAACTTGGTATGATCTGCGTTCAGATTAATCACATAAGATCCTATCGGTTGCTAAATCATAAAGAGAAAATAACATTTTAAATACAGTATATTTCATGTCCATAAGTGAATATTCATGGGTAACTAAGTAGAAAATTTAGTTTATTAATTAATAAATATTTTAAGTAATAAATGACAGATTTAAAAAATGACTCTGTTACATTTTATAATGGTTTCAAATTGATTTCATACAACTATTTCATGAAGAGAAATTGCAAAGAGTTTTCACTGACAACAATAGCAGCCTTGCAGAACAAATGTCACAACAGTCTCACAAACAAATGACACAACAACACCTCACAAACAAATGTCACAATAACAACCTTGCAGAACAAATGACACGACAGCCTCACAGAACAAATGTCACAAGATCCTCACAGAACAAACGTCAAAAATAACAGCCTCACAGAACAAACATCACAACAACAGCCTCACAGGACAAACATCACAACAACAGCCTCACAGAAAAAATATCCAGAGAAACACCAAGCAAAACTTGTACTCCCCTCTCCAAAATACTCACAGCTCATGGTGTAAGATAAAGGTGGCTACAACACCAGTAGCAATGATCTTGTTGGCCAGAATATTACTGAACTCTTCAGTCAGTTTGAAAGGGTCCACAATGTTTACCTGTTACATGGAAACCCAAAACATGCCAGCAACTGATACTGTTTAATTTAGTTTATTTATTAACATAATTTATTTTTAAATTTATTTATTTAATTAATACTATTTAAGAAGACATCCAGAGAGTATGTGAGACCCTTAGGGCTCTGGCTGGCAAACAAACAGAAGCAAATGGTATTCCTCTAGTATGCCTGTCTTAAAAGTATTAGGGAAAAGACTAGCTTACTTAGGAAAAATCCCTTTTCTATTTTCAACTGTACAACCAGAAGAATAATGAATGAAATTTTCCAAAGGCAGTAGCCGTTGTTAACAAGCAAGAATGCGAGGAAAGATAACACAGAGATAGACTAAGTGACTACAAAAGGGCCAACAGAAGGATCAAAAGCAAAAGTAGACACATCTTGAAAAGAAAACCTAGAAAAAGTAGAGGAGATCTTCCAACTTATCACACCCATGATATCTGTAATCTACATTCAATAAAATGCTACAAGAAACAGCTCTAATTTTGGAACTTTAACAGATCCTGGGCAAGCGCACTAGACATGCTTGTAAACACCCATAATACCTTGTTATGTTACAAGCCCAGTGACTTACTGCAAAAAATATCTCACATGCAAAAGGACAGAAAACTTTTTGTTAACCGTAAGAGATTAGATTTCTGAAAGTAAATTTTGAACTCAATTAGGTCTTGAATGATTGAGAACTTCCAAAACTGGCAAAGGACTGATTGGCTACCTTAATCAAGGACTCCATTCTTTGCAGAAAAAATGGATCTAATACTATCTTAAGTGGACCAACCCAAAAGTGTTGATATTTGTGGAATTCCCAAACAAAGCATGAATTTTGCTGATTCTGTGCAATGAGGTGAATGCTACTAAGGAAACGGTACAGCTCTAAATATTCTCTGACTGGAATCACCATAGCATATTCCAACTCCATGCCCGAGAATCAAGGTGGTGTCTACCAATCACATGACTTCACTATGATCTGGAAGGTCAATATGGCCATAGGAAACGTGCATGCAATCATGCATTCATCTAACGGACAATATGGCTACTGAACACAGTCAAATCCAGGAAAGATTAAATGAAAAATGGGCATCTGCATAGTCTACCTCTATATCTAAATATTGTCCATCCCAACACAAACTTACTGCTTGGAACCCCTAAGAGTGAAGTGTCCAGTCCATCCCTAGATAAAAACTTATTAATTGGAACCCCTAAGGGTGAAATATCTATCCCAATACAGACTTACTAATTGGAACCCCTAAATATCTATCCCAATACAAACTTACTAACTGTAAACCGTAAGGGTGGTGTCTATCCCAATACAGAGTTATTAATTGGAACCCTTAAGGGTGAAATATCTATCCCATACAGACTTACCAATTGGAACCCCTAAGGGTGGTGTCTATCCCAATACAGACTTACTAATTGGAAACCCCAAGATCCAGAGATTGAGCAACTGATTCGGGACCATGTCCACAGTGTCACCAAAATATTAGGGAACAATATCATTCCTACTCTGACAAGCAAAGGGAAACCACTCATACCTTGCAAAGGCTAAGGAATACCACTCCTATTCTAAAAGACTAAGGGTCACCACTCCCAAGGGACACCACTCATACCCTGACAGGCTAAGGGTCACCACCCTGATAGACTAAGAAACACCCCTCCTACCCTAAATATAATACATTTGAATGACAGGGACTGAGAGGAAGGGGCAGAGCTGTTTCTAAGCACTCTCTGATGGCCTACATCAAAAAGGCCAGAGCTGTTTCTAAGCACTGGTGGCCTACATCAAAAAGGCCAGAGCTGTTTCTAAGCACTGGTGGCCTATATCAAAAAGGCCAGAGCTGTTTCTAACCACTCTCTGATGGCCTACATCAAAAAGGCCAGAGCTGTTTCTAACCACTCTCTGATGGCCTACATCAAGAAGGCCAGAACTGTTTCTAACCACTCTCTGATGGCCTACATCAAAAAGGCCAGAGCTGTTTCTAACCACTCTCTGATGGCCTACATCAAGAAGGCCAGAGCTGTTTCTAACCACTCTCTGATGGCCTACATCAAGAAGGCCAGAGCTGTTTCTAAGCACTCTCTGATGGCCTACATCAAGAAGCTTGCTGGAGGGGAAGGGATCACTTTTGTGCAAAAGAAAAAGTAAAATAGTGGTCTGTGCAGACAACTCTCACAATACACAGGTGACAACAAAAGCACTGACACAAATGAGAGTGCCTATGACAGTGCATACACTGAAGCCTCAATGACATAAACAAACAAAACAAACACTTTGTTAAAAATGTTCATGTCAGTGCTGGGGATTCTCAAACTGTGGGTTATGGTCACCAGGAGTGTCTGTCACAATCAGCTTTCAAATATTTATTTTCAGAATTGCAAATATTTATTTTCTTATCATTTAAGTAGGGAGAAAATGTCATTCAAAAGTATGAGAACTGCTTGTTCAATAATTTCTGTGTTTGAATTATTTCAATGAAAGCTTTCACTATGACAAGATTTTTAATCAAATTTTGAAATAATCAAAGGAAAGCATACCTGCCCACCAGTTCGCTCTGCCAGTTTCCCCAGATGCACCAGCTTACAGTCCGTTCCTTTGATAGTGATGACAGATATGGATACTCTGTTGAAAGGAGTCAATGATTTCAATATTATAGCTAAAAAAAAAAACAAAAAACAAAAAAACATTTTCTCATGCTTCATATATATATATGTAAGATATTGAGACCCTAGCAAAATGGTTTTAATTTTTTTTCAAAACTCATCAGATAGTTGATTTTAATAAGTCATAGAGAATCTGCATTTAAAGTAACTTCAAATAATGTTGTTGACAATAATTTTATTCCATTATAATTACAAGAAGACAGTTACTTAAGAGTATCAATTAAGACAATATAACCATACAATGTCAAATTTCCTTATCTGAGCCTCTGCAATTTATAAGGGGGTAAGGGGGAAGGTGCAAATGACCATATATGTGAAGTAAAATGAATAAAAACAATACAAAATAAATGAAAGGGAAGTAACTAACCCTTTACTACTAGCACTTTCACTGATAGTTTCATAGAACTCTGATGGCTCTTGTTCACCATCTTGCGGATCTTCTACTCGCCCAAGCCCAACATTAGCCTTGCCGTCAGTACACAGAATTACTTTAGAGCCAGGGTGGTGTGAGGCCATGCTCAAGGCCACAATCAGAGCTGGTCCGAGGGCCGTAGGACCACCTTCTTCCAAACTGAATTTTGAACAACAATTATAACATGAGAAATACGAGTTCAGATAAAGACAAAGTAAATGATCAGAAAGGAAGGCATGATTGAACCAGAAAGATTAAAGACTGAATCAAAACAGGGGTAGGAAAAAGATGAATCAATACAAGGTAGAAGAATTAAAAAGAAAGGAAGACAAGATTGATTCAGGGCAGGAATATGACATTCAGTAGAGAGAACAGCAAGACTAAACAGAACACAGGACATAATAGTACAGAGGTAGACAATACATTCAATAAATGCTTGTCATTCAGGAAATTCATATAAATGTGCAAATCATACAGGAAGTACATGTCAAAATGCAAGTCACAGAGGAAGAGTATCTCAAAGTGCAAGTCTTAAAAGAACTCCATGTGAGATGGAAATGTAGGCCATACAGGAAGTACATGTAGGACAGAAAGTGAAAGTCAGATGGGAAGTGCAAGTAGAACAAGAAGTGCAAGACAGACAGGAAGTGCATATAAGACAGGAAGCGCAAGTCAGACAGGAAGTGCAAGTCAGACAAGAAGTGCATGTCCTATGGAAGTTACATCAGGTCATATAAAGTGCAGGTCTTACAAACACTCATCTCAAACAGGAAGTGCAGGTTAAAGTGCATGTCATGAAGGAGGCAGGTCATAAAGAAACTGCAGGTCAAACTAGAATGACATATTATGCAAGGAAAGTCAAAGTGCTTGTCAAATAAAAAGTCTAATATGTACAGGAAGTGCCTGTTGTATATTAAGTGCATGTAGCGCCTGTTGTGCAAGAAGTGCATGCTGTATGGGATCTGCATTTGAAACAGGAAATGCAATATGTGTAGGAAGTGCACGTTGTAATGGAAGTGTGTGTTGTGCAGGAAGTGCATGTTGTACTGGAAGTGTGTTGTACAGGAAGTGCATGTTGTAATGAAAGTGTGTTGTACAGAAAGTGCAGGTGTAATAGAAGTGTGCATGTTGTAAAGGATATGTATGTTGTGACAAGTATATATGTACAAGAAGTGCATGTTATATGGTGTGCGTGCTTAAAATAAAGTGCATTTTTTACAGAAAGAGCATTTTATACAGCAGACAATTACAGAAGTTGATGTTATTTATGATGTGCATGTTGTGTAAAACATGTCAGTGAGAACACCTAAGGTTAGTTAATTTAGGAAAATGATGATTACAGCAACAATGATAATGGAAAATGTAATTCCAGCAGAAGTATATGTGAACTTTATTGTAACTATAGCTACCCAAAGACTTTTTCACCAAGTGCATGTCGAGTCTCTTTGATTGCCTTGGGCTTGGGGAGACTTGAACCTAATTTGGTCAGCTCTTCTATGCTTTTCAGTTTGTCTCCTGCCACTGTAACCACTTCTTGGGTACCATCACCAATTACCTGCACCTTTTGAAAAAAGAAATCTATATTTTTTACAAATAAAATAAAAATGATGAATTAAAAGTAAAGAATCACATAACAAGAAATATAAAATGTTCAAATGGAATTCAGAAAATACCTAAATTAATTAAATAATGGATTTCTAGTTTCCTTATTTAATCTTTTAATAGCTTTGAACCTTGTTTAATACTTGATGCATGTATTGTGAAAATATAAGCTAGTTTGTAATGTTCAAAACTATCCTATGAAAGTAGCATACTTCACAATTAAATGTCACAAGGCCAATGTGACGATCAGGATGATTGCGAGCCATCTCTCCCAACTGGTGATCCACGGCTGCCTGGACAGCTTGTAAACGAGAGATGTATGTGACATCTCTTCGCTGACTGGGAAGGAACTGGTCCTCACTGAGACTATTCATGTGTCGAAGACGACGTAGCTGTGAGCCACCACGCAGTTTTAAATAACCAGGAATCTTCAAAAGCAGAAGAAAAATGTTTTACAATGTAATTCCTTCATTCCTCTGTGTACACAACTTATTTATTCTATAAAACAAAATTAATTATAAAGCAATTCATATTGTGTCAACATAAAAGCCTTATAAACTGCTGCTGGTTCATAAATATTTCAATCACTTAAAAAAAATATGCATTCATTGTCCAACTTCTTTGATTCTTTCCACTAGTACTGACATTCAATTTGAAAGGAGGGAAAAAATGTCTTTTTGTCAGGATTTACAGAGTCAGTTAATACATCTGACAGAGAATATATCACACATGACAGAGATGTACCAAAGCCAGTCAGAATGTAATGCATGGGACAGAAATGTACCAAGCCAGACAAAGAATGCGAAACATGTGACAGAGATATACTAAGCCAGACAAAGAATGCAAAACATGTGACAGAGATATACCAAGCCAGACAAAGAATGCAAAACATGTGACAGAGATATACCAAGCCAGACAAAGAATGTAATAAAATACATGACAGAGATGAATCAGAGTGTTGTACACAACAGTGTTTGTTATTCTAATCAAGACTCCCAAGACTTTAGGAACTTTTCATCTTTAGGTGTTTTCAGTTCCTTGGAGGGACTTGTCTCCCCTCATTGGATTTTGGGGATGATGAGGGAGGTTGAGGGAAAATCTGATGACTTCTTTGGTAGTGCCAGTATCTAAAGCAATTTATCCTTGGAGTTATTTTTGCTATCAGTTTTTCTATTGGCATGCACTGAGTTGAGTAGTATACTGCTGACAGTAACTGTTCTAGTAGGTGTCATGCTACGAACCAGTGCAAAATTGGCACTAACCAGAAGTGCTTCCATAGCCGACCATGACGGTTGTTGTGAGCTGCAATCCTTCTGCTAAACAGTACAAGAAGTTTGCCAGACAATATTTTACTTGTTGGTTGCATGTCCATTTAATGAACTTTTTCTGTTCACAGTGCAACATTCAACGTGAATGATTGGATGGTTAGCAACTTTATGGCCTTCCTTCCTGGCAGTGATAACATGAAGATGAGTGTAGTGAGTGTGCCTGTTTGCCAACTATGTTGTATTTAGTGTGTTAATGGAACACTTTAGACAGAGAATGCAGCATGCTCTACGAAGTTGTATAATACGAGTTACAAATACTAAGATGTAGCATTTTTTTGTTTTATAAAATACAAAACTGTATGATACAAGTCAATATCTTAGAGAAAAATGTGTTTAATAAGATGATAAATAATAATAATAATAATTTACAGAACTTTAAAAGACAGAATTTGTAAATGAGATTTCCTGCATAAGAAGATATAAAACAATATAGTATCTGAGTAAGACTTATTTCAGAAGGTAAAATGAGAGAGAATGACATTTTGCAGATAAAATGTTACAAGATAATATATGAGAGCATTTCATAAGACTCAAAACAGTACCAAGTAATATGAGAGGGTGTTTTTCATAAGACATAAAAGAGTGCAGGCAATATGTGAGAGTGTGTTTAACAAGACATAAAACAGTACAAGTAATATTTGAGAGTGTGTTTAACAAGACACAAAACAGTACAGGTAATATGTGAGAGTGTGTTTCATAAGATACAGAACAGCAGCAACTAGTGTGAAATTGACATTTTTCTTAAGATAAAAAAAATATTAACTGATGGGATTGTGATATAGTACTCAGACACAAAATTAAATAACTAATGAGACTGTGAAGTTTTAGAACGTTACAAAAATATTTTAATGGATGTGACTGTATACTAAATAATAAGATGGTGAGACTTAGTCCATTAAATAAAAACTGCTTCAAAATGTGTTATTCTAATTTAAATTTAAGTAAAAATAAATATTGAATTAAATATTTCAAATTTAAATTTAAAATGAAAACTGCAAATAAAATACTTTGCTCAAGTCACTGCAACAAAGCACAGGAATACAAAATAAATATTTTACAGTTCAGTCTACATATGAATATAAATCTACCTCAGAAGTGACACACATGCTCCCAGAAATGTCCACACAGAAGATAACCAAAGATTCATCTTTTCCGGACAGTCCACAGGTCGATGTGGAAAGTGAGGGCTCTACAAGAAAAGTCACATCATCGGCAGTTGGCTTTTCTTCATCCTCAATGTCAATGACATTATGGTTGCCACAGAACTCACAACACCATAACTACCAAATACAAAGACCACAAAATATGATCACTCTCTTGCAGATTTAACTTGATAAGTAATTAACAAATAAGACAGATCAAAATATGACTATATTCTGGGTATTGTACAAAACTATAATGTCAGGGATGTTGGGTTACCCACTCTTTCACATTTTCTGGTGAGTTTGCTAAGAGATCTGAACAGGGCTAATTACTAAATAATTACAACTAAAATGTATGAGTTAAATTCAGTTCATACACCAATGCTTTAGATGGTACAGTATACAAGTCCTAATTATACAGAGCCCAGGGACAAAAGCAAAATGTACAAATTTGTCTTGACCATTATGCCAGCTATGCGGATGCAAATCCCAGCAATGATAAAGAGGAGAAAGAAACAAAAATATACATATTATTTTCTTGTTGGAGCCATTTGTACAAATGCTTTCTTATTCTACAGGCACAGTTAATGTCTCAATACTCTATGAAACAAATGGCAGAGCCATCATGCTACCTCCAACAATACAAAACAAATAAAAGACATGCCTATATTCTGATAATTTGCTATGCTAGTTTTAATATTCCTTAAACATTACTGGAAAGAAACAGAGTCTGAAACAAAAATCCAACAGACATTACCTTGTCTGGACCATCAGACTTTATGGTGCTGATGTGCGAAAGGATAGCTTCACAACCTGTACACCGGACCGCTTCTCCAGCATGCATGGTGCTTGGTGTTTTGAGTGTGTCAAAGCGGACTGATACGACGTTAGTGTCAGCACGACGAAACATGCGATCATTGTTTTTTCCAGCACTAACTCTGCTTTTTTCTGATGCTGTAGAAAAAGTCAAAATATCATCTCAAAAGTAGTAATAAATTATCTAACAATAACTGATGATGTAGGAAGTCAAAATGTTATTTAAAAGGTAATATTATCTGTCTAACAACAATGAAGGATTTTTATAAATTTAATATATATTTAATTAAAAATAAAATAGTAGCATTTTTAAAAGATCGTTAAATAGCAGTAAGGATGTTTAAATTACAAATGCAAAACAACAGTTTACAAAATGTATTCTTTAAAAATAAGGTCACTTATATACAGTATTGTGGACATTTTAAAAATGTTGTTTCTTTTTAACAAGTTTCTATCTTAAAATATTAAATCATTTTTTAAAACCTAATATGGATTTTCTGAACATACAGCATAACTAGATAAGAATAATAGTTTTAATACCTGTGCAAACATTTGTATTATGAAATACTCCCAAGGGAGACAAGAAATATAATTTATATGGATGAACTCTAAAAGAGTAGTATTCATTTTGAAGTGATGTAAAAGATTTCAGGTTGATGTCAGTTGTTTAAAGATTTTAATTTAATGTTAAATAAAAATTGCAAAAAACACATACAAAGATTTTAAATAATTAAGATGATTTATTTCTATTCTGTTAAATAAAGTAGAAACAGTCAAGATTAGATGTAACCCTTTAGGAAACTATGAAATCTGGTAGAAATAAAGAAAATTAGATCTATTTCCAAAGATTAATTCAATTTCACTTATCAGTATTAATAGATTATTTACAAAGATTGAAGGATTAAAACAAGTTTTGGTAAAGAATGAGTTAATTATTGAATTTATTTATACCTAAAAACTAGTTTTAGTACAGAATAAGTTAATCACTGTATTTACAATGTACTTATGATATAAAATCAAGGAAAACCATATTATTCAACAAACCCCTGGCCTCTGAGCTGCAGCTTTAGTAGCACAACAGTCATTGCAGATTGATTATGACATGCTAAAAACAATTTTGCACTGATAAAGCACCTCTAATGATGCAATGCTGTGTGTTTGATGTGCACAGCTATCTAGCATGAATGTTATTTTCTCAGATACCCATTCATAATTTAATTACCTGATCAATAGCCTTAACTGAAAGTAGTGAATGAGAGGAATGAAATTAACCAAAATAGTCATAAATACAATACCAGATGTTGATAACTCCAGAAAGATAATGAAAAACCCAGTCCTGGCTTAAATTCATTTGTTTATACCGTACTAAGCAAAAGTGGTAATAAAGAGGGGACATCACTGAAGGGACTTCACTTCTGACTAAGTTCTTTTGTTTATCTTCCCATTTGGGATGCAAGCCCCTAGCTCTGGTTTTATGTGCAGTATAACCTGTACATAGCTCATACAATATGCATGTCTAGTTGAATGATAAAACATATATAAATGCAGTTTTGAAACAAAACTGAAACAATTAAGAAAAATAAATACAAGAAAAATGTCAAAATTCAAATACAATCTATAAAGAATGATTAAATTTTTTTTTTAAATGACAACAAAACTATACATTCTTCAGATTTCCAGTGATGTGTTTTCTTCTTGAACAGTTTGGATGCACTCCGATTACTTCGCGAAGGAGGAGGAGGTGCATTATACAGGATCGGGCCTTTGCCTAGGCAAACAAAAGGTGCATTACACTGACTCTGGCTAATGACTGGTACTGGTGCGGAGTCAGCCTCATCTATGCCCAAACCACTCTTGACATTGTGTACAATCCTGGAAAGCAGAGACTTTCCGGCTGGAGGAGCACTTCCATGTTCTTCTTCATCAGAACCAGAGTCACTGTGTATATATAAAAAAAAAAAGAATAATCAACAAATAATCTCTGTGTTTCAAAGTTAAGATACTGCATCAAGATTCAACAGCTTATTCATGAGAAAATAATTACTACTGTACTTTTAGTGTCAATTAATATGTCAAAACTATCCATGAGAAAGTAATAGCTACTTATCAGTTATACTTTAGTATCATAATGAATAACAATTATTCAAAAAACAAAAATTAAACAATAGTGTTCATCATATTATTGTTAGAAGGCATCAATGGTCCATGGGAGATAAAGCTGGATGAACTTGCTGAATATACCTTTGAACAGTTAATTCAGTTCTCACATTCTGTTTTGATTTTGCACACAGAGAATGTTGATTTATAATATATATTTTTTAAATATATAGAATGGAATGAAATATGCTTGAAAAATCTGGTATTGAAAGGGTTTATTTCTACTAATCTAGAATCAAGTTATTTGTACAAGATATGTATCTTGTAAGTTTTTAAGTATCAAAGATTCAGAAGCAATCCTGAATGAGAAAATATAGTTTTGTATAGTAATATTAAGTAAGACTTTATATCAAAATTATTTGCATCATCTTATTCTGTTGTGATTCAAACTGTACTGATCCATATGTTTATATCATACTGATTTTTATCATTACTTACTTATTTTTATTGCAATGTACTGGTGAAGCTCACTGGATCTCTTCATTTTTTTTTTAAATCTTTGAAATGTATTTGGCAAATAATATGGCAAGAAAAAAGACATGTATAATTTTAATTTAGTACTTAGTACACAACAAATTCTTTTCAGGCCTTCCAAAGGACAGTACTACCTACTCACTAAGGTGTCTGCTGTATTAAATTTATGCAATTAGTAGTTGAACTCCTCTCCATTCAATTGTTTCAAGGGCTCTCCCCAACACACTAAAAAGCAAAGCATTTCTTCTTTCAATGAGCAAGGAAGGCAAATATTAAAAAGAAGTGGGGGGGGTTTATGGACAAACAAATGAATATTGTAACCTGTAAATATCATCTCGTTCTTTTGTCATCTCTTAGTACTTCAAGATTGAAGAATGTGTTTGTACATTGTATCACTCCTGGTATTTGAGCAAATAATGAAGAAGATATACAGACCCACCTTTACAAAATAGGACTACAGACAAGCATTATTTTACCTTTCTGACAATTATTCTACTGGTCTCCATCAGCTATATTTATCTCACTCCTGAGTGTTGATTTTCACTGTAAGCAGTGATGCCTTTTATTTAATTCAGTACTAATTAATCTGTCCCCTTAAAGATGTGACTATTACTATCGCTGATCTTAATATTTAAGGAGTCTGGAAATGTAAAAGGGTTTAAGTAGTCAATATGTATTGTGCATATGCCAATATTACGTAAAGTATATTTCTTTCATCTTTGTGAAATATATGGTTCTTAACAAAAAACATGCATTTTTGTGTCTTTTAAATTTGGGGGTGTATAAATAAGATTAGAAAGAAAGGAGCCAAATCAAAATACAGATAGATATGCAGACTAACAGTTAACTTAAATGATACTATTTAAGATATAGGCCTATGCTGCTTCATACACTACACTTGCTAGCATGTACCACGATGCGCATCCATTCTCAAGAATTCAAAGAAATAACATAAAATGATTGTAATATACATCCTATATAGATAGTTCGACGACATCAAATTACAACAGGACTACCATAATAGTACAAATATTTATCTGTAATTATGTGTATGTGTGCATGAATGTGTGCTGCATTTCAAACACATGTACACGAAGATACATTAACACGACACTATACACAACACAGAACATATGTCGACTGACGCTACTGACAGAATGGCAGAAGTGAAAGTATGTGATCTAGTCTGAATGTGCATTTCAGCACAATTACTTTCAGAAACAAGAATGAATTAAATATGAGTAAAAATTGTCCAAAGTTTACCTCAGTTTCATTCCTTCTTCAAACTCATCGTCTGAAACAACTTCATAGTTATCACTCGGTGTATCCTCATATAGAACGTAAGAAGAAGCGAAATTCATTTTGCTGTTCGATTTTTCTGAAGTTATTATGAATAGTTGCTCTTTAGGAAGTGATCCCTTTTACTGCGATCTCAGCGGTCGGCGCGTCAGTAAATATTATGAGTAAATATCTATTTATAGCTTCCTTAATAGGTTAAGTGAGCGCTTTAAAGGCTTAGTGTTTACCATCATTTGGGGACAAAAAAAAATAAATTTACCAATACCTCTATTTCCGGTTCAATAAAACATAACCAACAGTTTCGAATTTAACAAGTAAAGATGTGTAAAGAAAGAAGAAAAAGAAAAAACAACAACACTATATTTCATTAAAAAAAATCTAATCCTGGTTAAGCAACACGCATTAAGGCCCACAGTAAAGATTATAATACGGTTGGATTTGTTTAAGCGGATTGTCTCTGGTCAAAAGCTAGGTCAGTGCACGGTTGAAGGCATTTTCAACACTCGACAATTTTTTAAAAATTTAATTTAAAAAACTTAATTTGTCGTTAATGACTGACAGGTGATACTACTGAACTGTCAAATGGTATTCGCACAAGCCAGCTAGCCCTTTGAAATAGGATCTCGGAAGTTTGGTGACAACACTGCCAGATCACCCACATGTTAACCCCTTCCTTGTTAGGATCCAGTAAGGAGGGGGGAGGGAGGAGGAGGAATGCACTTTTATAGGAATTTTAAAGCTTAAATACCTTTTCACTTTAGCATCCTAATAAATATAAACCTAAAGAACTATGAGGGTGATTTGATCATTATTAAAATACGGCCTATTTTGTTTTCCGACACAAAACATTAGTTTCAGCAAGGGTTAAACTAAAAACGCACTTAAGAATTAAGTTACTTAATATTACAAAACAGTAATCCTAAAAACTAATATAACCGCACCAGATTCAAAACCCTAAATGATGGTCTTAGAATAATTTTAGTAAATGATTAGGCCATATTTCAATGTTACTAATATAATTCAAAATTTATTTTGTTGGTGTTTTTATAGATCTGTTTATTTAAGTACATATTTGGCAGTGTTGTGTAAGTTCGCCTACCGCATATACGATTCTTATTAAGTATTTTACATTCTTCTCTTTTGTAACCATCTTAGGAAGTTAGTAAAATTATATAAATGTGTCTCATCCAATATCTCAGCAATTATTTTATTGTTCAGGTGTTGTTAAATTTTAAAAGAAACATAGAAGTAAACACATCACAAGTTATATCTCTAATATGGCTATTTTCCTGTTTGATTAAATCACCTATAAATTCTCTATCATTTTCTTTTCTTCTCTAATTAAATTTCTTATGGGAGCATGCATTAAATTTTTAAGTCTGATTCTTTTAAACAACAATAGAAGTTGTAGGTGTAATATTGTTTGTCTGTGCAATATTACACGAAGACCTTTGCTAAGCTATTTACCTTGAATAAATTGAAGATTAAATGAAACATAAACAAAAATTATAGTGAGGCTTTTGTATTGTTTTTAAAAACTGATTCAAATGTAGGTTTTTTTCTTTAATAAAGCATTTTTGGGGAATCATTCTTTTATGCTTTCATGTCCAGTGGTGTTAGAATTTTAATCAGAGGCTACATGTGTGTGTAAAATATTTTTCATTTTACTGCAAAGATTTCTCGAGTGCACATCCACACTTACTCATAAATATTCATACATGCTCGGACATACTTTACTTTCATTCCTCTTTCTTTAAAACTCTTCTCAAGTCTCAGGTCTCCATATGAAATTGAAAAGTACTGGTTTGTCATGTGATAAATTTTCATATTTAATTATTCCTTCAAAACTTTGGAAGTTTGATAACATGTGTGGATATTTTTTAATTAGCACATAAATACTAATAAATTAATTCAACTGTTTTTAATGTGCAACTCTGTACCATCAACATAAATTTGTTCTAAACATGAACACAAGTTTCTCTGGAAGTTTCTTCACTTCCATAGCTGGGCTGCAATTTACAAATGATGTTTGAAACAGTTATCAAAACCAACTTTTATGAAGCTATATGATAAATTTAAGGTATTGATTGGTAAGAGCTGTGTGATAAATTTAAGGTATTGATTGGTAAGAGCTGTGTGATAAATTTAAGGTACTGGTAAGACCTATCTGATAAATTTAAGGTTTTGGTCTCTTTTTTTTCAGATTTCTTAATAGATTGAGTTAGTTAATGCCAAAGTACTGAACAGTGAGCTCCTATTATGTAGATCATGCCATAATATCATACAGGCAGAGAAAGGACAACTAAATCTAAAGAAGAGACATTTTGATTCTATGAGAGAGACAGTATATTTGTCCCTGTAATTCTGGATAATGGCCATTAAAAGTGAAGAGGAAAGAAATAATGAAACTGCTAGAACTGTAGAGTTTTCCTATTTTTTAAAAATAAATCCATGTTCAGTGGAACTCCATCATAAACTCAGCTCTCAGGACGAAAGAAAGTGCTTTTAGTTAGTTAAAGAGGTAAATCTATCTGCATATTAAAATGAGTAATTCCTTTTCAGTTATGTTTTAAATCTATAATTAAAAACTTGTATATTTAATATGTGTTCGAGGAAAATATTACAGAAACAAAAATGCACATATTCATATATGTACAAAATCCAATAGACATTGCAAAGCAAAGCAGTTAATATAATTAAATTTTGTGTTAATGTAGACCTACAAAACCACTTAACAATGTGTAATTTACAATGTAGGCTATAGTGCTTGCATAGCTCTTAAGGGGTTAGATATAAAAGCAGGTGTATAGCAGTCAAATTGTATATATATATATTTTTTCTTCCTCTGTTGTCAATATACATGAGGTTATCTGTCAACAATGTCAAGCTAGTTACTCTGCTGTTTTCTCCGCCTACAGTAAAGCATATGTTTTTATATTATTTCAATGTCTGTAAATTTATTTGACTGTTGTAAAATCTATTCTTTCGAGGTCTGTAAATTTATTTGATTGTTGGAAAATCGTTTACTTGCTGTGATTGAAATTTACATTATTTTGCTCTGTATTAGGCTGACCTTACCTTGACTGGAGTCTAGTGTGTTGTGATATAGATACTCATTGTTTTGCTATCACTTATACATTTATATCTCCAAACAAAAGGCATGAAATGTCTATGTATTGCAATGACATTTTTGATATCTTCAACAAATAAAAAAAACCTCAGGAATGTTTTAGATCTATTAAACTAAAATACAAAATATTTAATATACTAATGAATCATTCTGAAATGAAAATTACTATACAATTCTGAAACAAATCAGAAAAAGACAAACAGGAAATGCATACAACTTTACAAGTTTAACTATTTACAACAATATCATTTTTACATGCATTTATCTCTGGACATTTATTTTTCAGGGTATCATATAAATTGAGTTGTATTACTATAAACATTTCTTCTTAATTTTTATTACTTGTAATATATAACCAGTCTTCAAAAGCAAACTAATGAAATGTTCAGTACTAAATATCTGTAAATAGATTTAAAACAATAATGGAAAAAACAAAAGATATCTGAAACCCTGATATCATTTAAAAATAGAAAATTTAATAAATCAACTTTCCAGTACCTTGGAAAGAATTTGTACTGAATATGTGGGTCAAGTATAATATTCTTTCACTTCTATTTCATACTAACTGATATAATTATGATGCAAAATGCACTAGTGCCAAAACTTAATAAGAGGCAGGAAATTTGTCGTAACCAATATTTGTAATTTACTGTCATGTCTATATTGTATGTGCATAACACTAAGTTGTAATATACCAGAGTACATATGATAATGCGCGTCACTCTGCTAATTGGCATCAATAGATTTTTTTTTAAAATAGCTTTAAAATAATATTTGTTTGCTGAGATATTCAGGTCACAATAGTGTCCCAATATGTATACATGGCAGTTACAGTTTATAACTATTTGACCAAAGTCAACATCAAACTTCTATTATTATAATAACCAATCAGAAGCAAGTTTATATCAGACTTCCATGACAGTATGCCAAATTCATGTCCATACATCATGACACCCACCCACAATTATGGCAGTTACAATAATCAACCAAAAGCAAGTTTCCTGTTGACTAATTGTTTAACATCCGACAATATTTTTATTTATTTATTTATTTCCATCTTTAATTGTGTGCTAAATCAAACTTTGATGATCTTTTGCCAAAATGTGAATGGTGAATGTACAAAAAAATAAAAATGCTATGTTAAATTGGAAATCATTAAAAGGTATGAAAAAGGTTGTTTCAGTCTTGACAGCAATAGGTAAAACTGTGGCAAAAGAAGTCAGCATCCATATAAATCAAAACAATAAAGAAGTGTAATGTCTCATTACCGAAGTGGAATAATTTATAACTGGTATTTCTGCTCCAAGCTGTCATGCTAAAAATTCTTCTCATCCTTGTTCATTCAGGACTTTTTTCTCATAAACCCACATGTAACATTCATAACTCCGCTCGTTAACACTCCAGTGACATTTGGCAAAAAAAAAATCTGCTTTTCTCTAAAATATAATTTGTCTAGTGGGCCATATTGTTAGGAAACCAATTTATTAGATTTTAAAAACTTAGGACCGTTATAGTGGAAATAGAACAAAGGCATGTTGGCAATGTTTGCAATTACTTCCCTTCAGTCATCTGAGTTGTAATTTCAAAGAAAACAAGAATAGTTTCTAACCAATGGTGCCCAATTTAACCTCTAAGTTGAAATTTTCATATATACATACTTATGAATTGTTATGAGTTCTTAATTACTGTTACAAGATATCTTTTCACTCAGAACAGAATAATTTTATTTAGGTCTCTGGCACACAAAAAATTTTACCGAAAATTTCTTGTTTACAAATACATTACATACATATTTGCAAACAAATGATCTTTTAATAGCAAATTATGTCATCAATCTCACTGCCATGACCCAAAATGAATTTGATAAAAACTAGAAACTGATAAATAAATCTCTCACTGAACCACAAACCTCTTGCTGTACAAACACTAAACAAAATGATGCTTTTCTCCTCCCGCTGCTATGTTTCATCAGTATTCAAACAAAGAAACCTGTACTAATCAAACTTAGAAAAATAAAATAGTTCTTTACAAATGTGTTGACTGAAGGGACACAACATTCCCAATCATTATTCTATCACATATCACTATACTACCACAATCACTATCCCAATCACTATACTACCACAATGACATTATTACAGTCAAATAATAAAAGAAGAAAACCCAGAGATGAACATAAAGTGATACGTCAATATCAATTATCAAAATAATAATTTTATATACAATAATTTTTCTTTGCCTCTAAGGCATCAGTTCTGACTGTTCTCTGTTTTGGTCAGCAACTCATTATTTATTTTTACTCTCGGTTGGAAACTGCCTTTTCTGATTCAGTTTTAAACAGCTGTTCCTCTCTCCAAGTTTTGCTTGATTTCAGCAGTATACTGGCCATAAAACCGCTCTAGCTTCTTGTTAAACTTCATATTGCGCTCATTAATATAGTCAATGTCTGCTTCTTCATCAAATGTGCGTCGTCTGCTGTACTTGGCACGCTTTTCAATCCTACACGAAAGAAAAGCAAATTATATTTCCTTTAACTGTTTTGTTTATAAACTTTGACCATTTCAAATGGTTTGTTAATTATATAACAGCTGTCTGAAGGAAGAAAAACTTGTTTAAAAGAACAAATAAAATGCATACATTTTATAAAATGAAAGATCCATAGCTTAGCTACATTGCAGAAGTGCTGATGAAATTAAGCTTGCTGTTTTCAAATTAATATACCTGTTCTGAAACTTATATACTTAGTTCTCAAACTTATACACCTGTTCAAAAGATTATATATATCTGTTTTCACAAAGGTTAAATAACTGTTCTCAAGCTTATATGTGTGTTCTCAAGCTTATATACCTGTTTTCACAAAGGTTTTATATATATATATATATATATATATATATTATATATCTGTTCTCAAGCTTATATACCTGTTCACAAAGGTTTTAGGCAGTAAAGACAAATGTTGATGCAAAAAGTTGTTGGGTTGTTGTTCTTTTCTCTCCAGAACACGATGAACTACTAATATGTTACTAGTTATTTTCTGCCTTAATCTTTTTGAACATTTAAACAAGAAGATTATAAACATAACATTGCTATAAACCAATAAAGATTCTGTATACCAACAAATAATAAATATGCTCACTGTTTTTCCAGGTCCGTCACCATTTTGTCAATATTCTCCTCTGGATCCTTTCTCTGGTGCAAACCTAATGTATCAGCAGTGGCATAAAACCCTTCACCCCTAAAGGCAAAACAAAAATAGACTAGATTTTTTTTTCAATCCATCTAAAATGGCTAAAATTAACATTATTAATTAAATATATAAACTGAGGTCAAGTTTGGCAGTAATATGACTTGCAAATGTTTTCACAGCATTTTATTTAAAACAGACGTGCTTATGCAAACTGATGGAGAAGAAAAAGGAGTGGAATATTTCTTTAAAAATCAAGGACTTCTCAACTAATTCAAAGGTTTATAGGCAAATTCAAGTGCTTTCTGAGCACAAAATAAAATTCAAGTACTTCTCATTTTTCAAGGGCTTTTCAAGGTTAGTGCGAACCCTGTATGAGAGGAAAGCCATCATTACTCACAGAGAAGACTAAAACCAGAAGCCAGCCACCCTTACCCAAAGTGGCATAAACCAGTGCTAGAAGCCATCCACCTTATCCACAGAGGCATAAAATAATGTTAGAAGCCAGCTACCCTAAATCATACAAACAGCGACGGAACCAGTAACATCTCTACACAAACAAGCCATTGCAGAATTAGTGGGTATGCTAAATGTTAGTAAATTTTTGTGAGAATCCTAATAAAAAAAATAAGACAAAACTTATTAATAAAAGTGACAGATTGTTATGTTAAGATTGGCCAAAACTTACAATTTCTCTCTCTGCCTTTCATACTGAGAAAGATCAGGTTTCACTTGTTTTGTTAGTCTCTGGTATTGGCGAAATGTAGCTTGCTCATAGTCTGTTAGAATAAAAACAAATGCAAAATGGAGTTATAGATGACTAGCTCAACAGTAATGCAGAAACACTCAATTTAGCAGAATGTGTATATATTTTTTTTTCCCCAACAGGTAAAATAAGTTTCTGATATAAACAAACTTACTGGAGCTCATCAGAGCTCCAAATAGACTCTTAGAATGGAATAATAGATTGGTGATCAGAGTTGTTTGCCCCTTATTACCCATTTACAAGGTTACAAGGTTAAAGCCTGAAAATAACAGACAGGGAATATAAGTGAGACATATGGTTAAGTACAAGGGCTCCCATTTTACACTGTTAACTGGAATTGGACAAATACTTTAAAGTAAAATTGCTTTAAACAGTGACTTTCACCCACAAGAAATAATATAAAAGAATGAATATCAATTGCAACATATCAATCTGCATATAAATAAATGTTTGCGGGTGCCAACATTAGTTTGTTTTTACAAAAAAAACCATTAAATAGATATAAAAAATGTTTTTAATTTAACTATTTTAACATGCTATCAGAATTATGATTTCATCACATCACTACTTTGGTGTAATGTTCTACTTTCAAGTGCTTCAGTTAGTTAATAGTTTTGTTTCAATTAAGTCTGAAGAGCTTTTGAAATGTCTATCACATGCTTGCTTCTGTTTGTGACGAATAATACCTACAAAATTCATGTCAAGATTATAATTTGTATGCTTGCATTTAAAAAAGACAGAGACACACATATATATATACACATATAAAAGCATTTTTTTTTTAAATTATGACTGCAAACAATGACAATAAATATCTAATAAGGCTAGAAATCACCAAACACATTGTGCACAGGTCTGCAGACAAAGGATTGGGTACAACTGGGTGGGCAAGGAGAGTGAAAGAAAATGGTGGCTGCCAGCAAAATGACAAAAACAAATAACACATGATCTGAATAAATGAAATGCATTATATTGAAAATAAATCTTTCTTCTGTTGAATGATACAATATTTAAGCTATGGATAAGGCAGGCATAAATTCATAAAGTCATTTGTCCTTGTTCACCCTTCAACACCTTCAAAGATGAATGCTACTAAAGGCCTATAGAACCTGAAAATTCTTATTTATCAGTTAATATAGTCCTAAGAAAAAATACACACTAAAAACTGAAAATAACTGATTTAACTATCAACTAACATCTTCAAACAGAAAGATGCATGAGACTGCAAAGTGGAAACTGGTTCAACTTCGCCGCATGGAAAGCTAAGCTGCTCGATACAATCCACAATTGTTGTTGACAAGATTCCAGCAATTTCGGTCACTGACCACAGTTCTTTCAATGCAATTCTTCCCACATGCTTTTTTTTTGTCTCATACAAACTATAGACACTGAAGAATTTTTTTCTGTTAGCTTTTAAGGTTGATATGTTATCTGAATCATCACAAACCTAATTTAAGGTTAACTTTATTACACTTTATCTTGAAATTACTGCGCATTATTTAGTATGGAAATGAACCTTGTTCTCTCCCCTTCATGAAAACAGTTATTTTTAAATTAATGTACTGCAAGCATACTGACGAACCAAGAAAGAGTGCATGTGTTAAACATTACTGCTGGCAAAGATAATGATGGCTTGGTTGAAGGTTGTTGGGTTGGTAACTTCGGAATAACTTCTTATTACTTTTTCACAATTATTTATTTTTTAAAAAAATACAGAAAGACAGAACAGAGAACACATATTTTGTTTCATGTGCTTTTATTATACAAAGTTTAAGAGGAAACGTGTGTGAAAATGTAGAAAAATTGACTAAACAAGGTCGCAATCAACCAATCAGCACGTTTGGAGTACCTAATAAACTGTAACTTAAAAAAAAATTGTACATCAAAATTAATCATTTATTTATATAACTGGTTCTTAAAGTAAAATGTTTTTAAAAAAATATTTTGTAGCTAAACTTAGGCTTCGTCCATATGTGGACGATTTTTCAGTGTTTCTATTTGAAGAAAGTTAAATGTCCAATGTTACCTGCAAAACCAGTATCTGGATTTTTCTTCTTTTTCTTTCTCTCCCATTTTTCTGCCTCCTCAGCACCAAGATCTCGCAATTTGAACAAATCATAGTTTTCTCCTTTCTCCTTACACTCCTGAAAATGTTACAGAGAAAGTATTTTTAAATGGAATTCAATACCAAATGAGACCCTCCCCACTCAAAAGAAAAAAAATCAAATGACTATTCTTCTTCAATCTATCAAATACAAACAACAACAAAAAGAAAATACAAAAGATGTGTGGCAAAGTGGTTTGAAGAGAAAGAAAATACTATGCCTGAAATAACTAGATGGCAGCTAGTATTATGATGCTGGCAGTTGGGTCTGTTTATCAATCATGCACTGCTTTAAAATGATTACTCAAAATAATCTAACATTAAATTTGAACAAATTAATAATTTTGAAAAAGAAAAGAAATGTTTACTGTAGAATTAGAAATGATGCAGAACCTTTGAAAAATGACTGCATGTAATTTATTTTAAATATGAAAATAAAATATTACAACAAAAAATTACAGAATAACTAAAAAGCAATTTAATGAATATTAAACTAATTATCAAAATTACCTGTTTCAACTTATCTTGTTCTTCTTCCCATTCAACTCGCTTTCGTTTGGCTTCAAAATTTGCAGGTCGTTTCTTCCTTTCCTCTTCAGCTGCAACTTCTTTGTGGTTGAGTTTTCTTGCCTCATTCTACACATAGGATTTAATATTTTTAAAACACATTTCATGCTTTAAAAATACATGATGAATTTTCTGGTGTTGCAAACATCATAACCAATATCATATCCAGATCAAAGATTAATCAAGATCACATCTGATTTTCAAAGAAATAACTGGCAATTGCATTAATTTTACTATAAATATGCCAATAATTATAGGTACACAGCAACATAAGCTATACATTAACAGATCATAAACAAGACCATGCATAAAAGCATCTTACATTAAATTATAAACAAAATATAGGATAATTGCACAAAGCAGGATCTTGCATTAAAATTAAAATGAATAAAACAATAAAATTACAAACATTAATTTTAATTTTATAAAGTTCTGTTTAATAAAAAATAACAATCAAGTGTATTCTATAGCAGTAAACTCACTGAGGAAAAGAAAACATAATTCTTGTTAGTATATGACACTTCTGAAGTGACAAGGTGTGAAATTGTAATACTATAAAAAAAGAACATGTGGTAGATATTTTACTGATACAAACAATAAACTCAACACAAAAAAAATGTTATTCACCTAACTGACAGAACCTAACTAATTTATCAAGAACAACCTACATAAATTGTAATATTCAAGTTGTCAAAGTAAAATTAGCATAGTGAAATGAAGAATGAGAAGGTAAGAATTCTGACTTATTGAGGCTCAACTAATGTGTTACTGTACTTTAAACTTTAAATTAAAGTATAATATTGTGAATTGTTACCATCTTCAGCTCTAAATCTCTCAGTCGATTCAGTCGAACCATTTTTGTGGCAGCAGATGTGCTTGGCTTTGCCTGTATTAAAGAGACAGTTTAACTACAAACAAGCAGTATAAAATACAGTGGTCAAAACACAATAAATTAAATAACTAGAAAGAATTTGAAAAAAATCACAGCTAACATCAGAAGCAAGAAGTGAAGAGTAAATTAACATAGAGTAAGCTAAAAGTTTTAACTAGTTTAATTAATAAACAATAAACCTGCTAAGATTTTTAAATGCTTAACTGATGTATGAAAGATATCATCTGAATAAAACCCCACATATTCATAATCATAGATATTGCATCTATGAGTACAGTCTGTATGCGAACTTAACTAGACTAAAGTTGTGTGATTCTTATGTTTCACAAACAGATAGAGATTCTGTCATATTTTTGCTTTAATTTTTAATTATTATATAAAAATGCTTCTAATTCAACCATATCGTGAGAGAGTATATTAAAATTTTCTATTCTCACCACTGTTTAAAATACTAAAATATTATGCTTTTTAAAAATTAAAATGTAGCCTATTTCTAGCCTATGTAAAACATACACAAACGCTATATAGGATAATGCTAGAAAGAAAAAAGATCGGTGTGATGATAATATTGAGAGGATGTCAAATGGACTAACGCCGTTTTGGAGTACGTCCTATGCCTACTTCTCATTACAATGATCTAAAATCTACGGGGTCAATTTAAATGTTTTATTTAATACTTAGTTGATGTAGTCTAGATATTTTTTTAAAAGGGCATATAGTATTAGTAGTGAAAGGCACTGTAGCTATTGCCAAAATTAATATAGATAAAACACAACATTGTACTAATCGTGATTTGGTCCTTAATAAGCACAGGATTTCCCAGTTGGTAGGCCTATAAAACTGTAGGCCTATTATTCCTAGATTTTCGAAGTCTAGATACTAGCCCAACAAAAGACCCTCAAGTGTTCCATTTATATTTATCTGCCTTGTTACTACTAAATATATTGTTCTGATGGTTATTTAGCTATGTGTATAATTTAATGTACTGATTTAATACATAACTTTAAAAATAAGACTTTAGCAGCTGAGTTTTTAATTAAAATTTAAAGAAATAATTAACTTACAGAAGCCATCTTTGTTTAGGTAGCAGAGCACCACTCTCAAACAAAATCAAAACAAATCTGTTATTTCCCTTGGGTCATGTAAAGCCATACATATGTTATAAAGTTCGTATTTGACAAAATGTATCAAAAGTAAGAGAAAATAGATCAGTATGATTAATAATTATATTTATAAATAATTTTTAAAGTTTATCTCATTCACAGTTGAAGTTCGAAAATAAATACCAACTACCTTAGAATACCCTCGGTCAGTGGTAACCAATCGAGTACTTAATTTGTGCTTAGCAACGTTAGATACTTGACAGACTTAGTGTGTACGAAAATGGTGATTATAGCCATCGTTTAACATAAAATGTAATGTGAAATGTCGGAGTCAATGCACGGTATTTTGGCTGAAGCCAAAAAAGCAAAATTCTCTTTAATCAATCAATTATCAGATTCAGGTAAGTGAAAATAGTTACTGAGCAAGTGCCCTTAACCTCAAAACTGTAACAATTAACACCAACAGTACTAATTATAAAGTTAGTGTACACACATGCACTATTATAAATCCTTATTAGACGTATTACAAAATAAGTGATCGATAGTGTTGTAAATGTTATGCTTTGTAGATGAGAAATTCATTTAGTTATGCGAATATGTTTTCTTCTGAAAGCGATGTACGCGTTCTATTATGTAACCCACCATCTATCTATGCTTAGACTTGTTGAAAATAGATAAATTAAACATAATCACTCTGACCCTTTTCAAAAGATTTGGAAAGATAAATGCATTTACAATACATTTTGTAATAATTCATGATAACAAAATAATAACTTATATTGCTTCCATATTACCTAATTGGCAAAAGGAGTCTTTTAATTATTTGAAGTGATTTCAAAAGACAGAATAACTTCTGTAGAAAGTGTTTTTATTGGTGCAGAACCATTATTTGCGTCTTTCTCACAATTTCTTTTTATCAGCAAGGATGACCCTCGAGTGTAATGCTGAATAAATATGAATGAGTTATTAAACCAATGAACAAAGAACATATACATAAGTTATGTGCCTAACTTATAATTTCCACATGATTCATTTTTCTCATCAGTCTATATAATGAAAATTTCTTAATAATTCAGCCACAAAAAATGTAACCCAGAAATTATAAATTACTCCAGAAGATTAGTATTGGCATTTTATTAGATGCCAGGGCTGCTGAAAACATTTTATACAACCAGGGAAGTCCACTTAGAAATCAATTTCATTTTATGAATTCATCTGTCCTTTAGCTTCAGTTTTAAATATGAAATTACTTCAGATCCACAATGTTTTAGTCATATCTCATATAATATATTTCTTCTAACAGACCCATGATTTTTAAATGATTTGGTATTAGGGCAGTGGATTTGGTATTAAGGCATGACATTAGTCTTATCTATATTTCTGAGTGGCTAAATTAATGAGAACTATATATATAGCTTTTTGAAATTGTTATTTAGAAGAATATGTTTTCAGTAGAGTAAAAAACAAGCAGATTTTTTTTTTAGAAGAATGTTTTATATGCTTTAGGATATACTTGTATTCTCCTTTATACAACTATTTGACATATAAATAATTTTATTTTTATAATTTTAATCATATTATTTGTAATTGTTTTCCAGATGTTAACAGTGTTTGGGAAAATGTTGCTGCTTACATCGAAAAGCAGATGTCACTACAGAAGGTAATTTATTGCTTTAAGGAAAAATTGAACTAAGAAATTTACATTACACATAATTAACAATTATATTTTATAACAGAAGCTATAAATTATTTTTTTATCAGTTGCTTTTATTTTTTTATTATGGAATGCCATGATTTCAGTTGGTGTTGGTGAAGGTCATATCAGTGATATTAATAGTATATGTGGCCATTTAATTATATCAATAATATGATCAGTAATATCAGTAGTGTGTGTGTGTGTGATCATATCAGTATTATTAGTTTGTATAGTCATATCAATAATATCAGTAGTACGTATGGTCATATCAGTGATTATTAATAGAATTTATGGTCATATTACTAATATCAGTAGAATTGTAGTCATTCAATGGTGTCATTAGTATGTGTGGTCATATCAGTAATATCAATAGTAATATATAAATCAGAAGTATGTGAGGGTCTTATCTGTAATATCAATAATATGTGTGGTCATGTTAGTAATATCAGTAGTATGTGTGATCATATATGGAACATTAGTCATATATTGGGTGATATCAGTAAAATCAATTGTATGTGTGGTCATATCAGTGGTATCAAAGTATGTATGGTCAAATCAGTAATATCAGTAGTATGTATGGTCATATCAATGGAATTAATTGTGTGGGTGGTATCAGTATTATGTGTAATCATGGTGCCAATAGTGTGTATATTTTGGGTACTGCTTGCCAGAGAGTAAAAAAAATACAATGTTCATAACAACAAAAAATAAACATACTTATAAAACATACACATCACAAACATACTCAATGATTATAAGGACATGACTGTGGTCTCCCTGTCTGTTGGGGCATTCTTGTGTGAGATCAGTCAGTGGATGTGCTAGCCTGTTCATACCTTCTGCACTCAGAAGCAAAGTTGATGCTGAACTTCAAAGACTAGAAGATGAAGGCATCATTGAGCCAGTGAAACATTCAGCCTGGGTAGCACCCATTGTACCTGACCTCAAATCTGATGGAAATATTAGGCTTTGTGGTGAGTATAAGGTCACAGTAAACACAGTCACTAAAGCTGACTTACTCACTTCCACACATTGAAGATCTCTTCAACAAAGTTTCAGATGGAAAAGCTTTCACTGAAAAAATCTGACCCATACTTATTAACAACTGCCCTTGACTGGTGAGTCTAAAGACCTTGTTGCAATCAGCACACCCAAAGGATTGTTCAGGTACACTTGCTTACCCTTTGAAGTGTCAGCCACCCCTGCTTTCCAGAGAATGATAGACTGTTTGGTGCAGGATATTCTGCAGGTGGCAGTTTTTCAAGATGACATACTGATCACTGGGGACAAAGATGAAACTCACATCATGCACTGAAAGGAAGTTCTTCATAGACTGATGTTACCTAGCTTGGTTATCACATAACAGCTGAAGTGATCCAAACCACCTATGACAAAGTGAAAGCTGTATATAATGCTCCCTCACACAAAAATGTGTAGAACTGAAGTCCTTTCTTGGTTTATTCAATTTTTGTGGGAAGTTCTTGCCACATCTATCAACAGTCTTGTCACCAATGATAAACCTTTTTGCAAAAATGAGTCTTCAAATAGAGAACAGATTAAAGCTTTCAGGAATGTTACAGTCAGCAGACTTGTTGATTCATTTCAACCCAGTCATGAAAATAACTTTGTCTTGTGATGCTTCAGCTGTTGATTTAGGAGCAGTTCTAGCCCATAGACTACCAGACTGCTCTGACTGCCCCATTGCTTTTGCCGCCAGGTCTTTAAACAAGGCTGAACAAAACTATTGAAAGAGAAGCCTTTGCTGTAACATTTGGTGTGAAGAAGTTTCAGGACTATTTTTTGGGGACGTCATTTCTGGTTGTACTCTGACAACAAACCTCTCGTGATCTTATTCAGTGACCACAAGTCCATTCTATCAGAAGTCTCCCAAGAATTCAATGTTGAGGATTTCTTCTGTTGGGGTACACCTACACAGTTTGCTACAAGCCAGGCTCTTTAATGACACATGCAGATGCTTTTAGTCGGTTGCCCATACCAGTTACTAACCCTGAGAATGACACACCAGAAGAAGTTGTCCTTTTTAATGGATCACTTATCCATGCTTCCTGTCATCTCACTGACATCAAGAGAGAAATGGATCATGACCCCATACTTTCATGTGTCAAAAGATATACACTGGCTGGATGGTCTTCTGAAATTCCAAGAAAATTTTAAACTGAGCTGAGATTGTACCAGAAGCGTGGAGTAGAGGTCTGTGTGGAGAGTGGCTGCATTCTTTTCAGAGCCAGAGTAGTTGTACCTCCAGCTTGTGCTGGAAGATCTACATTCTTGTCATCCAGGTGTCAACAAGATGAAAAGCCTTGTATGCTGTTATGTTTGGTAGTCAGGCATTGCTCATGACAGTGAAACCATGATTCAAGAATGTGAAGCTTGTCAGCAAGTTCATCACATGCCAGAGAAAGCTCCCAACACCCTTGGGAATGGCCAGACAAACCTTGGTTAAGACATGGTAGACTTTGCTAAACTATTCATGGGTCACATGTTTCTTGTGGTGGATTCTCACTCCAAATGGACAGAAGTGAAGATTATGACAAATATCACAGACAAAAAAACTATCTGCTGCATCAGGGAACTCTTTGCAACACACAGTTACCAGACACTATTGTCTCAAAAAATGGTTCAGCCTTCACTTGTAGTGAATTCAGAAAGTTCATGCAGGAAAGTGGCATTCATCAGATGCTGGTCTCCCTATCACCCAGCTTCAAACAGTCTCACAGAGAGGGGAGTTCAAACCTTCAAAGAGTCAATGAAGAAAATGTCAAAGAGTTTGTCACTAAAGCAGAGATTAGCAACATTTCTTCTAAACTAGCACATAACCCCTCATTCAACAACTGGCATACCTCCTGTAGAAATGTTGATGAAAAGAAGTTTGAAGACATGTCTTGATTTGACTCAACCTACCCTGACCAATGTTCCCTCTAAGGTGCACAGCTATGCAGCTCATTAGAAAATGTTGTGTGGCAGTTTCAAATTTCACACAAGTTTTGGTAGCAAGCTCAAACAACTGCCAGATCTGCACACACAGGAAAAATATTAGAGGGAACATTGACCCTGACCAGCAAGGTTGAGGAAGCTCAAGCAAGACAAAAGTTCTATCATGATCAGTGTGCAAGACAGAAACTTTAATACTGGGGATAAGGTATATGAACACAGTTTTGTTCAGGTCACCCATGGTTACAAAGGACCAAGTTCATAAATGCTGGGCTGACAAAAGACCAGAACAGGATCTTCTGCTTTCCATGTTTGTTGATCCCACTCTTCCACTTGAAGAGCCTTCAGCTGTTGTTGTACCCCAACCATTCACCTTTGTTGATTCCACAAGCCAGTCACCTTACATCCAGAATTCTCCCTTGCCCATGGCCTCTGATGGCTCATGTCTCACTAACCCAACTAGATCAAGCATTAGGCACAATGGCATTGACTGTCAAAGCAGTATATTCCCAGTGTTAGCAGGGCCCTCTGTAACTCCAGACAAAAGCACTTGACAACATGGATGTTTGGGAAGATCATCACCAGAGTCATGGCATTCAACAAAACCACCCCTGCTCTAGCTGAGCATCCTGAAAGAGCATGCAGGCCACCTGAAAGACTGGATTTGTGAAATGTTTATACATTATTTTCATTTCAGCTGTTGTATATTTGATTATTGATTTTGGAAATAAAAGAACACTTAGTTTCATGTGGTTAACTCCATTTGAGAGTTAATACCCTTGTGTGTGTTTCACGTGCATGTCAAGGAAATAGACATGAAACCTTGTTGTTTGAGTGTCATGTTTCAAACATCACAGTAGTCAAAGAAGATTGTGTTTGTAAATCCTTTTTGTATGTTTCAGGGTGTGCAGATACCAAATTTGGGAACATTTTCATTTTCTCAAAATCGTTTAGATGTAGGAAACAACAAATTTGTCTTAACGCAGCGGCCAGTTTTTAATATTTCAGAGAAGTTTGCTCAGATACATGGACTTCAGTTTACAAAATACAATGTTCCAGGTAAAATAGATGGTGAAAATTTTAACCAGTATTGGTATTACCTGTAGACATGTGGGTATTATGTGTATGTGTGTTTGTGTATATTGTTGAGTTTTTTAATTTGTAAATGTGTATGCATGTGTGTGCATGCATGTGTGTGTGTGTATGTGAGAGTGAGTGTTTTGCAATTTTGTTTCCATTTGAAGAACTAATTACAAGCAATATATATCATATTGCTTAGAAACAATTTTAATTTGTTTCTGTGTTAATTTACTTTATATTTTTAATTTTGTGGATGCCAGTTTGCTTTATAAAGTATTTTTATCTTATTTTATATTTTATGTTATATTTTGTGTTTGAGTGTAATGTCTAGTATACAGAGGTTTTGTGTCCCATTGAAATGTACATTAAGTTTTAAGATAATGTTGTTAACAATGTCTGTAAATCAAAAGCTTGCAAAATAACTTTCAGCAGCAAGAAAGAATTTCCAGTTACAATGACATTTGATGATAGTTGGAAGTACTGGCTGACTTGCCAATAAGTGAAATAACTTGTACTCTTATATAAGTAATAAAAATTCAAGGAAAAGCACTCATTCTCTTATATAAATAGTGTTTTTTGCTGACAAAATCCCAAGGAAAATAACTGCTACTCTTACATATATATATATATACTAAAAAAAAAGCAAGGGAAATGACATTTTACACAAATAATATCTAAAATTAGATTCTATAAGAGTCCAGTTTTTCTTGATGAATTATGTATGTTGTCTGTTATTCTTCCTTTTTGTAAGAATTTGTGACAATTTATTATCCTTTTATAAAGCCTCATGAAAATTTACTGTTATAAAATTTTGTAACATTTTGCATGTTTGTTTTTAAAATTTAAAATATGAATCATTTAATTGGTGCATTGAGTCAAATTACCATTTGTTCCAGGTCACATACCTTCACCTCCGCTCAACTTTGCTGCTTTGTCCTTTGAAAGTCCCTTTGATCGGGATACTGTAGAAAGTTGTGTACGGGAAATTGTTGGCTCTGTTTCACGAGCTGTGGCTGCCAAGAAAAATGTAGAGTTATCATTTGCAGGAATTGGTCGGCTGATGATTCGTGACTCACGCGTGAAGATGCGTTTTTATAAGGAATTTATTAACCAAATGGATGGTAGTGGTAGTCTGCTTGAATCTTTACAAAATGTAAGTAGATGGTTTGAGATTCTGTGTTTGTGTCCATGTATTTGTGTGTGTGTGTGTGTGTGTGTGTGTGTGTGTGTGTGTGTGTGTGTGTGTGTGTGTGTGTGTGTGTGTGTGTGTTGTGTGTGTGTATATGTGTGTGTGTGTTGTGTGTGTGTGTGTGTGTGTGTGGTTGTGTGTGTGTGTGTGTGTGTGTGTGTGTGTGTGTGTGTGTGTGTGTGTGTGTGTGTGTGTGTGTGTGTGTGTGTGTGTGTGTGTGTGTGTGTGGTGGTGGTGGTGGTGGTGGTGGTGGTAGGATGCATGTTTATAAAATGTTAAACATTTTCCCTATGTGGAGCAAAAAGTGATAATGAAGAGTAAATAACTACATTTTTATATGAGAGATATAATGTTCAGATACTATAAACAAGATTTTAATTATGGTTGATTGCAATTCAATATTTCTTTTTTCAAAACCATAAAATTTAAAATATATACCTCAAAATGCAATCCAGACTTTTACATGAAAATAGAAATTAAAGCAATTTATCATTCAAGTTAGATCAATTTCATTCAGAATGTATATATTTGTGAATATGAAAACAAATGCATTTTTATAAATCATACATAATGAATATTTAATAAGTATTGTCATTGTCACTTATGTATTTATCAGCGTTCTGGCACTGTTGACTCTGTAATGTCTAATCGTCCCATGTCTCGACCAGCTACTAGCAACACAGTTATTCTTCCACGGTTAGTACTTGGATGCTTTTTCTTTTCTGATTTATTATGACAGTTATTATTGTAAATCTGTTTAATATTATACTGATAAGGATTTTTTTTTTATTTATAAGAGTATGCTTTTCAGTCACAGTCACATTTTTTCTTTCTGATTATTTGCTATACCATTTTTCACTGTTTACTGAATCAGTACCATTCTGGTTACAGTCATACAAAAAAATTAGAATTTTACATTAAGTAATCTGTTGGCAATAGTTACATTATATACAGTCATTCAGACAATGAGACTTTTACTTCTGTTGGCAATAGTTACATTATATACAGTCATTCAGACAATGAGACTTTTACTTCTGTTGGCAATAGTTACATTATATACATTCATTCAGACAATGAGACTTTTACTTCTGTTGGCAATAGTTACATTATAGACAGTCATTCAGACAATGAGACTTTTGCTTCGAGTAATCTGTTGGTAATAGTTATGTTATAGACACAGTTATACAGGCAATTAGACTTTTATTTCAAGTTATTATTGGCTATAGTTAAGATTATAGATAGTCGAACAGACAATCAGACTTTTACTTCGAATAATAGCAATAGCTGTTCTGTAGTACAATCAAAATCAGTCAATAATTTATTTCAGAAAACTTATGAACAATAGCTGTCTTGTGATTCAGTCACAGTTAGTCACTAATTTATTTCAGGAACTTATGGACAATAGCTATCTTGTGGTTCAGTCATAATCAGTCAATAATTTTCAGAAACTTATGCCAGTAACTGCCTGTTACTCACAGTCATATATCAGTGATAATTTTACTTCAGGTAACCTATTGACAATAGTTATGCTGTAGTTGTAGTAATCAATATTTAATTCCCATTACTTGTCAACATTATCTGCAGTGTAGTTCAGGTCAAACAGTCAGTCAGCATTTAGCTCCATTATGTCATATAATCACACAGTTTAGTGTTTACTTCAAGATAATCTGTAGGTCACACAGTTTAGTATTTACTTCAAGATAATCTGTAGGTCACACAGTTTAGTGTTTACTTCAAGATAATCTGTAGGTCACACAGTTTAGTGTTTACTTCAAGATAATCTGTAGGTCACACAGTTTAGTGTTTACTTCAAGATAATCTGTAGACAATAGCTAAATTGTAGTTTTGAGTAATGTAGACAGTCAGTATTTTAATTCAATATGCCATCAGTCAAATAGTTACGCAACCCAGTGTTTACTTCAGATAATCTCTAAACAAGAGCTAAATTATAGTTTTGAGTGATATAGAAAATCAGTATATGTATTTTACTTAAAGCAGACTGCTGCTGACAGCTGCATTGTAAATCCAATCTTTTAGCTAAATGAATATTGTATTTCTGGTAATCTGTCAAAACAGCTGCATTGTAAATCCAATCTTTTAGCTAAATGAATATTGTATTTCAGGTAATCTGTCAAAACAGCTGCATTGTAAATCCAATCTTTTAGCTAAATGAATATTGAATTTCAGGTAATCTGTCAAAACAACTGCATTGTAAATCCAATCTTTTAGCTCAATGAATATTGTATTTCAGGTAATCTGTCAAAACAGCTGATTTGTAGTCTGGATCATTTAGTCAGTCTGTCAGTCATTAGGGATTCTTGCACTGAATGGTGTCATTGTATTTATGGTCATACAGACCGAGTCAGAATGTTTTACTTTAAATAAATTATTAACACTAAATGCATTGAAGTTCTTTTCATTGAGTCAATAATACAGCTACATTGTCATCCCAGTCATTTGGTAAATCAGTCTTTTACTTCATTAACTCACTGATTAAATAATACAGCTACATTGTCATCCCAGTCATTTGGTAAATCAGTCTTTTACTTCATTAACTCACTGATTAAATAATACAGCTACATTGTCATCCCAGTCATTTGGTAAATCAGTCTTTTACTTCAATAACTCACTGATTAAATAATACAGCTACATTGTCATCCCAGTCATTTGGTAAATCAGTCTTTTACTTCAATAACTCACTGATTAAATAATACAGCTACATTGTCATCCCAGTCATTTGGTAAATCAGTCTTTTACTTCAATAACTCACTGATTAAATAATACAGCTACATTGTCATCCCAGTCATTTGATAAATCAGTCTTTTACTTCAATAACTCGTTGATTAAATAATATATAATTATCCCTGTCTTTTGTAAGTCTGTGATTGAAAAACTATATATTGTCATCCCAGACATATGGTAAAGCAATCTTTTACCTTAAGTATCTCAGTGACTGAATAACTATATTGTCACTTTAGATATTTGGTAAATTAGTCTTTTACTTCAGGTAACTCACTGATCAAATAACTACCTTGTCACTTTAGATAGAGGGAAATCAGTCTTTCATTTCAGATAACTTGTTGTTATTGAATAGCTAGAATGTTGTCCTAGTCTTCAGGTAACTCAGTGATTGAATATTGAATAACTTCATTGTTATCATAGTCATTTCATAAATCAGTCTTTTATTCTAGTTAACTAGGTGATTGAATAAAGTTCTTATTTGTCTGAATAGTTATAATGTCTAGTTCCTATTTGTTTAAATAGTTATAATGTCTAGTTCTTGTTTGTCTGAATAGTTATAATATATAGTTCTTGTTTGTCTGAATAGTTATAATGTCTAGTTCATTTGTCTGAATAGTTATAATGTATAATTCCTATTTGTCTGAATAGTTATGATGTCTAGTTCTTATTTATCTGAATAGTTGCAATGTATAGTTCTTGTTTGTCTGAATAGTAACATTGTATAATGCTTAGTTGTCTGAATAGTTAGGATGTATAGTTCGAATTTGTCTGAATAGTAATTGTACTTCCTATAGTTAATCACTTTGTCACCCTACAGTTTAAACAGAATCTTGTCTGCAGTTACTGTCATTATTTCTGTGTGTTCTGTTTATATTTCAGGTAGATTATTATTGATTAAATATTTTAGATAGCTTGTTGACTAAATACATGTATATATTTCATGTAGATTATTATTGATTAAATATTTTAGATAGTTTGTTGACTAAATACATGCATATATTTCAGTTAGCTTGTAATGAAATATGCATGGAATATAATTTCAGGTAACTTGTTGATTAAATATGTATTTAGATAGCCTGTTGACTAAATATTGATACCATGATAATAGTAGCATATAATAGAGTAAATTAACATCCTCTTAAATAAATTTAAAACTTAAAACTTGGCTGCATTTCTCTTGAAACACAACAAACATAAAATCCCAATAACAAGTCAGAAAATTATCTGTTGGAATAAAAGTTTTTAATTTTGTACCATCACTTTTTTCTCTTAGCATTCAGCCAACCAATTTCAACAGCTCATTGGCACCTGTCACAGAACAAGATGAGAATATGCCTTCTTCTCATCCAGAACCTGTCATAAGTGCCAGCCCAAATGATGCTGCACTCTCTGACCATCCAGAGAAACCAGAAGCAACTGTTCCTCAGAGTGAAATAGAACAGCAAATTGGTTCTGAGGCAATTAACTCAGAGGCATTTGGGGATCATGCCATTGGAGACCCCGTGACAGATTTAGCAACAGAGAATATTTTGAAAGAAACAGAACTTAAAAATGATCCACCTGGGGTCTTTGAAGCTAAAGTCTCCATAGATGATGCCCATGGTGAGTAGCTTGACTGTTGAAATAATATTAAGAAGTCAATAAAATTATTCAGATTTTGTTAACAGTCTTCTTGAATTGTAAATGTGTAACCGTGAAAGTGCACCAACACTTTCTTTGTTCTTAGCAATACTGATAATTTTTATTTCTGGATTTAGGTCTGTTCACTAAAAGAAATAAATCTTTGTGTGAAAATATCTACTAAAATATAACTTTGCTAGCTTAATATGTTGGACCATATTGTTTGAATTACAAAGAAAAACTTAGTGATTTAAAACAAATATAATGGCATAGTCAGACTAGATGAATATGACTTTTTAATTTTGTCCAAGACAAGTAAAAATTCATTCAGTCAGCTAAGATTTGAGTCTACCAATATACTATAAAATTAAAACACCTAAAACAATTGACTGAAAATAAGTTTATAATCATCTAATGGTTTTAAATTTTCTATGTTGAGTTTAGTGTTATTTTTGTAAACACTCAGTAGCCATGATTGTAAGCTTGCAGAGCTCTTTTGAGAATTAGTTCCAATAAATACATAATGATGGTGGTGAAATTGAAGATGTAGATAAATATCGAAACATAATGGTCTCTCTAGAACTAGAAGTCTTTTACACAACTCATCACTATCAAAGCTGTATACCATAAAATTATCTATTTTCTGATATAGTTTGAAAAGAATTGTTTTAATTTATTCATCTTAGATAGAAATTTTTTTAAAGTATATGGATGTCTGCAGTTTGACATTGTCTTTTATTTTGCATTTACTAAATTAATTTTTGTGTAAAGCAGTTTATTTTTTATGACCATTCAAAAATTGAAGGATGAATAAATGTGCTTCTAGGTTTATAAAATGTTAAAACTCTGTGGTCTTGAAAATAGATCAAGTTTGTTGTTGGACCACAAAAAGAATATTTCTACGTTGTTTAGTTTGGAAGAGGATATTCTACCATATTTTAGTTTCCAGCAACTTGTAATGATTAAATTGCTATGTAGGTCACAGTGGCAATTCAGTGGCAATATGAAGGGGTGGTAGGATGAACAATGCTAAGCCCACCACTAAACATGCCAGATTGTTACATTATTCATTTGTGTTCTTGATATGACTATTCACTCAAGATCAAATAACCCTTGTACAGCAACTCAAGGGTTACTTCCCTTATTCATCCCTCCATCTTCAATAAAAGAAGTTACATGTTTTACTCCAGTTTTAATGTCATGTTTTCGTGTTCTCTCATTCAGAAATATAACATAGCGACAGTATTTATGTTAAAACCTGTTGAAGACAAAGAAGTGTGAATAAAGAACTATTCTCATCTCTGGTTGCAATTTATTTTATTCTATGACTAAGTGAGAAATTTCTTATGCACTCATACATCATTCAGTAATGTGACGATTGTTTCTTTATCTGTGATGTTTTTTTTCTCTATCACAAATATGGAACATCCTCAACAAAGACATGTTGACAGACATTCTTATTCACCCTTCACCCCCTTTAAGCATGAAAAAAGGTGCAGTGGACTGGAAACTATTCAAACAATTGTGGGACTATTATTGTATCATTGCTCGCATCAATACAGAAGGAAAAAATGACTATGTGAAGGCAGTTTCTGCATACCCTGGGCCCTGAAGGTCTTTCTGTCTTACAGCAGGATGCAGTTAGCTGCTGATCACAAGGTGAAAGACATAACAGCTTTCGATGAGCATTAGTAAGACTAATGAGACGTATGAACACTTACATATTCAACAAGAGGGGCTAGAGAGTTGATGAAACTATAGAGGACTATATAACTGCTCTTTGCACTCTAGCAAAGACGTGCAACTTCTGTGAGCGTAAACAAGACCATTGAGAGACCGTATTGTCCAGGGTTATTAGAGACAACAGCACTAGAAAACGTTTGCTACAGGAATCTGATATTACTTTCAAGGCCTGCATCGACATGAGGTGACTCATCAGCCCTAAAGAACTTAGTTTCTACATCTGTATCTAGTCCAGAGGCTGCTACTACTGAAGTTTTTGATAAAGCTTGTACTGTATCCTCTGGTGCTAAGCCCAAGAAGAAGAGCTCTCACACTCAATTTAATTCTAAGACTAGCTATAATTTCTCTGGGCAAAAACACACCAAGGAGATTTGTCCTGCTTTGGGGTAGGTGGGGGTGGAGGGGCAAACCTGCAAGATCTGCAAAAAGAAGAACCATTTCGCAATGAAATGTGAAAAGAAAAAGAATTTAAATATGATCGATGATGACTGTTTACTGTTGGTAATAAGTGACATAACAAAATGATCAAGGCTGAAATGATCATTCTTGGAGAGAAAGTTGCCTGCCAGATTGACTCTGGAGCTAGTGTTAATGTGATTTCTATAAAATACATTAAAAGCTTGTTTCTGACTCCTTACAGAAACTAAGCTATGCATGTTTGATGGAAACATTATCACTCCTAAAGGAAAGGCCACCCTGCATGTGGTAAATCCAAAGACTCAGAAGAAGTTCAACATCAGATTCGTCATTGTTAGCAGGAGCCTACCTTTGCTCGGAAAGAAAAAATCTGAGAAGATGGGTCTGATAACTGTGAATTTGAGAGCATGAACAAGCGACAAGTCCTCTTCACTCTGCTACTTCACCTGCAGTACCTGTACTATCTCAGCCCACAATCTCACCTATTAATTATATTTTTCAGACATTCTCTGAAGTGTTTGATGATCATCAAGGTGACTTGCCTGGAGTTATTACCTCTCCTGCTAGTCACATACCTCTGGCTATAAAAGCCAAAGTTAAAGCTGAACTTGATCAGTTAACCAAGACAGGCATCATTATGCCTAATTCTGTGGTCTAGTTGTGTGTGTGCGTGCGTGTATGTATGTATGGGGGAATCAAAATATATTAAATTACAGGATTGTGAGCTGGAGTAAACTGTGAAAAGCTGGCTTGTGTCTTGGAATAAATTGTCAGGAGTTGTGTACGAGGGTTGTGTTTTTCACTTCACCACAATATATTTGAACAAGTTGCCTCAATGTTCATAATACTTGGTGGTCGATGGATGAACAAATGGGTGGAAAGAGATATTCCCAACTCTCTTTATTAAACACAACATAATTTCCTTTAGATGAAGTTTCACCACAAAATGAAGCTACTGTCTTCATGCAAAATTCCCGTTCTCATGAAAATTATAATCTTCTTCTTATCTCTTCTGACAAACACTGCATTCTTGATGTTCCTAGTTTAACTACTGACAAAGTCTGATGTTTCATGGGGAAATGTTTCTTTGTCACCAATGTTGAATGCCATGACAAAGGTCAGGCAGCAGGCACGTATCTCAGAGTCTTTCCGTAGTTTGTGCTGTCTGATGTTTTTGACTCTCTCACTCTTCTAGCCTTCAGTTCTCCCTTGTTATACTTTCTCTGAAAACTCGAGAAGGTTCTAGAAGATTTGCACCTTATGGTCTTCTCTTGCTGATGCACATGATTATAATTGCACGTACTTCACTACCTCAGGCAAAAATCTAATGTGCAGTGGCTAATATTCCTAGATTTTGCTCGTCAGCAAATTTCATACATGCACACACATTTATGAATATTGCGCATTTATTCTATATATATAATCCTCCTTAAATGTATATATATTTATGCATGACATGATACACATATAATATGTCTATCTAAAACTAAATGAAATTTGGTGAACAAAATAAATGTTTACATTTATATTTATTTATGTGTTAGTGCATCTGTTTGTTATCAAAATCATGTTTTCCAACAGGGGTTATTCCCCTTAGTCCATTAGCGGTCTTGTGCAGACTGTGAAATAAGAAATTTAATTTTGGCTCCATGCTTTTCTGGTGACAAACAGTAAATAATGTAAATAGAACTTAAGTCCTTACACTATAACATTAACATTGAATTATGCAACAGTAAATACTGTAAATAGAACTACATTTAATTCCTTATACTACAACATTGACATTGAGTTATACAACAATGAATAATGTAAATAGAACTAAATCCTTACTCTGTAACATTGACATTGTGTTGTACAACAATAAATAATGTAAATAGAACTAAATCCTTACAGTATAACATTGACAGTGAGTTATACAATAATGAATAATGTAAATAGAAGTAAGTTCCTACATTATAACATTGACATTGAGTTATACAACAATGCATAATGTAAATAGAACTAAGTCCTTACATCACCAACACTAGTTATACAACAATGCATAATGTAAATAGAACTAAGTCCTTACAACACTGACATTAGGTTATACAACAGTGAATAATGTAAATAGAACTAAGTCCTTACAACATTGACATTGAGTTAAACAACCAGTGTCATGAGTAAATACCACCCTGTTCTTTCTGAAACTATTTATGTCAAGTCCTTCACAATGAAAGCATATAATTTAAAAGAATTTCAGTGTATATTATAATACATGAAGTAGATTTCTATTTGCATATGTGTTTGTGTGTGTGTTTTATATACCAGATAGTGATCAGAGGGCTGGTGAAATGTTTGATGTACATGTTGCATCATATTTAAAGATTAGGAAATTGAGAGAGCAAGCTTCATCTGGGAAACAGGAGTATAAGATGAGTGAGATCATGCAGTATTATGGGAAACAGGAGTATAAGATGAGTGAAATCATGCAGTATTCTGACAAACAGGAGTATAAGATGAGTGAAATCATGCAGTATTCTGGACTGGAGATAATCAACATTTAAGACAGACAAGAGAGCTTGTATTTCATCTTCTGTGAACAGATAGAGGTGGAGGAGAATGATCATTGAAGGGTGTATAGCCACAGTAAAGGCAGAAAAGAGAGTTCGTATTTCACACTATGTGAAAAGATAGCTGATAGAAGTCAGGAAAAGTGCAAGTTATAGAATCAGAGTAAAGTTGAATGATTCTATAGCTGCAGTGTTTTGGATCATTTAAAGTTAATATAAAAGATTTTGTATGATTAAAAAGAAACAACCATTGTAACTGTAAACCTGTCATAATGGATTGCCTAGTAGGAGAGTTAGTTTTACTTTCATTTTCCTTTGCAGAGTTTTAAGTATTGTCGCATGTCAAGGGCAAAATGCACCAAGGTAAACACTTACTGAATAGCACTGTGAAAAGGGTTAGATATTATTTTTTAAAATAAAACATAAGAGTTGATAACAGAAATGTTCTGTATTTACACCGTGAATTAGGAACAGTATAAAAATAAAATAAAATAAAATAATATGGCTGAAGATAATTGTATATATTGTATAGTAAATACATTTTGATAAATAAGGTTCCATGGACAGATTCAGATTACAAAAAAAGTATTGATTTTTTTATGCCAGTCCATTCAACCAAGGCTTGCTGATTGTCTATTGTAATTAGTGCATATCTCTACTCCTAAAATATTAATGACTCTTTCTCTTCATGAGGAAGTTTGTTGCTATAGTTTGCCAGGCAAGTGTAATCAATTATTTTGTACCAAAGCACTGCAAACCATTTAGATTAGAGTTATTAGTTTACTTTACATATATGTATACTTCACTGAGGTAGTTCACATTTTATTGGTATTTTTCTGTCCATCTTACCTCTCTAGTCTGTCCATCTTACTTCTCTAGTCTGCCCATCTTACTTCTCTAGTCTGTCCATCTTACCTCTCTAGTCTGTCCATCTTACTTCTCTAGTTTGTCCATCTTCTCTAGACTGTCCCTTACTTCTCTAGTCTGTCCATCTTACCTCTCTAGTCTGTCCATCTTACTTCTCTAGTCTGTCCATCTTACCTCTCTAGTCTGTCCATCTTACTTCTCTAGTCTGTCCATCTTACCTTTCTAGACTGTACATCTTTCTTCTCTAGTCTGTCCAATTTACTTCTCTACTCTGCCCATCTTCTCTAGTCTGTCCAGCTTACTTCTCTAGTCTGTCCATCTTACCTTTCTAGACTATACATCATACCTGTCTAGTGTTAGTATTTATAAAATTAGTTATTACTTTTAGTTATTAGATATTGTCATATATAGTTGTCATTCATGACACATTCCTTTTCATACTATATGATAAGATATAGGATATATATAAGATACTAAAAATAAGATAAAAATTACTTGGGTTTTAAAAGTAAGAGATAAACAAACTAAAAACCTACAGTTTTAAGAGGCAGTCTGACAGATTTCATGTATTTTTACATGTAAATTTATAATTTACATAATTTATGGGAGTTTGTTGTTGTTTATTCTATCCCTGCTCTTCCCTTAATCTAAATGGATGTTTTTTTTAAAGAATAAAGGAAACTTTTGTTGAAAATTGTTGGTTAATTGTTGGTAAACTCAAAACAGTGTCATTAACTGTCATAAAATGTTATATTTAACTCATTACTGCTGATGTCAGTATGTATTGTTATGTCTTTGTTGTCTTGGAGTCAATAGTGCAGAAGTTAAATTATGAAATCATTATTGTTTAATTGTTTTGTTTTCTAGTTGAAGAGTGTGTTTATTATTTTTGAGGGGGTAAGGGTGGGGGAACTTACTCTTCAGAGTCAATCCTTTCCAGTGCTGAGTAATGCTTAATGAATGTCCATACAATAAATTTTTGTGACATATGATTATGTAGGCTATATTTTGTATGTGTATGAGTAAATGTGTTCGTTTGTGTATTTGTGTTAAAAATGTGTGCTTGTGTGTGTATGTGACGTCACTTTTGAATTGGAAGGATAGCATAGTTTGCCCTTCCACCTCCCTCCCTATCTCTTCTGGGGAGTCATTATAAAACATGATTTAAATTGCAACTGAAATGAAAAATAAATTAATACCCTAACCACAACCTTTGTTGTTTTAAAGTTAAACAGAAACAAGTTTTTGTTTAGTATTGATTGACAGCGACAGTGAAAGAACAAAGATGTCTGAGGGCCATGAAAAGCAAACTAAAATATTGATATTTTTGATTCATTCTATGGGTGCATCCCAGATATGTGTTGCTATGGCATTTGTTGTTAGCTACCATGAATCTTCATCTTTTTAAAGACACACTTTATTTGCTGTCATTTTACACAAGAAAACAATTTTACAGGATTTTAAAAACATTCTGTTTGAACTGTGAGTATTATCAGGTGAAATTTCATTAAGACTTTTGGGTAAGTGCTAACAATTTACAGTGTAAAGAGTTAATAAATTCCAAGGAAAGAAGAAATTCTAAGGAAAGAGAGAAATTTCAGGGAGACAGAAATTTCAAAGGAAGAGAGAGATATTCCAAGGAAAGAGAAGTTACAAGGAAAAATAACGAATAGTTTGGCTAAAAATGTTTTCCTCAAATTGGTATGGAAAATTTAAAAAATGTAATTCTCCTCTGATTCTACCCAAACCATATGGCTTTAAACCTACAACTTATTCAAGTAAAGGTATTTTAAGACATTCATACTTTTTCTGCTTATATTATTCTTTGAATTCATTCATTTTTGTTGTTGTTTACATTGGGATATTTTTTGAATATGTTATTGTTATGACAATCTGTTTGTGTACTTATTAGTGATAGATATAAAATATATTTATTCTTTTCATTTATATACCT
The DNA here is from genome assembly GCA_028829895.1 of Sinotaia quadrata. NCBI lineage: Eukaryota > Metazoa > Mollusca > Gastropoda > Architaenioglossa > Viviparidae > Sinotaia > Sinotaia quadrata. The sequence goes on along the minus strand of CM054181.1, from coordinate 7,704,951 downwards.
AATTTTTCAGTCAGTTTAGAATTTTTTTTATTCATATTAGTTGAATATACCATTTTATATGTCTGTTCTTGACTTCTTTGTTTTAAATCAAGTTTTGAGAGATACAAAATGTTCTCCTTAAAGCCAGTCACAAAACAAGTTTCAAGCAAGTTCAGAAATATAAGTGAAGGCAGAATCATATAGTATTTTAGAATATTTTTTGTTGTCGTTATTTTGCATAAGAGTGTTTGAGGCCCATTATATGCAATAAATTTGTGAAATTCTTTGTGCTATTAAACTAAATAATGTTTTATTAACATTGTGTTAAATAATATTTTAGTTTCATTCCTTCTGCTATTATGTGTATACTAAATAATGTTTTATAATATATATATATATAGTCATTCTTTGTATTACCTAACTGTGCTAATAAAATTTAGGGCTATTGTGTTGAGTAATATTTTAAAGCCATTCTCTGTGTTTGATTTAAATACAAGTAATAGTTTAGTGTCATTCTTTTTGCTACTAGTTACATTGAATAATATTTTACTGCTGTTCTTTCTGAGTAATATTGTAGCGCCACTCTTGTTTCTTTTAAATAGGCCTAATATTGTAGTGTCACTCTTGTCTGTGTTAAGTAATATTGAAGCATCTCTCTTGTCTCTGCAAAGTAAAATTGTAGTGTCACTCTTGTTTCTGTTCAGTAATATTGTAGTGCCACTCCTGATTTTTTAAAGTAATATTGTAGTTGTCACTCTGATTCTTTTAATTAATGTAGTGCCAATCTTACTGCAAAGTAATATTGTAGTGCCACTTTTGTCTCTGCCTAGTATATTGTTGTGTCATTGTTACTGACTCTATTAGTTAATATTACATTGCCACTCATGATTCTATTAATTAATATTGTAGTCCTAATCTTACTGACTCTGTTTATATTATGAACATTTCAGGACGTAAGGGAATGCTGCCTGTACCCCGGGTACCATCGCGTGCTACATTGTTGCTACCGAAAGCTTCTGGAATCTCCATTGTTGATGAATTGGCCACACCCAAACATTTAACAGTGGCTTCAGCTGAGCCTCATGTCTCTATGCAGGATGGATTTGCAAGGTAGCTGATTTATTTAATAATATTAGTTTCTTTTAAATTTAATTTATTTAATTTATTATTTCTAGCTTTGGGAGTATTGTCTTATTTGATTAACTGAAATTCTAGCTTAGTTTACAAAAATCATTCTTCACTCAGTTAAAGCATGGCTGTTAAACTTGATAGATTTTGAAATTCTTAAGTTAAAATATAAACTAAAAATTATAGAATATAATTATAAAAATCAAAATATGTAATCATCTTAATGTGATTTTTTATCAGATAGAATATTTGCATTGTCTTTTTAACTTAAAAAATGAAATCATATGCACATACCTTTAATACTGTCCTAAGTCTTATGTTTGTGTCATTTTAAAGAGTCAACATTGTGATTTCATTATGCTATTATGAACTTTTAATCTCGTTACAATATAAGTTTTTAAAATAGTTATTTAAATCAGTGTATTCTTTAAACCGAATATATAAATTATTTATAGTTTTGTTTTAATGATTTTTTTTAAAGAAAACAATTTATGTATTTGGTTTTCTAAAAGACAGAAAGAAAAAATTTAGTATTTGTTTTTCTAACAGAATGATAACAGATTTTATCAGCTATAAATTTATGTACTTTACAAGTGGTTTATAGTTATAGAAAGAGAAGAGCCATATTTGCTTAATTGTTTTTTATCAGGCATAACATTATTAACTTTACAAGTTTTTTATTATTATAGTCCAGGCAGATTCCTTAAACCACCAACACCACCTCACTTGGTACCACTTCATCGTTCTCACAGTCTTGAGGACTTGGTTCACAGACAAAAGGACAAACCCCTAACCCCACCTGGGACAGCCTGTGGACACCCCACTGCTGGTCAGGAGTTATGTTATCTGTGTCATCAGCGAGCTCGTCGTAATGTGCCTGTCTCCTTTGCAGAAGAAATTAGACACCGTGAAGAGGAGGAAGACAAGCTTTTGCAGCAGTACCAGACCATGAAAGATGCAGAGGATTTGTTGAAAGAACAGGTAAACTTAATATGTACACAGATTTAAATATCTTTTGTCGAGTAATTTTTATAAAACTAATTTTGTTTGTCTTAGCTTTGAGCTATCAGTAAAGTATCATTCAGTCCAAGCTCTGAAATAGATGTCTTTCTAGCTCTATGTTCATTTCACTGGCTGAATTGAAACAAATGGAGATTGACTGAAATTGTGTGCTCATTTATTGTTATTATGGCTCTTTGGATATCCATTGGAGTTCTTTTACACTTCAGTGTTCTATGGTTCATTGTGACTCCTGCACATTTAATATCTCTCTGTGTTCATTTTAATGTCCATTTGGTAATTTTACTATTTAGTGTGTCTCTTTTACTGTTCATTGTGGTTATTTTTCTGTCCAATGTGTCTCTTGTATTGTCCAATGTGGTCCTATTACTGTACATTATGGTTATTTTTCTGTCCAGTGTGTCTCTTGTATTGTCCAATGTGGTCCTATTACTGTACATTGTAAGTCTTTTATTGTCAGGTGTGGCTCTTTAATTGTTGACTGTCGCACTTCTTATGTTCACTGTGATGCTTTACTATTCAGCATATGTTTTTGTCTGTTTGTTATGGTGCTTGAACTGTTCAGTATGTTTTTACACTGATCATTTTGGTGTTTGTATTCATTGTAACCTTGTGAAAACTAATTTATGTGGCTCTTTTACTGTTTAGTGTAGCTCTTTTAGTGTTCAGTGTGGCTCTTGTACTGTTAATTATAACTAACATCACTGCAACTCTTGTGATATCTATTATGGTTTTCTTTTGCTGTTTGTTGTGATTCTTTTACTATCAGTGTAGTTCTTTTACTTTCCCTTGTGACAAATTTTCTTTCCATTATGTTTCTTTTACTGTCAACAATGGCCCCTATAAATTAGTTTTTACAAGATCTGAGGTCAAACAGAGAAACCTTTAAATAAGGGAGCTAACCCAAGCCATGTGCTTTTTCCCATGACAATGACACATGATAGTGTATAGTGGAAGCCCAGATTTCAACGTAGTGTAAATCTGAAAATTTCTGTGTGAATGATAAGCCAGAAGGATTGAGGAAAAAAAGAGCGTATGAAACTTTTTAAAGGAATCCATAAGCTACATTGTTACAGATTACTTTAATCCTTGGTTTTGGCTGAATGAAAGGATTTTTCACCACACGTTTGGAGGCTTGTCTTTTGTAGCAATCACTTCTATTGTTGGCTTGCTGAAGTGTATCAGCGGTTGGTTCACAAGAATGCCACGTTACGTCGCTTGGAATAGAAGGTCAATATAGACTCTACCAGTGACATTTAAACTCCTCTTTTGTGACTGAGTTAAGTAAAAGTAGTACATTGGCCAGGAGTATGAGAACAGTCTATAACCATGTAGGAAATGTTGAGAACTTTGTGCAAATCTTTGGAGAACTAAGAAGAAAACTAAATGAACTTGATCAGGGGAAAATAATTGGTTAAAGGGAGGCTAACTTTTCTCTGATAGATGTTATGAGCATTGTGGTAGGTGTATTTTTTTATAATTGATTGATTCTGTTTATTTTCTTTGTTTAATTTTCTTTTATATAAATATTTAATTAATTTTCATCTGTCTTTTGTAAATTCTTATCATCTCCATTTTGTGTAAAATTAATTTAATCATAGTCATCGCGTCTGTCATCATGTCTGTCTGTCTGTCACTCTGTCCATTTGTTTGTCTATCCATCCATTTGTTTATTTGTTTTTCTGTCCTGTTTGTTTTTATATGTGAGGACCCTGTCCTCTGGGGGTGACGAGCCACTGGAGCGATTGACCTCAAAATTGTTGTGTATTTCGTGTTGTCCATCTTATGGGGTACCAACAAACTATTTGTAGTTGCCCTTTTACTTGCAGGGTAGCTATTTATTGTGAATTTGTACTTTCATTGGCTCTTTTACTGTAATTTTGGTTCATTTACTGTCCAGTTTGACTCTTTTTTATTCAGTGTGATTCCTTTGTTAACAGTTCGTTTTACATTAGCAAAATTAGAAACATCATTTTATTTCTCTTTTGTATTTTAAACTTTTTAGTTTGATGATAATTCATTCTTTTTTTTATATAAAAAGTAAATAGATTTATTTCTGTATTGAAAGTTAGAAGTTATCATTAGAAATAGAATGCATGCTCAAGGGTTTTTTTTTTTTTTGCAGTTTTATTGTTTTAAAATTCTTGATTTTTCAGGAGCACCATGTCTCTGGCTTTGCAAACTGTTTTATTCTTTTAATATTGCTTGGTTCTTCAGGAGCGCTTTGTTTCTCGTCGATATGATCTGCAGAAAGCTGCCGCTTTCAACCTGGGAGTTGCAGAAGCAGTCATAGCCAAGAAAAAAAGCAAAGATACTGAACCACAAGTGAGCCATGTTTACACTTTGTCACTTTAACCTTTTCTTTTTCATTTATAAAAGTATAAAATATTTACAATATTATTTTTATGTGGGGCTCATAACGAGACCTTAACTAAGTTTACAGTGAATAGCTCAAATAATTTATAATTATTGTTATATACCGAACACAATGAATAGCCAAAACAATTATTGTTATATACTATAAAAGTTAATAATGATTAGTCAGAACAGTTATTTAAAATACAGACCACACTTAACAATGAATAAGCAATGCATTTATTGCTATATACTGAATACAATTAACAATGAATAACCAATGCACTTATATACTAAAAACAATTAATAATAAATAGTCAACACATAATTAATTCGGAATAACCAGGACACTAATAATAAATTTTCATCTCAGAAATCAGTGGTTGTTTAATACAATTAATGCTTAAATCTCCAATATGATTAATACTGAATTCTCCAACAACTAACCATTTACATGTATTGTCAAAAATAATATTTGGTTTCTATTCTTTTACTGTTCATGTTATGTAAAATAATATTATATGCCTCCTGTTACTACTTTTCATGTTATGTCAACTAATATTATGTGTTTACTATTACTACCATTAATGTTATGTCAAATAATGTTGTGTTTACTGTTACTACTGTTAATGTTATGTCAAATAATGTTGTGTTTACTGTTACTACTGTTAATGTTATGTCAAATAATGTTGTGTTTACTGTTACTATTGTTTATGTTTTGTCAGAAAAAATTATGTGCCTCCTGTTACTGTTGTTTCTGTTAATAATATTGTGTGTTTACTATTACTACTGATTTTTATGTTATGTCAAATAGTGTTTTGTTTCTCCTGTTATTACTGCTTATGTCATATGAAATTATGTGCTTCCATTTACTATAGTTTGTTATATTTAATAATATTATGTGTTTACTGTTACTACTGTTTAAGTTATGTCAAATCATATTATGTGCTGTCAGTTATTACTGTTTATGTCATATGAAATTATGTGCTTCCATTTACTATAGTTTGTTATATTTAATAATATTATGTGTTTACTGTTACTACTGTTTATGTTATGTCAAATCATATTATGTGTTTACTGTAACTACTGTTTATGTTATGTCAAATCATATTATGTGCTGTCAGTTATTACTGTTTATGTCAGATTATATGTGCCTACTGTTGTTACCGTTTATATCATACTTTTTCCAGAGATCTTATATTTTTCAAAGACGCCCTTTGACACCATCTAGATTCCCCAGACAAGAAAAATATCTACAAGATTTAAATAAACAGGTGAGATTTTGTTCTCATGATAAAGACTTTTTTTGTCTGTTTGCATTATCAAAAGCAAATAACATTTTCTTAATTTAGTATAGTTTTTTTTTTGGGGGGGGTTAACAATTTAATTTGACTCTTTTATTATACTTTTATGGAAAATGTGACACATCTCTCCCTTTGAGAAATTTGGTGAAGATGTCTCAGTGATAACATTGCAGGATTTATGGAAAATGTGACACATTCCTCCCCTTAAGAAGTTTGGTGATGAGTTATCAGTATATGGAAAATGTGACACCTCTCCTCACTTAATAAATTTGGTGATGAGGTCTCAGTGATAACATTGCAGGATTGATGGAGAATGTTACATATTTATTCCTCCAACCAGTCACTGGAAGTTTTCCAAATTCAGGTTTGGATAGATGAGAACAGCTTATTTTATGGATCACGTGTGCTTTAGTGTTGTAGCTGTGATGAAAGTTGTTTTAAAATTACTTCAACAAAAGCTTTCTTCACATAAGAAAATTTACTTGGAGCAAATAAAGATTACCATTAATATTATTACTTACCAGTGTGTATCTTGGATTCAAAGTTTAATTATAGGCAACCTAGTGAATATAAAGTCAATATATTTTGCATGAACTACACAAAGTAATTGCTGTGATAATGAGCATATATATAACTAGTATAAAGGTTATATAAGTTAAAACTAAATTTAAAATATAATTATCTAATTAATAAAAAGAATCAGCATGAAAACAAATATTTCAGAAGTTTCTTGTTCTTGCCTTGATTATTTTTTAAAAATAAAATTCATTCTTATCTCAAACTACTTGACCTCAAGGCAGGCTTCAGGGCTTCCTAATCTTCAGGTCTAATCATCATTTGGCAGGTCTTAGGCACTTTCAATAATCAGCAGTTGTCTAAAGATATAATCTTTAATTATTTTCTGATTAGAAACCAACTGTTTGTTTATTTGTATTTCTGCAAAATGATGCTAATAGTTTATAGATACATTTACTTTTGTTAGAAATAAACTACAGTAATTTGTTAATATATATTTTGTTATTTAAAAGAAACTCTTAACAGATTATAATTATAATATTAATATGTTTAATTTCATTATAAGAAAACTATAAGAGTTTACAAACACAATAACTGAAAATGGTGTCCTTAACTACATGGCTACAGATTTAAAGTTATGTATAAAGATCTAAAAGTAAGTTAGCAATTGTAAAGGCCTAATTTGGAGTATTAAGGCTAAATCACGGAAACCTAAGTTAGCAATTAAAAAGGCCTAATTTACTTCATGAAATTTAGCATTCATATAAACCTAATTTGAAGACCTCATGCTAAATCAACAGAGACAAAAGTTAGCGGTTATATAGACCTGATTTGAAGACTTCATGCTAAATAAACAGAAACATAAGTTCTGAATTAAATAGGCTTGATTTGAGGTTATGTCACTGAATAAACAGAAATACAAGTTATAAATTGAATAGGGTTTCACATGAGGTCATTCACCAAATAAACAGGAATACAAGTTATGAATTGAATAGGCTTGATCTGAGGTTATGATGTTAAATAAACAAGTACATGATTTTGCAGGTAAAAGTAAAGGAACAAGACATATACAGGAATGTGAGGTCATGATGTTAAATAAACAAGAACATTATTTTGCAGGTAGAAGTAAAGGAACAAGACATATACAGGAAGAAGTCTGATGAACAATTTCTCGAACGACTGGAACAAGTTCAGTTGGCAGAAGAGTATGTACATTTTCTTTATTATTAATAATGTAATGTTGGCACGTCAGTGTTTATCATGATTGTGCCCAGCCATAATTTTTCATGGTACATTCATCATTGGTCAGTGTCTATCTATCACTGGTCAGTGTCTGTTCATCCCTGACCAGTGACCATTCATCATTTACCAATGTATCCATCACTTGTTACTGTCCCTTCACCATTGGACATTTTATTCATCACTTGTTACTATCCTTTCACCACAGGATATTTATTCAACACTTGTTACTGCCTCTTTACCACTACCACTAAACATTTATCTATCACTTGTTGCTGCCTCTTTACCACTACCACTAAACATCCATCACTTGTTACTGCCTCTTTACCACTACAACTAAACATTTATCCATCACTTGTTACTGCCTCTTTACCACTACAACTAAACATTTATCCATCACTTGTTACTGCCTCTTTACCACTACCACTAAACATTTATCCATCACTTGTTACTGCCTCTTTACCACTACCACTAAACATTTATCCATCACTTGTTACTGCCTCTTTACCACTACCACTAAACATTTATCCATCACTTGTTACTGCCTCTTTACCCTACCACTAAACATTTATCCATCACTTGTTACTGCCTCTTTACCACTACCACTAAACATTTATCCATCACTTGTTACTGCCTCTTCACCACTAGATATTTATTCATCACTTCTTACTGTCTCTTTACCACTACCACTAGACATTTTTTCATCACTTCTTGCTGTCTCTTCATCACGGGATATTTATTCATCACTTGTTACTGCCTCTTCACCACTAGGCATTTATTCATCACTTGTTACTGCCTCTTCACCACTAGGTATTTATTCATCACTCTCTTCACCACTGGACATTTATTCATTACTGTCTCTTCACCACTGACATTTTATTCATCACTTATTGCTGTCTCTTCACCACTGGACATTTTATTCACCACTTGTTGCTGTCTCTTCACCACTAGACATTTCTTCATCACTGTCACTTCATCGCTGGACATTTATTCATCACTGTCTCTTCACTACTGGACATTTTATTCATCACTTGTTGCTGTCTCTTCACCACTAGACATTTATTCATCACTGTCTCTTCATCACTGGACATTTATTTATCAGGGCAATGCCTGTTTATTATTGTCACTGTCTGTATACAATGGATAGTGAGCATATATCATTGGTCAGTGTCTGTTTATTGCATGATAATTTTTTTAAAAAAATACAATGTGGGTATTATCTCTTATGTATTGGTCATTGTATATTTTTTCACTGATCATTAACTATTCAACATATAGTGTCTGTTCATCATTGGCTGTCTATAAGTGGGTGTGTCTGTTCATCATTGGTAAATTTCTTGTTATCAATATATTCAGTTTTTATCCATAAGCGGATAATGTTTATTTATCATTGATCAGTTTACCCATCACTTGTTAATTTGTTTAGACTCTTTCATCAATAGGCATTGTTAGTTATCAGTAAAAGTCAAACCTACCAATACTAATTATCATTAGTCAGTGCCCATCCATCAGTAGTCAGTTTCTACCCATCACTGATCAGTGCCCGCTCATTACTAATTCACTGTCCACCTATACATGAATAGTTAGAACATCTCCATCATTTATCATTGTCAGTCCATCATTGGTTGGAATGATCATAAGATTACATCTTCAAAAACTATTTCAACCCTCCAATTTTATAAAATTATATAGTCTTCAGAATCTTGGCTATGTCTACATAATCAGTTTTATATGCTTTTATTTTTAGAATTCAGTATATGAACATAACAGCTATGGTGTGTGTGAGATTGTGTGTGTGTGTGCGTGTGTGCGTGTGTGCGTGCATGTCTGTTCTTGCATATCTAAGGTGTGCTAGTGCCATTGCCATTATTAGCACTATTAATGAATGCAAATTGGCTGCATACACTTTTCTATACTATCTGAATACTTAGTCAATGTATAATCATATATAATAATAATTGTTATGTTTGTTTTTTAATTCTTTGCATATCATATAACTTCTCTTCAAAATTAAAAAATATACTTTAATCAGTTTACATTCCCAAACTCTTCACCACTGGTACACCATATTTATAGCTTATTGTGTTTCTGAGTTCTCTTGCATTTTTGTTACACATCACATGTATTTTTCATTAATGCTGGAGTTTGTACACTTTCCATACACCTTGTTGCCATTGGGCACTCATTTACCATTTAGAAGTGAAGTTGATGCACCATATGTTGTACATATTAAAATTCTTTAATGTGCCTATTTTTCTTTATCAGTTTGGCTGCACAGCGAGAACAGTACATCAGAGACAAAGCAGAACAAATGGAAGCATACAAGCGTGCTCTAGACACACAGGTAGAAAATATTTTTGTGTGATTGTTAAGTGCATTTTCACTGATTAGAAATGTATTTCTTAGTCTTGATTTCACTGGAAAAATAAATATTTGTTAACTATGACTTTACTGGTAGACAGTCCATAATTTCACTGCAATAAATATAATTAGTAACTGTTATTTCAATTATGAGAAATGTATTTGTTAACCATCGTGTCACTGGTAGTAAATGTATTTGTTAACCATCATGCCACTGGTAGTAAATGTACTTGTTAACCATGATACTAATTGTGATTTTTCCTGAAGGAAAACTATTTGTTAACCATGATACTAATCGTGATTTTTCTTGTAGGAAAACTATTTGTTAACCATGATACTAATTGTGATTTTTCTTGTAGGAAAACTATTTGTTAACCATAATATCCTGGATAACTGCTATCTCATTTATAAGAAATATTTTGATTATCCATAATCTCATTAAATATATTTGTTAACTCTACCTTGGTAAGAAATATATTTGAAATATATATTTGTTAACTGTATTCTCCTTGATAAGAATATATTTGTAATCAATGTCTTTTTGGTAAGGAATAAAATTGTTGACTCTGATCTCATTGGTAAGAAATATATTTGTTGACTCTAATCTCATCGGTAAAAAATAGACTGGATAACCATGATTTAACTAGTAAGAAATATTCTCTACTGATTAAATCATTATGCTAATGTTGAAAGGTAAAAATAAGTTAAAATATTGTTATTTGTATAACATTTGTGTATGTTTTTCAAATATTTTTCACATTTATACCATATACAGATGAATTTTATAACTGACAATGAGGTTTATAAAACTGTCATATGTCATCTACTAAATTTTAAAAGTTCAAAATGTAATTTTATAATATTCTTCTTTAAACTCTATGTTTGTATTATATGATTTATATTTGTACATTTTAAATATAATTCCTGTCCATGAATCATGTGTTTATGTGTTTTTGTTTATATGTATGTGTCTGTGTTTACGTGTGTGTGTGTGTTATTCATCAGTGATCACATTCCTCACAGTTCTTATTTTCTTTTAGATTTGTTTTAACTTCATTAACATTTGTATTTTTCTTTCTTTCTTTTGGTAAAGCAAGTAAGTCATTTGTTTTCAAATACTGACAATTCAAAGTGGTTGTTTGCAGTTAAGATATAAACCTCTGCCCATTCCACGTCGTGAACCTGATATTGAAATATTTGGCAAGAACGATATGACCAACGAAAAGTTGGCAGAACGAAGAAGACGTGCACAGCTTCTGCTTCAAGAGCAGCAAGAAATGGTTGGCCAACGTAAGCGGGAAGCAATTCTCCGACAACTGGCTGAACAGGAACGAGATCAAATGGTTTTAGAGCGTGCAAAACAGGAGTGAGTATATTTCTATATTTGTTTGTTTCATTTCATAATTAGTGCCGGAGTGAACGAAGCACCCTCCATGTTTGTTTCATTTCAGAATTAACAGTGAAGCATTTTAAAATTTGATTGAAATAGACTTCCTGACATTAGATGTGATATAAAATCCAGCAAAACTGACATTTAATTTTACTAGTTAAAGTGTATCAGTTAAGATTGACACTTTAAAGTGGTTAGGCTCAGGATGGTTCTGAATGACAAGAGTGATGAAGAGTGTCTTCTGTCAGCAAGCAAGATGTTCCAGAGTTTGAGACTGCTGTTCAAGGATGATTCTCTGGCAACAGATCAAGCCATCTGCCTTTGCAATTTTTTTTAGCTTTTTTAGGATCCTAATTGGACTACACTCATAATAATGCCCCTGAAAAAAGGCAATTTGCAGTAATGTCAGAACTATCTTATAAGTCTTATATGCCACCAAGCAAAGTCATACTAAAGATCTTATTAAACAGACTGAAGCCGCAGGCAGGGGAAATCATAGCTGAAGAAAAGGTAGGCTTCAGACCATGGTGAAGCACAATTAAACAGATTTTTAATCTGAGACTGCTATGTGAGAAGTACCTTCATCACCAACAAGACCTTTATCATGTCTTTGTAGATATTAAGAAGGCAAGGTGTGCCATGCAGCCCTTTGGTCCACCATTAAGCTGTACAACATCAATGCCAACCTGATCAAAGTCATAGAAAGCCTTTATAGCAAGGCGACCAGTGCAGTCTGCTTCAACAGCCAAATAGGAGATTGGTTCAGGACAACAGTGGGAGTCAGACAAGGCTGCTTACTTTCACCATTTCTCTTCAACATCTTCCTTGAAAGAATCATGACAAATGCTCTGGAAGACCATGAAGGAACTGTCAGTATTGGAGGCAAGAACAATAACGAACTTACGCTTTCTTGATGATAACAATAGCCTTGCAGGAAATGGGGAGGAGCTATTGGTGGAAAAACTGGACGGACATCTACTGCTTTTGGTATGGAAATCAGTGCAGAGAAGACCAAATTGATGACCAACAACACCAGTGGCTTTGGCAATGATATTATGATTGGTGATCAGAAATTGGAAATAGTTAATAAATTCAAGTACTTAGGAGCCATCGTGACAGACGAGGGATCAAAATCACAATGGCCAATAGCTTTTCATAGGGCCCGATGGCTTGCCTAATTCTCTTTCCCATTTCCTCGTTCGTGACATGATCTCTATATGAAATGCCAAGCAACTTTTGAAAGTATCTCATTTCAGTAGCTTGTGTACTCTTTTTGATATCCACTGAGGGCCCATGACTCACAGGCATATAAAAACACAGATACAACCAAGGAGTGCATCAGTCTGATCTTTGAGCTGACTGAGATGTTTCTGTCTTTCCAAACTGTCTTCCACCTTGCCATTGCCTGTTATTGTCAATGAAATCCTGGACAATATTTCAGGTTTTGATCCCACATCTGTCACGATAGCTCCTAAGTACTTGAATTTATTAACTATTTCCAATTTCTGATCACCAATCATGATGTCACTGCCAATGCCAAAGGTTGCTTGGCATTTCATATAGAGATCATGTCATGAATGAGGAAATGGGAAACAGAATTAGGCAAGCCATTGGGCCCTATGAAAAGCTATTGGCCAGTGTGAAAAAACACAAAATGAAATGGTACGGGCATGTCACATGATCAGCAGGGCTTGCCAAGACCATTCATGCAAGGTACTGTGCAAGGAGAGTGAAGGAGAGGAAGACAGAGGAAAAGATGGGAGGATAACATCTCAGAGTAGACAGGGCTGAAACTGAGCAATATGGTAAGATTAGCAGAGAACAGAATGGAATGGAAGAAACTGGTTGTCAGGTCATCAGTGGTGCCCCAACAGACGACAAGACTAAAGGATAATAGATAGAATTGGACTACAGCTTTCAGCATCTATCAGACTTTTAAAAAGGAGAGTTCTTATCCTGTTTCAATTGCAGGAGTTAAAATTTTACTTTAAAAGATTCAGATATTACTGGCTATTATACTACTTTTATTAAATTTGTTCTACGATGAAGATTATCAAGATCTTATTGCATCTGCAGGCAGCCTTCATTGTTTTTATTTTTGTAAACATTGCTCTCTTTTATAGATGAATATATTATTCTGTCTTTAGAAACATAGATGAGTACACCATATTTGTATACTAATAACTGAAGAAATTACAGAAACAGGAGTGATAAACCTTCTACTGTTATTTTCTGATTTGGTCAGGATGGAATCTTTTATGTAGCATGGGTGTTACTGGAAACCAGATAATTTGTTAATTGGTCAAACATGAATTTGTTTTTAATTATTTATATTGTACATATCAGTTTTGTCTTAACAAAAGTGAATTATAAGAGACTGCTTGCCATTCCAGATCATGAGAGACAATCCAGACTTGCAAGGCTTACAAATATTCTTATTAAATTAAAATGAACTGCATTTTACCTCTTTCTGATTTTCATCAAAGTCTGCCTATTTAACCCAGCCAGACTCTTTCAGTCTATGTAGTTGATAAAGTTTGTCCTAATTTGTGTTTATTGTACATCTTACTTTAAGTCTACTAATTTATTGCTGTAGTTTATCCTAATTTGTGTTTATTGTACATCTTACTTTAAGTCTACTAATTTATTGCTGTAGTTTATCCTAATTTGTGTTTATTGTACATCTTACTTTAAGTCTACTAATTTATTGCTGTAGTTTATCCTAATTTGTGTTTATTATACATCTTGCTTTAAGTCTACTAATTTATCAGCAGTAAAAGAAGTAAGGACTTTCCTTTACTCTGCACTTTTATTTGAAAGCATTAATCACAATGTAGACTCTTTGGAAGGCACAGTAGTTGACTCTTTTGAGGAAAAAAAATGCCTGCACTTGCAAACAGACAGCTGGGTGATTGGTTTGGAAATTTATGTTACCTGGCTCAGCAATGTCTTATTATATAATTTTCTGCATTTTTATTATTTGTTTTACAGAATATAAATGGACAAGTTCTTGTCATTTAATAGGACTGATTGAAATCCAGTGTGCAACATCTTTATACAATGGCAAATCTCAAGTTATTTAATATGCAACACCTCTTTAATATGGCAGATCTCTAGTTGTTTAATGTGCAACAACTTCTTACAATAGCAGATCTCTAGTCATTTAATGTGCAACACCTTTTTACAACGGTAGATCTATAGTCATTTAATGTGCAACACTTTCTTACAATGGCAGATCTCTCCTTGTTTAACGTGCAATAGGAGATCTCTAGTCATTTAATGTGCAACACCTTTGACAATGGCAGATTTCTAGTTGTGTAATGCACAATACCCTTTTACAATAGTACATCTCTAGTCATTTAACATGCAATGCTTCTTTTCAATGACAAATCTGTATAGTAGTTTAATATGCAACACCTTTTTTACAATGGCAGATCTTTAGTCATTTATATGTAACACCTTGTTACAGTGGCAGATCTTTAGTCATTTATATGTAACACCTTGTTACAGTGGCAGATCTTTAGTCATTTATATGTAACACCTTGTTACAGTGGCAGATCTTTAGTCATTTATATGTAACACCTTGTTACAGTGGCAGATCTTTAGTCATTTATATGTAACACCTTGTTACAGTGGCAGATCTTTAGTCATTTATATGTAACACCTTGTTACAGTGGCACACCTCTTGTTATGTAATGCACATTATCTTTTCACAATGACTTTTATTAATTTAATTCATCTGTCGACTGCTTGCAGACTACAGGAAGACAGAGCACTTCGCTACAGAGCAAACTTTGACAGTCGACGCAGACTGCAGGAAGACTGGCACATGGCAGCAGAAATGAAGCGTGGAAGAGAGCTAGAAGACAGACTCATAGGTCTGGAATCAGGAATACTGCTTCATGAGCAGTGTGACCGTTATCATCGCTGCAAGCAATGCAAGCGTCACCTCAACAATTGTGGCGAGAGCAATATCTGGGCAGAGTCTCGGTACATTCCAGGTTCACGCATAATGGTCTGATTTGCAAGAATAATTTACAGACGGATTGGCTAGAATAATTTATTGAATATATGACCCACATCAACCTAATTCTCTTATTCATTGCACATATCATTTGTGGCTATCAGTACTGATTGATTGACACTTTATTATCTTTTATAAAAATAATTTGTTTGTTAACATCACCCCCACCCCAACTTCCTGTTTTATCATAAAGTGTGTTTTCAGTCAGTCATTACCATTTAACACATCGATGATAAACTAATCATGAATTTGTAATATTTAAAATCTGCTTGTTATGAAGAATTCAAAGTAAAATTGCAAAACTGAAAAGCAGTATTGTAGAATTCAAAAAGTAATAAGCAATATTGTAAAACTCAAAAGTGTTAATCATGATGGTTTTATTACACCATTTGTATTTATTGATGTTCTTACAGATACATGTTTTTTTTCAAATCAGCTGAAAGTTGTGATTCAATTTTGATGTCTTTTGATTTAATTTTTCATATATTGTTTCAAAAGTTAAGTGGAAAGTTGTCTTTAAACAATGAATTAGTAAGAAAAGACTACATATCTAGGCCCATTTCTTTTGATGTTCAAAGACTAGACATCTAGGTTCATTTCGTATGATGTTCAATAGACATCTAGGCCCATTTCTTACAATTTTCAAAGACTAAATATCTAGGCCCAATCCTTACAATGTTTAAATAGACATCATTGCCCATTTCTTACAGTGTTCAAAGATATACATCTAGGCCCATCTATTACAATGTTCAAAGACTAGACATTTAGGCCAATTCCTTACAATGTTCAAAGACTAGACATTTAGGCCAATTCCTTACAATGTTCAAAGATAGATATTTAGGCCAATTCTTTACAATGTTCAAAGACTGGACATCTAGGCCAATTCCTTACAATGTTCAAAGACTGGACATCTAGGCCAGTTTCTTAAAAATGTTCAAGACTAGATACCTAGGCCAATTTCTGACAGTGTAGTAAGACAATACACCTAGGCCAATTTCTGACAGTGTACTAAGACAATACACCTAGGCCAATTTCTGACAGTGTACTAAGATAATACACCTAGGCCATTTCTTAAAATGTTCAGTATCTGGCATATCCCTTTTTAGCAGATATGTTCCAGTAGTCTTTTGGTTTGTAGTTCTTATATACTTACAGCATGTCTCTTTAAATCAACTTCATAATCAATAAATTTGAGATATTGGTTAATAGATGTAAATACACAATTTACAAAAATAAACATTTCAAAATATATGTTCCATATGGCATTGAAAAAAATCAAACCTCAGATGCTATTAGCCATAAAAAGAGAAAAAAATCAAGTATTTTCTGACATTGTCATTTACAGCTCTCATTTTTCAAGAACGTAAATCTTGGATGGTGGGCAGTCACTGGTTTAATATGATGCTTCTAGAATAGTTAAGTTTATTTATTTATTTGTCTGTGATAGTGTATTTAGCACTACTATTTATTAAAATGTTATTGTGGGTTCTCATCCATGACAGACTGCTCTCAACATCATTTTCATACATTGTCTCACTGTAATTCACATTGAACTAATTTATTTATGTTATTGAACATTAGAATTATCTAAATATTTGAGGTTTTAAAAAATACAAATAGTAGATTAGTGTTCATTAGTGATTCTGGTATAATCATGAACATTATCCAATGATGTTATTTGCTGTGCAGTAAATTCTTTCCCTTGTCTTAAGAAGCACCCAAACACTTTTATTAAATAATGAACTGTGGTCTTTGACATATTTTTACATGATTCTGTATGCTTTGTATTAATATTTATGACTAGCATTGTCTACAAGTTGTTATATTTTGCAAATGACTTTGACTTTACAGAGATAATTTTAATTTATACAAATTAATTTGTTTGCCACAGAGCAAGATTACCTTACTTTTACATTTTAAGTATCTCCCTCTTTCTAATTCTGTTAATTTGTATTATTGTAATTCATTAATATTTGCATTTTTATCTGTGGGGGATTAATCTTATTCAAAGAATGTACACTTTCAGTATTATGTATTTAGCATAATGAAATGTATTTTTATGTAGTGCTAGTCTAAATATTTTTGTGTGATATGTATTTTTATATATTGGATTTAAGCACAAATGTCATATGATTTTTTTTTTGTTTTTTGGTGTGCCTTCTTTTAGCTGGATTGAATGAAGTGATTTAAAAAAAAAAAATCATGTAGATATGAACCTTTTATGTACGCTACATATGGTTATGTACAAGAAAGCTTTCATATGTAAACAAAATGCCAAGTTTTATATATAAAAATTTTGTTTGAACAGTTCTACCTTAGAATACACTTCTTTTAATGTACTACTAATTAGTTTCATGTGGTTTTGTCAAATAGTCAAGTGTATTGCACAAACTATTTCATTTCTGATTTTTCTTTGAACAAAAGTTTTATTACAAAGTTTTACTATGCACGAGCAGAAAGAAACATTCATAAATTTCTCAGAACTTAGTTTGCAAGAAATTTTCCATTATTTAAGGTGTGCATGGATTATATTTCTATAAAGTTGTGCAGCATTCAAGATGCTCTTAAAGAATTGGACCGAAAAGCCAATTTACTCCAGTATTTCCAACAGCTATTAAAATCATTCAACATTAACTGCTTTAAATAAAAAGTTTCAAATTGTTTCCTATAATTTACTTATTGAAAATTGTTCAATTAGATGTTAAAACTTGTCTTTCAATATCAAATTGTTTTGTGATTTGAATTATACATATATCCGTCCATTTTCAACTTGATTCAGATGACATTAAAATGGTTTACATTTTGTTTCAATTGTGAATGGTATCCTATGGAATGAATGAGGCCAGAACACTATATTGGTTTTATTGGAAAGTACACTTACAAAGTGCATTTATTTGGCAGCATATGAAACAGTTCTTAATTTTAATATTTTCTTCTAATTTTAGGTATTACGTGTTCAATTCAGCCTGAAACAAACTTTCTCAAATGGACCAAACTAACACTTTTACAATATATTTATCAGCTTTTATTACTAGTACTGCAATTTGTTTTGCATAAAATCATTCAATATTTTGTCCACAGAGTGCTCAATTGTTTGTTAATCTCTTGAACAAGTCATGTTTGATATTTTACATACATCCTGTAACCTGTCCCTTTTCTTTAAATGGAGAGCACACAATTTGCACATGAATTTCATGGTTAATGCTGGGCCTTCGTTGTGGACATATTCACTGGCAAACAATAATCACAGTTGCTATCTGCAATTTAGATCATCTGTCATAAATAAAAATAATTTGTAAATGTGTATTTAGATACTGCATAAATTTAGTGAAAGGTTCGGAAGTAAATGAATGAGACACATTGTATCCAACCAGTGATTTTAGGTATTAGCACTTAATTTTCAGAGATATTTCCCTTTTAAATGATGGTCAAATATATTATTGATTATCCTCTGTTGATTTAGTCCACGTCAAAAGTAGTAGAGTTAATGGGTTCAATACCCCTTCCTATAAAATAATAATTTCTACTATAACCAGACTAATAGTACATTAATAAATAATTATTAATTGCATTTTAGAAAATATCTCAGATAGTTATAAATATACAAATGTTTGAGGCCGACTGCAATAAGAACATTTTAAGTTTGCAATTGCAAGTATTTTTAAATGATAACAAATTGATGTAAGGTTCAGCTCCCTGAGGTTGAACAACATGA
This sequence comes from Sinotaia quadrata, assembly GCA_028829895.1. Taxonomy (NCBI): domain Eukaryota; kingdom Metazoa; phylum Mollusca; class Gastropoda; order Architaenioglossa; family Viviparidae; genus Sinotaia; species Sinotaia quadrata. The sequence goes on along the minus strand of CM054181.1, from coordinate 7,685,920 downwards.
AAATAACAATAACAGACATTTTGTGCATCCTTTAACTCTAAAACTGTAAAAGTGTTTGGAAGAATTCAATTTAATCTAAGGTAGAATTTAATTATGAAAATCATTTGAATTAAAACACAACACACAATGTAGTATAATAGAGAATGCATTTTATTGTCAATTTTATTTTATTTTTGGCATCTGTCTTGCAAAGTTTTTATCACAACATGTAGAAACCAAATGCCAGGGTTTGTCCTATGTACATGTGAATATACGTGGTGTGATCCCACCCCTTGCAAATACCCAGGCATAACACATGCACACACACATATGCACATACTCTCACATAAATCAAGCAACCAAAAATGAAAACAAATTGTAAAAGCAGACTTACCAGTATAGATACACTTAAGAATTGTAGCACCAACACAAGACTGTGGAATGCACAAAAAAAGGCAGGCTCAAAAAAGAATGTATTTTGTAACACCATTCACTTTTCGTTCAGAACTCACAAGACAGAAACTGTAAGAGGTAGAGTCAACTTTGAATGGAAGTGAGAACACCTTACACAAATAAAGTGTAAAGGACTGAACCCACCATCCAGTAAGTGTATGAGAATATAGTACAGACAAAATTTATGATACTAACCAGGGTATCATGTTTGGAAATAATTAAAACCACTAACAATTGACTGACATCACATGATCATCCATTTCAAAAACATCTTTAGATACTATAAACTGTAGATATGAACATATGAACCCTAAACAAATAAACTGATACTAATCGATAATATAAAAAAAGATTTAAAGTATATAGTACAAATGTATATTACCAGAATGTCACACATTCATGTCCTGCACTGTAGAAAAGATGGAAATTATTTAAAGTGGAGTTAGCAATAAAACACAATGTGGATGAAAACACTTCCTTGCCAAAGGAGATACACCACCACAGAAAAGTGTGGAATCCTATCAAGGAACCAGAACTATAGCTGACTGAGAAATACACGTGATGTGATTTTCAAAGATAACAACATCAGAATTAACATTTTTCACTGCTGTCTATATGCTGTTTGTTTTGTTTAACAACCCCCAACCCCTCTCCTACAATTTCATTTAAAAGAGGCTCAATAAAAAAGGAAAGTATATTACCTTGAGCATTCTACACTGTAAATTTACTGTGCATCATTTATAAAAGAGAAACACCCCAAATTCTTAACTAAGCACATAATTCAATGTGTGTAATCCTAGAGAGAGAAAAAAAAAGAAAAATAGAATTAGAGAAAACTGCTGTTGTGGTTTACTTTATTCCAGGATACTGAACAGCACAATGAAGTAACTTGCATCATGATTCATTTATACACTAATTGTAAGATTAAAAGTCTGTACAGATACATTTCATAGGAGACACAAATTATGTGCGATCTGGCAAGAAGTACTAAATTGTAAGATTAAAAGTCCGTACTGATACATTTCATAGGAGACACAAATTATACTGTGCGATCTGGCAAGAAGTACTAAATTGTAAGATTAAAAGTCTGTACAGATACATTTCATACTGTGTGAACTGGCAAGAGGTACTAAGAAATTTTAGAATGAATGTCACCAAAATGTGAAAGATCGAGAAAAGCATTCCCAAAGAACACAGAGCTATTTCCCTGAAGAAAAATATTTAAAGAAATCAGGTGATTAAAACATCAAACAGTTAAGATGGTCACAAGATCTGCTAATAATTCATCACCTTGCATAAGAATCTTTTGTCCACAACACATCTTCAGACAAGACTAACGGGAAAAAATATTAAGAAATCCCCAAATTTAAAAAAAAGCACACACCAACAAGCATAAAAAAGAATACAAAAAAAACAAAACAACATGCTTCAAGCATTCAGCAATCCTGTCCCTTCCCCAATCAAAAATGTCACAACCTGTGCAAAAATGGAGCAAACACAGCTACAGGTTAAGTGCATGCGTTTTTCAAGAGTTCATTTTCAACACATCATACTCCATAAATATACACCTTTTACAATGAATAGCCCTCATCAACAGCTTTAATAATTAACAGCATGCGTATACATATATTTGTAAAACTTCTTTTGATCCAGATAACTGGAAATTTAGAAGTTGGGGCAAACTTCATCAAGCTTTCAAAACAAATCCTGAAAAACTAAATATGAATGAGAAGTTCAATTACAGAAACAAAATCGTATTGCAAAACCAGCAGACTAGAGGTAGCTGTAGATTTCTAAAAAAAAAAAAAAAAATTTTCTCCTGAATTTTGCACAGATTGTGAGAACAAAAAACCCCCATCTTACTGTATGCAGTTTTATCTGAACATCATTTTCATGCAACATGTCTCTGTACATGTGAGTGGATGTACATCTTGCATTAATAATAATGATAATGATAACAAAATGAAATAATAATAAACAATAATTATAATCATAAATTAAAATGTAAAAGCATATTCTAGTACTGCCATTAAACACTTGAGTTGTCAAAGCACAATTAAAAAGAGTCTGTAAAATATGAAGAATCCTACCCTAAGCAATCAGTTTTAATATTTATAACAGTGCCATGCTTTTGAATACATTAAAAATATGGACATTATTTTTCCAGTCAACTCCAACCATCTTTTGGTGTCTAGAATGTCTGATACCAACCTTCATTCTACAAAAAGATGAGATGTGTCACCATGACAACATTCATAAATGAATCTAAATTGGGTTGACTTCTAAATGAACCAAGCTGGAGCTTTTTAAAAAATGCACAAATATAATTTGTGGATAATTTCTCTCTCTCTCTCTCTCACACACATAAAACGAGTTGCAAGTTGCTATTTGTATATTCTGAAATACTGAAATCAGCAGAAACTAAAAAGAAAATGCTGTTTAATAATTGTAAGAAAATCTGACAATTAGCCACTAAGCAATGGTTAAAATCAGGTTTTCATTTTGATTAAGTCTACAAGAAATAGTTAACTACAGGCAAAAACCAAATATCCTTAGCAACCTCTCATAAAACCAGTGGACCTGGCAGTACATAACTCAAGTAAAATATATTCCAAAGTTGTCATGCAGTTTCTCAAACTGTTGATTGTTTCTGAAGATTTAAAATGAGAAAACAATGTACACTTTGATTTAAAAAAAAAAAAAGCAAATACACCTAGTAGTAGTACAGATAGAAAGAAAATATAAATGATCAAACTTGCAACATGACACAAAGTCAATGACAGACAAAAACACAGAGAATTGATAATTGGCTTGGTTTCCATGGTATCCTTTTTTCTTCTAAATCAATGGTAGGAATAACTATATTAATAGGCTCACTATATTAATTGTCATGAGAATCCTTGCTGGCACTGGAAACCCACCAATACTCCAAGTATCATGTGACTAGTCTCATCAATCATGGAATCAGCAAAGAAAAAAACTGCCCTAGTGAAACATATACATTTTTCACCACATTTTCTGAGCTTTCACTGGACAATTATTTTAAGGTCATCCAATGAAATGTGCACAAATCTAGACAGCAGTGAGTCATAATTTTTCACTAATTCATAATTATAGCCAGGTTCATTAGAAATGGGGTGGAAGAGGACCTACTACAGTTGCAGCAAGGTGCAAACAAAGAAAAACAGCCAAAAGCAGCAGCACACCCCTCTAATACCCTGAATACAAGAGAAGAGAGGAAGACTCCACAAGAATCTTCCAAAAACCGAGAACATCAAGAAGAAAAGTTTTCACGCAATTCCTGTGGAGCAAAAGAAGTTAACACTACTACTACTACATTAGAAGGGGAAACAGAGTGAAAAACTAAGGCATTTTGAATCCCTTTCATAAGGTGGAAAAAAATGGTTGTCATATTCCTCAAAATGCTTTTATTTTAATATTTTGTGGTGGAATATAGTCAAAATATTACAAATTCTTACAGGAAAATATTTAACTTTCCAAATCAAGTGAAATTTCATAATCAACATTGTCACCCCTCCAGCCTAGTTTTAGCCACTAACAGGAATTGAGTTCTGGTACAAAGCAACTCCATTTGTGGTGGCAGGTAATGAAACATACATTTCAAACTGCATGGTAGATACAAAATACAAAAAAAAAAAAAATAAATACGAAAGTCGATGTTTCAGCTAAATAATCATCAGGACAATACCATTATAACAATGGTGCATGAGCAATAGTGAAATGTGATGTCTGAACAGACATGGGTTTTGAATCTTCATGTCGCACTGGTTTAACATTTCAGTCATGAAGAGATAAAATATTCATTATTTTTTTAAAAAAACACATTCTGCACAAAAAATATAGTAATATCCAAAGAAATAATGGTAACAGAAATCTACCAAAGACCGTCAAATTTAACATTTAACTATGAAACAAGAAGCAAATTAAAAAAAAAAAAAAAGAGAGATGGCAGTACTAAATGTTTTACTCAGATTCAAAAGAAACATTATCATATTAAATCCTTTGAATCAAACAACATACAATTTTTTATAAGCCAGAGATCAAATCTGAATGCATATGAAGTACAACAAATAGGGTCATTTGGTTGCAACATGGAAGAAGAAAACAAAATATTTCAACAAAGTGCTACAAATAAGACATAACTTGTGTGAATACATAGCAAGTTAAAAAAGAAAACAACAAAACAACCAACCAAACAAAAATCCCAGAGGAACTCTTGTACAAAATTCAGAAAGTTTGCATGCAATTATGTCTTAATCAACTTCTAATGGATCTTGGATAAGGAAAAAATATCTAAACAAGTAACAAAAAAAACCAAGAGTACAGGTATATATAAACAAACATACAAATTCATACTAATAAAATCTTTTATGTAACTTTATAGAAAAACACCAAGGTAACACACTAACGTTGTCTTCTTGTTAAGCAATTAAAAAAAAAGTTGTAAAAGTGGTCACAGACGAAGTTGAGTTTATTTTTTCCACTTTTTTTATATAGTGGTGGTGTATGAAAGTCAAAGAAATACAATGAATTTAAAAGAAAAGAAAGGAAAAGAATAATTTAATAAATCCAACAAACCTGCAAGTTTTTTTTTTTAAAAAAAAAGATGAAATAGACAGAGGGACAATTCATCAATTTAATTTTCATTAATCAGTTGTAAGCAATTCCACATTTTCTACAAGGACTGTCAAAATTGAAATGCATTCAATCCTAAGTGAGGTCCTCAATTAGTGTGGTAAGAACTAGGCCCTCAATTAGTGTGTTAAGAGCTACAGTTGAAGGCAGGAAGGAAAGGAAAGATAATTTGAAGGACAGGTATAGTGAATAAGATAGTAATAACACACAAATATGAACGGGAAATTTATTGTGCTTTTATCGAAATTAGGAAAATACTTTACATAAAAACTAAATACAGCTACAATTAAAAAAAATGTACAAGAACAAGAAAATAAAGCAATTAAGTGATGAAATACTATTATGTTTAGAGTTAAGTAATACATAATTTTAGATTCATGATGAAACAATCCCAAAAACAAACATACACAAATTGTGATTAATCTATAAACTAGATTTGAGCTCAATACACCACTTTTCCTGAAGGGACTTTACACTTTACAGAGGCAAGTGGTAAATAATAGTAATAAAAATTGTATGAATTTTAACCAAATTGTAGTCTTTTATAAGATAATTGCTTTCACTGATCACATTCTGCAACAGAAAATTCTAATGACACTGCAGTTTTTCCAGGAGAAATTATTTTTACTGATCAAAACTTTGATTCCCTAAAGCTCACAGTTCCTATTACCAATCAGACATTCTGACCGGAAGCCTGTGAATTTCCAGATTTGTGTGTGTGTACAAAGGCAAAAGTTGTATACAGTATAATGTATGCTGATATGCACCCCTGATATATATATATATATATATAATGCTTTCTGCTTAATACTAAAAAGAAATTAATCTATAATTGCAAATAATTATAACTTATCCTGGAATATTATGCTTTAAAACATAACTAAAACCTATTTGTAGTCATTGAAACAGTGATAATGAAGAAACTTTGTTAATTTTAGAACATATATTTATAACCTTATGGAAACTAAAGTGTTGTGCCAGTAATATAAAAATATAATGTTTGGAAAACAAAAATTATGCTAAGAATCTATAGTCTGAAAATGACCACAGTGTGGTGATTTAATATGGTTTGTGAAACAAAGTTTAAAGTATTTTTAAAATTATATTTTAAGACCTCTTTAGTTTGTTTATGTAATCTATTTATTCAAAATTTCTGTTTCAAGAAATATGCTTGTGGGTTTTAAAATATAAATATGTTTTGGGCATACCTGACTTAACCATATATGTAAATGAGGGGAACATTAGTACATGAGAACTGTTTTCATTGTAATTTTAATTTTATAAATATAAACCCTATACTTCCAAAAGTACCATGAACAGCAGAGGTCATTCGACTTTCAGGAGTAAGAAAGTCAAAAGAAGTAAACATCATTTATTTAAACAATTCTAGGAGCATTCTAGTTGGCAATTTTCTGCTGTTAAATTTTTATGTATTTTAAATTAGAAGTATGATTGAAGGTAGTTGACAAATGTGTACTATAAAGTCAGTTTTGAACAAGTGTTCTGTTGTTTAGCTTTCCAGTGCCTTCCACACTTCATTTCAGACTTTAATATTTTCACTGAAAAGATCCATACATTATGTTCAGCAGCCTCATCTCAGACCTTAATATTTTCACTGACAAGAGCAGACATTTTGCTCAACAGCCATAACATTTTTCGGAAAGAATTACAAACACACTAAAATGGTGTCTGCATTAAAATACTTTATATGACAATTATGTTTGGGATTATTTAAAAATAATAATTAAAGATTAAAACATACACCTATTGAAAAATGTCAAATAATTTTTCAATTATTGCTATCCACCTACTGAACTGCAATTGAATAAACTTGAATACTAATCGCAACAAGACTACAATGTGTGTGTCAGGTGAGGAAAATCCTAATTTAAATTTCTGTTAAATAAGCAAAATCTATTATTATGCCCAAATGATCATGAAACAAATGAGAAAATCTCAAACTTCACCTTTGCATTCAGAATTGTAAGTCTAATAAAGTGATATTGTCTTAATTAACAATAATCCTCATCAACTACCCCTGCGTCTATGTATATTTTAAAGGGTATACATACTTTTAAAAAAAAGAAGAAATAATAAATAGATTACAAGTAGTATTTACCACTCAGTTTACCTCATAGTTGTACAATAAACACATAGTTTCATCTATAAATTTCTAATAGCACGTCAATAAAAATGTTTGTGACCTGTCAATAGAAATTTATCTAAACTAATTCACAACTCATATAATTTAACACAAAATTAACACTTTGATGGAAATAAGCATGAAAATAAATCTGGACAAGTTAAACTCAAGTCTGATGTTTCAGAAAGATAAGAAACTTTAGCATGAAAAAGATCAGGTACACTAGATAACATAAACAGCATTACAGAAAGAGTCCAAGTAAACTAGGCATCAGGTAAACACTGCATTACAGAAAGAGGCCAAGTAAACCAGGCATCAGGTAAACACTGCATTACAGAAAGAGGCCAGGTAAACCAGGCATCAGGTAAACACTGCATTACAGAAAGAGGTAAGGTAAATCAAACATAAGGTAAACCCAATGCACTGTTATGGAAAGAGGCAAAATAAACTTTATTGGGAGCTAATAATCATGGCTAATTGAGGCTTAGAAACATCTGATTTATAATACATTATAATATGAAATAACCACACACACACACACACACACACACACACTCTTCAAACATATATAAATATACTAATAACATTACATATACAAAACACAATCCTATATGTAAACAAAATCACATATTTTTGCATGCACTGAGTTATATAAATATGACTGTCCAATTACTAAAGGGTGTAGGACGTTTCATTAAAACTTCATATTACAACAAAATGCAATTACACCATTTATATACACAAAGAAACCCCCAAACAAATAAACAAACAACAAAAAAACCTTACTTATAAGAGCAGATTAAATCAGCAAAATGAATTAAAATATATCTTTCTTCATGTTGTCAAACTGATAAGCAAATAACACACTCAAGATCAAAAACTATGATAGAGCATATTTTACTAGGATAAAATGAACAATTTAAACAAGCCTTTACAAACTGTGAATATTAGAACTGTACACTCATTAAACTGCCACCCTCCCCCCAAAAAAGAAAATTAAAGTCATATATTGTTTTCAATGTAACAATTATTGAAAACAGTCTTAGCAACAAATAATTCAGGCATAAAAATCAAATCAAAGAAATCTCACTAATTTTATTTCCCATCCACCTACTCCCAAACACATCGCTAGTGCCTTAAATAAAATGTATATCATGGGCCTTAAATAAAATGTATATCATGGGCCTTAAAGAAACTGCTATAAATGAGCATGATGTATACAATATGATTCATTATGACAGCCAGCACTTCCCAAAGATTGGTATAAGGATATGGCAAAATCTGTACTGTACAGTGGCAAGACAAGTTCAGGAAAAATAATATTCCTACAGTAAAAGTAGTGAAACAAGGACAACATAATGAAATTAGTGAAATAAAAATACTGGTTCAGTTATAATAGGAGTGAATCATTCTGAGAGTACACCACCAAAGGCAAGATGGTCTATATAAAATACATACTGAGACTTCTAGCTGCTTAACACATTCTACATGGAGTGGCAAAAAAGCAAACTGCTTCCACAATCCTATAATGCTAATTTAGATCAGTGCTGACAGGGCTAGTCAAGAATGCACGATATTCTGGTTATTTTAAATCATTCTATACGATGTGGCAAAAAGCACACTGCTCCACAACCCTACAGTACTAATTCAGGTCAGTGCCCAAAACTGCATACCAAGAGTGGATAAAGAACTGGTTATTTTTTTTTTTAAAATGCTCAATTTGATGTGATTATTTAAACCCTGCTTATTTGAATATTTACAAACTATGAAAATGTGATCAAATTATTTAACAGGATTATATAACCATGAAAACCACAGATTATTTAAATAGTTATACTTTAAAGATCTCTGGTCAAAGTACATTTGATTCTGGAACTCTTTAACCAAGACTACCACTGCTTCTTTACTGCTCTTGCTCAAGCAGAAATACCGGTCCAAAAACTTTGCTCGATTACAGTGTCCCAAATAAGGACGCTAACAGCATTATATCTCATTGCAAGGAAAACTATATACTCACATTCTTTAATCACTATAAGCAGCACTGTGAAAAAAAAGAGTTAAAGTTTGTTGTGCAGTTTTCCTATCGCAAGAACTAGCACTTCCTCATGTATGAAATCTGCAAACCATCATGTATAATGTAATTTTAAAAAAAATCTTATCTGTAGCTAAACCTCTACTACAGCTTTATTTTTTGCTATTCAACGAAATGTAGCAACACACACAAAAAAAAATAAATAAATATTTTTTAATTTTAAAAAGCCACCAAAACATAAAAGTCTAGGAAGGCAGGTATCAAGTAATCAGAGCCAACCACACCAAGAATTGCAACCAATTAAACAATGAGTCAACAACACCAAGAATTGCAACCAATTACTTGGGAAGACTGGAACAAGGCCAAGTTGAAGTAACATAATCAGTAATAACAATAATACATATTTGCACTAATTCTTTAAAGAGCTCAAAAGACTTATAATCATGGCCCCTAAACTCAACAACATTCATCCACTAGGGAGTGGATGAGGAGAGATTGAGAAGGTTGGGTCTGAATCAAAACATTCTTATATATAAGGCTAGTCACTGAGCTCGCCACCAAACCATCACCTATTTTTTCTAAGAACAAAAAAGAAGCATGTTGATGACATAGTACAACATAACACAATGCATCACAAAGAATGAATTTATTTATTTAAGATGTTTGATTAAAACACCCCATAAAACAATAATAATTCAAGTTAGCTAAAATGGATAAATAATAATAAACAAGTACAAGTTTATTAAAATTTGACCAGGTGATATGTCATGTAAAGGTACTGTGCATAAAAAAAAAATCATGTAAGTGTTGAGTCAGTATCATGCCACTGCCCCACAAACAACTCTCTCAAATACACCTCTGACCTTCTACCCAAGACCTCTAACCTCCCATGTCCTTTCTTTTAACAATTCAGTGTATTTATCTTAGACATGATTCAAATTTGGGAAAAAATTAAAATCTGAAAGAAATAGGATCTCAATATAAAAAGAATACTACAATGTTATGGGAAAATGTCGTTCTTCCCTCTCTATTCAATGTCATCTGCAGGACAGAAATCAATTGTTATTTCAACAGTACAAGTCTTTTATTTTCACCTTGTTTTCTCATAACTGACTCCAGTGTGCACAGAGCTTCATGCATAAAGGGAGACTTTGGTTTCTCTCAGTATTTTCACTGTAAAAATCTCTCACAAAAGACTCCAGTGTGCACAAAACTCTGATGACAAGGGTCTGTGTTTTCACAGATTATTCATGAATGACTCCAGTGTGCACAAAATTCAAACAGCAAGGACTTTTACTTTCATTTTCATTTCTCTCACAAATGACTCCAACGTGCACCAAATCTTGATGGCAAAGGCCAAAGTTTTCACACGAATGTTCAACATATCCACACTGTTAAAGCAATGATTATGGAGCTGCAAAGATTTGAGATATCTTCAAAATTATACAGTAAATTATCAGCAACTAGACAGGGATTGAAAAGTACATGGGATTAGAAGACTGTTTGTGGTCTTAGGTCTCTAGTTTAAATCTTGTGCTCACATTTCAGTAATGAAGAGAGGGAGAGATGAGGATCAACTCCGAGGGAATTTTTGCAAGAAGTCAGTCTCCCTTGAAAATCTAATAAGGATTTAGAAAACTTGCACATGTGGTGCTCCTGGTGCACAGTTTGAAGATTTCTGGTGTGCATTATATGAACCATTTACGAATGAAGCATGGGTTTTGAAAGAGTGAAGTAAAATTTTACAGTCACGTCTTTTTCTCACAGTATATGAATTGTAAAATGTCTAGAAGATTATTCTATTGTAAATTTAAGACAGGTCAAATTAGAAGCAATGGCTTCTCACACCGAGATGAAAATATCAATAGGTTTGGCATTCAAGAATTTTGAATGAAAAGATGACTGTTTTTACAAAAGTGTGGGTCTTTTCCAGGGAGATAAGTCTAATTATAGACAGGGATTCTCATACTGTCTGGGAAATAAATGTCAAGAAGCCTAGTTTTTGAGAAGTCTAACCTAACAACAGATATTTTCTTGCACAATTTAAAGCACTGAGAACATCAGGATCTTATTGCTGAACCGATTAATCCTTTCAGTTCTTTAGCTTATATGATTTTATAGGCAAACTGAAAAATCATTACATTTTGTTTGCACACAATCATCTCTTTCTTTTACATAATTTTTCTTCCAATTTTTTTTTTTTTTAGTTATTCTAAACGAAATAATCAATATAAACCAGGACTCAGTTAAGAGGTTCCCCTCCCCCCTCCCAAACTCTGGATGTCTGCTCACAAAAGGAAAAATTACAGATGGTTAAAGCTTTGCATCACTGGTTTCATTTTCAGCTTATCTTATATCCGGTCCAACCTCAGAGCAGGCAAACACAACGTTCACATATTTTGGTTTCATGCAACTTTATTTCCCCTCTGTTCTCAAGCATTTCAATGTACTCATGTTTCAGTGTCCCCAAAACTTTGTATTTGGGATTTTGTCTTGATTCGGATATTTTATATTATTTTCTTCAGAGCACTTTTATCAGTGTCTATATGTCTGTTTATTAAGTGTCACATTTCTACAAGTCTTAAGGTATTTATTTGTCTGTCTTGTCAGTTTCTCAAAGTAAGATGATGCTGATTTGTCAGTCTTTCTTTATCTAAAAGTAATCTGCTCAAAACTGAAAACCACCCATAGGGGCATTTTCTTGCATGCCAAACTGGTACTGCTGGGCGTTCTGATCCAATTGGGGTGCAATCACCTTGTCCTCTTCTTCTGTGCTGAAGAAACGCTCAATTATGTCAAATGACTTCTGATAAATCTCACGGTTTTCATGACCCTGAAGGAATTCAATCTTGTCCAGACCTTCACAAAAAAACAAAAAAGAAATAGAGTATGATAAAAAATAAATAAATAAAAAAATATTGATGTTAAGTAACACTTTAAAGTAAATTTAAATAAAATATAGATAAATTCAAAAGCTAACTTATTTTTACTCTTTAAATATTTTAGTTTTACAAAGTTTCAATATTGGTCCTTATTTAACAAGTGTACTTGGCAGCTGAGTTTTTTCATACTTATATTACTCTAAAGTAAAAATATTATTTTTTTTTTTTTTTTGGGGGGGGGGGCAAAGTACTAGAGTTGAGCAATATTAAACTTTACATAAATTATCATTATTTGCAATAAATAGGAACATTTTATTGTAAAGTATCAACACCAGACTCTCAGTTTTACGTTTTGTTTTTTTAAAAATATCAAGTGTCTGCAGTAATTTGTGTTATGAATATTTTTTAAAATCAAGTGTCTATAGCAGTTTCTGTTTTTGTATTTAAAAAAAAAAATCTTGTCTATAGTAATCTGTATTTTGTGTATTTAAAGAAAATCAAATATCTAAAATAATCTGTTTAGTGTATTTAAAAAATAAAATAAAATCTGGGTTTTGTGTAATTTTTTATCAAAACTATCTGTTGTTTTCTGTTTCTGTGTATATTTTATCAAAAGTAGTTGCTTTGTTCTGATATTTCAAATCCAAAATATATGCTGTAAACTGTTTTTATAGATTTTTAGTTACAAGTATCTTCTCTAGTTTGTGTTATGTGTAGCTTTATCAAAACTATTATGCTGTAGTCTGTTTTATGTATTTTTAATGAAAAATATCTATTAAAATATCTGCCATAATCTGTTTCAAGAGCTCTGCTATTACAAATTTAGACTGGCTGAATTGATGTACAAACTGTGTTTTACCCTCTGCTGTAAACTAATTTGAACCATATTAACATAGAATGACTACCTACACAAAGCCCTGTATAATATATCAAAAATACTCACCATAACATTCTTCAATCATGACACCATATTAACATAGAATGACTTTACCTACACAAAGCCCTGTATAATATATCTAAACACTCACCATAACATTCTTCAATCATGACACCATATTAACATAGAATGACTTTACATACACAAAGCCCTGTATAATATATCTAAACACTCACCATAACATTCTTCAATCGTGACACCATATTAACATAGAATGACTTTACATACACAAAGCCCTGTATAATATATCTAAACACTCGCCATAACATTCTTCAATCATGACACCATATTAACATAGAATGACTTACATACATACACAAAGCCCTGTATAATATATCTAAAACACTCACCATAACATTCTTCAATCATGACAGCATATGGATTCACACCATTGTTCAACTTAGAATCTTGTTCACCAAGGCGTAGAATATTTTCCAGTCCATTAAGAGCAACCTGGACAATTTTACTATCCATTACTGTAAGTAAGTCACAGAGTGGTGATACACAGCCCTGCTCCACTAAGAACCTGAGCAATTCACAAATAAGAGGAAAGAAATTAATATACTTATCAATAATACATTCATTAAAAACTTCCCTAACTGATAGATGTTTACTACTCTGGGAGGTTTCAGTGACTGCTTGAAAGGTTGACTATCTCTGGTAAAAAGATATCAAGTATGTACCCTATTCTATAGTTGTAGACAAATGGTTCAATAATGAAAAAAACACTTTCCCACAAATGCCCAAAATGGAAGAAAGAAATCAGAAAAACATCAGCAGCTAAACATTAAAGTAGTGACCATCTAATGGCAACAAAAAGTTTAACCAAAAATAATTTTTAATCTGCATGTTTGTTGCGGGAGACTTCAAAAGGGTACCAGCAATTCCCATTTGGTGGCTTAAAACTTAATTTCAAAAATGGAAATTCTTTTCAAGGGTTGTAGCCATTTTGAATTTTGTTGTACATAAAAAAAAAAATTGTTAAAAGTGCAAAACAAAATTACATTTATTATACTGAATCAGCAATCTTCCAACTTGTATTGTAAATGGAAAATTGCTACATTCATCATAAATTTATAATTTTTCATTGCCCTATTATAGAGTACTTTTATTGTCAATAATCGTCATCTGATTAAGTGTTTGTGTTGTAATTCAAAATATTTGTTCTTCATTCAAAGTTTGCAATTTGTGACATATTATTATAGACTGATAGTAAAGATGTTCTCTACTGGCCAAGATTTAAACCAAAGAATGTAACTACTACTTCACTAAAACAAAATTACATTTAGCACATTGATATACATTACAATAATCACACACTTATTACAAAATTATATGCATATAATAAATGTATTTAGGCAAATTACAGGCACAAAAAAATTAACAAAATTTTTTTTTCATGTCAACAATTAATATTATATTATTTATGTAACCATTAAAGATAATTTTCACAATCAACAGACATTTTATATTTATTATCCACTAACTAAAAATTAAGTTTCATAAATTTATTTTAATGTTTTTTTATGTTATTTTCTTTGTAATTTGATATGTTTTGCTCTTTCTAGATTGCAATTAAAGAATTTAGCGTGCTAAAAGTCATATATATATATATTTAAACAAATTAAGAGTTATTAAAATCTGCTGACTTATCCAAATAGCATTTACCTGATCTGTTCTGGTGACCCTCCAGACGTTGCATTAGTAATAGCCCAAGCTGCTTCTTTTCGTGTTTTAAACTCTGCCTTGCCTAAAATGTCGATCAACACAGGAAAGATGTTGGCATCAATAACATTCTGAAAAAAGAATGAATAAAGGTATTTTAAACTTCTGTCCAAAGTGCTGATAAACAAAAGAACATGGCATCAATAACAACCTGAAAAAGAATGAAAATTGGCAAGTTTAAACTCCACTCTGTCAGAAATATCAATAAGCACTGGAAAATTACTGACAGTAATAATGAGTACAAAATGTCAAACAAGATAAACAAATACTAGTACAAATGAACATTTAAAAATTCCAATATTAAAAGGAGTGTGAAATATTTTTGCACTACCCAGAACCTAAAACCATAGCTAATAAAATATACTGAAAAAAATTTAAAAAAAGATTATTCACATAATTTATTTAACTCAGCTCATTTCCCCAAAAAACAATAATGAAAAAAGTGCAATACAAAATAAAACTCCCACCCACCCAATTTTTCTTCTGAAAATGAATCAAATACTTGAAATTAATTATTTAAGAAGCATATTATATTTAGCCTCTTCTCAGATTTTTTTTTAATGCTACAGCTATTGGACATATATGCATTTCTTTCATTAACTCATGCCAAAATTTATGTATTTCTTAGTATTAACCCAGGCTAAAATATACGGGGTTTTTTTTTGTGCATTAACTCATGCCAAATCATGTGTATTTTTGTGTGCTACCCTCCCCCCCCCCCCCCCCCCCGCCAAAACATGTGTATTTCCCTGCATTAACTCATGCCCAAATAATATGCATTTCCCTGCATTAACTCACGCCCAAATATATGCATTTCCCTGCATTAACTCATGCCAAAATATATGCATTTCCCTGCATTAACTCATGCCCAAATATATGCATTTCCCTGATTTAACTCATGCTCTAATATATGTATTTCCCTGCATTAACATGCCTTAATATATTTCCATCATTAACTCATGCCCAAATATTTATATTTCCCTGCATTAACTCATACTAGGTATATCCCAAGAGTGATATACATAAATAAACATTGTCAATCATAAAGATGGGTGTGTCATCTGTATTAGTAAAAATTTATAAAAAGAGCTGACAAACACAAATACTTGAATTCTAAGGTCTAGCAATTTTTAAACATAATTAAGAAGGCGATCATCAAGTATTTATGTGAATAATAAAGACAATATTTGTTTATTTCTCTTGGTGTGTTGTTACCTAAGGAACTTCATTCAGATATATTCCCCTCAAATGTCAGTATTTACATAGCAATATTCAATACATGTAATAACAAACTCAGTGAACATGTTTATTTGTCAGTCAAAAGATAAAGGGTTTTTTTTGACTGGGTCTCTAAAAGTATTACAGTATAA
This sequence comes from Sinotaia quadrata, assembly GCA_028829895.1. Taxonomy (NCBI): domain Eukaryota; kingdom Metazoa; phylum Mollusca; class Gastropoda; order Architaenioglossa; family Viviparidae; genus Sinotaia; species Sinotaia quadrata. The sequence continues at coordinate 7,669,743 of CM054181.1, read as the reverse complement.
TTATGTTAGCAGCTAGTTTATTTTGTCAGTCAAAAGATCAAGGTTTTTTTTTGTACTGGATCTCTAAAAGTATTACAGTATAATTATGTTAGCAGCTACTTTATTTTGTCAGTCAAAAGATCATGGGTTTTTTTTTGTACTGGATCTCTAAAAGTATTACAGTATAATTATGTTAGCAGCTAGTTTATTTTTTCAGTCAAAAGATCATGGGGTTTTTTTTGTACTGGATCTCTAAAAGTATTACAGTATAATTATATTAGCAGCTATTTTAGTTATTAGCTGTTCACCAAATCAAAAATTGATCAATATTTATTAAAAATAAAACATCACATTATAATAATTTTAATGATGGCATAAAATAAAAAAGAAATAAAAACAGCATGTACCTAAGTGACTGTAATCTCTATGGTAATAAGTGACTGTAATCTCTACGGTAATAAGTGACTGTAATCTCTATGGTAATAAGTGACTGTAATCACTACAACAATAACAGTTAGCATCATTTTAAAACTTGACACAGGCTGACACATCTTGCAAACCTGATTCATTCCTATAGCACCCTTTATCATTTGTTACCAGTGGATATTTCTGCAAATCTGTGTTTCTCATACGGATACTAAGACAAACTCTATGCAAATAAAAAATTTTCCATAGGTCACTGGCTTATAGAAAGGAGACAATTCTGTTATATGTGAATGTCAGAGCTTAACTGCTGTGAAACCTTGGTTGTTTTACTCTCGCATTAACTAACCACTTTCAAACTAGGACAACTAAGACTGGTTCCTACCACTTAGTCCATCAAGAGATATTTACACTTTATAAGCAACCATTCTGCACTGTCCAATAAGTACTACCAAGATGGTCAAGAGAGATTTACATTTTTAAGCAACCATTCTGTACTGTCCAATAAGTACCATCAAGATGGTCAAAAGAGATTTACATTTTATAAGCAACCATTCTGCACTGTCCAATAAGTACTATCAAGATGTCAAGAGAGATTTTCATTTATAAGCAACCATTCTGTACTGTCCAATAAGTACCATCAAGATGGTCAAAAGAGATTTACATTTTATAAGCAACCATTCTGCACTGTCCAATAAGTACTATCAAGATAGTCAAGAGAGATTTTCATTTATAAGCAACCATTCTGCCACTGTCAAATAATATATAGTGTTACTGTATTTCATTAATTTCAATAATCATTTTAACATCTTTTCCACTTTACTATGGTCTACTATAGGGGTGGGCAAACTACGGCCCCCGGGCCGCATGCGGCCCGCGGACTGATATTATGCGGCCCTTATGACGGCATATATTTGCTAGATGCAGCAAACATTATGTGTCCAGAACAAAAAAACAAATTTGACAACATTACTTTATCAAGGAGAACTGTGGTCAGACGTGTTGACAAGATAAGTAACAATTTGATGCATAAACTTCAAGATGCAAGTAAACAATTTTTGTGGTACTCTCTTGCATTGGATGAGAGTACCGATGTACACGATACTGCCCAACTATTGATATTTATACGTGGAATAAACACTTCTTTCAAACTCACTGAAGAGTTACTAAGTGTTGAGTCACTCAAAGACACAACCACAGGCCATGATATATTTAATGCTGTTAATAACTGTATTGAAAGAACTGGGTTGGTTTGGAACAAGATGGCAAGTGTCACAACTGACGGAGCTCGTGCTTTGACCGGAAAAAATGTAGGTCTGGTAAAGTTGATAAGTGATAAGATTAAAGCAGAATATCCTGACCACACATTATTACCACTTCACTGTGTGATCCATCAAGAAAATCTGTGTAAAACTGTTTTGAATATCAAGCATGTTATTGACCCAGTTGTCAGTGTCATCAACCTCATCAGATCAAGAGGACTTAATCACAGACAGTTCAGGGCATTACTTGACGATTTGGAAACTGAACATTCCGATGTGCTGTACCACACCAGTGTTCGATGGCTGAGTCTCGGCAAGGTGTTGAGGCGAGTGTGGGACCTCAGAGAAGAAATAGTGATGTTCCTAGAGATGAAGGGCATTGAATGTGACTTTAATACTAACATTGTCAATAAAGAGTGGAAGTTAGACTTTATGTTTGCCATTGAAATTATGGAAAAGTTAAATGAACTGAATGTCAAACTTCAGGGCAATTGTGTGTTTGCACATGAAATGTATGTTCATGTAAAATCATTTCGGGCAAAACTCTCACTGTTCTCCAGACAAGCAAGTGAAAAAAAGTTTTGTCACTTCCCTTTGCTGAAACAAGAAATCATTTCTGATGAAATGACTGAAAAGTATAGAGCCCAATTAGATGCACTGACTGATGAATTTGGAAGGAGATTTAAAGATTTCAAGAACTTAGAGCCACACTTCAATATTCTCAGTTCCCCTTTAAGTGCAGAAGCTGATACAGCCCCGGAGGACATACAGTTAGAGCTTCTTGACTTACAAGCAGATCATGACCTGAAAGAGAAATTCAAGTCAGATGGTTTGCTGGATTTCTATGGATCTTTATCAGAAGAATCATTTCCAAACTTGAAAAACTTTGCAGCTAAACTTTTATCATTGTTTGGATCAACATACATTTGCGAACAAGCATTTTCTTGCTTGAAGATCAACAAATCTAAGAATAGGTCTTTATTGTCGGACTGCAACTTGCATGCTGTCATGCGAATTTCAACAAGTAGACTTGCTCCAGATTTCAAGAATATTGTTAAAAATTGCAAGCAGTTACATACATCTCATTAGAAATCAATAATTGTAATGACAATGTAGTCGGTTTATGTCTAAATTAAAGCCACTGAGAGATAATTTTAAAAATTTATTATAATAATAAAAATGTAAAATCTTGTTAACAAATTAGTAAAAGTGTTAGTCCATACTGTAAAATATAATGTATAAATGTATAAGTAAAATAAAATTGCAATAATTGGTTATTTATAGTTTTATACTGTTTTATAAATAATTCATAATTACTTATTGTGATAGGTTGCTGTAAACAAAGTGGGTATAATATATATATATATATATATATATATATATATGCGGCCCCCCAATAGCTTTACATTTGTCAATGTGGCCCTACACACAAAAAGTTTGCCCACCCCTGGTCTACTATATCAATGTTTAAGATTACATTATGTTTACTTAAAAAATACAGGAAAGATAGATCGTTCATAACTTTTCTATTTCTAAAAATTAATTGAATATTCAAGTAATAACCTTTTACAAATCTTGAAGCTTCATTAAAAATATCCATCATACTGTAGATATAGCAAAACAAAGTACATATCCTCTCTAAGTACTCATTCAGACAATGGAAACACTACTGATCTATTGCTCAACAAAAAGATTTCACTATTTTGTACATTTACCTCCTTTGAGTTATTTTCTTTGTCTCATTTGCTCCGATCACTGACAACAATATTCATGATTGGAACCTACCTGGATTTGCATGCGGTTGCCAGCAGTTATATTGGAGATTGTCCAGCAAGCTTCTTTGCGGATGGATTCTTTGCTGCTACTTAACAGATGTAGGAGGCATGGCAAGGCAGAACAGTTCAGGATCACCTAGTACAGGAAATATAAATGTCCTGTTTATTTATTGTCTGTAGTATGTATTATGGATTCAAAGTTACAATTATAAACGTAGCAAAACAAGTAATAATTCACCAATTTTGTTTTTTCCAGCTTGACTGAAACTTAATACAGATATGCATGCCACCTGATAATAAGATAAAGCCCCATTACATGCTCCTAAAATAAAATAAACAATGCCAAATGCCGGTTTAAGAGCCCCTTTTTATGCTCGTCTTACACTTTACAGGCTTATGATATTGTTATATGTTATTCGTGTTAGTGACTATGATACTACAAATCTTGATTAGTTGGATTACTTTCATAAAGTATCAAAATATATATAAAATGCACTAAATATCTAACAAGCATAATGTTAAAAAATGATGACAAAATAAATTTATCAAATGTTTACTATATGAATTTAAACTATCAAACACAATATAGAAATTCCTGGAAATGAACAAGTCATTTAAATTATTATTGTTTTAGCTCCAGGATGAAAACATTTTTTAAAAAAAGTATCAGTGTTACTCTCAAACTTTTACAGCACTAAATTTAGTAAGTACAGTCTGATGACTTTCTATTTTAAAATCAAAGAACAAGACTGAAATTCAATCAAAATGCTGAGATAATTCAGAGGAAACAATCTTGCCACAAAATTCTAGAATGCAGAAATTCATATATCAGTGTGAACATATTCCTAGAAATTACATTCTTCCCAGAAACATAACCTGGATTGCATTTTTTCACATATTACCTGTTAATAAGCAGAGGGTTACATTCGTTTACAGTGGGTATTTTAGAAACTTTAATGACAGTAAATTAAAAATAATATCACATTTGTACAATGCATGCTCAAAGAGAGGGGGAAAAAAAAATCAGTTCATTTAACAGTGCAAGTAAAATAAAATCTTCCAAAGGCAAAAGCATATAAACTGCCTATTTGTAGATGCATGCCAATAAAAGGAAATCCAAAATATCCATTTTATTAGTACAATTATTTATTTTATTTGTTAAGAACTGAAAAACATCAATATAGTAAAGTCATGCTTACTATTTAAACAACAACAATAATAATGTGGATTTGTATTTGCACTTTAATATCCTATTATGTATTTAGTATCTAAACAGTTCACATTTACTTTAGGCAAACTCAACAATCATGAACTGTGGATTTAAAAAAATCTTATCAAACAGGGTGGTTCTGTAAAACTCAACTTATAGCCCAGCACCATCTGCATATAACACCTCTATAGTTCTTAAATAACAAGTGAAATTACTATGAAAAAGGTAATAATGAACATAAAAAGAAAAACTTTTATTGGTAAAAAATAAGTGCATATGTTCACTGGTTTTTTTTTGCCCTTTCAACTGCATGAAGATGAGATTTGATTTACTTTTCATATAAACAAAGAAAAAATTAATTTGAAAAATTATCAAAGTAGAATTGGGAATCTAAATTCAACAAATTAAGAATTTAGAATCCTAATCTGGAGCATTTGATTTTGATTCTACTGACCAACATAATCATTGAAGCAGCTGCATTTATAACTAGTAGTGCAATATCAATCACATCAATTCAGTGTGGTTTTAATTTAAATATTAATGAGACAATCATTCAATTCTTAAATCTTACAAATTCTCTTGAAGCCAAAGCACACAGACCAGATATCATGATCTGGTTAGAACAAGAAGATGAGAAAGTTATAAACAGAATGACTATTAAATCTAGTATGCACATTAACTTAAGCATGCTTTGGTTAGATAAAATAAATTATTACATTAGGTTGACCCAACAAATTTATGACATATTATTCATGATCTGGTTAGATTATATAAGATGACCTAACAAATTTATGACATATTATTTATGATCTGGTTAGATTATATAAGATGACCTAACAAATTTATGACATATTATTTGTGATCTGGTTAGATTATATGTGACCTGTCACCACAAAAAGATACTTAAGTCGGACTTTGGGGGTATTGAGATATATATATCAATAGAAAGAAAATTGAAAGGGCTTTCTGTTGATATAAAAATAAAGAGTGTAGGACAAAATATGGAAAAGTTATGTTTGTTTGAAGTGCACTACTGTCCGGACGGCCATTTTGAGAAAATCGGCCTCAAAGATTGAACACATTTCTGAGAGGTTTTTCCTTAGCAACCATATATTAATCTGCTTCATTTGCAATCAGAGTTGAAGAAGACACAATAGCTAACACTGTAATAACTATAAACAACAAATATATTGTTACATCATTTACAGACAACAGTCTTTTTAAGCCATAACGATTAGAATTTCTGTATGCGAGAATGATTATTGTGGCTCAGGTGGTGTAGTGTCGATCTGTTTGCACCCACATGACCAGTTTTCACAATCTTTAAGTTCACTGTCTTCACTAGTTTCGCCTGGTCCGCAAATGCTGACATCTGGCTCTTCTATTTCAGTATCACTATCAGTTAGTCATTAGATAACACACTTACACTGGCACCGCTTGTGCCACTGTCGTCTGCTTCGTCTTTTTCGTTGTTCGATCACGCAATTCGCTGTCCGTGTCACTTTCAGATGAAAATCCATCAGCTATATCCTCATTAACAAAATAATCAGATATCAAATCTTTAATCTGAATGCTTTCTTTTTCTAAGATGTTGCTTTCTTTACATGAATTCAACAAATTAGCGATTCGTTTCTCCATGTTTACATTACGCATTACAGGACGAAACTGTCTCCCTTGTGTGCGTTTCAACCAATCGCGACCATCTTTTTATGAGAGCATGCTTGGTAACCTTGCAAGCTTTGATAAAACTGTCTGCGGATTGGCTGACGCTTTTCACTTTGTTTACGCCAAGCACAGCCTTATAAAACATTCTGATTAGACGTTATAAATAAATAAATAAATAACCAGTGTCGTCAGCATAAAAATAGGCTTTTTCCTGAGCATTCTGATATACAACATGATGAGGTTCAGCCAGTGATTCTACCCTCTACGATCGTCAGATTATAGCACTTTTGGGCCATATTTTTCCTTCGAAGTTAGACAGTAGGTCACAAAAAAATAATAATAAAGCTATTTCTAGTTCGAATTAAAGAAAAACACGCTAGTAATTTGTTGTTCGATGGTTTGGGAACACGCTAAAATGAAAATATCAATTTCACCCATGTAGACCCCCACCTTCGTTTTTGCCGTTTTTCTTGGCTTAGCCTTGCGCGACTTAAGTATCTTTTTGTGGTGACAGGTCACATATATAAGATGACCTGACAAATTTATTACATATTATTCATGATTTGGCCATCATCCAAATGTTACATATAAAGGTTGACTTAACAAATTTATTGCATATTATTTAGGATTTGATTAGATTATGATGCCACGCATTAATATATCGAATGTTTTATTTTTTATATTTTATTTTTATTGGTCATCATGTGGTTAAATAAATAAACTGTTTATCTGTTTCTTTTTTAAAAGTGTTTTGTGAATAAAAAAGCATTTTAAAAAAGTTTTAACGGACTTCCACACTAGACAGATCACTAGATAGCTCCTAACAGTCAACCATACCATATAGACGAGATGACCATGGTAGACAGTAATTTAAAGATGTTCACATTAAATAAAACCTACAGAAGTCCACACTAGATATCCATATAGACAAGATGACCATGCTAGACAGTAATTAAAAGATGTTCACATTAGATAAAACCTACAGATGTCCACACTAGATATCCATATAGACGAGATGACCATGGTAGACAGTAATTAAAAGATGTTCACATTAGATAAAACCTACAAATGTCCACACTAGATATCCATATAGACCTGAGAGCAGTATTATGTGTTTCTTTTAGCAAAATTTATAAACTCCCCAAGTTACATGATACATTTTAATTATAATTCTCAATTCTATGAGCCAACCTCTACAGCAAAGGGCCCCCAAATCATAATCCTATTCTTCTGTCAAAAGTTACAATTTTTCTTACAATTTCAAGCTTAATTTTAATTTTGAAGATGGGTGGGGAGGAATCTAAACTCTCAAAAATTGCAATAAAGAAAAGTAATATAAAGATTAAAAAGTATAAGTATTACGAAACCAATATGTAAATTTAAAAAACCCACTTATTAACCCATTCCTGGAGAAAGCACAAATTTCCGCCATGTTCTGTGATTTTCACCCTGGTCTGTAGATTACATAAGCACACCTGAGCACATCTATGTTCAAAAAGCAGACATTCTTTTTACAGAACACCAAACTGAGGCTGATTTTGAAGCCAAATGGAACTTCATTCATTTTCAGATCAGTTTATGGCATCAATCTGCATTGTTTATTTTAAAAAAATACAACAAAAAAAAAAGTTTTTAGTCATTCTGGACATATTTGTGCCATGTGCTTTTCAGAAAATGGCATGACACATTATCATAGCAGTTTTGAACTCAAGTGATTTAAATGTTCATTCCCTTCGATTTTTCTTCAATACAGATCAAGAAGGATCATTTTCTGGGTTTGAGATCAAGACAGACCATGATTTGAATGCAGATGATAGTCAGAATGAAAGTGATATTGTTTTTAAACAGGACAGCAACAGTGGCCAGTTAGACTTCAACTTGCAGTACATCCAGAACGTCGATCCAAACTGACAATGAAGACTGCACATCATACACCATTTATTGTCAATGATTTTAATTCAGCTAATACAGGAGCTGTGTTTCATGATGGATTTATATTATGACTGCAAAAACACTGGATTATTTATTTTTTGTTATTTCCTGAAGCGCTATTGGTAGGCATCGTAACATCAACGGATATGCTGTATTTCGACAAGGTGCTTGTAATACATGGAAACTTTGAGCAGAGATGAAAGCCTATATTAAAAATTTTAAAAGGCCCGTCTCAGTTACCAGAGAGTGATTTCTACTGATCGGAAGATCCTTTTTACTGGCAATGTTGGCAAAAAATCGGTCTTTGCTAGAAATCGTTTGATCAGCCTGACTTCATACCTTCACATCAGTAATAATGGGCAGAGCCAACCAGAGGAGATCCAAACTTTCACCATCTATACAAAGTCATTTGGCAACAGATGAATCAATGATTTATTTTACCAGGCATCTTGTTTCTCTACAGTACATACCATCAAAACTACTCAAGCATGGTATCAAAGTGTAGATGCTCTGTGATAGTAACACTGCATTGTGCAAGTTTAAAATTTACCTTGGCCATGAAAATCCCCAGCCAATGGACTTGGTCATTACGATGTCACAAATTTGTTAGCAGATTTAGATTTCACGAACAGTTATTCTTTTTGACAATTTTTTTTTTACATCTCCCGGACTTAAGAAAGATTTGCTTGAGAGAGGGATGTATGCCTGTGGAATGATAAGATGGCAGAGAAAATATTTTCCACAAGAGCTGAAATGGGTGCCAAATCTATGAAGTGAAAGCAAAATTCTGCAGAATGGAATCAGTAATCTGACTACAGTGGTGTGGAAGGATAAAAAACAAGTGGCGTCCTGTAAACTTTGTGACCCAACAACCTTACTGATGCATTGGACTTAATAGTGTTCGTCAACAGCAAGCTCTCTTTGACTATAATGCTCACATGAATGAGGTGGACGTTCACGACCAGAAGAGAATGAAGTATGATGGGTAGAATTCCAAGAAGGCCTGGAGATAACATTTTTTTGTAAATTTTCCATCACAAACATTTTCATACTTTATGATCAGACTTAACTGCAGTTCACCAAAGCAAACGATTTTCTCATCTTGATTTTCATGTGAACTTGCCACTCTACTCATTGCTGGATTCAGTGCCAGAAAATAACAATTATATAGATGAATGAAATCTCTTGTCTATGCAACTTTCAGTGAGAAAATATTCATTCAAATGTGGTTATGGCAACAATTAAAAAATATGCAAGTTTTGAATGGATTCACAGAAGCTTGAGTTTTAGAGTTCTGATACTAAAAGTGGTACCAGGAGAAAGCTTACTGTTACACCTTTTTGTTTAAAATCATTAAAATAAAGTACATGCAGTTGTGTGCCAAAAGAAATCTGGACCAAGAACATTTTTCTATCACGACAACATATGTCTGCTTCAAGGCCCCATTTTAAAAACACATTTATAAAAACGTCTAACAATAAAACAAATGTAATTATTTTTCTTTCAAACATGATTTAAGTCATATTAAATAAATATAAATGTTAGACAAAGAAACAATCTTTAATTTTAAGTTCTGTCAAAAAATAATTTTATGAAACTCTCAAAACTCTTTACTGTAGAAAAACACCAAATTTTTTTGCACTAAACACTTCTTATTCTTGCAAACATCTCAATGTTGGGACTACCTATTAAAATACCAACTTTTCTAGTTATATATAAAATAACTAAAATTATTTATTTATTAAAAATAATAATCACAAAGTCAAAGCACAGTTGTGCAAGAAGCTTAATGGAGAAGCAGGTTAATCTAATTTTATAAAGCCGTGCGTACAAAAGGTTGAACATACAGAACAAGAGTAAAACAAAGCAAGATTTTGAGGTGATAAATAATACAACATAAGAAAAGATTTTTTTAAAAACTGTTTTAATTTTTAAAAAATTGAAACCGTTCAACACTGGTGTTATACGTGATAAATGTTATAATTTGGGTAATTAAAGCTTTCAGTGATTACTTTTGTTGTGTTAGTTTTCATCTTCCATTAAAAAGATAACTGTTCTAAATTGTAATTAAAGCTTTCAGCGATTAATTTTGTTGTATTAGTTTTCATCTTCCATTAAAAAGATAACTGTTCTAAATTGTAATTAAAGCTTTCAGCGATTAATTTTGTTGTATTAGTTTTCATCTTCCATTAAACTTTACAGTACATTTACCATTAGTACATATGCAGTAGATAAGAAATAGAGGCATCACATCAAAGTAAAATTCAACTGCTTGTGATATCAACACTGAGTGTGGAATGGGTAACTCAATGACTGCTCAAATAAATGCATATGCAAGCTGTGAGAGGTGAAAAGCTTGCATTGGCAAAACTAAGGTCACCCTTTTTAAAGCCTTGCCTTATAAACGTTCAATGCATGTCGCAGACAAAGAAGAGTATCACTGTCCAGGAATCCCTGACAATCACAAACAATGGAACTGTCAACATTAAGATAGTGTCCAAATCAGGTTTTGAATTAGCATTCTGTTTGTAAACAGTAATAGGAACAAATATTTTGATAAGTTAGCAGACCAAAGATAGCCCAAATGACAATGGTACAGCACAAGATAAAAATACAACAAACCTCTCAAAAACAATGACTGGCAATGGTACAGTAGTGAAAAAGAAAATGAAGGCAAGCTGCCTTAAAATTATTCACCATATGTTGGGGGTAGGACAGGTGGGGGAAGAATGACCAAGATTAAAACATAAACAAAATGCAAATCATTGAAGTTCAATTTTAAGAACTACTTTTTACAAGGCAAAGAATTAATGAGAGGGCAATGCAACTGAAAAATCTATTAGTTCACTGAAATAGGAAGACAAACTTTGTGTCAATTAAAAACAAAGAGAGAGAGAGAAAGACCTCACAGAATTACTAATCCATACAATTTAAAAACTTTTAAATCAGACTTAGATATCTGTCAAATCTGTGCCTTACCAAAGCAAACAAAAACATACTTTCAAACAATTACTATTTCAAATTATATATTCAATTCTAAAGAACTATAGTTGAAGCCCTAAAAACACCAAATATTAACTTTACTGTACCTATCAGAGGAACTAAACATCATATCAAAGTGGTCAATTTATCATTTCCAGTGGTAAACATTTAAAAACTATTTTTTCCTAATGTTTCACACATCTATGCATTAAGGGTAGATTTGGCACCTATATAGGACACATTTTAAAGAAGCAATATTTAATCTTGTAATTAACAGTATGCAACTATGGTATAAAAGAATATATTTTGTACCATTTTTCAGAATTCCAAACCTCAACTGACATGGACAATGGTGACTATCTTGGATATTTTCATCATTTTTGGCTAGCCTCTAACTATACCCCCACCTCCAGTAAATCTTTTTCCCACCAAATCACTTTTATTATGTCACCTTAATCTTCTATTGCAAAGTGACAAATGGGATTTGATATCTTTAATAGTTAAAAAGTTATGCAACATCTAGTTTTCACCTTAATACTATTCCCAAAGTCTGTATCTCAGCGCAGAGCAAAGATAACAAAATTTCCATGTGTCACATTGCAAATTACTATATAATGTAAAATTTCCATCAAATTCTAACAAAATTTGACAAAATTATGAGCTGACTAAGGTTATGAAAGCACAAATGCATTTTTTTGTTTAAATCACTTTATTTAAAAAAAATATGACACATAGCTACACTTTACTGGTATATAAACAATCTAGAACCATTCATATTTGCTTTGTGTTTTTTCTTGTTCTTTACCAATTTCAGAATTCCAAGCTATCCATTCGTAAGTAAAATGGCATACATCTTGGATTTTTTCATAAGTTTTTCAAAACCATAACTTTTTTCGCCCAATGCATATATTTTACAAAAACCAATTTTATTTTGTTATCTTTATAATCAATTGAAACCTGACACTGAGGATTTTTGACTAATAGTTGAAAAGTTATGTAAATGACAAATTTTCAGTCGGCTGTTAGAGAATTTAATCCGAAAAGATATTTCTAACCCAACATCTTATCAAAATATAAAGTTATCAAAACTTTCCACGTCACTTTCTAAAATACAACGTGCATTACATACTAGCAAAATTCTAGTCTATTCTTGAAAAAATTAGCAAAGTTATATTTTTCGTAAAGCAAAACGTACAGACACTATAAATTACATTCTTTTTGGTCTTCATCCATTTCTCTTACTTTCTGTCTCTCTGTTTTTCTCTTAATATATCTCTCTTTTTCTCCCACTTTCTCTTCCTCCTTTTCTCTCTCTCTTTTATTTCCTTTTTCACTTTCTCTCTCTCTCTAGTTTATCTTTCTTTTTTCTCTTTCAACTGTCTTTTTTCTCTCTGTCCATTTCTCTCTCTTTCTCACCCATTTTATCTTCCTCTTTTTCATTCTCTCTCTTTCTATCAATCTCTCTTTTTCTCTCTCTATTTACTGTCTCTTTCCCCTCTCTCTTTCTTTCTCTCTTCAACATTCCACTTGCAAAAAGACAGCCTTTCCCCTTGACTTATCATATTTGTGACAATTTTTAAATCAGTCTTACCAAATTCTGGGCATGCACATGCAACAAACAATTATGATATCTCATTCAATCACATAATGCTATGATGTTGTGTCAATAAATTGCTTTGTTTGTGAGGATGTATAAGAAGAATTTCCAATATGTTCAGAATCAGAAAAATTAAAAGAATCAAAAGATTTAAACTTTTTTTGAACTAGAGGACAATCCACATAAAAATTTCTGTATTGTGTATATCTGAACAAGATGGTGTTGGCTCTACAGCAGTAATGCTTAAAACAGCACTGATGTCTACTGCATGCGCATCATCGCAAGTTGCAAAGTCAGCATCAAATTTCCAAATCAAGTGAGCTTTCCATAATTTATGAGCAGCAGACTTTTTGCAGAAAGACAAGAATACAAAGTAAAATTAGAATGTGTTAAATTCACAGAAAAATTGTATATTTTAGTGTTGTGATGACATGAAGACAATAGTGTATGTTCAGCATCGGCAGTACTTGAACCAGTACAGGTGCCTACCACATGTTCATTCATGACCATGACTTACTAACGACATAACTGGGCTTTCCGAGGTCACTCAGTTCTAGATTTCTTTGAAGAACACCAAATATTGCTGTTATTGATAAGTTGGGGGGGGGGGGGGGTTGCTTCTGGCTTCTGCTGATTTTGCGCTGGGAGAAAAAAGGGAGTGGTGGGTTTTGAAGATATGTCAGCTTTGAAGCAGAGATTTTTTTTTTTAAAGTCAAGAGGTAGAAATTTTTGAAAAAAGTAAAAAAGTAGAATTTTTCAACAATCTTGTAGGTTCATTGCTCACTCGTCCATTGCGAAGCACATCTTCCCTGCAAAGGCAGACTTGAGCGTGGCATTCTATGAGCTAAAGTTGTGGTGCATGTTGTTGCTGTTATTCCTGATGTTGGAGTGGGAGACTTGGAAAATATTCCCCACCCCCACAAAACCACTGAACTTTCTAAGCATAGTCTGCCCACTTTGTGAGCCGATAAAGTATGCTCATCTGTCTAGAGTTCTCTCTCAACATGTTTATTTTATTTCTAACTTTAAAAGATAACAGACTGAAATAAATATCAATGATGAAAATAAATTCAAGGGTTATGTACTCCTCTTTTAAGCTGAATGTGATACACAAATAAAATATATGCTCAAGTTTTACAGTGATATTTTGCTCAATGCATAATATAAAACAATGGCAAAAATGCATCTGATGCTTATTCAGGTCTTTGTTAGCTACTTGAGGACAAGTAACATAGTGAAACATTTCTAAATTTAGCACCATTTGAACATACACAATACATACTGCAGACAAAACTTCTAGTCTATGATATTTCATATTTAAATGCACTAAAAAAAAAATAAAGGATCAAGAATGTGGGCTTTATGAATTTGTAATAAAAAAAAAATCATTCAGGAAGACATTAAAGCATGCTACTTGTATCAATAATTAAAATGCATCAAAGCTAGTTTCCACTTTTAAACTAATTAGGTGCACCTGAACCAAATGAGAACTACCAAATACAAATTTAGTTCTTCTTCTTCAGTTATTTTATTTTTTCAGAGAAATTGTTTTGAAAACTATTATAAATGGATTTGCAAAACCTCAGAACTGCTTTGTCAGTACTCATTTTTGCTAGGCAAAATTTGACAACAGTATGAAGACTGAATGGATGATGAGTATGGACATCTGGCAAGTAATTCAGGAAAACTTATCTGATATTAAGTAATAATAATGATACTAAAATAATAATAACACTGATGACTTTATAAAGCTCTTATTTTGCAAAATTTGAAGCATTTTAAAATAATTACACATGTTATAGACAAACTAAATAAACACACACACACACACACAAGAAAATGAAAGATTATTTTTATTTTTTAAAAAAATTATGAACCCATATGCACAATAACAATGTATAACAAATAAATTTACAATAGAATTATAAAATGGATTTACAAATGTACAGCTTGAATTGACAATGTCATACAAGAAACAATGCTATTCTTACTGAAGGAAGAGATAAATAACCTCATCCATCAATCAACTAGTGACACTTAAGAACAAGTGTGTGTGTGTGTGTGTGTGTGTGTGTGTGTGTGTATGGGGGCATTTTACTTGCACAAGATCAATTTAAGCATGAAAAGCTAAGCAGGAAACTATAGAAGGAATACCCTAATCAAGTGAAATCCCAGGAGCAGACTGACTGCTGTGTGACCCAAGAAGGGTCTGGAACCAGCTGGGAGATAGAATATAATACCTTGTAGGGGATTTCCAACCTAATGCTAATGTAATACCTTGTAGGGGGATTTCCAACCTAATGCTAATGTAATACCTTGTAGGGGATTTCCAACCTAATGCTAATGTAATACCTTGTAGGGGATTTCCAACCTAATGCTAATGTAATACCTTGTAGGGGATTTCCAACCTAATGCTAATGTAATACCTTGTAGGGGATTTCCAACCTAATGCTAATGTAATACCTTGTAGGGGGATTTCCAACCTAATGCTAATGTAATACCTTGTAGGGGATTTCCAACCTAATGCTAATGTAATACCTTGTAGGGGATTTCCAACCTAATGCTAATGTAATACCTTGTAGGGGGATTTCCAACCTAATGCTAATGTAATACCTTGTAGGGTTACATTTCTGTAGCCCTTTAGCATATCTTACAAAATTACGGCAGTCAGCTAATGAAACAAAGGGAAAACAAAACAACAACTATCTTTTTATATTTAAATTAAGGAACTCACTTGAGTTTGGCAGTCATCACCTGTGACTATGTTTCCGACAACTCTCAGAGCTGCTGCCACCACACTTTGGTGATTATGCCTGTGAAATACAAAACAAACATGCCTACAATCAATTATCAAAAGCAACAAGTCTATTAGTCAAATGCAATTCTACGTATAAAAATATAAATGATAAATTTATTATTATTATATTTCAAAGATGGATACCTTGATCAGATATATCATTGATTAAAAGCTCCCAAAACAACAATTACTCAGCTATAACTACTTGTTTTAAAAGACAGAAAACTATTCATAATTAGGATTTTATCATATTCCCTTGCACAATGCAAGATAATAAGCCAAGTCACATAATGCAGCAGTATCTTTGGATATGATGTGTTTTTTCCCCATCATAAAGCCAAATGAGCAAGCTGTAGAGGCATACACATAAATGACAAAGCCAAAGGCCCATGCAGGTTTAGGGGGCGATAAACAATCATCATGGGTGGTCCCTGTAAGTATTTTTAGCTTCAGCATGGGTTTTAATTTAGTCAAATCTGGGCAATATATATTATTTCAAGTTTTGGGGGCATCAAAGTTCCCCACCCCAAATCTTTTCTTTCCTGTCCAGTTGACTGTTTCAAGATAAAGCAAGACATACTTTCCTAAACTTATTGGATACTGACAACCAAATTATTTTGACCATTCTGCTTGCACATTTTTCTTTTGCCTCCACACACTTGCACAATTTGTTCAAATTGCAAGAGTAAAAAAACACTCAGGTTTTGTGACTGCTGGTTGAATGTTGGATGGGAGAAGTTAGCATTTTATTGCCTAGTCAAGTGACAGCAAGCATAGTGACATCCTTTATAGTATAATTATGGGCAGAATTTTACAAATGTAAATCTAGCAGACACAGTGAATTGGATCTGGTCAGAATATATTATGCCATTCATATCTTGAGAAAGTAGATATCTTAACCTTCCTACAGAAGAGGAGGATGGTGTGTCTGAAGTGATTCTGGAAATGATTATCAGGTAATTCAGGTAATACTAGCATCTTTGAGCTGGATGTAAAAGTGCAATCATGCAAAAACTGCAAAGGTATACATATCAGAATACCTATGATTGTAGTATCCAGTAACAAACTCTACATTAGGTTAATTCTTTACAAATGACAACAAAGAAAAATTGATCAAGTGTGTCACAAAAATCTAGCTGTAGACTCCCCAGAGATATTTTTTATTTGCATGATCTTTCCTATGTTCTTGTTTCGAGTGTCCAGCCGACCACCACGTAATTAAACATTAGTGTCATGCCAGAATATGCCTGAATGCTTTCTAAATGCTAGTGTAAGATGTAAGCAAGAAGATTCGGCCAAGCCAGGACTTAAAACAAAAAAAAACCCCTAGGGTTCTGGATTACTAGGTCAATGTGGTAGTGGTATGAAAATTAGGCAGACAACAATCAACACAGTTAAGTTCTGCAGTCTCTATGTCATATTTAAAAAAACGTATTCTGAATAATTATTTGTATACATATTATTAATTAAATAAAAACTAAACAAGATATTGTAAAATGAATGCCAGATGTTTTTGTATTTCATAAGAAATTTATTTATAAACCAAATTTGAAGAATGTGTATTGATAAATAAGTTTTTATCTTCTTTTCAGAAAATATTTAATTTATAGTAGCCAGTATTCTGAGGATGCTGAAAGCAGTGCCTTTAATTATGTTAATGGGAGAGCTAAACTAATGTTAGACAATCAATGTGGTATTGATGGAGAATATTTATACAAAAAATAGCAACACTGAACAATTTTTTATAAGTTTTTCAGATGTTATTTCACTTAAAATGCTTTTTTCTCAAAATGTAGTTTTTCTTCCAATGATCGACATGCTGAGGCCCCTTCTGAGTAGTTTTAATTACTCCATGCACTTGAAATTTGGCATTCTAGTTCCTCAAGTATAAAAGTGAAGTATGCATGAAAAACCTGTGTGCTTTAGGTTTTTTAAAAAATAAATTTGAAAAATTATACGTATACTCAAAAATTATTTTTTTAACGGGCAAGATTAAAAAAAAAAATATCATAACTTCTACCTCCACCCCCTTAAAATTTTTGAACATGCATACTTTACTTTGGGGGGGCTTGTCTAGTAGATAATAAAAAAATACATCAAAAATTTTTTGTTTGTGTAATAAATATTTTACGAATTTTTTCGAAAGCCAAAATAGTGCATATTTAGGCCACATTACTATAAGCCAAGGAAAAAATATATTCAAATTTGGAATATATGTTGCCTTTCTTATAAGGAAGCAATAAAGTTGTCAGATTTTGAATATCTTGCTTAGTTTAAGAAATAATCACAAAACTAATTTTTTTTCTTTTGACTTTTCTCTATATATGCCATTCATGGCCTTAAATGCTTTTTTCTCAAAACTGCATTTTTACTCAATGATCAATACACCAAACCCCCCTTTTGAATAGTTTTCATTATTATATGTATTTGAAAATGGGCAAACTGGCTCCTCATATATATATAAGTTATGTATGCATGAAAGCCAATATGCAACAGTTTTTGTTTTTATAAATTTTTGAAGTTTACAATTTATGAAATTTTTTGCTGTTGACAAACTTTTTTTTAACCTCAAATATTTTAACAGCGAAAGGCAACTTTCTTTAGTTTATGTTCTAGACATTAAAAACCTTATTTCAATTTTTTTTATTTGTATAGTAAATATTTTATGAATTTTTAATGAAGTCTGAAATAGTATGCATATCTGTTTGTTAAAAAAGATTAATAAAATAGAAACTAAACAAGATATTTTAAAATTAACTGATATTGCTTTCTTATATCAAAGGCAACTCATATTCTAAATTTGAAGACTCTAGGCTGATAAATATTTTTTTTTTCCTTTTTGGCAGGTAGTAATGTGGCCTTAAATTCAAAAACTAAAAAAAAAATTATTATTTTTTTTTTCACAAGACCAGAAGGTACGGAGACTTACATTAGTAACTCTACAAGTCGTCTGCAAACTCCTGAGTCAATGACAGCCTGAATTTTTTCATTTGGACCATCAGAGAGGTAAGAAAGTGCCCAGCATGCATCAGCCAGAACATCTTTGTCCGTATGGAACAGTAGGCGAGCAAGGACAGGTAGTGCTGGTGACACCTGCAAACAACACATTCACAACTATGGATAGTATCACATCAATGTATTTATAATATTATTATTTATTTTTTTTAAAGGGTAAATATTGCAGTTTTATTGAATGCTAATATCCAATAAGCAACACAATTACAGGTATTGGTGTTGCTGTAAATATGAGTATTGTGGTGAAAAGAAAAATATATGCTGAAAATTAAAACTAGAACTACACTGGACCCTTGCATATCAAAGTTATGGATAACAAATGCCCACTGAACATGCCTTATATGGGCCATATTGAAATATATTACAAATTCTACCTGCATAAATAAATTGTTTGTGATAAGTATTTCTGAAGGTTTTCTTGAAACAAATTAATTCAAAATGCATGGGTCCACTGAAGTGTAAATAAAGTTCAGTATAACAGCAATTGTTTGATCAGAACTCTGTAAATAAAGAGGCAAAACAAATATAAAAACTAAATGAATAACCAAATCAGAAAGAAAATAATCCTGAGAAGCAGTTAAGCAATTAATAATGTTATACATAACAATAATACAGTAAACTCCCAATTATCTAGTATACAAGATTCAAAATCATCCTGCAAAGTATACAAACAACAAAACACATCTACCTGTCTGTCTGTTTACCCATCTATTAAAAATATTAAAAAAAATATTTACTTGAACAAGCCCATCATCATTTTTTATTCAAATCTCATTACATTAGCATCATAATGTTAATACTCCCAAGTTTGAAGAGTATTTCTCTGGCTACCCTCACCCTCCCCAGTCAATAAATACTGGATAACTAGGAGTTTGCTGTACATAATAGAATCTTGGTATAGTTTTAAACGCACAAACAAACCTGCCTCATAATTTCATCATATCAGAACCTGAGTAAATGATCCAATGTCATAGGTTTCCAAATGTAAATAAAATCTTCGTCAAAATACATATAAAACCTGCAATGTTTGTTTTAGATGATTTTTAAATGATGTCATAATTTCACCCTCTTCTTCAAAGGATTTTTTTTTTGTTTCTTTGCAGTGTTCATTCTAACAAAAGACTATGTGGACTAAGACATGACAGCCATAGCAGCAAACAGACACACAGACATGCCAAAACAATTCAGGCACACTCTATGCAGTCTCACCTTGGTGAAGTCTGGAGGGGGATTTTTGCCTCTGCAGAGATTGGACAAACACCACACAGCATTCCGTGTCATTGACAGGCTAGCGGTCTTGCTCAGTAGTCTAAAGGGAGCGAGAGGGAGAAAGAGAGAGAGAAAGTAAAGAAAAAGTCAACATCTAAAGAGTATTTCTAGAAGTAGCAGAAACAATGCCTGTGCTTTGAGCTTTTATTAGTGTCATGTCACAAAACCTTAGAGAACAGCAGGTGATTAAATGTGTATGCATATTATATAAATGGCTTGCTAATATGCCACAAAGATATGTAATCCATTTCCTCATTCAGCTTCAGTTTCAAGATTTTCTTATTCTGTTAATTTTAAGGAATGTTTTATTCAGCTGATTTAATTTAAAAGACTATATTGCTTTGAGACATAACAATTTTATAAACACTTTCTAGTTTCATCAATAATTTTAAAAGGTAAGCTAAGGTTGGGGGAAGGGAGGGAGGAGAGAAAGAGGTAATATAAAAATAATCTTAAATTCATGATCATTTTATGATACTATTTATCTCTTATAAGTATCTAAGAAAATTTTTAATTATTCCTAATATTAAAATAAACAATTTAAATTGCAGCAAAGCAAATACATCAGAGCTTAAGAGTAATTAAAGTTTAAATTAAGTAGTATTTAATTTAGATAAGTAAACAGTAATTATCAAGATCTTATAGTGACTGAGTTCTACCAAGAATCGACACACTTTCATTTCAAAGTCTTTATTACCCAAACAGACAAATGGAATAAGACTCTACTGGTTCAACCCAGGGGTAAGTACTTTAACTACAAAGCTCAGAATACTCAAATTTAGAAACAGTCGTAAGATTAAATAGATTTTAGATTTGTTTCCATTGTTACCAAACTATGTACAATCTATGTATAGATGCTGTAAGTTCTATGCTAATTTGCTAACTGATTCAGAGAAATGTGATATCTGGATTAACACAGAAATAAACCTTTAAGTGTGTTATATCAATGTTCCCACAAGGTGCTATTAAACATGCTCCAGTTTCCTCTCCTCATCTACATAACTATATTTCCACTCTTTCTACAATGACTTTTATGAAGTTTTAAACTTTATACCGAATAAAGGAATATATAAGCTATGTTTTGATGGCTGTTACAACAGATGTGTGAATATAAATCCCTATTTCCTTTAAAGTGAAGAAATGATTAAGTTTAATTTTGTCAACTACTAAATTAAGAAAGTAATGCCCACAAGTGATTAGGGAATACTAAACATAAACTGATGGGAATGTATTCTTTCAAAAGAAAAAACAATAAAAGTTAATCTGTCAAACACAAAAACAGCATCTGAATTTGCACTCCAGAGGAAAAGAATTAATGAAATCATGGAAAATAACACCATGACAGCATATAAAAAGCAAACACCAAAACCAAAGGAATACAACCCTTTAAAATAACAGGTGAAGATGGTACTATAAGACAAATAAGCAAATTAATAGTAATGGCACAAAAAAGTATAATCAAATCCAATCACAAATATAAATTTCCCAAATAATTTAGTATAAATGTACTGAAATCTAATACAATAAATGTAAATAGTATGTTTAACAATATACTTATCAAGATTTTCTATTTTTTGCTCTCGGTGCATTTAAATGATTAGACATTAAATAGATTAACCCTCAGAACACCACTGGTGTTGTAGTTCACCTGTGTGCTTACTCCCTTTGATTGCCACAGATGCAGTCCCGCGACCAGGATAGCAGAAGACAAGATACACAGGTATAACTGTTTATTTTGCTAAAGAGGCTGTGAAAAGTATTAAATATACATATGTACATACACACACACACACACACACATATAAGGAATCCAAACAAGGCTTTCTTATTCAAAGGTGTAATTTTTAGATGCCCTTCTTTCAAGGTGATGCAAAAATTCAATTAATTTTGTGACAAAATCTTTATGACAAAAGATTTATTTTATTAGGTTTCTTCTGATTATTTCTTAAAATTTCTGTATCATGAAGAACCTCCAGCAAGTTCAGAGGGTTGAGATGGATTAAAAAAAAAAAAACAGATGTGAAAATTTTTGAAATTTTAAATTCCACAAATTGAGTGAAAGCAGACTGGAGCTATGCAGTCAATCTTGTATATAAATTTTCAGCAGATTTCTGGATATTTGAATTTGCCATTTGATTTTGTTGTGAGGAACATTTTCCTAATATTTTCAAATGCAATCAAAACTAGGCAATATGAGTCCACCATCCATATTTCAAAAATGTCAATACATTATAGGGGTAGGATAAAAATATTTTTAGTGCTTCTCTCACTGAAAGGTTTGCATGAAATTAAGCAATGGATCCATTACCTGAAAACATCTGCTCTATGGAAAGGGTTTATTATAATTTGGTCTAAATTTTTATCATTTTAACTTTACTAATAAGAACCGAACAAAAACAATTCAATTAAATATTCTGTTCTTTCTGAATTGAAAATAATTTATTTGTAAAACTTAAAACTCATCTTCATAGCTTCAAATTTACAACAGTCATAATTACTATTCATGTCTCTTTAAAAAAAAGAAAAAAAAAGAAAGAATAAATACACAAATAAAAATGATTGATATAAAAATTGGTGCCTGCATCTCATGTAGCAGGGAAAATGATTTGGAAAAATATGTCTAGCTAAGATTTAACACTAACCAAACCAATGCAGCTACCAGTAATAGCATTTTCTCCCAATGAACCTGTAATTCATCAAACCACAATGAGTGCGTCCAACAGGAGAATAGGATAATAAATCTAAGTCAATTATTGTGTGAAAATGTTGAACAAAATTTGGTCCAGGTGTCATAAAACTTATAAGACAACTAACTCCTATCTACCCTCCCCCCCACCTCTACTGTGCTTATGTAGTTTATCAAAACATTATCAATAGCTGGAAAGGATAATAAAGCTGGTTCAATTAAAAAAAAAATACTGGGGAAAAAGTTTCCGATATAATACAGCTCAAATCAGTAAGAATTACCATACTTTGGCACAAGTGTTTACACACCAACTCAATCTGATAAGGATGAAATTAATCATTGCCTGTTAAGTGAAATAATTGCAAAATTCTGCTGTTATTTCCTAAAGTGTACTGTTAGACATTCCACTGGTATAAAATCAGTACTTCTTTTAAGTGAAATATGGTAAAAATATTGCCTTTGATTTCTGAAGGTATAATGAGACATTTTATTTTATTTCTTCTGCAGACAGATCTTTAATAAATTTTGATTTCATAAACTTATAAAATAATGGAAACCCTCATCTGCTAATAATTTATAAAAGTGTATGAAATACAACCAGTGAGAAAGTATTTTTGTTTACTAATGAACAATAATGGTTGTCTTTGAATACTAACCCACTAAATGAAAGTGAGGTTAGCAGAATTACTGAAATATTATAACAGATTATTTTGCAACAAAACATTAGCACAATCAGAAGTATCAGAAAGTGAGTAGAATAGCAATATTTAAAAACAAAATACTTACTGTAAAAGTGGAACTAGTATATTTTCATTTAAGACATAATCTCGGCATTCAGGGCTGTCTCCTGCAATATTGCCTAGAGCCCAAACGGCCTGAAAAAATAAATAAGTATTAGTCAACACTTTGTTTTAGGGATCAATGTAATTGTAAATTCAGTGAGAGTAGTGTACATCTGCTTGTTTTCAAGATCAAAGGGATCACTGTCTCTAAAAATGTCATTTTAGTAGTGAATGTACATTGGCATTTTCATGGCATCACTGTGACTGTGTCATTTTAGGCCTGAAATTAGTGTATATTTGCTTGTTCTAGGGATCATTGTGACTGCGCCATTTTAGGACCGAAATCAGTGTACACCTGCTTGTCCTAAGAATCAACGCGACTGTAATGTCATTTTAGTACTTAAATTAGTGTACACCTGCTTGTTAGAGATTGATGTGACTTAAAATGTCATTTAAGTAGTGAAACAACGAATACAATTATTTTTTTTAAATTCTGTATTTCATTGGGAGTGAGTTAAGAATTGACATTTATGAGAAAAGTTACATAAATACATTCTTTTCTTTTCAGAAAAATCTCACTTCACTCTTCACAATAGCTAAATTAAGATCATGGATGTTTGTGTTGTCAGAATTTTACAAGTTTAATTTAAATGAGTTCCCTAAATTGTCATAGTTTTTACCAGTTTAAACAAATTTCCTAACTATTGTTTTTGAACTTTCCACATAATTTATATTTTTTTCTGACTAACACTAACTGCTCTGTTAATTACCACATAAAACAAATAACAAAACTTTAAGATAAATTATGTAATAACAAAATAAAATTAAAAACTACAACAGTAAATGCAAATGCCGATTCTATTTTTAGATATACTTGCCAATCCATTTTACTGGGAAATTAAAAAAAAAAAAGATAATATATTAGTAACAATGATTTCAATTTAATTAAAATAACTTTCCCTCTAGATAATAATCTGCCCAAAATTTTAGTATAAAACACTTTAAAATACATCAGAGAAATACTGTAATCATTATAAATCCTGCAGCATTCATCTTTCAAGGTAATTCATTTTTTCATCAATGAAATGGATGCAATTATTTTTATAAAGGAATTATTTGATGGTATTTTTAACTTTAATGCTAAAAAAAAAAAATGAAGCTGAAACATTCCAAAGAATGCAATGATTGCTGATGCAAGATCAAACAAACTTTAAAAGTTCATAATCAGTCCGGTGTCAATGGTGCTGAATATAATTTTTCCTGCAAACAACCATATGAGTAAAAGGATACAGTTTGAGTTATATAAATGAAATAATACTGAATGCTGTAAAATAAAAAGTATGAAAATATCAATGTTACAGGAGTATGAAAAATTTCAATGTTGCTAAAAGTTCACAAAACGTTTAGAGTTCTTTGAGTAAGCCAAACACTTGAAAATGTTAGGACAAAGAACAAATTTCCTAAACTATAACATAAACAATGGATCCAATCAATGTTCCCTCTAAGGTGTGCAGCTGCGTTGGGAGCAAAATCAAACAACTACCAGTTCCTCGCACATAGGAAAAAGTTGCGCCGCACACAGGAAAAAGTTCCGCGCACACAGAAAAATATTAGAGGTAATGTTGGATCCAATGATAATTACTGTCAACAAAAATTTTGTAAAAAAAAATTCTTATCTATCAAAAAGTTGTGAAAATGATGAATGCAACAACTGTCTGAATGTGATGCAGGTCGGTAGATCAGAGAATCAGTATATAATGACATACATTATTCTATTGTGCTATATTTTAGATTATTATATTGTTTAAAAAAATAAAATTTCACAAGAGCAATATTCCAATATTGAAAAATTCAATATAACAATCTTCCAGAATGCTTTAGTCTCGAAAGACCTACATTTTCGAACCCCAAACTACTAATACATGTGTGCAGGATTTACCATTTTTGCATTTGCCAACCAAGTTTTGGTTACAAATATTCAAACAAATATTCTTATAATCAGAAATAATACAATAAAACATTATAATACATGTGGTGGTTATAGTCAAAACCCTGAAATCCAAAGCTATCATTTATAATATCTGTATAATATTTATAATGTCTCCTATTTACTGATAATTTCAAAAGAGATCTAAAACTGCTGTTATCCTGACCACTACAAGTTGCCTGCAGCATGCTGAGAGACAACCCCCATCCCCAAAAAGCAGATAAAAGGGTACAACAGCTGCAATTACCTTTTTTTGGCCAAGTTTTCTCTATTCCTTGGAAATTTAAAATGCACAAGGCAGAAAACAACCTTATCCCAACCTTATACCTGCAGAGGGCTAGCAGTGAACCCACAGACATAGTAGGCATACCATATATGCGTCAAAATAACACATTAGTTGGAGGCTAAATTTTCTTCTCATCTTGATTTGGGTGATGACAGAGCCATCCAAACTCGATAAATCAATCTCTTCAGTTATTGGAATGACCTCTTGAACTCATACAACAAGGAAGTGAGAGGAATGTGATGTGAGGCAGGGTTCAGTGCATCATTTATCCGCTTTTATCTTTATCTCCTCTGATGGTTCATTTTGTCCCTTTGGCTTTTCATGTACATGTGCCTGCGATATTATTAGTACTCATACCGTTTACAATCTGGGTGAATGATTGAAAATGAGATATTTTTAAAATCTAACAACTAAAAACTTGATTGCTTACTATTTGAGACGATTATTATGTTTTTAGAAAAATATTAAAAATACCAGGATGTTAAGAGTTAACATGAAATCAAAACCAAGATTATGTAAATGTACCTGCTCTTGAACATCTTCAATTTCTGAACCAAGAAGACGAATAAATATTGGAACAGCACCGGCACTGATAACCATTCTTGTTTGTATCGAAGTTCCTGATGCAATATTTGTCAAAGCCCAGGCAGCTTCAAACTGCAAAGTGAAACAAATGGGGGGAAAAAATTAAAAGTTATTTTTCAAACACTGTCATACATTAAACATATCATGACCTTTCAGTAAATGTGGAGAACACTTTATTCCATTGTTTTTGAGGGAAATTGTCACTTTCAATCATAGATTAAACAGTATATATCTACTTAGAGACTTTTTTAATCCACATTAACAGTTTTATAAAGTACATTCTAAAAATTTGTACTGTGTGCTTGGTAATGGAACTTTGGCATAAATATTGTATATAAATTATAGTTATATTTCACATAAAAAAGTTAGTATTCCTGTGTGTGGGTTGGCTGACATTTCTTGGAACTGCATAATTAATTAATATGATTATATCAGTTTAATATATAAATAATATGTTTAAAGATTTTAAGTATGCAATTACATACTGATCTTTGAACAGGTCCCTAAAGAAACCTGTAACACTAATATACATGCGCACCATGTTGACCATGTTTACCAAATGTTGATTGTTTAAAATAAAAACACCATGTCTCTTTGTTTGCATAACCTGTCTAGTAAAGCAAAATTGTTTAGTACTAAAGAAAGAAAATTAAACTTTAGAGAAGTTGATAATATGATACATGATTTTTAATGGCAGAATTTTAAAGTGCATAAAAGTAATCTGAAGTCATTAATATGTAAATAATGAAAACCAGATATAAACAAAGCTGAACATCTGCTCTATCCACTAACTCTAAATGAGACTACCACAATGGGGGATGAAGCACAATTTATATAAATAAAGCCAATGCTTTGGAAAGTCAATGATTCCAAATTCATGAATTCAGATTCTTCAACACACCCTGAGGTACTTTGAAAAATGATTTAAAATCACACAAGGACACAAAACTGTTATAAGTGTTTAAAGACACACATTGTCAATGTTCTAAATGCAAAGTATAAGGCATACAGTTTTCATTATCAGGTTCATCTACCTGGAATGTACTGCATTTGGAGCTAAGAAACAAGAGATCATGGTAATTATTAAGAGGGCTCTCAAAACATCTTTTTCAAAACATTCTCTTCTGCAACACAGTTTATGTAAACTGTAACAGTTGTAAAACATTTTACTGGTATAAAATTTTCTTGTTAATATAGTAATTTGTTACAAATTGCAGCATTCTTATGTTTAAAGTACTTTAAAAAAATAATATATCAAATATTACACACCCAGGTATAATTATTGTAAAACTCATTATTTTTTTTAAGAATAAAATTAGTCATCATCATCATCATTATTTTTTTTAAAATACAAACAAATAAACTACTTTCTGATAATTAGCATGCCCTACCAAGAAAAAAACACACATTCTAGATAAATGAAAAAATGCTAAAATAAGTCTTGTCAAATTTTACTGCTACAGAAGCAAAATTACTAAAATCAGATTTGTTTTAATTTTTTTAATTTAAAACATCCCCAAGAATCAATGAGCACTATAAAAAGCTGAATACAAGACCTACCAATAGGCATAAACTTCCAGTGACTGTTTTATTTTTAGCATGGATGAATATCATTAGTATTCTCAGGTGATTTTTAACAAAATACAAGCCAAGATTTAGTAAAAACAATTTTTATCCTTAAAAGATATCTTCATTACCAAAATTTCCCATTATGAGTGAACAAATAATAAAAAAAAAGTTTAAAAAAAGAATCCTGTAAGTGATGAACTATTTTTAAAAGTAAGTCACAAGGTTATGGTGGAAAGTTAAAAATGTGCATGGCTGATGTTTCACACGATAGACTGATTCATAAAAATAATTTCAGTTTTTGTTTCAAAAAGTAGTAGTTCTGGTTACAATAATGCATGGAAGATTATGTCAGTGCCTATCAAGGTAAGAATCTGTTTTTCTTGTAAGAATCTTTTTACTCATACAATGTATTTAAAATTTTGGAATAAATCTAAATTAATTTTGATTTATACTCAATATATTTAAATTTACGTTTTAAAAATAAAAAACAGATCGCCACTGATGATGGACGAAAATATTTTTCTAACTGACAAGACTATAAAAAAGCCTTTAAATCAGGTTATCTGCTGTAAAAGTGTTTTCTAGAACATTTTATGGACAGCATAAATGCAGATCATAAGGTTTGAATATGATGATTTAGTTAGTAAATAAAATATTGTTTTTGAAGCATTGTTTAAATATAGTAATGATTGTAATCATGAAACTGCCCTGTTTACTTGTTGCAACTTTGACTTAAGTTAACAAATCTGATTTATACAATAAAATGATTTAGTCTGAAACTTTTTTGAATCTATATTACTTTTTGAAGTTATTCTGCAAGTGACCAAAACATCACCCATCTAAATAAGAAAATTATTAATGCTTTAACGTCAACAGTAGGCATGTGTTTTGGTCAGCGGCATCACTGTAACTAATACCACATTTGTTGCGAGCAAGAGTGTGATACAATCCTGATGCTAATTTATTTCACATTTTAGTTTGATCAGTGAAATTGCATTTATTTTATTAAATAAATAAAAAATAAATACGAAACTAAATACAGGGTTGCCTAGTATGTCATATTGACATTTATTTTGGTTGAAGTTAGTGAATTTTTTATTCTCCAAATGATCAAGTGCTTGTAAAAAGAGACCACTGATATTGGTTACTACATTGCAAACAGTTGGGTCTTAAAATATAAACTATTGTAATCAACTTTATAATGATACAATTTATCATTATTTAACTTTGAAGTCATACAAACACATTATAGGCTACATTTTTTAATTATATTTTATACTTGCAGTTATTTTAGTTGTGAAACTAATGTAAAGATTAAATAAATATCTCATATTCATCATACAAAAAAAATCCACTGAAATCACTTTGCCAAATGGTGTCATAATTTTACACCCAATTTGCATTCCATTAAACTGAAAACAAACAAATATTTATTTTATTGTTGTTATTTTATTATACTTATCAGAAACATCAATAGTAAATTTAGTAAAATTATCAATATTTGTAATTTTTACATAAAATCCAAGAGAAAGTCAGTGAGACCTATTTTGATAGCTGTTTCAAACAAGAGAGTAAAAATAAAAATGCAATTCAAGAACTCCAGTGTGTGAAACACATACCTGTAGTGTCCAACTAGTTTCTTTTTGCAAAAACTCCACAAACCGTGGGATTATACCTGTTTGAATCACTTCATCAATTGGAGGGTTGGGCTCTGAAAGATGGTAGGTAAAATAAATACACTGTATTTAAAATAAAATGTGTGTGCAATTCTACAAAGCTGGGTATAAAACAATTGCAACATACAATATAAAATACAAAACAAAACAAAACACTTTTTCCCAGTCTCAAAAATGTTCACAGTTTTACTTCATGGCTTAGATCTTTATCAAATCTGGTTTATAAAAAAAAAGGAAAATCATTTTTGCTGTTGAATGTGTGTTGTTGAAGAATTCTAATTATACAATAATATACAGAATGAGCCAAAAGTCAGGATATGTGTACATTTTATTATACTCTGCTTTATTCATCATAACAATAATCAGGACTATTACAAATCTTTTTAATAATAAACAGCAACCTAGAAATTACAAAAATAACAACAAAAATTAATTAATGAACATAACAAAAATTGCAAATATCCTGACTTTTAGCCACCCCTTTACATATTGGCCATCTGGCAACACAAGAGAAAACTTCTGGCGTATTAAGTTCTATAGATCCACTGAACCATAACACACTTAATATTTTTTTTAATTTCACTACCACTAACAATACATTACTTTTGGCTTTGGCTATTATCTGATTATTCATATGAAGAGTTCAATCTTTGTCAAGGATATATTTTGCAAGTCATTTGAATTTAACTCTACAAAGAATGAATTAAAATAATCTACTTAGTAATGGTGAAATTAAAAATCTTCATCTCCAGAAAGTAGTTCACAAATAAGAGATGATGTCTTCTAAATACTATGGGTCAAGTCATTCTCAAGAATCACAATTCACTTTTACATTCAGATAAATTCTTCATAAATTCCCCCCACCTTTCCCTACACTATCGTATTTATTTCTCTGAATATGTGTTCCTTCAAAATCATTCTTTATAAAAATATATTATCAGAAGCAATTTGTGAAATCTAGTTAAAAAATGGCTAACATATATCTATATATCCGGCACCTCTAGAAAGCAGTTTCCTGAACTTCTGTGTCGCAGCCTCCTGCTCTTCTAAAACATCACTGTATAATGCTTGGATCATGTCAGGGGATATTCCACTCTGTTGAACAAAAATAAAGATGGTCAAAACCCATCTAGTTTGAAAACAGAAAATACTAAATGTATAAAAAAACACAAAGAAATATATATTTAATCAAAGTGTGGAACAATAACTCCTATTTATTAGGTTATTTATTTATCTATGAAAACTTTGTTGTTGAAAAACAGTATGCATTCCAGGAAAATTTAATTTTTAAAACAAAGAATGGTGATATAACCATGCCAACTTCATATCAGCCGTGTACCAGTCCACAATCCACTACCACCTTTGTGAAGTAAAAATTTAGCAAAGTTAATAATTCTTCTTGTTAATTTCAACCAAAGTCAAAGTGAAATACCAAACACAAAACACCTCCCCAAAATACGACCTACAAGTACAACACACACCTACCCCAATATAAGCAACTGTTGCAAAAATAAAAATTATTACAATATCTTTTATCTTTAGCAAAAATAATTATTGCTTCTAAACTTATCTAAACCAGTATCAGCAATTATATTAACAAAGCACAAATTATTAACAGTATTTTTTTTTTTTTTGCTGTGTTAGAATGAGCAACACATTCTAACTTTGAAGCTAATAAATGTAATGAGTAAATAAATAATAAATATGCATATTCAATTTTAATTGGTGAAATTATTTATAAATAAAATAATATTGAATGCTAAAATAAAAATAAAATAAAATATTTATGAATGTCATGTGCCTATATTTGCTACTGTACATTTAATGGATGATTATTATTTGGTGTGTGGATATTGTATATGTCATAACGGTGCAGATTATGTACATAAATGTGTAGATTATACTTTTTTCAATAAATGTGTAGATTATACTTTTTTCAATATATTTCAGTGATTGTATTCATATTATAGTTTAAATCTATGATAAAGATACATGGTCAATGATATGAAAAATAACTATCATTACCCTCAGCCTGATATAAAATAAAACTTTGGAAGAACAAATTTGTTGAACTTCAATATAAACAGTCAAATTACAATTATTATCAATGAAAATACTCTTCCTACCTTCAAGTGATGAAAATTTACAAATCTATTCTGACATGCTGCAATAATATAATCTACAACTGATGAAAACTGGAAGACCATTGAATTAGTATGTAATAACAAAACAAAATTAAGATTTAGACCATTTACATTTTTTCTGTACAAAATATTAAAGTTTTTTTTAAATATACACATTACAATAATGTAATAAAACAAAAAAATCTTATAAAATGCTTTTACCCTGCGCAACACCCACATTTTCAAACCTCAAAATGCAAATGCAGTAAGTGCAGGATTTCCCACTCCAGAATTATTTAACAGGAAGGTGATATTTTCTTCAAGGTTTCATATTTATTTATAAACTTTTAAAGATTAAAGAATGCCACAAATTTCACTCAATGAGGCAGTTGCTAAAGTGCAAGCAGCATGATTGCATTTAGAATGTTAACCAATGCAATAATCTAAAACCAAATGACTGCTTTTATATTTTGAATATTCAAGCAAAAGACAATAGAAAAAACAACAAAGAATACAACCAACCTTTGTATTCTCTCAAATATATAAGTTTACACTATTAACATATAAGCCTCTATCCTAACTGGCATCAATAAATAACTTCTGAATATATTTTAACTCAAACAAGTGTGCAATGAAACTTAAAAGATATGTATATGGTGGGAAGGGGTACTGAAAATAGAATAAACGAGGCAAACAAATGGTCAAAGATACCGATATTATTTATGTTCATGTTGGAATGTCAATAAATAGTTTTGAAGCAATGTGTATTCATACTCACTGTGGATGTAATGATGGGTTCCTGTAGATCACCAACTGTCATGTCATCATTTTCTGTTGGAAGTGATACATTTCTTCGCTTAAAAAGCTACACAGCAAAAAATAAGAAAATAAATACATGATAAAATTAAACAAATAAGTGTATATTATAGGGTTCCTGCCAAAAGTTTTAAAATGATTTTCCAGACTTTTTCCAGACCAAATTTTTTTTTAAAATTCCAGACGTATACTGTGAGTGTGAACAGTGATTAGCATTAGCAATGCACTAAATATTGAGGAAAAAAATTATAACCAAGATTTTGATGATATAAATTAAAATTAATATATAAATTTTAAAAAGACATTCAAAAGTAATTTTTTTAAAAAAATTACCTGCAAAATCTGAACATTGAACTTTCTTCAGACAGCATCCAAATTAAAAATTAAATATTAAAAGTCAAAAATTAAAATTATACCCGATATGTGTTTAAAATATATGCAAATTTACAATGAAACTAAAATCACACAAAAGTACATCATATATAAATACAAAAGTCAATGAAAATAAATTAGTTGCCAAGCAAAGAAAGTTACAAATTCTAGTAGATTTTGAAAGCTGAATGTAAAAATACTGAATATTTTAAAACTAACTTCAAAATCATGCTCAGAATTATTTATTTGTTCAATGGGCCATGTATAATATACTGCCACGATTTAAAAAAAGTTTGACTTTGTATATTTTTGCATTTTGGGGGACAAAATGAATAAATGGATGACCTTGATTAATCTCGTCCAGTGCACACAATTTTAAAGCTACAGTTTGCTTTTAGTTTTACTGTTGGAAGATCTGCAATTGACTTTTTTTTATTTTAGAAAACACTGAAGAGAGTGATAATACAATGTACATTAGTATGCGAGTGACGTCACTGAAAATGGAGGTAATGGAAAATGAGTGATTTTCATGCTAATTAAACTAATTAATCTTTGTGCCACCCTGATTTGGGGGGTAAGGGTGGGGGGATGTAAATATCTCCAGAAGTACTCTAAGATATTTGAATTTTGTTTTTTTGTTTCTGATTCAGGATAGATTCTTCTTACAATCTTCCTGCAAAGATTGATGTAAAGTTTTAAGTGAAAACCAGAGGGGTGGTTTTGTGAGTTATAAAACTGACTTGATTTTTTTAAATAATCAAAATCAATGTATGTTGTTTTTTAAACAAGAAGTTATGGGAATATTGAAATGAAACAAAAATTAATCGAAAGAAATGAAAAAAGATGCCCCAAACTGTTATTTTCAAAGAAATAGACTTGTAAATATTGGGGTTAATCAAATAATTTGTAGGGATCACATTATTTCACATCCAAATCAATACAAGTCCACTGTTGTTGCACTATATGCATCATATTTTGACCATAGGTGCCTGGCAACTTTTTCTATTGATTGCAATTGGTTTCAGATTGATACCTCTAAATCTAATGATTTTCTAATGAAATTATTCCATCAATCCATGTAATCTGACCTCTCTGGTCAGTTCAGTAGAAACTGGAAAGTCACACTTACTCTAACAAGTAACATACTTCAACCTATCACTATAAAAATTAAAATCTAATGAGACAGTTTTGGAAGGCGGAAAGTGAACTATCAATAAATAAAACAAACATTACAGGAACAAAAGCTTGACTAAGCAGGAATGAAAATTTCTTGTTGGGAATGAATGAGTTGCTAAAAAATTGATTTATTTCAAAAATTTTTGTTTATAATTATTAAAGTAATTTCACTTTATCTTAATAAAGTCCTATGAGCAATCATACATTTGTATCATGGTGGACTACTGTACTGTGAATACTTATGAACATATATATGACTGGCATTTGGGTGAGAACTTCTATTTCCACCAAACAGTATGAGTGGCATCAAAATATGGTGGAAGTAAATAGCATGTCTGCAACAGACCATGTTTATAGAATTTTTTTTTTTTTTTAAAACCTGAATTAATAAATTGATATTACATCAAAAATGGCAGTTGGCACAATAGATACAGTAATTTACTAATTATAAAAATTTATTTATTTTTATGCTTCTCGTTTTGTTTCTGCTGTTTTGAAATAACTGCTTATTAGAGTGCTTTCCAGTATTTATCAGAGGACAAGAGCATTTTGATGAAATATTTATAATTCAGGTTTCTTATTCTTAAAGAAATTTTATTTTCGCATGAAGGAGCAAAATATTGTTGTAGTTGGAGATCATAATCTTTCAACAACGAACACCTTTTTTTTTTATTTACCTTCATAGGATTCAATCTGTTAATAATTTGATGTCCTTGTTAACTATGAGACAAGATGACATACACAGGTGCAAAAATATAAATAAAAATTAATATAGGCAGATAATTTTCAAGTTCAAACTATGCCATCAATTACTTTTTTCCCTCCTTTTGAACAGGTGAAACAATCTTTTGAACCAAACATCTTAAAATACTGTTATAGGAATAATGTTGTACAAGTTCATCAATTTCAGAAAGAATTTCCAATAATTTATGACAAAATATTAAACGGGGCAAAAAATTATAGAATTTTCATAAAGAGCATTCATATTACTATTACATTACTATACAAAAGATACAGCAAAGTGAAATTAAATTGTCATGGGTGGTGGTGGTGGTGGTGATGGTGGTGAAACATACAAAAATCTACTGTTTAGTGAAAATTTTGTTTAATGACTTGCTCAAAGCTATAAACTAAATTAAGTGGATGTAAGTGTTAATATCTTGATCTTTTTAAAATGAATACATCACTCACGTGCTCGTCTCGCTTCTGCTTTCTTAGCTGGATGCCTTCTTCTTCTCTTCGTCTTCTCAGCTCCTGAGTATCAAGTGCTTTGTTTTTGTAGGCCTTAAGCCGGTGGTTTGCAGGACCAGAAGCTTCAGACATCTTAGTTAATGAATTTTCTGCAAAATTTTAAGGAGGATAAATTGTAATTTGTTCACAAAAAAATCAACATTTTATTAATAATAACCTAAATTTTGTAAATTTTGTACAGTTAAAAGTAAACTGCAGGATTCTTTCTGTAATAATAAGACAATTAATACTAATAGATTTCAGGAAGCTGCTTTTAATACAGAATCAACAAAATGTAATTTAAGACCATAAGAAAATAGTATTACTTTTATTATTAAATGTATCATCAGTATGCTGCTATTATTTTAAAATTAAAATACTGTATCATTATTTAATATAAATGTGTTTTAAAAGTTTACAGAACTAGAAAACAATATATTCTTGATTATCTATGATTTTTCCAGTTTTCATGGCCTTTACAAAACCTGTTAAGTATAAAATTTTAAAAGTTTGCATTTCATAAATTTTAAACTCAAGAAGAGTACCTGATAATTCGAATGTTAATATTTTGAAAAATCAATGATCCACACAAACCTGCTGTTTGAGACTGCAACGGCTTGATAGAGTAATAAACTGAATGCTGTCTAACTCAAAATGAAAAGAGTGAGAGATCTGGTAGCAAAGAAATTAAGTTCAAAAATGGTGCACAAAAATAAATATATATAATTGTTTTTGTTCAGGATCTCTACAATATGTATCATTATTTAAACAATATTTGCCTACTTTATAAATGCATGATTTTTGCATCTGTATTAATGTGGTAGAAAGCTCCATTTGTTCTGTTACAAATGAATTAAAATATGTAAGCTCAACTTTCCTTTCAGTTTCATATTACTAAATCTAGTATTACTTAGTTTTAGTCTTAAGAAAAGTACTTTTGATTAGTTCAAAAATCCCCAAAATCAAAACTCCAAGCTACCCCCAGCCCCAAATTAATCTGGATTATTGACAATTTACTACAGTTAATGTTAATACTAATATATATATATTGTTTCTCATTGTTTAATGTGGACTATCGACATTGTATTGAAGTTAAAGGTAATACTAATAGTAATATATATGTACTATTAAATGTGGATTACTGACACTGTACTGAAGGTAAAGTTAATAGTACTTAGTAGTACTAGTAGTAATAAACGTTAGTTCTCAGATTATTCATTTATTGACACTGTATTGAAGTTAAAGGTAACAGTAGTAATCTAGTATAACTATAAGTATTGTTTCTCACTATTTAATAGATTATTGATACTACTGTAGTACTAGTAGTAATACATATACTGTTTCTCACTGTTTTAATGCACATTATTGATACTACTTTACTAGTGTAGTTAAAAGTAATAGTAATAGTTAATACATATACTTTCTCACTGTTTTATGCAAATTATTGATACTAGTGTAGTTAAAGGTAAACGTAATATATGATATGTTTCTCATTTTTTTTGTTGTTGTGATATTTTATTGAATACTAGAAAATGAGTTTGTGGACTGACTAATAATCCTAATATAGATCTACATAACTTACCAGATGTACATATATTATTATTATTTAAGGCATCACAAATGAGAAAGCTGTATTAAATATTGAAATACATATCCTAATTAGTTAATGCCTATTTTAATAAGTAACTTTTACTTTTAACTTTTACTGTTTATCACTTTATGGCAACCAGACTGGCAATGCTTCAACAGGCCACATAAGCAATGAATAAGTTTTGGTGCCAAGCTGAGCTTATTACGTTTTAAAATATTTTCTAGAGTTTGCAAAATAGCAAATGCCATGAAATTTTTAATTAAAATTTGATTTCTTCAGTGCTGATACTAAACATCAGTTTCTGAAGCTGTCAAAAAAAGATTAACTAGCACAGACCAAGGCAAGTATCTATCATTAATTTTTTTTTTTTTAAAAACAAACCAGCAGACCTGAAAGTATTAGTACTCCACCAACAAATGAACAGGAATTTTTAAAGACTTTTCTTTAGTTTTAAAGTCAAACATTTATTCTCAAAACTGCCCTAAAAGACAATCTTGTAGAATTAACTATTTATAAAGGGAATTAGTAATGCACAGACTACAGATTATGCAGGTTCTGAGAATGAGAAGGGGTTAGACAGAATGAATTATTTAAAATGTCTACTAATCAATGGTGAAGTATTACTTTTATATTAAAAAATAGTGAATATCAATTTGACTTAAATTATAAAACAATTACTCCTTTACTAACCCAATTTATTTACTTGAAATAGTAATAAGCCAAATAAGAGTGAAATCACAAATCAAAATACAATCTCTCATTCTTTGTTTTATGGAAATTTCAATTTTCTGTAAGTTTACTTTGACATTTAGATATGGTCTTTGACCACTTGTAACTTGTTGATATTATTGTTAATGTATTATCTTTATATTAAATCTAGTCTATGCTTCAAAATCAAATCCATGGAGGTCTAGTGTTTTAAAACATTATTATTATTTATACATTTTGAGATCCGAACTGCAGATGTGTGTGGTTATCACAAGTCAACTTGATTTTAAATGCCTTTATAATTTATTGGAATTTATAATTAAATCATTTATTTCATACAATCACACATATATTAAACAATGCAAATCATATTATTTCTGCCATGAGATATTTTTGAAATGTTATACAAGTAGTTTAGGATTTGTGCTTCAGTTGGGTCATTCATAATATGTATTTATTCATTTATTGTACATTGATTAAGAATCATATCCCCCCCCCACACACACACCAAATTGCTATAGTATTAGTATCAGTCTAGTGGTAAAAAAGAAAATATGTGTCACGAAACGGGAGGCTCGTTACAAGCCGACCCCGAGCTGAAGTTAGAGATGCAAGGGTGAAGTCTATTTTTGGCCTGCTCCGGTGCACCTCCAAGAAAAGCCCGGTGACGTATGCCAGTACTACGTCGCGTCAAGTTGTTACATAGACACACATGACATACTCCATTGATGTTTGGGTGGGGCCCAATTTATTAGTGTCATGCCAAGGAACGTTTTATTGGCGGTGTGTGTTGTGAGTGTGTATCATAAATGTGAATAAATGGACGAACAGACGAACGGTGCAAAACAATAGTACAAATTCTTTCGTCCCTCTCAAAAACTATGAATAACAAGAGAGTTGAAAGATGTTTAAATCAGGTTATTTATTTCCCGATTTAAAAGGGGCACTACTCTTTCGCACAGTGATTAATCATTCATTCAACTTTCCAATGTCATGCACTCTGTGGGAAATAAGGGGAGATGAAAATGATAAAATTCAAAATATAAAATAAAGATTAATTACACAATTCTTATGCGGCAAATGTGGCCGCTTTAACAATAGTTTACATGTAAAATAAGCATTACTTTTAACATTAGAGTTCTTATTTTGCAAACGATATAATAGTGTTCATTTTCTTAAGAGTCCTGAGTTAAGTATGTGCGCGTTAGCCGTGCTAATGATTACTCACTATTAATGTCAGAGTTCCAAGGAGACGACGTAAGCTCACACGTCACTTATAAGCGGCACTTCAAAGTGAAGATCACACGCAATTGAGGCGTGCATTACAGGTGAAGATTCTGCAGAATCTAGGCACCACTTTCAGATTATCACTGGGGAGAAATCTGAAATTTAACTGACTGTTGTCAGTCTCGATAATTGTCGCTGTTTCTGGTTGTCGTGGATACGGACACCCCAACGACGTTTAGCATTATCGGGTGGAGTCGTCCAGTGGGATGTGTCGTCGCATTACATTGAGTGTAGAAATCCGGATTGTCTGTAAGAAAATCTCGGTGCTAGCCTCTCAATTAGCGGGATAGACTGCCAAACGAACTCAGACAGGGGGAAGACAAAATTGGTCCCTCGTGTCGTTAACTGCATACAACCAGCGTCGCATGCATCGGGTTTTCTTTGGACAGTGAACTTTCCACTTTGCCAACAATTATACTGAGTAATTTTGCCTCGTCACTCAATATATGGCATCAGACGGATGGAAAACGGATGGAAAGAGATTATTGCAGCTTTCCTTTATGAAATCTCTGTACATGAGATAATTCATACGTGAAGTTAGACTGGCTTCAGACGAATCGACGTTTTCAACATTGAGAGTAAAGTCTTCATTTCGCCTCTTATATAGCCTTCACTGAAGGTTTCCAAAACTTCCAGAAGCTATGTCCCGTGACATGATTTTTGCCTTGGATATAAAGTGGTAATTGCGATGCACGATTTTCTGTAGCCAATTCTAATTGCGCACTGGCCACTTCTCTTGTCAACAACACGTGACTCGAAGTGCGCAGTTGTCCCAATCATTTAATATACATATCTTTCACAAACTAATATATATATTCAATATGATAATTAACACACACTGCGTCACGAACGTCTGTCTACTAAAGAGATCTTAGGTGACCGTTACTGGAAGTTACATGCTACATACGAAAAATAACAAAACTCGGGTTACTTCAACTAGTTTTGTTAGCGGTTTTTTAAAATGAAATAAAATATAATTTCTGTCCCTCATTTCCTGTGACAACCCCCTTCTTAAAATTGATTGGAGCTCACAGAGTGGAAATCAAATAGGAACAAAAAAAAATTTTATTTCACACGATAGTCCCCACAGGGATTTCATGCGCATCTGTGGAGAGACT
Source organism: Sinotaia quadrata (assembly GCA_028829895.1). Classification (NCBI taxonomy): domain Eukaryota; kingdom Metazoa; phylum Mollusca; class Gastropoda; order Architaenioglossa; family Viviparidae; genus Sinotaia; species Sinotaia quadrata. The sequence continues at coordinate 7,629,845 of CM054181.1, read as the reverse complement.
ATCCTCTCTCTTGTTTATATCGCGGTTATGGCATGCCGGGATAATGCATCGGCACCCGAATTTTCTCGGCCCGCGATGTGTTCGACAACGAAGCTATACTCCTGTAGCAGGAGTGTCCATCTAGTTAGCCTAGCGTTATCATACATGCTAGTGCGCAGATATGTCAGCGGCTTATGATCGCACTGCAGGATGAATGGTTTAGAGTACAGATAAGCACTAAATTTCTTGAGTGCCCATACGATTGCTAAGCACTCTTTTTCAATCGTAGAATACCGTGTCTCACGATCTAACAGTTTCTTAGACGCGTATGCTACCGGTAGGTATTCGTCATCTGTCTCTTGGAGAAGTATGGCACCGAGGCCTTCGTCTGATGCGTCGGTCCTGACAATAAATCTTTTGTCAAAGTCTGGTAACTGTAGGACGGGTTTACTGGTCAAGATGTCCTTCACCTTTTCGAGGGCGGTGCTACACTCGGCCGTCCATCGTATTTTCGTAGGTTGTTTGTTCCCAGTTAAGTCCGTCAGTGGTTTAAGAAGCGTACTGAAGTTTGGGACAAATTTTCGGTAGTACCCCACTAGCCCCAAAACTGCCCTGACCTGTTTCTTTGTAGTCGGTAAGGTCATGTCACGAATGGCTGCAGTTAAGTCTAGATTTGGGCCTATTTGTCCGTCACTTATGATATGGCCAAGAAACTCAATCTCACGAAAGCCCGCGCGTACTTTGGAGGGTTTCACGGTCAATTTATGGCGCTCGAGAATGTCAAGTAGACCACTCACTGAGGATAAATGTTGGTCCCATGTTCCTGTTGCTACCAGTATGTCATCAAAGAAATTCAATGCGTCAACGCTCTCTAACGGTAATTTTCGCATGAAGCGCGCGAATGTTGCGGGTGCGTTCGCTAGTCCGAACGGTAGTCGGCAAAACTGAAATAAGCCTAGCGGGGTTGGAAAGGCTGTTTTTGGTCTGTCGTCAATAGCAACTGACAGTTGCCAGTACCCTTTGCACATGTCAAACTTTGAAAAGTAATGTGCCTTGGTTAGTTTTGCGAATAATTCGTCCTGATTTGGGATAGGTTCCGCATCGAATTCAGTTATCTCATTTAACTGTCTGTAGTCCACACAAAAACGAAGCGTACCGTCTTTCTTTTTAACTAAGACGACCGGTGATGAATATGGGGAGATTGACTGTTCAATCACGCCCTGTTTTTGCATTTCACGCACCTGTTCTGCTATGTACTTTGTGCTCTCATATTTCTGTGGGTACTGTTTTAAGCGTATCGGTTTGTCACTTAAAAGTTTTATGCGGTGTTCAACCAAATCTGAGTGGCCCGGTTGGTCGGTGAATATGCGCGCGTGTCTGTGTAAGAGTTTTGACATTGCGTCGCGCTGTTCGACAGTTAAGTTCGAGTCAATCTCGACTTGATCGACTGTAACTGCAGGGTTAGGCGTGGTTTCGGCGGACATCATGTCTGTCCTGAAATTGGAGTCTTCCAATTGTATCAGTGCGACATTCACGTTTTGTATCTGTTCGTCGATGCGTTCATAGTACCGCTTGAGCATATTTATGTGATAGATTTTCTGCTTATTTCCTATCTGTATGCTATAATCGTTCTGCTTCACACGCTTAATAACACGGTAGGGTCCACGCCAGTGCATTTGCATGCGGTTGTTATGCGTGGGCCGCAAGAGTAACACGAGCTGACCTGGTTCGAGGTCACGTTCCACAGCCGTACGGTCAAAATTTCGCTTGTATCGGGGTTGTTTTTCGCGAATGTTTTCCTGTGCTAAGTGACATGTCTCGGTCAGACGTTGACGTAGTTCGGCTACGTATGTGTGAACATCTTTACCATCAGTCACAGTGTCTCCCTTGACCCATGTTTCTTTTATTAGCTTAAGGGGACCACGAGGTTGCCTGCCGTATAGTAGTCGGAACGGTGAGTAGCCCGTACTCTCTTGTGGGAGTTCGCGATACGCGAAGAGTAATGGTGCTAGAAAACGTGGCCACTGGTCGGGTTGTTCCGAGGCCATTTTAATTAACATTTTCTTTATTGTACCGTTGAAGCGTTCAACGGCACCATTAGACTGAGCGTGATATGGTGATGAGAACAACTGTTTACACGCTAGTAGACGCATTGTTTCAGCCATCATTGCTGAGGTGAATTGAGTGCCCTGGTCACTCAATATTTCTCGGGGAACGCCCGTGCGAGAAAATACGTCTATTAAAGCGTCTGCGACTTCGATTGCTGTGATGCCCTTTAATGCGACTGCTTCTGGATATCGTGTTGCAAAATCCACGATTGTTAGGATATAGCGATATCCTCCTTCGGCCGCGGGAATGATTGGGCCAATAATGTCTACTGCGACTTTTAGGAATGGTTCCTCTACTGTTGGTACTATCTCGAGGGGAACTCGACTGACACGCCCTCGGTCGATATGTTGTTGACACTGCGTACATGTACGAACGTACGAGCGAACATCCCGACTCAGGCCTGGCCAAAAGAAGTCCTCGCGAACCCGCTGCTCAGTGCGCCGCGCGCCCTGATGTCCAGACATGATTGAGTCGTGTGCAAAGCTTAGAATCAGCGGTCTGAGTGGTGTAGGGGTAAATAAACACGTGGTGCTTCTAGTATCATTTTCCTTATAGTCGGTGCGCCGAAACGCTAGTCCGTCCTTCAGGAAATACGTCATTGTTGCGTACTTGCTGGACGTAATAGTGTTTTTCCGTGCCAGCTTTAGCATTGAGGACAAACTTTTGTCCTCCTGCTGCAGGTGACTGAGTTGACTTGGGGTCAACTGCGGGAATGTATTCTCGACTATCTTTAGAGCTGGGGGTCCTTGTTTACTACGTTCCCGTTGTGCTCTAGTGGTTACGGGGAGAACAGGATAGATGCCATCAGTGTGTGGGTCACACTGCCCGGGCGATAGTATGAATCCGAACTGCATGTCTCTTATCACTGCGGCGGTGACTGTACCGGAAAATACGGGTGACGTAACATGTACAGTGGCTCTTGGACATGTACTAAGGTGTCCCATAACACATCGAATGCGGACACTACCTCTTAGATACTGTTCAGGGCGTACAAGTTTAGCATTTATGCAGCTTATGGACGCGCCTGTATCGACCAGTATTTTGACTCTTTTTCCGTTTACTGTAGCCTGTTGGGTCTTTAGAGTTGCACCTGTTTCAGTGCATACCTTTACATCACGTGGACTGGGACAGTTCTGAGAACTATGCCCCTTCCCTTTGCAAGTGTAACATGTCATAGGTGGGGAGTCGCGTGTGTGACGTCGTACGTCTTGTGACTTAGTATATGTCCGCTGTACCGGTTCGGGTTTGTCCGATTTCGTCATCGGTCGGTTCAATTTCGGTGTATACTTCTGCCGATTTGTAAGAGGAGGGCGTGGTGCACTCCTCGTAATTACCGGATCAGGGTAATCATTATACGTGTCTGCTAACTTCAACATATCACAGAAGTTAGTCGGGGGATTTCGCTGCAAATATGTCGTCATTGCAGGCGGAGCAATATGGAGAAATTGATCTCTTAATATCAAATCAAATAGGCCCTCATATGTCTTCTGGATGTCTGTCAAATCAATCCATCTATCAAGATAATGGCGTAACCGGGTACCGAAGGCTTGCATGGTGTCATTTGCTTTAGGTATGGCTCTCCTAAACATTTTTCGAAAGCCTTCTGCTGTACATTGAAAAGTACGCATCAAACCCGTTTTGAGATCTGCATAAGTAATAGCGGGATCGCGCGTTAGATCAGTAAATGCGCGCGAGCTTTCACCTTGAAGTATTTGACCGAGTTGTTGTTTCTTTTCAATGTCAGTGTAATTAAAGTTGGCAATGAAGCTGTCAAAGCGTGTCAAAAACTCGTCAATCGTCTCGACTTCATGGTTGAAGAAAGCTAGCCGTGTCCGGGGTTTATTTAATTCGGCCTGTTGCTTAGCAGTCCCCTCTAACAACTTCTCTCTAGCTGTTAACTCTTGCTTAGCTAATTCAAGCTGTTCCTGATGTGCTTTAGCTTTTAATCTAAGCTTTTTCTCTTCTGCTTCCTGCCTTTTATCTTCTAAATCCCTAGCAGACTGAATCTTTAATAACTCTATTTCTCTTGCCTCTTTAGCTCTTTTTTCCTCTAGCTTATTTTTCTTATCCTCTAATTCTCTAGCCTCTTTCGCTCTTTTCTCCTCTAGCTTATTTTTCTTATCCTCTAGTTCTCTAGCCTCTTTCGCTCTTTTCTCCTCTAGCTTATTTTTCTTATCCTCTAGTTCTCTCAGAGTTTGCATCTCTAGCTGTTTAGCTAACTGTCTCTTATCTTCTAGCTCTATAGCCTCTTTCGATCTTTTTTCCTCTAGCTCTCTCACCTCTTTCGCCTCATTTTCTTTCGCAACATACCATTTAGTTATCTCCTCATCCACGTATTTCTTTAGGTCGGCTTTCTCGTACCCGAATTCTCTACCCATAGCCATGAGTTCTTTCTTTATGTTTACTAGCTCGGCCATTTTTAAAATTGCTAGTTATCACGAGTATGGATAAAGTGACTTAGAATATTCGCGGGATTTTGACCTCTGTAGGTCACAAGTGGTGCAATGGTGTGTATATGAACACCAGCCACCACGTGATTAGGATTATTACAAACACGAGTAAAAGGAGTCCTAATCGCAAATTTGCAAAGTTAGCAAAACAACAGTTGCTAATGTAGCGTACAAATTATCGATCTATGTACGTCTAAACACGAGTCGGTACGCGTTAACGATAATAGCGTAAGGATTATAAAACTTATTTCAACACAATAATAAGTCTTATCAAAATCCAGTTCACCTAAGTCTCAATAGCAAAGCCCTAACATGCAATAAACAATGCATAATGGTGATGAGATAGAAAAAGCAGGAAAGAGATGATACTTTCTTACAACAACACAATTTACCTTGTCAGATCACGGTCAGTGGTCACCAGATGTCACGAAACGGGAGGCTCGTTACAAGCCGACCCCGAGCTGAAGTTAGAGATGCAAGGGTGAAGTCTATTTTTGGCCTGCTCCGGTGCACCTCCAAGAAAAGCCCGGTGACGTATGCCAGTACTACGTCGCGTCAAGTTGTTACATAGACACACATGACATACTCCATTGATGTTTGGGTGGGGCCCAATTTATTAGTGTCATGCCAAGGAACGTTTTATTGGCGGTGTGTGTTGTGAGTGTGTATCATAAATGTGAATAAATGGACGAACAGACGAACGGTGCAAAACAATAGTACAAATTCTTTCGTCCCTCTCAAAAACTATGAATAACAAGAGAGTTGAAAGATGTTTAAATCAGGTTATTTATTTCCCGATTTAAAAGGGGCACTACTCTTTCGCACAGTGATTAATCATTCATTCAACTTTCCAATGTCATGCACTCTGTGGGAAATAAGGGGAGATGAAAATGATAAAATTCAAAATATAAAATAAAGATTAATTACACAATTCTTATGCGGCAAATGTGGCCGCTTTAACAATAGTTTACATGTAAAATAAGCATTACTTTTAACATTAGAGTTCTTATTTTGCAAACGATATAATAGTGTTCATTTTCTTAAGAGTCCTGAGTTAAGTATGTGCGCGTTAGCCGTGCTAATGATTACTCACTATTAATGTCAGAGTTCCAAGGAGACGACGTAAGCTCACACGTCACTTATAAGCGGCACTTCAAAGTGAAGATCACACGCAATTGAGGCGTGCATTACAGGTGAAGATTCTGCAGAATCTAGGCACCACTTTCAGATTATCACTGGGGAGAAATCTGAAATTTAACTGACTGTTGTCAGTCTCGATAATTGTCGCTGTTTCTGGTTGTCGTGGATACGGACACCCCAACGACGTTTAGCATTATCGGGTGGAGTCGTCCAGTGGGATGTGTCGTCGCATTACATTGAGTGTAGAAATCCGGATTGTCTGTAAGAAAATCTCGGTGCTAGCCTCTCAATTAGCGGGATAGACTGCCAAACGAACTCAGACAGGGGGAAGACAAAATTGGTCCCTCGTGTCGTTAACTGCATACAACCAGCGTCGCATGCATCGGGTTTTCTTTGGACAGTGAACTTTCCACTTTGCCAACAATTATACTGAGTAATTTTGCCTCGTCACTCAATATATGGCATCAGACGGATGGAAAACGGATGGAAAGAGATTATTGCAGCTTTCCTTTATGAAATCTCTGTACATGAGATAATTCATACGTGAAGTTAGACTGGCTTCAGACGAATCGACGTTTTCAACATTGAGAGTAAAGTCTTCATTTCGCCTCTTATATAGCCTTCACTGAAGGTTTCCAAAACTTCCAGAAGCTATGTCCCGTGACATGATTTTTGCCTTGGATATAAAGTGGTAATTGCGATGCACGATTTTCTGTAGCCAATTCTAATTGCGCACTGGCCACTTCTCTTGTCAACAACACGTGACTCGAAGTGCGCAGTTGTCCCAATCATTTAATATACATATCTTTCACAAACTAATATATATATTCAATATGATAATTAACACACACTGCGTCACGAACGTCTGTCTACTAAAGAGATCTTAGGTGACCGTTACTGGAAGTTACATGCTACATACGAAAAATAACAAAACTCGGGTTACTTCAACTAGTTTTGTTAGCGGTTTTTTAAAATGAAATAAAATATAATTTCTGTCCCTCATTTCCTGTGACAATATGGATAAGAAGATTGATTTTAAATATGTAAACAGAATGTATATTAATAACTGTTAAAAATAAAATAACCATTACAAAAATATAAATAAAATTGTATTTAGCAGATGATTTCAAATAATCCATGAATAATAAATGGTAGACAGGCACATTATTAAAATATGGATAAGAAGATTGATTTTAAATATGTAAACAGAATGTATATTAATAACTGGAAAAAATAAAATAACCATTACAAAAATATAAATAAAATTGTATTTAGCAGATGATTTCAAATAATCCATGAATAATAAATGGTAGACAGGCACATTATTACTAAAATCACAATGAAAAGCAAATAATAAATAAAAACAAGTAAAATTACAAAACCAAAATATGCAGCTCTGCATGCTAAAATCAAGTTCAACTAGTAGATTTATATGCATAATTGAGCATTACCAGTGACAATTTCATTCTACTATCCCTATTTTTTTAATGTTGTAAGACTTAAACCATACAAAAACATACTGAATCTAGATACATAAATGAACGCCTTCCACTTGTTCCAGACTACTGACACCACTCTAACAAACACTTTCAACAAAATTTATTTCTTTGGAGTCACATTTTTGCAGTTAAAACTAATAAAAGAATATATATTTTTACAATGGCAGATGGTTTCGTTAGTGGTCATTAGTTCATTTGGGTGAGAAAATGTGCCAAAGCGAAGCATCTTGATCTGGGTGACACTGACAGATTATAATTAGCAAGGGAAAATGTGTATCATACAGATTCCAATATTCTTGATGGTGAACACACACACACACACACACACACACACGCCATAAAAATACTCAATTAAAAAAATCTTTTGCAAATATATAAGTATATATTGATTTGTCATATCACAATAAATGAATAATGTAATGAAGTAGATTCTTAGATTTAACTATAGTAATAACGTAAATAGACTGTTTTGTTTATTATTTTTTATTTGGAAATAACTCAAAATATGATTATTAAATCAATACTAGTGAATGCATCATTCAAAATTTGTAAAAAAACAAACACCCAACTGAATCATCAGAACTGTATAGCAAAGCATAATTTTAATGAAGTTAGTTCAAAATCTAACAGGTCATATTACAGTATTTTCTACAACTTATTATTAATAATTTAAATCAGGCTGGTCTAACTAATGGCCCACGACGCCATGTTTTGTGGCCCATACAGACAAAAATAATGAAGAAAAAATTTGAACCTTGAAATCAGTGACTACGAGAGCTGTCTCAAGTATCACATTCACAGGGAGTGTATTGGCTGCCCTGCACACCACATGCTTATCATTTCCAGTGATGGCATCTCTTTCTTTAGTCATCTATTGCTTCTTGTGCAGGCAACTGTCTTGATATGGCACGAATGCTTTCGGCAGGTATCTCAGTGTTTTCACTGCATGTTTTTGTGGCTCGTGAAGTTTAATCATTCATTCATTGTATTTATATATTTTTGCACTTGTATTGAAAGGCATGAGCGGCAACAAGGGCAGCAAGAGGAAAATTGAAGATGAAAGTAGAAGTTTTAAGGAAATGTGGGAACTGGACTATTTCATTATAAATAATAAAGGCAAGATACAATGTGTTGTTTGTATGCAGGTAAAAGCAATTAGCAAGGAGTATAATGTTAAGATACACTACACTACATTGCACAAAAAGCAGTTGACGAAATACAAGGGAGCTGCTAGAACTACAATTTTTCCAGGACTATAAGAAAAACTTCAACACCAGATGGGTTTGTTTGTCAAGTTCCCAGCTAAGCAGACTATTGTGTTAAGTCCTAAGGTGTATCATTTGAGCTTACAAAGAACATGAAAGCTTTTACAGTTTTAGGGATGGTGAAATTGTTAAAAAGTGTACAAAGGATCCTTTGGTGAAGAAGGTTTATGTGAAAAAATAGCAACTGTTCCCTTGATTCACCAACCAATCTCCAGAAGAGTGTATAGTATGGGTGAGCAAATAAAGAGTAAGGTTGGAGAGGCAGTAGAAAAATGCAGCTTCTTTTTGCTGTTTGGACAAAAGTGGTGACCAGATGGACACTAGCCAGCTTCTCATTTTCATACTAGAACTTTAATGATCTTTTAACTAAAGAACTGCTTGACTAGTGTTCACTGCATGGGAGTAGCTAAGATGAAGATATTTTTAAGCAGTCGCCAAAACAGTGCTAATGTATGGTGGTTTTGACAAATGTCCTTGTATTGTTACTGATGGCACACCATCCATAAGAGGAGGAGAAAAAGGACTTGAATGCCTACTCAAGAAAAAAATTATGTGAAGTGCTGTATTTTTCACTGTATTATCATTGAGAAGCTCTCTGTGGGAAGTCAGTTAAACAAAGTGATGCAATGACAACTGTATGCATATCAGCAACAAGATATGTGGTGGCAATAGGGCTCAACTACAGTGTAGGTTTCATGAATTTGTGGACAAAGTGGAAGCTCATGAAGATTTACCTCTGCATGCAAATGTACATTGGTTAAATAAATGCATTGAAATGCCTTCAGAATTTTTTTTTAAATTAAGAAAAGAGATTCCAGTTTTTTAGAAATAACAATTTGATCGACTGCCAGGATCGATGTGAATCAAGTGGAGGACCCTGAATTTCTAAGTAAAAGAGCTTGTTTTTATGGTTGATGCGACTGTGAGTACCTCTATGAACTGAACATGAAACTTCAGGCTAAAGATAAGACCATGTCAGTGGTGATTGGGTATGTCAATGGGTTTTGAAATACTGTAAATTGAAAATTTTACAATCAAGTTTAGCCAAATATTATTTGGCACATTTCTCATGCAGTCATGAATTTTTTTGTGAGAATGCTAATGGTGTGTGAAAAATTTGGATCAATGTTTGTGGATTTTGATGACATGAAAAGATAAACTGCATCTCGAGAATGATCCTTTGATTGTAACTATCGAGAAGCAGCTGTCAAAGTTTCAACTTGAGCTATGTGATCTTCAAACTGACCAGAAGTCAGAACAGAAAAAGGAAAGAACTTTTTCAAGCTTCTTACTGGTGACAGGTCTGGTAGCTAAGAGATTTTCATATGCAGAGCACCTCTGTATTTGGAAGCACATATGTGTGTGAAAATATGCACTGAACATGAAATTAATTTTTTTTTAAATCCATGTACAGGAGCTGGCTAAGTGAGGATTCTTTGTTGCATTTATTGAGACTTTCTACAATGAATACATAGGTTTGCATCCCTGCTTTGGTGAAGGAGTCAGAATGCCCATAGAGTTCTCACTGAGTTTAATTGCAATTTGTGAATGAGCATAGTTTTATTTCAATGTAGCGTTAGTATTTGTAACAATGCTACTATTTAAAAAAGCACAAGTCTTAGAAACATTAAGATTTTTTTGTTTTTATTGAATTTTAACCGTTTTACTGTTGCCACCATATTAATGTTTATTGGAGATGACTATAATCTTGGCATATTTATGATTTTTAATTAACGTGTCTTAGTTCTAGATTAAGTCGATTTTTCTAAGAAATGTGCGGCCCTTGACTAGACTTGTCTAGGAAAATCTGTCCCCCCTGTGATTCTGAAGTTGGACCAGCCTGATTTAAATTAAGGTTGGATGGCACAATCTTGGTGGTTTGTATTTATTTATTTTTTTAAAATTTACAATGGGGTGGTGGTAAAAATGGAGAAACATTGACACTACTGAGAGTGAAACTATGATATAAAAAATAAGTAGCACACTTATATAAAATTTAAACAATACGAATATCTATTAAAAACATAAGAAGGTCTTGTAAGAGTGAGAAATGATATTAGATTCTAAAAATAACCTAAATATTTCAGAAAAAGAAAAAAACAAAACAAAGAACTTTCAGGTTTTTTTTTTTTTTTAATGACTGGCACATCCTCGTCTATGGTTAGAAATAGAAATGGTTCTTTTGTTGGTTCGTGTTTAGAGAACTAATTTTACATGAAACTTATCCTGCTTAATATAACATTGAAACTTAAAGATTAAATACTTACATATTCTAAAGTAACACTTTTTTTAGTCTCTAGAAACGGAAGTATTCCAGGAAATTAGTACAGTGCGTATATGACTTTCTTCTCTTCTCAACAGCCCACTGAGCATGTGCCGGAAATACGACTATGTTAATTTCATTTTTAGAAAATTAGTAATAGTCGTTTATTAAATCCATAAACGCTTATGTAGATGTTAAATAGTTCGTACAAAATAGTGCTATTGTTTATAATTTATTCTCAAAGTTAAGAAACCAAAATGGTTGCATCTCGTCTGAGCGTAATATCAGACGAGTTATCCAAGATGGCAGCTCCCATGGACAATGTGCCGTGTGATGACTTTCTCGGGTTTCAGGTATACAGCAAGGGGTGGGTGGTGGAAGGAGAAATCTAGAAAATTATCACTTTATCAAATCAAATATCCACATGGATATTAAAATACAGAATACGTTATTTATATGAATTGTTGGTTAACAATGCAAACAAACAAAATCAACGACACAACAGTTCAAGGGCGAAGAAACATTAGTTGAATTAGTATTATTACATGTGTTATATAATAATTATATGTTTGTATAATCATAATGTTCTGATCGTATAAATTAATCAGAGTTTAGAATGAGATGGTTTCAGGGTTCTGTTTTGTCTTGAGCAGTTACCAAAAGAAAAGTCTGATGATTGATTTGCAATAGGAGGCCTATTTTTCATGTCTTTTTTTTAAAAAGTGTGTGCATTCTTAAACAACTGTTTTTTTTTGTAGCTGATTTTTAAAAGAAACAACAAATGTTCTGTTAACGAAAACATGAATAAATATTATTTTTAATTTTAATATTTGTGTGTGTGCCTACGAGTACGGATCTGTATGTGAACAGGCCTTTATTCCACTTTCCAGCTAAGGTACATACTACATGTATAACTAGGCCTATAAAAGTATAAGTTAATTCTTTTTGCAAACCAAAGATATCAATACTTCATCTTCATGACATATGAACATCTTTATCCATCACAAATCGCAAATGGGCAAAATATTTTCTCTTCTAACGAATTAGAGAAAAACATACTGGTTTTGTGAAATGTGCGGTTCTTTTACTTTGTTTTAGGTTAATATGTATTCTCTTTCATATTACTTTAGTATGGGATATAAGGAAACTTTCTTGTGATTTGTTTTCAGTGTTGTTTTATTGCAATATTAATAGTTACATGTTCAGTGTTATTCCTATCCATTGAGTGATAGACAAAATTAACAGAGATACAATTATACAAATCATTAATCTGTGTTAACTAGATTAAATACTGAAACACTGTCAAGACAGTGCCAGAAACTGAACCACAACAATGCCATATTCCTCTAATTCTGTTCTCCAAGCTCAAACTGGGATAATATATATCAATATCTGGCAAGTGTACATTTTGTTACATGAACTTGATGAAGTGCAAAAATTAAAGTGGATTATATCTAATTATTTTACATGTTAAAGTCTATAACAGTCTAATGCTCACATAAAAGCATAAAAAAAGATAAAGATTATAAAACTATTGATATTGTAAAAGTTTGAAATAGGTAAAAAACATACTTTTCTGTTGAAAACTAAGAAAGTAAGATTGATTCACATTTTACCAAAACTTTAAAAAAAATAGTAATATAATTATCTCATTACATCAAATATATTTTCTTCATTAATCTAAATTATTAACTTAATATGGGGTAGAAAACTATAAGTTTGTAGTGTGGAAACCTTATTCGTCTCCCAATTACAAAATTATCAACCATGATAAAATAAGCTCTATTTTTCTCAACTAAACATAAAATGGGCTAAGTTATTATGCTGCGAAGACAGTATTAAGTAATTAACAAAATATATATTATTGAGTGTAATTCACAGGTATTTTTACCCAAAGGTTTAAAACATACACAGCTATGTAAAACTTTAAATGCAAATGAAACCACATGGATATGTACATAAATATGTAAGCTTTTTACAATTTTAATCAGTTTAGTCAAAATATATTGAGATTATCAGAAATCTTAGCTATTTTGAAATGTCGATGATTCCAAACGTTTTCCCGCCAATGTTGTTGTAAAATTGTGATCGTAATAGAAACAAAAGTTATTTTTCTTATTTGGTACTTAAACTCTTCACACCTAACTCGATTCTTTATGAAAATATATATAAATATTATACTCATAATAATCATTACATTTGTAACATTAGAAAAAGGTATACGTCATCTCACTTCATTTCTTATACATGTATTCAACAAATGTGACTTAATAAATAATTATACTTTAAAAGAACAATACATAAGGATTCTGAATTTTAACCTTCCACAATTTTTTATTCTGTCTGCCAGGAAACTTTAAAGAGGATGAGATTGATAGATGACAGGATAACAAATGCTTTGAACACAACAGTACCTACACAATCCTTTGCAAATCAGGTCAATGCAACTACAGAGTGCAAACGGCTTTATGAGGAGGTATTAGTATATGGTATCAAAAGCAGCATGTTTTTTAATTTTATTTTTTTTTTTTTTTTTTTTTTTTGGGGGGGGTTAGGATGGAAATGGAGAGATTATAAAGAATGATAAGATAGGTTTCTTAGTATTAAGTTCTATCTTTATTGTATCACTGCTATATGTCCTGTCTTGAGATTTTTCTAAAACTGATACGATGGAGCAGTGATACACTGAGTACACACACAAAGACAATTTGATAACAAGTTTATTCACATTCATTCAAAACTAGAAGTGGAGTATAGTAATATGCATAATATAAAAGGTGAGCTCAGTGTTGAAATGTACACCACATTAATATCTGAATTAATACAGCTTTGCACTGAATCAGCCTTTACAAACTACACATTTCAGAGTCTATAACTTGACAATTATAGGGTTCTTTACTGTTCAGTTTGTCCCTATATTCATTTGCTTGAACTTTTATAAGTAAACGTCACAGGCATAAGCAGACATTTTCTCTGTTTATAGCTGGGTGTATAGACAAACTGTGCACTCAAACACCATTTTAATTTCAGTTTGTGATCTCACCCCACTGATATCCTAGGCTTACCTTGATGAATAGAGCAAAAAAAACTTTTTTTTTTTTTGAGGGGTGGTGGTGGTGGTGGTGGTGTCAAGCGATAAGTTATACAGGTTGTTTGAAAATTATTTTTACAACTTTGATACTAAAGGAAATATTTATTAACAATAACACACAGAGAATCAAGAACATTTTGATAGAAAACCCAAAAGATTTTTTGGGATAAAATTGTAACAAATTCTGAACCTTTATTGGATGTGTATCAGATTTTGTTTGAATAAACCACTCAACACACTGTGGTTTCTCCTGTGGATTCATTGTGACTGAGGGGAGGAATGAAGATCTGAAAAAAATGTGAAAAGAAAACTTGTCAAAACTAGGTATTCAGGAAACTTATAAGTTTCTCTGTAACAAAATGGTATGACCCCAGAAATGCAACATCTTCTGGTTGACTTTAAAAATTGGACAAAAGTTATAAAAATAATTTTTGGATACCATCTAGAGGTATGTTTGGGGCTTACAGTGCTTGCAGATTACTGAACCATCATTTCATTGGACTAAGGTAACTGAGCCATTAGCCAGTTGGAGTTGTAGGTTACTTAGCCATTAGGTGATTTGATTTTGAGTGGTAGGCAACTGAGCTCTCAATAGATCATATCAGCAAGTGTCTAAACCATCATTTGATCTCCTTACAATAGAGTGAAATTTATTTCTCACATTTAATAGATTTATAAAACTCACCATTCTTTTTTCTTGTTCAACTCACTTTCTCTCACTCTTTGTCAAACTCACCATTCTTAAAATTCTTTCTCTGTCAAAACATTCTTTTTCTTTTTGTTAAACCATTTTCTCTTTTTTTGTCACTTAACCTTCTTTCTTCGTCGAACTCACCACTCTTTCTCTCTTTGTCAAACTCACCATTTCTTCTCACCTTGTCAGACTCACATTCTTTCTCTCTTTGTCACTCAACATTCTTTCTCTCATTGTCAAACTCACCATTACTTCTCTCTTCATGAAACTCACCATTCTTTATCATGTTCAACTCAACTTTCACTGTTTTTCAAACTTTCTCTCTGTCAAACTCTTTCTCTGTCAGAGCATTTTCTTTGTTAAACCCTGCGTTGAACTTCACTAGGAATGTTCTTACTTTTCTTGGGTTTCTCTCTTGGATTGTAAACTACTGGCTGAAATTGTGTATATTCTGACAGTTATAAAATCACAGAACCATAGTATAATCCTAAATTTGTAATGTTCATTTCAGAGCTATTTGATTGTACTTTTATTTCAGTTTCTTTTTTTTTCTTTTTTTTTGGGGGGGTACTAGGTTAGTTGAGAATTTACACTGTTTATTTATACTCTCTCTCTCATGACTGTGTATTAAAACTTTGTTGATTTACAAGTATTAGTAATAAGCTGTACTAATTTAAATGTAAAATTTCAGTATTATTATTCAGTAATAATAGTAATTGTTAATAAAGTACTGTATCTGGCATCATGCATGAAGACTAAAATTAAACTTAACATTGTGAAATATATTTCTATTTGCTAATATAATAGTTAATTATAGAAATCACATGTATTTGTCATTGACTTTTGTTAAGCTCATTAATACTTCTTTTCTCGTTTTCTTTTACTATTGTAGATAGAAGAATCCTACAAGGCACGAGAACGAGCTATAAAAAGGTGTATAGCTAAAGTGTCAGAAGATGTTAACATATTACGGCAGAAGAAAATGGAAAACCCAGATGATGGTGACATACTAAAGAAACTAAGGAAAGAACAGACTAAGGTTTCCAGTTCTTTCTTGAAAAAAAAAAATAGTTATAAACACAATTTATATGATACACACATTGTTATATTGCAAATCTTTAGTATAAAGTATCATAATTTGTTAGGCAACAAATACTTAATGAAATATGCATTGAAAAATGATAGAATGCAGTGCTAAGAGTAGTTGTGTAGTATATGACCCTCACCTGTAAATAAAATCCTACTGGTATGGGCATATTACATAGAAACTTTA
This sequence comes from Sinotaia quadrata, assembly GCA_028829895.1. NCBI lineage: Eukaryota > Metazoa > Mollusca > Gastropoda > Architaenioglossa > Viviparidae > Sinotaia > Sinotaia quadrata. The sequence goes on along the minus strand of CM054181.1, from coordinate 7,614,082 downwards.
TAAACACAATCTGCTTGCAAAATAATACTAATATAATAACATAATAAGAAGACTAATCTGTCTTCTAAACCTCGTGTGCTTCATTGCAAAGAATTCATCTTCCATTTCGCATCCTGGAATCTTCTAAACTTTTATCAGCATAATTTTGTGGCCGTGTGATGTTAGATTTTCTGAGATGGCTCCATTATATCTGTGTTTACACTGTGTTTAATGATACAAAGTTGATATTCACAAATATAAAATCTTGAGTTTGTAATACAGCATAACTACCACAAATAAGCTGGAGTCTTATTACTTTAAAACATATGAAGCACCATGTTCAGGTGAAAATAAATTGTGTATTTATTAGGTCTCAGGATGCATCATAGAATTTCAGGTAAATTGAATTTAATTTTTGTAAACTTATTGTCATAAACAAGATCTAATTTTTTTTTATTTAGTTTGTAAAATATTAAAATGGAGAATGAACAAAACCAGTTTCCCCATGATTGCAATTATTATTATTTCCCTTACATGTCAGGGGAGGAACATAAGTATTAAGTAAATGTTAGTTATGTATGACCCTGTGCAAAATACTCTTAGGCAGGTAATAATACTTTGGGATCATTTAAAGTATGTTATGAGTACACACAACACACACATAATGCACAACACAACACATAGGACTGTGTGAACTTGAAAAGCTCAGAAAATGCTGTTTATTTTTCTGTGAACATTAAGAGTATTTACTTTAATCTATGGAATATAATTTATTGTAATGTTTGCCTTTTCCCACCTGCCCACGTACTTCTCAGATTATCTTCTAACAAGCAGAAAGGAGGGTTTATGTTATTTAAGGGCTTCAGCATATAGATATTTTACCAAGTAGTTTTCAGTTTGATCATTTTTCCTTTACCTTCGGACAGCCAGTCTTCATCTTGATGTTCAGTCAAACTTACAAAATCAGTGTCCACAAAGGGCTGAAGTTTTCAGATGTAGTTTGCACTGTGATTGCACTTCCCACACCACTACCCTGCATGTACACATTTTTGCTCTCGGTTGAAATAATTAATCATTCATCTATATCAGGGCAAGAGTAGTCTCATTCACAGATGATGGGAGCATGTCAGAACTAAATAAATGTGTACTTGGCATTTAATTCTCAAAATAATAACCAGTGGCTGTTTTCAGAACACCATCTATTAAAGTATTAGTTTTTACTTCTTTCCTAAACAACTGTATGAACTAGATCTCACAGTCATTATGGGTACATCTAGCTAAGGCATCTAGAGAGGTAATTAGTTAATAACTATGTTACTGATCATAATTACAATTTCCAGTAGTCTTATTTGGTTTCCACTCACAAGGAAATCTTCTACAGATTAAACATTCATTGGATCAGCAAAAAGATGACATCTTTAAGCTATTACGTCCGATTAAATTATGTAAATATGTATGCACTGTACATTATTTATTCTACATTTATCCTTACTATAAGAATGAGAATATACAAGAATGAAATAGTTTAAAGTAGTAAATACATGAAGCTCCTTACATTTATCCTTACTACAAGAATGAGAATATACAAGAATGAAATAGTTTAAAGTAGTAAATACATGAAGCTCCTTACATTTATCCTTACTACAAGAATGAGAATATACAAGAATGAAATAGTTTAAAGTAGTAAATACATGAAGCTCCTTACATTTATCCTTTCTACAAGAATGAGAATACACAAGAATGAAATAGTGTTAAAGTAATAAAAACATGAAGCTCCTTACATTTATTTATAAAGGCAAAATTTTTACAGAGAAGAAAACAAACAGGAAAATATAATGATTTGTCTGCACCTTTATTTTGATTGTCATTCCTTTTTTAAAGTAAATTATTTGAAAGTAAGACATGAGCATTTTTGACATATCCCTAAGATTTATTTTTAAGAGTTAAAATATTATGTTTATAAAATTTGAGATATTTTTACCTTTATAATTAGTATTATTTTCATTTTAAAAGCAGAATTTTGCTATTATAATTAGTATTATCACTCAGTAATTTTTTCACAATTTATAAGCAGAATTTTCCCTTTATAACTAGTATTATCACCCAGTAATATTTTCAGTTCAAAAGCAGAATTTTGCATTTATAATTAGTTTTATCACATGTAATGTTTTCACAATTTAGAAGCAGAATTTTGCCTTTATAACTTCGTATTATCACCCATATAAGACTTATATGCCACCCAAGCAAAGGCATGCTAAAGATCATATTAAACAGACTGAAGCTGCAGGCTGAGGAACAGGTAGGCTTCGGACCAGGGCAAAGCGCAACAAACACATTAAAAATCTGCTATGTGAGAAGTACCTTCAGCACCAACAAGACCTTTATCATGTCTTTGTAGATTTTAAGAAGGCGTTTGACAAGATATGGCATGCAACCCTTTGGTCCACCATGAAGCTGTACAACATCAATGCCAACCTGATCAATCATAGAAAGCCTTTACAGCAAGGTTACCAGTGTAATCTGCTTTAACGGACCATGAAGGAACTGTCAGTATTGGAGGCAGAACAATAATGAACTTAACACTTTACTGATGACATCAATGGCCTTGCAGGAAATGAGGAGAAGCTAGTCAATTGGTGGAAAAACTGGACAGGACAGCTATTGCTTTTGGTATGGAAATCAGTGCAGAGAAGACCAAATTGATGACCAGCAACACTGGCATTGGCAATGATTGGTGATCAGAAATTGGAAATAGTTAATAAATTCAAGTACTTAGGAGCAATTGTGACAGACAAGGGATCAAAACCTGATTGGTGATCAGAAATTGGAATAGTTAATAAATTCAAGTACTTAGGAGCCATTGTGACAGACAAGGGATCAAAACCTGAAATATTTGTCCAGGATTGTGATGACAATAATAGTACAGTGGTACCTCGCATAACGAACACAATTCGTTCTAGCAGTACGTTCATCATGCGAGGTGTTTGTTATGCGAAACACGATATCCCATAGACTTCTACAGAAAATTGTGCAATCCGTTGCTCATCGCCGCGAAAATCAAAGAAAGTAGGGGAAAATGAAGACAGGGCAGTGTTCAGGGGGGGAAAACATTAGTAAAGACACTCACCAAAGCAGGGTATGATGTTAGGCGTTGATGAGGTGAAATGGAGGTTGGATGAGGACACACACATAGGTCTTTTTTCCAGTCCAGTTTTCAGGACTAAGTCTAGCACTCTCGCTCCTTTGTTGTGCAGTTTAATGATTTCTTTCTTGGTTTCGATGGTAAGAGCCATTCTGGTTTTTAAACTAACACCCCCTTTCTTGGGACCCATTTTTCTTGGGGTTCACACTTAACTGAAACAATAATGTTCGCTTCACTCACAAAAAGTTGCCCTGCAACAAGGAGAATAAGACCTTGAGTTCTGTAACCACCATCCAGTAAACACACAGATGGCAAAAAAAACATCAAACAAGGAACAAAGGACAATCAACTGGGGACAAACACGCCCTGCCTTCATCTGAATTATGCGAGACATGACTGGCCGGATTCAGCCATTTTTTCACGGGAAATGCGATGTTTTTGCGGCGTACGTATGGTTTGTTATGTGAAACAAGTTCGTTCTGTGAGCCACACGTTCATTCATTATGCAGATCGTTTGTTATGCGAGGTACCACTGTAAAGTGTAATGGCAAGACTGAAGACAGTTTGGAAAGATAGAAACATCTCAGTCAGCTCAAAGATCAGACTGATGCACTCCTTGGTTGTATCTGTTTTTATATGCCTGTGAGTCTTGGACCCTCACAGTGGATCTCAAAAGGAGGATACAAGCTACTGAAATGAGATGCTTTCGAAGGTTGCTTGGCATTTTGTATAGAGATCATGTCACGAATAAGGAAATTGGAAACATAATTAGGCAAACCATTGGGCCCAATGAAGAGCTATTGGCCATTGTGAAAAAACACAAAATGAAATGGTATGGGCATGTCACACGATCAACAGGGCTTGCCAAGACAATCATGCAAGGTACTGTGCAAGGAGGGTGAAGGAGAGGAAAAGATGGGAGGATGACATCTCAGAGTGGACAGGACTGAAACTGAGCAATACAGTAAGATTAGCAGAGAACAGAATGGAATGGAGGAAACTGTCAGGTCATCATTGGTACCCCAACGGTCAACAAGACGAAAGGATAGATAGATTATCACCCATTAATATTTTCAGTTCAAAAGCAAAATTTTGCTTTTATAATTAGTATTATCACCTGTAATGTTTTCACAATAAAAAAAAAAAAAAAAAAAAAAATTTATAAGCAGAATTTTTCCTTTATAACTATTATCATCCAGCTTGTTTTCATAATTTAAAAGCAGAATTTTCCCTTTATAACTAGTATCACCTAGTAATGTTTTCAGTTTACAAATAGAATTTTGCTTTTATATTTTTAGTATTATTACCTGTAATGTTTTTACAATTTATAAGCAGAATTTTGCCCTTATAACTAATATTATCATCCAGCGTGTTATCACAATTTAGAAACAAAATTTTGTGTCTATTACATATTATCATCCAGCATGTTTTCAGAATTTAGAGGCAGAGCAAAAATAATGTTGTTTTTTTTTCATCCTTTTATTTTTGACAGATTATTCAATTTATTGTGCAGATTTGATAAAACATTGATTTATTTTGACTGAAATTTCATGGTCTTATTACTTTTAACTTATAAAAGGATATAATCTGCTATTTTTTGCACTATAACTAAGATTACTGTATGTGATTTTGTTACAGCTTCGTTTAATGCAGCAAGAACTAAATGTTGAAGAGGTGGTGAAGGACAGAACAATGAAAGTGAGTACATTTTAAGAAAACTGTGACTACCATAAATTGTGTAAAATAATAAGCAGTTTATTTCGTTTAGTATTTATAATTATATGAATATAACTTGTATATGTTTGTCTTTCCCAAAGTATAGAGCATATAATTACATATGGTTGTAACTTGTAGATGTTTGTCTTTCCCAAAGTATAGAGCATATAATTCCATATGGTTGTAACTTGTAGATATTTGTCTTTCCCAAAGTATAGAGCATATAATTCCATATGGTTGTAACTTGTAGATGTTTGTCTTTCCCAAAGTATAGAGCATATAATTACATATGGTTTAACTTGTAGATGTTTGTCTTTCCCAAAGTATAGAGCATATAATTACATATGTATGATTGTAACTTGTAGGTGTTTGTCTCTGTAAACTGTATTGTTCATAATTATATTTTGTTTTAATTTGTAGTTGTTAGACTACAGTGTTCATAATTACATCTGTAGATGTTTGTATTACCCAAGCTATAGTGTTCATAATTGTATCTAGTTGTAATTTGTAGATTAGCATGTACTATAGTATTTTGTACTTTTGTGCAGGTGTTTTATGAGAGATGCCGTGAAGCTTACAGACCGCCATCTGCCCCTCTACTTTGACTATAGTTGTCTTTCAAGTAGATTTAATGGTTTCATTATGAAAAGCATTTTTTAATTTTCATTTTCAGAATCCATAAAACAAAAGGCCATTTGAATTATTGATACACATTGCTACAGCATTTCGCTATAGCTACAAACTTATTTTGTGAAAACAACCATTCATGCTCATTCATAACAGAAAAACTGGTCTGACTTGGTTGATGCAAGTAGTTTTAACAAACTGTCATGTAAAAATGTATACACTTTTATATATTAGCTGTGTGTGGCAGAATGTATTGATATGTTTTCTAATATATTATTTTAGATCCTTGATATATTATTTTCAATATGTGTGTGAAATCAGTAAGAGTGCATGTGCATTTGTATGTATAATTGTGCTCACTTTAAAAAAAAAATGAGTCAAGCACACAATGAATTTAAAATGTTTAGAAGATTTAGTAAAAATATGTATTTTATTTGCATTCAAGTTTAGACGTATATTATTTGCAAATTTTATATGGAAACAAAAGTAGAAAATAAAAAAAAAAAATTCTGTTTGCTTTCACTTACTGAGTTACATATTTTCTTCATTCACAATACAATACATGCACACATTTAGGCCAAAGCAACAACAATAATAATAATAACAACAACAATAATAATAATCTATTGTATTCAAACCAATAAATAAAATTAGAGACACATTATTACTAACAACAATAAATATCTGTCAAAGTTGGAAGCAAGTACTTTTAACTGTTAGAACCAAATGCTCTTCACATACTGGCAAAGTTTCCATCTAGTGAACCTGGTGCTCAAAATTGGAAGCTGGGCAATCCTTATGTTCGACCATTTTCAGCTGCTCTAGAAACATTGCCAAAGTCTTTGGGAGGTTGTTGAGCATTTCAGTGGCTCTCAAAATGGACTGACTGTTTCTCTGGGAACTAAGATGCTCCTGTCTCTCTGTAATTGACATTTCCGTGAGCCGTTTTAAGTTGCATTTTTTTTTTGGGTGGGTGGGGGGCTGGCAGTCACTGGGATTGAATTAAAGTTTGATCTCTTTCAGGAGGCATTGCAAAAATAAAGAGCCAACCACAGCATAATGTAACCCATCAAGTATTATATATACTACCACCTAAAATCTAATACCCAGAATGAGAAATGCAGTCTGAGTGAATCCCACAAAGCGGCTATAGTGCATGGAGGTCAGAGTGATTCACAGCCTGCAATGATTTTAAACGATGGCTCAAATGCAAGCACTTTACCATTTTTTTTGTAGTTTTAGGGCTACTGGAGAGCTTCCCTTAAGGGACAGCATGATATTGTATAGCCTATCTTGATTCTAGGCACTAAGGTATACAACTATTATGAGATATACAAGTATGAACACTAAGAAATACAACTAGTAAAAGTTTTATCAAACTCAGTCCTTGTAGTTTTCTAGTTAGCCTCAGCCAAACAAACACAGAGACAGACAAAATAGAGTTAAGAATGTAATTATTGTATAGATAAACACATAAGAAAACTAAAAATAATACAACAAACCAAGTAAATCCACATGCAACTAAAAAGAAATGAAAGTAAAACTAAGTTACACCTGTACAATGCAAACAAAGGATGATTCGGAAGAGACTGATATTCTTGCAGATTAAAAAAAAATCTTAAGAGCTCTTTTGAAAATGGTGAATAAAAACTTCTATTGTCCCCTCTTTCACAAGTGACCCTGTGCAAATGGTCCCTCCTGATGAACTGCACGTAACTAAAAATATTCTTTCATAAAAACTTTCTCTTTTAGTTTTAAAACATTTATATACAATTTTATCATGAATAAACAATGTTGAACTAAATCACTATCTGACATTCATGCTAGAAAGGTAAGATATATATTGAAGGTATATTTGAAATAGTTCAACATTTTCCCTCCCATGATAGGTACACATATAATTACTTCTATTAGTGCATTTTCTACTGATTTGCATATGTCAAAGGAATGGCCATTTGTACCAAAATTCCACATACAAAGGGTGCACAATCTATATAAAACAGTTGTCTTATCTAGACAGTTATAAGGCTATCAACTATTACTATTCCCTATTGAATCTAAAAACAGAAACTAGAAGCTGAAATGCATCAACAATAAATCAGCCATTAAAAATAAGAAATATTTAATACTGTAGTGCCTGTAAACAAAATGAGGGACTGATTTATAGATAAAATCTATTTTGACTATTTGCTGTTGAGACTAAAGTGGAAACTAGAATAGCAATGCATAAATAAAACAGGTCATTTAAAATATCATATACAAGAAGTATTTAATACTCTGGTCCTGTAAACAACTAAAGGAATGATTTATGGATAACATATATTAGTATGTATTTCTTATGCAGTCTACAGAGGAAACTAGAAACAGTAATGCATCAAAAACAAACTAGTCACATTAAAACATGTTCATATACAAGAAGTATTTAACATTTTGGTACTTGTAAATAAAATAAATACAACAGTTTACATAAGAAATTACGCTTAAAAATGAGCTAAAATATTTAGTAAAAAAAAATAAACTGCATACCCCCAGGCAAAAGCAATCAGCATACAAGTATAAATCATAAAAATAATTAAAAAAACAAAAATATTGTACATTAAATCTTTAATAGTTTTAAGTTTGCTAAAATGGACTAAGCACAATTCAGATCATTTATGCCCACTCTCCAGCTAGGTGTTGACATTCAAGTGATAAATCACTTGTAATGTTTGGAGGTTTTTGTTTTTAATTAGTAAGCAATGACTTCTAATACAATTGCAATGAAAAGAGCAAATGGTGAGTATTATATGCCAACAGAAAATGTAATGACTAATATAACAATCATAATGCACAAAAGTGATTACATTCACTGCAAGATAATTACTCAAATGGATTATCATGAAGTCTTTACCATCACCTCGCGGTTCATAGTCCTCATAAGCAAGGGCTTAAAAGCATTATAATTTAAGTTGTGACACTGTAAGAATTTTTGTTGTAATAATACAATTAGTGTATAATACTGACCCTAATGAATCTATCTTAAGTGTCAGTTGCTGAATCAGTAAAGGTACACCTCACCTCCCTAGGAGGAACATGTTTTAAAAAATGACCCACTGTGATCACTCCTTGCTGATTTTCTGTTGGTCATGCCACAATTTGTTTTGTTTGGATACACTTTCACCTCTTTGGGCTGCCCTGCGCCCTGAGAGGGCATAAAAAACGCATGCAACTAGTGTCATAGCAATCATTATAAGATTTGCTTTTATGCGACACTTGTCTTTTGCCTTTTTCATCTGCACCTGCCTGAAAAATTACAGAAAAAACAAATATGATACAACAAAGAACTCAAATGTTACAAATATGAGTGTTCTCCATAAATAACTACACTACTATTAATAATAAGACCAAAAATATACTGAATGATTATTCTAACAAAATCACTCTTAATTATCATGCACTGAATTTTAGTATCAAGAGTATGCCGTGACCACTGAAAAATTAACAAAACCGAAAAAACCCGAACAAGGTAGTGCTTTTAAATAATGCCAAGTTGAAAACTATGAACTACAATGTTGGGTACAGAAGTCAAGATTATTTGAATGCAGGCAGAGACCATTTTGCAGCAGTGAATATGAGTTAAGCATATGTGGAGTTCTCGAATGACAACAGCTTATGTAGAGTTAAATGTCTATGAGCACAACAAACATAATAAAGTTGTACTGATGATTTTCAGCTTATGTAGAGTTAAATATCTATGGACACAACAAACATAATAAAGTTGTACTGATTTTTACAATTTTAGCTTATGTAGACATAATAAAGTTGTGCTGATGATTTTTAGCTTATGTAGAGTTAAATGTCTATGAACCCAAGAAACATAAAGTTGTACTGATGATTTGTAGTTTCTTATGGTTATTATATGATTTAAGTTGTGGATAATCTATGATTTATGAATAACTTACGTGACACTTTTATTTCATTTAAGTTATAAGACATGAAATACATCCTTAGTTTCATGTATAAATTTTTAAACTTTATACCTTTATTTAAAAAACAACAACAATACTTGTAGGCGCTAATCACCATTTTCTCTCAGAAGCAATAGATGTACAGCTAAAAATGTACAACTCAAAAGTACAGAAATTAATACTAAGATAAGAAACCCTTTACATACAATGAGACATTTCATTAAAAATTATCTTTTATAAAATAGCATAAAAACACACTGACAAATAATCAATTAATTATTTAATGCCCCAAAACTATAAAACAAAACTTTATTTATAGCTAAATCCTTAATATTTTTTCCTGACATTTTAGTGACAATAACAGTTTTACAAGAAGCTATGAGACAAAAAATGTGGACATGATTTGGAACATGAAAAAAGAAAAACTAGCCCACTATTTCCTTTTGTTTCTTATGAATTAAGATTTAAAATGTGAAGACTGGAAAAAACTTCCAGCCCTTCCATTACTGAAGAGATAAACATTCTTTTTCAGAGTAATGGCTGATACAAAGTCAACAAATTATATACTTTTATGTCTAACATCATTGAAAGAACTAGAACTACAAATCATAAAATATACTTAGAAGTACAAGTCAGTTTTATAAAATTAAAACTGAATAATTACAAAGTTTATGTAATTAACATATACGTATTTTTTTTAATATTTATTTTTGCATTTAACACTCAGTCTTATCAAGGAACTAAAAATCACTAATCATTCTGGTTTCTAACATTTTTCAATGCCAGCCTTAATTATTCAGCATATACAAATATATTTAGAGTGCAAAATTAGGTCAGACAAATCAGAACTACTTGATAACAGCTAATCAGTATTGGAATAGATAACATATTACTTACACTGTCACAGGACCAGGACATCTGTATATTAAGTTGGCGAGCTAGATTTTAAGTTAATATCAACAAAATTACAAGAATTATAAACATTTTACAATGCCATCCAACTATTACACTTATAATTGCAAACAGTATTGATTTATTAACAGTCTAGTGAAAATTCCTTAATTCCAACTAGCTATAATTTTGTTACATTATTACAATATTTAGTATATTACTTACGTAATTTCATCAGGAATCACTGATACATCTGGGTACATTTTGCTCCAGACCAATATTTTCTTATCAAAATCTGAGGGTCTATGGAAACCTGAGAAGTATAAAATTAAAAAACAAATGTACACATACATAAAATAGCACTTAGCATTATCAGTAAATACAAATATGTATTTAGATTTAACAAAATAAACTTTTTTGTTGTTGAAATACTAAAAGAGTAGTGAATGAAAGCTTTTAAGTTTTATAAATAAAACAAGAACCTCTCTGAAAACTGTTGTACATAATATCTACTGTGGGAAAAAATTACTTCTACTTCTACTACTTGTACTACTATACGTTCTTTGAAATTACTATTATAAATATGAATATACTTTTTAGCAGTAGATTATCTAGATTAGGTAGAACCAGCTATTTTTTCAAAGTTTTTGGAAATGAATGAAATTTACACCATATAACAATCATGGTGAAAGAAGTCAGTTTACAAAAAATTGTTGCTTAATCAATCTTTCTTACTTTTTTTAAACGCAATTTTCAAAAATGGAGAAAAAATGCTTTTTACATGTATTTTACACTTTACCATTTCTGCATCACCCTAAAGTAAAAACTGTTTATCTGACAGAGCTAAATTTTTGCATACCTCATGTATCCAATGCGGACATGAAGCCTGATTTGTTCTGAGGCAATAGCTTTCTTAATTTTTGAGTTATTGATTCTCAAAAATAACTTTGAGCCAACAGTGAAAATGAACCATATTAATGCTTTTTTGCTTATTTTGAGTTCCATTTGACTTATTCAAGTAATTATAATGAAATAACAACTTAAAATTAGCAGACATTTTTAGTTAAAATGCACTTATTAATGTTTTAAAATAGACTTAATCATTTAATGTTCAGATTCAGATTGTACTTGTTGGTACTTTACTGTTTATTTCTATGACCAGAAAGGTGACAATCCTGTAGTTGCTTTCTTTTTTCTGAGATTGTGCCACTGAGCTGGCAAGTTAATAAGAAACTGCTTAACTAGACATATAATTAAGTTTGCTTATTTAGTTATTGTTTGTACATGTATCTGAATAGTCTGACTGAACACAATGGGAGTTGCAAAGGCAGGGAGAAGGGAGTTAGAAGCCATAAAAAGATTATAGTGGAAAGGGGATATGTTATTTGTTAGTACCCAAAAGTGAACAACATATCAATGCAACGAGTATTAGAGTTGGGTGACTACACATGATATATGAATGGCTAGCATAAGCACGAAATGCCCGTTTTCTAGCTAACAACTTAGATTTGTGGATTATATTTATTTGAAAATAACTTTTTCATGCTATTAGTATTAGTCAATCTTTGGAATGTACAGCCGTTTAATAGCTGTAAGTGACGTTCCACAATTAAGAACATGTTGATTCTGTTTGCGAAGTGGTGACAAAGAGTTGCTGTGTTCTAATGGTGACAAAGAGTTACTGTGTTCTAATAACTCGCTGGCATCATTAATAATAAATATAGGCTAATCATTTATCTCGCCACTCATTCTATATACATATATACGCATTTGATGAAATGGTCATATATTCTACCCCTGGAGATACATATACATGTATTTTCTTTTCTTCTAACTTTTATATAGTGAGCTTGTGTAGAACTAGAAGGCATTAGGTTGTCCTCTTTTTCTTTGTAACACTAGCAATAACATTTATTAGGCTTATAGTTATACTATAGTAGATCCTGTACACGTATGATCTGGTCGTCAAGGAACTGAACCTTCTTAATAGTTATTCCTACCTAAAACAACGCAATATTATTTCGTTTTTTGTGAAATTTTTATTGGACCCAAAAAAAGTTTTCTTCTAATAACATACCTGCTCCAGATGATGAGTGTGTGGCTGACGATAAATAGATGCTGCGTTTGCAAAACTTTTGTCGTATGGAAGACATAATCATGCACTTGATGCCACTTGTCAAAAAACGCGCCATTTACCGTAAATAAGTAAGAATTTGTTTAATTTAAAATTGCAAAATAAAGCGAAAAAGGACAGTCGTTTACTTTGGTCCTGCGTTCGTTCATAGAGGTTAGTCTGAACTCTATAACACCTACAGTGCAAATTAGTTTTTCAATAGTTTCGGTTAACACTACCGTACACTTTTAAAAAATAAATAAATAAAAAGGTTACTTATACATTTGAAAATAGTTAAATATCTGACAGAAGCAGGATCCATAAAACATGATTTTATTTTTATAAAAATAACCAGTTTAATACGAGTAGTTTAATTGATTTATATTCGGTCCCAAACCTTAAGGACCGACCTTGGAACGTGCGTACATATTGAACATAATACGCACGTTCCCAAAGACCTTTTGTTTTTCTCGTATAACCGCATGTCTGATTGTTAGATTAAAATTCCATAGCAATTTATATTTGGGGGTAAAATATACCTGCTAAAACTTGGTTATTTGTAATGTGTTCATACAACTTCTGCACAGTAAAAACAAAGTTAAAAAAGAAATTAACGTAAGCACTTTATCTGCAATCATACTAGGGACCTTTTAAAGGCTGGTTCCAAAATGTTTGTAGCAGAAGTACTATCTAACTTGCTGTTTTTTACTACTGACTTATACATCCTTGTATTCGGCAACTCTTTGGGTTAGAGTTAATTTAATTATGCTTATAGTTAAAGAATAAATTAATTACACTGAAACATCGCTTCGGCGCTATGGTTGTTAGAATGGGCTTGTTGGTTCTAAGTTTGGTGCACATTTGATTGGTTAAACAATGGATTAGAGTTTATTCTCTTTTCCTAGCAATTTTCATGTTGCAAACAGCACAAAGAACTTTTTGCATTTTGTTCTCAGCATAGAAATCCACAAAAGGCATAAAGAGCTCTTGAGCAATTTTATGTCTTAGTCGCGGCCGATACAAAAGCAAGTTATAAAAAATGACATCTTTTCAGGTGGCTTTTATACGTAATTTGAAAGCAATTTTGCGTTCATACTTATTTTTTAATCATAGATTTGTGAATAAATTACATATAGTTTGATCAATTTCTGATATGTCGACATTCAATTCAATAGGCCCTTCTTACATTCAACGATTATTTTAGTTTTAGTTTTTAAAGTAGGACAACTCAGTTTGCAAAAAACGAAAGCAGGGAATTCCCGTACATTAGCTATCACATCCAACACTGAGAGCGCAAGGATGCTGTGAAATTTATTGCAGATCATGATTGTTCTACAGACTAGAATGTGACACGAGCTCTGCTTGAAAGTATACATAGTTGTTCAGCGATAATTTGATGTTAGAAATTCTCTAATCGTTCGAAATAGGTCGAAAACATTCGGTGTACTGTTATTTTGTTAAAGAAAGAATATCGAAAGTCATGTATAGCTATAAGTATAATATAAATTTATCTGAAAGTAGAAAAAAGATTTCATTGTGATTTTATAAGTGAACATCAGAAAGATAAGATTCGACTAAAACTGTGAATTAATGTCATGTATAAACTGTTTTAAATGTATTTGGTATGTTTATTGTATTTATTTAAAGCATAAATATAGGAGAAATAAGATTTAATAACTCGAGTTATTCACAACTTACAGTTTTATAAACGTAGAGTACATTTTGCTTGTTTATTTATTTAATCACATATATGCTATTTCAGATATAAATTATAAGTTATATATCCATAATACCCCACAGTTACGTTTAAAAATTATTAATAAATTGCATTTTAAAAATTGTATCCATTTTACAATATTGAAAAATGCTGTGAAAGTTTACAGCATTAAAAAGAATATGTAATCTAGGTTTTCTTTTCGATTTTATGTCATTTTTGCTGAAATCATTTATAATTTGCTTTATAAAATAGAAATGTTAGTCTCACTCTGAATAGTTCCATTTCCCACTATTTTCAATTTATCCTTGTCTTCTCACAAATAACTGAAAGTAAAGTCAATTAAAAAAATATACTAGTTTATTTATTGATATTTTTGACACAATTTTGGGTTTGTTGGAGTACTTAAAAACATTGTGCATTGCAACTGTATGAGAGCCATTTATGAGCATTACTCATTTTAATGTGTGGGTGTTATAATATTGTGCATGCAACAGTGATAAATGCACATTTTGTTTTCAAATGAAGACCCTGTGATGTAAAATCCACATATCCATTATTCATATTTATGAATTTAAAAATCATATATATATAAGTTTTAGTAAGAATGTAATTTTATTTTTTTAAAGTAAAATCTCCCTGCAAGAAACTGTATTACTGCTATTTCATTTTAATAAACCTTTTTGAAGACAAAGAAACAAAGATTGACTAAATGCCTCAAATCAAACACAGCCAAGAATTTGCTTTTGAAATGTTGTTCCATCAGTCTTGCATTATTATTTGACATTTATTGTGTTCATAATTAGAACACATAACACCATTGATTTATTCATTTCTTTCCCTTTTCACTTTAGTTTTTACCTCTTCACATCATATTCATTACACTTAAAAAATTGTTTTGTTAATTACTGAATACTTTTGGATGTGTGTCATTTTAGGTGATGTCTCCATTTATGCCATTTCAGGTTGTCTCCATTTGTAATTTCAAGTGGTGTCTACATATGTCATTTCAGGTGGTGTTTACTGGGCAAGCACCATGCCTCCACCAGCAAGACAGCCACCAACATTTGCATGCTTTCTTTGCCCAGCTAATGGCTTAACTAGCTCTGCCATGGAAAAACACTTGCAGATGATTCACAATGAATCCAGCAATAAGAATCAAGATAATAAAAAAGGGGACTTATTTTGTCTGATTTGTGACTTCAGCACTGATTCTCAGAATCAACTTCATGACCATGTGATTGCAAAACACTCTGAAGAAAAGATGTGCAATTCCTGTCATCTGCTAAATGATGCAGAGACTGCTGCCGATCACATGGAACTCTATCAGAACAGAGAGTTGGTAGCACAAACAGGAGACTGTAAAGAGCATGCAGGTATCAGTAATGCTGTAGACAACAGTTGCAGTGTTCAGCTAAGCACTGATAAAGCTTTAGAGAGTTTTGTTCAAAAAGATGAAAGCTGTTCCATGACAGCAGATCATTTAGGTAGTGCTCAAGATTTGCAAAATGAAAGTCTCAGGCTGAGTGATTGCCCTGAAATGTCTTTTAGTGAATCGCAAATGATAGGTGCAAAACTAGAAGTTAATGATGAAAAGCAACAAACTAGTGACATGGAAGATGATATGTGGAACTTTGAAGATGTAGAGGAAAAAAGCAGTCAGCCTAAAAAATATGTTCAGTCTGAAACTTCTCTAAGTGATGCTAATTCCTTTTTCACTCAGACTTCTTTTGCTTCTTTGAATGTTGATGGACATGCTAAAAACTACTATACTACTAACTGCAGTCAGATAGCAATGGAGGCAATAAAAAAATGCCATGGAGAAACAAGTTCAGGAAACATTTTAAACAGACATGTGTCACTCACAAATATAGAATCAAACCACAATTCTTCGATAAAGAACGTAAAAAACATGCACAGTGTAGAAAATGTGACTACCAGCAGCAACTCTGTTGAAACAAATCAGAAAATGTTTGAGTGTCCCTTTTGCTCTTTTCACACAATGTCTGAAGGAAGCATTAGCCAGCATGTTGCTTATGAACACATGCCCATGGAGGAAAGTTTATCCACTCAATTTGAACCAGATAATTGTACATTCTTGTACTCCTGCCCATTCTGTTGTGGTGGATTTGAAACTCCCAAAGAGCTTTCATGCCACATTGACATTAATCATCCAGATGCTGAAAATCAGGGTTCAGTAGCTTTAGGTACAAATTTACATGACAGTAAAGGTAGGGCCAGCCTGGTAAGTACCATTGCTAGCACAGATAATACCAGCCTGGCATGCCCAATTTGTGGAATAGCTGTTGCATCAGGAGATGAAAGCTTCTTGCAAGAACATGCTAATGAACATTTTGAACCAAATGTATATGTCCAAGGTAAGATTGCAGCACCCAATATTTATATGTATTTTGTTGTTGATTTCAGCACCCATATTTATTTTGTTGTCGAAAAGAGAAATTTTCTAAAAGCATAAACACACATTTCCCATAAGAAATGAAGTAAATGGCAAGAAGAGTTGGTAGCGGAGAGAACTGTCTCTAAGTTCATTTATTCATCTGCTTCCTACACTGTTTTTTTTTTACTCTACAGCATTTATTTCTTAAAATAATAAAGACATTTCATTAATTCACTAATTAAAAATATTAAATAGATATATCTTTAAAATAGAATAAGAAAATGGAGCATTTATACAATTAAAAAAATAATACTTGTCTATGAAATTTGGTTTCTCTCACCCCCCATCCCCAAGTTATACATTGTAGGCAACTCTGACAGCATGCTGATGCTGATTGGTGTGGGTTTGGAAGGATGTGGTTATCTGGAGGGTTTGATGTTTATCCAGAGGGGTAGATGGATAGTTATCTGAAGGGTTTGTGGTTATCTAGATGGGTAGATGACTATCTGGAAAAAAATATGCTTATCTGGAGAGTATGTGGTTTTCTGGAGATATATAGTTATCTTGAAGGGTGGTTGGTTATCTGGAGCTAGGTTGTCTGAAAGGGTAAGTGGTTATCTGGAAGGGTCACTGATTACCTGGAAGAATAGTTGGTTATCTGGAGGATTAGATGGTTATCTGGAGGAATTTGGTGACTTATTTAGTTATTTGTATGGAAAGGTGGGTGGTTAATTGGAAGATTAGGTGGGGTTTATTGAAGGTTAGATCATTAACTTAAGAGGTAGGGGTTAACTTGAGGATTATGAAAGCTTAGTGATTATTTGAAGGGGTATGTGGTTATCTGGGTCAGATTATTGAGCATGTGATGATTTGGCAGCTGTCTGATTGACTCAGTTAAATTACATTATTTAACAAAAAAAATCCACATACACTAGACAGAGTGTAAATAAGTGACCATCATATTTCTACAATGTTTTAATTAAATCTACATCAATTGAGAACCAAGTATGTAAAGGACTCATACACATTCATGCACACACTCACAAAAGTAAAATGAATTTTACATGTATCATAATAATTTCAATTTAAAAATAGGGTTTTTTTTTTGTTTAATTCTCACTTGCAATGATATGTGAATACATACAAATGATTTTTTTGGTGAGACAGATAAAGACAGACAAGAAACAGGCAAGGACAGGCAAATGGCTGAACAGCTTCAATCTCAAGAGAAACAGAAAATACAAAAGGAGAAAGAAGATTTTGAAGAACTGCAGGTGAATATTTGTCTCTGATTCTCACTTTCATTTTCTAGTTGTTTGATGCTGATTTTATTGTTGCCAGTTTGCTTTAACATAGCATAATGCAACATTTAAAATACGTTTAGTAAAACAAAAAACAATGAAGTAAATAAAATACTATTAGTAAAACAAAAATAAAGTAGATGCAAAATGCTACTGATAATTTACTCTAATGTAACTGGTAGTAGCCAATTAAATTATTTAGTGTAAAAAAAAAAAAAGAGTGTCACAAAACATTGAATTATACATTTTAAAATATAAAGATAGCATTTATGTGGATTTCTTTTCTTCTTATTGTTTATATAACAAATTTTGTTGGCTTATTTATTGCCCCCCTTTGCCAATGATTTAAACATGATCTCCATCAAATGTCAAGTGTGAGAACTATAATGACCACATTCAATGGGAGATAAATCTGGCAAAACTTGCTGATACCGGTAAATATTTTTTATTCTATCCTTTCATTTTGTTTTGGAGCAGGTCATGCTGTTAGTGTAAACCACAAATACCAACTTCTGAGGATGTATTTATCCCATAGGTTGGTGAATTTCACTAATAGATTGGTAGATTTAACTCAGGTTGGTGGATTTTGTCCATAAGCTGGTGGATTTAGCTCATAGGTTGGTTGTGAGCCTGTGAACATGTCCAGTGCAAGCTTATTGCATTATGCTTCACTGGATTGACATCAAAACAAACAGATAAACTTTTCACTGCTTTCATTGATTCAATGTTTGGTTTGTTTGATTGTCGCTAAAATGGTCCACCCTGTCATTCTGGAAGGAAGAGTAGTGAAGCTGGAATAATAAATTCTGCTGGTAACATTATATCCATTTGCCATGCTATAATGTACTCAGTGTGATAGTTATTTCTACTGTAAATGTCTTTGGGTAGATGTTTTCTATTTACTGTAAATGTCTTTGGGTAGATGTTTTCTGTGTACTGTTGTTTTCTATATACTATGCAGATGTTGCTTGCTGTGTACTGTAAAAGTCTTTAGGTAAATGTTTTCTTTCAAGCATTGTATATAATTGTTCGTCTTTTCCTTTTCTGTTGTTCTCTCTAGGAGACAATTTTTTATAATGTAGTGTATCATTGACTTTTGGTAGACATGTATTATTTCATATTGTTGGTTGATCTTTTTTTTCTTATACTGTATATATTATAGTTTGGTAGATATTGGTTGATTTTTTTTATTAATATAATAAGATTGTGTGCTTGCATAATTGTGCATGTCCATTTGTGTCTATTTTTGGGTAGATGTTATTTTTTCACTTTCTTTAAATGTTTTTTGATAGCTATTGCTCTTTTTTTTTTAATGCACTTAACATAGTATCTGTTGATAGGTAATTCTTTTTATTGGCATGCATACTGTACACCCAGTAAAACTAGATTAATCTACATGGTTGACTCAGCATAAAAATACAAAGTGTTCTTAATCATTGGCAACAGCAAGAGTATAATTTAATATATATTGCCATTTTCCTTTTTCCCCATTTAATCTTTTAATCCTAGAGTCGTTTTGGAATGGACACAAATATAACAGCCAGGCAGCACTTTAACAAGGACTTGGTGAAAGCTGTAACTAGAGGAGAGATTAGTTCGGCTGAGTTTCATGTGAAGCGAGCCACTCAATTAGAAAGTGAACAAACAGGCGAAGATGATGGATCCTCAAGGGTTACAGGTTACTTCATTACAACAGACATTTTTTTAGATTAGATTAATTGTTATTTTATGTATAAATTTTTCATAAGGCAAAGATGATGGATCCTCAAGGGTTACAGGTTACTTCATTACAACAGACATTTTTTTTAAAGATAGATTAATTGTTATTTTATGTATAAATTTTTCATAATAAGATTTAATTAAAATGAAAAAAATAGAAATAATTCTTAAAATGAGTTATCCTGCAGTTTAGAGGTATAAGGGTAACTCTCTTTCCATTTCATATGAGACCATTCTGATGCATTTTGCCCCCAGGAATTCTGGAGAAGCTACGTGATTACTATGGAAGCAAAAATGGTCCTCATAATATTGCAAGAGCATATCTCTGCAGCAACACTGACCACTACAGTGGTTCCTATGGTGACAGAGGTTGGGGGTGTGGTTATCGTAACATGCAGATGCTGTTGTCAAGCATGAAATATGACCCCCTATACTTTCAGGTGTTGTTTAATGGTAAGTTA
This sequence comes from Sinotaia quadrata, assembly GCA_028829895.1. NCBI lineage: Eukaryota > Metazoa > Mollusca > Gastropoda > Architaenioglossa > Viviparidae > Sinotaia > Sinotaia quadrata. The sequence goes on along the minus strand of CM054181.1, from coordinate 7,594,074 downwards.
TATATAAGTAATATATATTATACATTCACAGAGGTTCAGTTAGAATTATTTTCAGTAGATACTATATAGCCAGAGTTCTTGAACAACTTAACTAGTTACTAGCAAACAACCCACTGGTAAAATCTTTTCTTGTCCTAAAGATATAAGCTAGATACACCTAACTCCAACCGTAAAGATTAAGAAACATTTTGCTTGTGGTGTTGTTAAATAGCAAAATAAAATTTAAAGTCTTAGTATTTCAAAAATTAAATTAATTGTCAAGGGGAAAATGTTTTAGTAGAAACACTCAAATCAATATTGCTCATAAAATTTAAGTATACAATTTACTATCTCGATATGGTTTCATCACTGATTAATATTTTAACTTGAATTCTAGGCACTAGCAGATTTTGTAGTATGTGATTATATATTTATTGACTTTCAGCACATGGAAGAATTCTTTACCATAAAAGTTAGCTTTTCAGATACATGTTAGAAATCAAAGTCTAAAATTATTTTAGATCTATAGATGTATCAGTTGTTTTTTTTTTTTTTTAAAGTAATTGAATAAAACTGTTCATTATGGCTAGCATATCAGTATCAGTATCAGTTGTTTTTTTTTTTAAAGTAGTTGAATAAAAGTGTTCAGTATGGCTAGCATATTTACAAACCAATTGCTCACATACACAAATGTTTGAACATTATTTATTTACTGTAGGCATAAAATTACAAATAGACTAATATCAAACCAAGTTGTCAGATGAAAATTTAACTGGCATTTATCTGACTATTTTACAAATATGAAATTGTTAACAGCAGCTCATAGACATCAGTTGAAATATCTTTAGACATGTTTTTTAAATTTTGTTGGTACTTCTTTTTTCTAATTTGTTTGCAAGACAAAAGATTGATTCTATTTGGCAATATAAAGACAGATTGATTCTAGTTGGTATTATATAGTATATAGACAGATTGATTTTAGTTGGTAATATGCAGTATAAAGATTGATTGATTGTAGTTAGTAGTATGCAGTATAAAGACAGATTGATTCTAGTTAGTAGTATGCAGTATAAAGACAGATTAATTCTAGTAATAATTAATAGCAGTAATAATTATTAGCAGTACTAATGACTGATTCAGTTTTTCAAGCAAACCATAATATAAATTTCAGCTTCAGTTACAATGCCAGCAAATTAATTTCAGCATTGATACTCATATTCACACTGAATCAAATGAAGAAAACTGAACTCAATATGAGTAGTTATTTTATAAATATCATTTTCATAGGATGACTTTTGTTGTCACGTCTTTTTCACCATCTTGCCGCATTAAAATTTTAAAAATTTAGGTTTGCGTGCTGCTTATGGCATTTAAAAAAAATAATGCTAGTAGAGCACAGTCTTATAAAATTGAAAGTAACTTTAAAAAAAATTATTTGTTGCCCCAAACATGACACTGTTATAAAACATGGATAAACTTTAAAAAAAAGTCCATTTGATCATGATAATTAGTCAAGATTCAACATGCTCATGAAAGATTGCTGGTGTAAAAACAGCTTCACTGAGATTACTTTTTTGTAAAATACTTTCTTTGAGATCATTTTACCAGTCTTTCTCTCCAACACACACACACACACAGGTTTCACTTATGTACAGAAATCAAAAGTATTGTCTGAAACATGCTAACAAGAATATACCAATGTTGTTTTTTTGTAGTGTGAATAATATAATGATAATATCACTTCATTGCCTGGTCACTCATTTCAGTATGCATTCCATTATTATATAATAATTGAAATATAATCTCACAATAAGCAAACCAAGCCAGAGGCCATGCTTAATCATTTGAGAATTGGTTCAAGAGATGATCATTTCAGTTGTCTTAGTAAATTCTATCTCAACTAACAGTTTGAGAATAAAATATAAGCCACTTTCACACATTACAATATGCTAATTTTTCTTAAATTACATCTTCTGTGTGCATGCACTTATGTTTGGAATAAAATTATCACATTGTTTCTCTGATCATGAAGTATTTTCCCACCAGAATGTAATCTACCAATTTATGTTTTTATTTTTATTTTTACATTTATTTTCATTCTTTTTACTTTTAAAATCAGATTATGCAGATGTCTTCATTTTAACACTTTCTTTTCTTTATATAAATTTTTTTTAAAAATTATTAATTATGTTTAAATATTGTTTTAATCAATTTATTTTTAAAATTTTATTTGTAGGTCAGGACAAGATTCCATCTATTTATAAAATCCAGCAACTAATAGAAGCTGCCTGGAGGGTTGGATTTGATCCTCAAGGTTGTGAGCAGTTGGAGGGCAAACTGATTAACACGAGAAAGTGGATTGGAGCTACTGAGATTGTTGTTGCATTATCCTCCCTGCATATAAAGTATCTAGCAATAATATTAGTGTTATTTATTAAATATTTTATGTTGAGTATTTTGTCATGATAATTGTACTGTTTATGTGTTTAAACAGAAAACGATTCATGCAAAAGAATTGATTCTTTTCTGAGCAGTTGTACTCACATAAAAACTGTGCCCACCTTCATTAAAGCTTTCTCCATTGTGGTGTTTGAAATTGGAGTGAAAACTGTCAACCTTCAGAGTAGCTTTCATGTTTCCACAGTAAAGAGGAAAGAATGCATGTTCCTTTAGAAATAGCCCAGTTTACATCTCTACAGAACCACTCCATGTCCAAGCCTGGTTCTGTGTGGTTTTGGCTTCTAATTAAGGTCAGGGTCAATAAAATATCCCAAAGGGATAGTTCAACACATTTTGTAACCAGATTTAAGAGAGACAACCAGGCAGGCAGACAGAAAGAGACAGAGAGAGAGCACTAGGTTGATTTCTCTTTTATTATCTTTGTTTTCCAGAATAGAAATTTGAAATCTCACATGCTACTTTGACTGTTGATGCTTTTCAGAACACTATCTCTTTTAAGGAAGGTTAGCATCTTCATTACCTAGTATTTAGGAATTATGTATGAAAAGTATGTGTGTATTTTTAATACTAGAATCATACTTAGAATGGTGAAATGCTGACACTACAACAGACACACATGAGAATTGAAACTGCATCTTTTATTTCATTGTTCACTCTAGAGGACAGTTGGATTCATCAGCTCTGCTATTATTATTCTGGGGGTTTTGCTGAGCTCATATAGTTAAATTATTGTTAAGTTAAATATGTGTAAGATGTGCTCCACTGTACAATTTAAAGAATGTAAAATATTCTTTTAATAAAGCAGATACACTTTATAAAATGGCTGATAATGTTTTCTCAAACCAGAGTTTAAGGAATGATATGCTCTATCAGATGCAGCTTATAGATTGGTAGATACCTAATTATTTTGGAAATATAGTTTCTAATATGACTTTATAAAAGTTGTATCAAACTGATGTACTTTTAAGTTTAACTGTAGTAATGACTGGTATTATGGCATATTTGCTTATTCTTTTCTCACAAGCATTATCAGGCACTTCACAATTTATAGAATGACTAACATTTCAGCGAAGATATTGTTATTGTTAAGTACAGTTATTTTATCTTTCTCAAGGCTTATCTACAAGATACATTTAAATTTTTTGTAAAATAACTAACATGTAACTAAAGATTTGATCAAGTTTTGTTTATAAATACAAACAACCCCCTACTTTATAATAAAAAGATATAGTTTATTAAAAAATTTTTTTAAAGCCTCATGTTTTATAAGAAAGATATAGTTTATAAAGCGAGTGATATGTATTTTTTTTAAATCACTCCAGTTTTATCAGAAAGATAGTTTATAGAATGACACATAAGTAAAATATTACTCAGGTTTTAACAGAAAGATACAGTTTATAGAATGTGTGACGTGTAAGTAAAGACAGTGATAGGCATAGTTTTCTCTTTTTACAGATGCCAGCTACTAGATTTTCATGCTCCATCGGGTCCGAATGCCACACATCCTGTCATGATTAATTGGGTCAGGGACTATTTCAAAAACTCCTTTGGCATTATCCATCCTCTGTATCTCCAACATCAAGGTGAGAGACATGAATGTAAGGGTCTTTTTGACACATTAATTTGTAGATAATAGTTTGTTAATGTTGTATGCATGATTTAAAATGAGTGTCTCTTTAAACTGTAAGTGATACTGTAACATCTTGATTAAGAAGAATGAAATCCCTTGCTAAAGAGTTTTTTTTTTTTTTTAAATTCCAAATGGTAAGTTCTGTATACAGTCTAGACTGTATACTTATTTCTGCTTTCTTCTTCTTTTCATTCTCAGGACACAGTCGAACGATAGTTGGCTTGGAAGAATTGCAGAATGGAAACTGCAACTTGCTGCTTTTTGACCCAGGAATGGCAAAGGCACGCATGGAACCATTTCTCAGATCATTCACCACCAACACAATGCAAACTATTCGCAGGTCAATAAATGCCTTGAAAGCCCGTCAGTATCAGATAGTTGCTGTATCAGGTATACTGAACGACAAAGAATTTGAGGTTTGTATAAACTGTAGACTATGAATCTGTAAATTTTGTGATTGCTTATGTAATCCTAATAACAACAACAAAAAGTCATTTGTTTTTACTGATATTGACAGTAATATACTTTTGACTGTTTTGTCTAATATTAAACCTTAAGAGCACTGGATGTGATATACTGAGACTGAAATCAGATATAGGGAATTCTGACTTGTAATTCAGGACTAAAAACTTTGGGCATATCTTAAATCTATCATATCCTATTCTGAAATCAGATATAAGGAATTCCCACTTGGAATTCAGCACTAAAAACTTTGGGCATATCTTAAATCTATTATATCCTATTCTGAAATCAGATATAAAGAATTCCCACTTGGAATTCAGCACTAAAAACTTTGGGCATATCTTAAATCTATTATATCCTATTCTGAAATCAGATATAAGGAATTCCCACTTGGAATTCAGCACTAAAAACTTTGGGCATACCTTAAATCTATCATATCCTATTCTGGAATTGAGCTTGTTGTTATGGGTCATAACCATTTAAAAATTTTCTGTTCATTTGTTTCAGAAAAACGTTTTGGTTTGTACAGCTTGATTTTTTGCTTATTTATATATGAAATTAAAAAATGGCCATCAATCAACTGATATAGAAATTATTAAAAGATTCTGTATGAAAAGATTATTATGAGAATCAATACAAGCAAATGATTAAAGAAATAAACAGTTTTGGGATGGAGAATCAGCTATGTGATGTGAAAGGATAATGTTATTGGATCTTCTCTGAACATGTCAGAAATATAAAGCAGTGAACAGTCATATTTGATGTTCCTTATTATAAGTTAGGATATTTTATTCTTTTATTTTCAATCATCATGAATATTTGTAGCATTTTGTAACCTCTAACAAGTCAATAAATAAGTGGGAATTCCATACACAAAATTGAAAATATAAGCACCATGTAGAATGAAGGAGCTTTTGTCAGATTGTGTTAATGCATTATGGAATTTTGCATATTAAAATCTTTTTATTCAATATTTTGTAAAGAGTTCTGAAGGGTTTGGGTCAGTCATTTTGCCCACAGAGTGATCTTCTCATCTGCAATGAGAGAGAGAGAGAGATTTCTGCACTATTTGTCGTGATAAATTAATCTTCTTTCATTGACAATTGTCATATGATTTCTGCACTATTTGTCGTGATAAATTAATCTTCTTTCATTGACAATTGTCATATGATTTCTGCACTATTTGTCATGATAAATTAATCTTCTTTCATTGACAATTGTCATATGATTTCTGCACTATTTGTCATGATAAATTAATCTTCTTTCATTGACAATTGTCATATGATGCCTGGGGCAATCTGTTAATTTAGATGTAACATACTAATCCCCCTAAAACTGCCAATGCGGGTAATTGACTCTGGTCACTGTTGAGATGATGGGCAGGTATTTGTATGACTGTTGATTGTCTCACCCTCACTCAGTAAATACTGCAACATAATGAACAGTAGATACTGTTATGTGACAGTGATGCTAAACATTACAGTTTGACCTGCACTACAATGACAAGTAAACTAAGAGAAAAGAGAGTTGGCTATAGCAGTCCAAATTTAATATAAACTAAGAGAAAAGAGAGTTGGCTATTAGACATCCAAATTTAATAAACTAAGAGAAAAGAGAGTTGGCTATTAGACGTCCAAATTTAATAAACTAAGAGAAAAGAGAGTTGGCTATTAGCAGTCCAAATTTAATATAAACTAAGAGAAAAGAGAGTTGGCTATTAGCAGTCCAAATTTAATATAAACTAAGAGAAAAGAGAGTTGGCTATTAGCAGTCCAAATTTAATTATAAACTAAGAGAAAAGAGAGTTGGCTATTAGCAGTCCAAATTTAATATAAACTAAGAGAAAAGAGAGTTGGCTATTAGCAGTCCAAATTTAATATAAACTAAGAGAAAAGAGAGTTGGCTATTAGCAGTCCAAATTTAATTATAAACTAAGAGAAAAGAGAGTTGGCTATTAGCAGTCCAAATTTAATATAAAAAAAGAATAAAATGGGTAGTAAATAATTGCAAAGTTCTTATCATACCTTCCTTTTTCCTTCTTCATCAAAATGTAAGATCTGGATTTTTATGTCTCTCACAAATTAAACTAATCTTCATATTTAATTTATTAAAATATATAACTATATATTTACAACTGTATTTGTATTAAAGTTCATTCAACTTATTTAAAATGACATATAACAAGTATATATATATCAATTCAGAATCTTGGTAGAAATATGTTCTAAATAAGCCCACTGAGTAGCGAGGAGTAAAATCACCAAAATCTCATGTTGGGCCCACTGAGTAATCTGTTAGATGACCATTACATAACTTAAGATTTGGTTCATTGTCTAATATGTTAGATGACCATTACATAACTTAAGACTTGGTTCATTGTCTAATATGTTAGATGACCATTACATAACTTAAGACTTGGATCATTGTCTAATCTGTTAAATGACCATTACATAGTTTAAGACTTGGATCATTGTCTAATCTGTTAGATGACCATTACCTAAAATAGACTGGCCTGTCTAATCTGTTAGATGACCATTATGTAACCTAAGACTGGCCTGTCTAATCTGTTAGATGACCATTATGTAACCTAAGACTGGGCCTGTCTAATCTGTTAGATGGCCATTATGTAACCTAAGACTGATCTGTCTAATCTGTTAGATGGCCACTAAATAAGTTAAGATTTTGCATATTGTCCACTCTGTTAGATGGAATGGTAAGTCAATACCTGAGTGCTATTGACTGCTTTCTAAAAATGAAAAATATCTACACTTAACAGTAATCCTTATTAGGTTATCATGGGAAACACTAAATGCTTCTCCCCATTTTTTCTTATACATAAAATACTGTCACAACTTTGAATGTTATTCATGCAGACAGTACTTTAAAATTATCTTTAAAAAGGATATGATATTTGACCAAGAAGATTATGGAAAAGCTGTAATTAAAAAGTACTTGAAAAATATATTGACTATCGTTATGTGTCTACAGTAAATGTGGTTTATTTTTTTACTTAATGCTAAACTACTAGCATTTTTTATTGTGTTTGTAGTAATTTGTTTAAATATTTGGTAGATTTTGTTTTGTTTTTAGATTTTGATTAGTTTGTAGATTTTGTTTATTAAATAGTTTGTAGATTTTACTAATATATATCAGTTGTATTTTGTTTTTCAATTTTTATAATATATTTTTTATTAAAGATATATTTTGTTTTCTTCTTTACAGGAAAGCAAAAGGCTGCGTTCAAATAGACTCAGTTAAATATGGGGGGAAAATGTACAAAAGTTTATGAGTGAATTACAAAATATGGGGGGAAAATGTACAAATGTTTATGAGTGAATTACAAAATATACAATCTATGATTGATAATCTTGTAGTAATTTGAACTGTTTGCTTGGGTGAAAGATTTATATTTTACAAAGAATAAGGTTTGTCATATGTTTGGCTGTTGTTAAGATAACTGTAAGCTTTAGGTTAATGATTACATCTATTAATAACAGGGGGAAAATGAGGTATTGTGAGTCATGACATCAAGAACTTGTTAATCACTAGGTCTTACGTAAGATGTCCAAGTTAAGATATAGTTTGATTTAATGTACCCAAAGTTGTCAGTATAACTCCAAATGGTAGAGTGTGATTTAATGTACCCAAAGTTGTCAGTATAACTCCAAATGGTAGAGTGTGATTTAATGTACCCAAAGTTGTCAGTATAACTCCAAATGGTAGAGTGTGATTTAATGTACCCAAAGTTGTCAGTATAACTCCAAACGGTAGAGTGTGATTTAATCACAACCAAAGTTGTCCAAAAGAAATAGTGTAAATTATTGTCTCTAAGGTTGTCAATATAGACTCTAAAAGATATAGAGTGATTTAATATATCAAAGTTTTCCATATAGACCCTAATTTAATGTTAATGGACAACAAAGAACTATAGGAGTTGAAATTTCTTGTCAATACTTAAAAGAATGTCAAAAATTGTAAGTCTGAAGTAATACAGAGATTATCTACAGCTTAATGCTAACTTTGATTGCTAGCTTTTGCTTAAAGAATTTTATAATTTTGAAGTGTGAAGTGTTGGGGTTAAGTTATACCTTAATGCTAATTTTGACTCTAGTCACTGCTGAAAGAACTTTATAAAGGCCTTAAAACACTGTGTATCCTAAACTAAGAACTTTGTAATATTAAAACTAATGTAAAACGGTTAATTTATAGACAAATGTTATCATCATTTCATCCGGAGGAACCAATTTTGAATTGTCCTTTTTTAATAAAACACTGTTTTTAGCTAGGATTAATAAGACTAATTGCTTATATTACAAAAGAATGGCTGTGCTAATCATGCCTTGCCAAACTACATAAACTTTACACAGGAAATTGCTTCCTATACTTCCCAGCAATGTTATTCCTAAATTTTTGTCTCATTAAATTTTTATCGGCAAGTGCAGTTTGATTCTTATTCAGGCATCTAAATTCCACTCATAGCACATCTGTTTGTTGAAATGTCTAAGGAGATCAAAATGGACGTAAACATAAGTTTCAGTAAAGTTGTTGCAGATGTTCTTTTTTTGTATTTATTGCAATATATATACTTTTCAGCACTGTACTTTTATATTTTATTGATTACAGTACTGTTTTAAATACTTTTGCCTACTGTATTTATTGCAACAGTATTATGCAAGTTATTTCTACCACTGTACCTTTGTATTTATTACATTACCACATTACATATTTGTATGCACTGGGGGTTTTTTTGCTTATTACAGTACTGTTATGCATGCTATTGCATAGTGTTTTTTTTTTTTTACTTATTACAGTACTGTTGTATTGTATATACTTTTGTACTATCAAAGATACACTTTTATATTTGTATTGTTGCAGCTGAGTCTATGAAATTATCTCTGATTTCAATACTCACAACTGGTTTGAAATATGCAAATGCGCTAAGGGAAATTCTTCCGAATTGTCAAAATGTAAATCTCTATATTTTTGCTTGTTTCTTTCTTTACAGTCGATTCCAGACACCATTCCACCTTCACTGTTGAAGTGAAATTAATGTCCAATAATATAGTCATAATTACAGTATTTTCACATTTTGTAAATTTAAATTCAATTGTTTACTCAAAATAATAACTTGCTATTTTTATTAGTTTTTTTAATCTCTCAAGGACTTGTATAATAAGGATGATTTATATTTTGGAAACTATGTAATTAATATCTAATATCTTACATTCATTTGGAATCTGCTAATAAAATATTTATAAACAAATAAACAACAGCTCTGTTTTGTGGTTCCACTCAAATTTAGAAGGAAAATAAATGTCTTTGGAATCATTTGTTAAATTCAAAATAAGAAATGTGAATTAATAACTCTGAAAACTGATGATGCCCGTGTGTACTAATTATCCAATCATCTGCAGTGTACTGAACTGTGCTCTGTTTATTGCATCACCTGACTTTATTGTTCACAGCTGAAAAGGTAAAAGTTTGGGGATGAATTAGGAGTTGGCTGTGTGCATGAGAGGGGAAAAGTTTGGCTGTAAAAAATTCTATAGCAGACTGTGTGATGATCCATACTGAAGAGAATTGCAGTAACCAAGTCTTGATAGCATTCCTGAACAAACAAGAGTTATGTAGCTTGGACCAAGAAAAGATTTTCCTAAATTTTAGATATATTGCTATGCATGTAACGCAAGAGTACTCTTGACTATGATATTCAGACTTCTCAATGATTGAAAAGGTCTGATGGGAGTGCCACTAACTTGAGTTGATTGTGGAAGAAATATAAGTCTGAAATTGAAATGTTTAGTGGGACATCATTCTTACTGTCATTCATCTGGAGCTTATTACATTCATCCACGACTTATTGCAATGGGATGAATTTCTATCAAATTACAAGACTTGTATGTCTGAGTATCATCAACATATAACTCATATGATACTTTTAGACAGGTATGTAAAACAATGAACAGAAACCAATCCAAATTAGAAATTATTTCTTTTTCAGAATTAACACGCAAATTCAAGAGTTAAACATCAGTTACACTTTAATTGTCTATTTCCAAACAGATTGTGAGTTCATACTTTAGACTAGTGATCATCATTTATACCATAGATTTAATCAGTTATTTGTTGTTTTCCAATGTTGTCAACACAACTGTTAAAACTCATGCAATAGAAAAACTCTGTAAACTTACTTTGTGAAATTTGCATTATTCTATAATGCTGAAGCTATAACATTTTAATTTGATTTTACTTTAAACCAAATGGGATGAGATTAGTCTTGGTTTGCTAATGAATCTTGATTCTTTACTGCAGAAAGGAAAACATGCATTTGGTTGTCTCATTCTCTGTTAGCCACACATCTAGACTCTTTTCTGCATAAAGTAGAAGCAGTTGACTACAATCTGTTATTATATATACGCTTTGTCTTTATTTACAAGTTTCAACTATTGTTCTGTCTGTAACAGACATAATCAAGCCTGTCATTAATTATTATTATTTTATTTGCATACATTATTCAAAACATTTATGTTTATCTTGTGTTATTTTGTATTGTGTGAAAAACTAATCAGCTGCGGATGAAGTCAAAAAGGAAGGATTAGCAGTGATACTGAAGGATGCACTCTGACGTGTGATCACTCAAGTGTCAATGAGGGAGTGAGACTGTTGATGGGGGAAAGTGTGGTCAAAAGTTGTGAATTAAACTGTCACTTGAATATAGGATATTCTAGATTAGCTGCCATTGCCTAACCTTCCAGCTGTCATCCTTATCTCACAAGACAATGCTGTAACTCTAGTAGTGTAACAAACTTGCTTGAGGAATGTCCAAAGAAATTCATACACCATACTGGAAAAAAGTTACATGATTTCTAAGGTATTGAATAAATGACATTGATATTTGTATTTTGTTATGTTTTGTTTTTGCAGCCAGCTAACTAATATTTGAATGATATATGTTTTGTTTTTGCAGCCAGCTAACTAATATTTGAATGATATATGTTTTGTTTTTGCAGCGAGCTAATATTTGAATGATATATGTTTTGTTTTTGCAGCGAGCTAATATTTGAATGATATATGTTGTTTTTGCAGCCAGCTAACTAATATTTGAATGATATATGTTTTGTTTTTGCAGCCAGCTAACTAATATTTGAAGGATATGTGATTTGTTTTTATGATGCTTAATGCTCTTTTCATAATGTTGCTGGAAGACTCAGTGGTTGTAAGGTTTAGTATTTCCCTGATTTTAATTCATGTCATGAAATATCTGGTCTTTTATTGCTGAGGTGTTGCTTAAATACACAAATAAATTTATATCAATACTCACACACATGCAAATGGTTATCTGAGTGGAATAAAATTTCACAAGTAATGAGATTTTGTGTATAGTGGACATGTGTCTGACACTTTGGGTGTTGTGTGAGTTTGGTTAACCTGAATTAAGACCTTGTCATTCTAGCATTTATGAAGGCTGATGATGAATGTTTTCCAAGACAAGCTACAAGTGCTAAGAGCTGATAAAAGGGCTGAAAAGGGCATGGTCTATGTTGAGTTCACTTGCAAGCAATCACAATCTGAGTCTCTATCCTTGATGGGACATACCAGAATGTCCTATGACTTGAGTCCCCATGAGATCAATGGCTACCTAACAGAGGCAAGCCAAGCCAACTAGCTGGCTAGTGGAAATGAGGGTGCCCATTTGTACAGTACAGAACATGTTAGGACCCTCAGCAAATCAGTCATGAACAGGAGTAGCATTTTTCTGGTTTAACTATCTTTTCCTGTTTCCACCTTTCATAGCTCTCTAGTTATATATTTATAAATTTATATGCCCAAAAACTTGTGAACCCGAGATATTAGGGCATATTCATGGGATAATATCGATAAAGGCCATGATACAACACCTGAGAGTAACTGGTTATTTTTCTTGATCCTTTCAATGAACGTGAATATATGTATAGATATTGCTGTTGAAATATTAAATGTAGTTGATATTTTACAAAGTATTAATTATCTATCTATATTTTGCATTCCTGAATGTCCTTGGGTGGATGTGGGCTAGAATAAAACCAAAATATTAAGGGGGCTGTGTCACAAATAGAAAGATTTTTAAAAATACAGTCTAGCTAACATAGTTCCAGAACACAGCGATAATAATAATAGTCTAGCTAACATAATTCCAGAACACAGCGATAATAATACAGTCTAGCTAACATAATTCCAGAACACAGCGATAATAATAATACAGTCTAGCTAACATAATTCCAGAATACAGCAATAATAATAATAATATAGCCCTTACTTTGCATTTTTACCTCCCCATTCTGTCTCATTTGCACATGCTTTTCCAGTATAACATTATAAATTTTACTTTTCAAGAAATTATCACATCCCCACTTAGAAATATTGATTTTAAATCCACATTCTGTTGTGCCATGTACACCTAGCACTTATCACATACCTCATGGAGACAAACACACTCCACCTACTTTTAAAAAAAGCAAAACAAACAAACAAACAAACAAAAGACCCCACTCCACTACACCATCAACAGTTGAGACAACAAGCAGACATAGAAACACAAACACAACAACGCCCAAACACCCCCACCCTCCCTGAATACCACTGAAAGGAGGAAGGCCCTGCAGGGATCCCCCCAAAACTGAGAACATCTCCAAGATGAAAAGTTTTAATGCAATTCCTGCAGGGCAAAGAAGTTCACAGTACTACTACTACTAATTGCTTTGTAACATACAGCTTATTTAAATTGGTTTTGAATGTAGTATACGCATGTTTGAAATGTGTAATACTTGGTAGTATTGTATATTTGAATTATGTAGTATTTGCATTTATTGTCTTATATGGTAATATAACATTTGCAAATTAACTTCTGCCATAATGTAGTATTTTATCTTAATCTGTGTAGTAGTGAAGTATTTGTAAATTTTTCTTAACCTGTATGGTAAAATGGTGGATTTTACTCAGCATCATCTTTCACATTAATTCATTAGACATAACAATTTCCAACCATTCAAAATAATATTTAAAAAAAAAAATTATCCAACAATGAATAAACAACAAACATACTAAACAATAAACTAAACATATGGAGCTGTGTGCGAAAATTCACATTTTATTGCACAAAACACTGTAATCATCAAGCTGGTCAGTGAAGGTAAATAATACTGACCGGTCTCTACCACACTAAAATAATTAGACCAAGCTTCAAAAGTTAATACTACAACTTTGTTCTGAAGATTAAATTAAAAAAATAAGAGATCTAAAATTATAAGGAATAATGATGGAATCTTTTGGATCACTAAAACAGTTCAAAGAGTCTATATACAAATAATACATATGATACAACATTACTGAGGAGAGGGGTGGAAAGAAAAGCAACTCAAGAAAACTATTTGTTAAATGCTTGTGATCTCTAATTAAAAACATGTAACATTAGATTATAATATATTTAACACCTAAAAATAATTGTGTTATGGTAATAAATAAAATGAATTTTATAATCCACTGAATATGAATTATGAACTGAAAATTACTTTTTAAAATGTAATTTCTTACTTAATGATTACACATTTTCTGAAGTTATTTCAAACACTGCGGTCCAGAACACCAAAACCATATTTGGATTCTATTTTATACAAGTGAATTACTGAATGAATTTTTAAAAAAAAATATTCTTGCCATATATAAACTGGATTTGAAATCCTGCAGTTCTATTTTAAATCTAAAATATTAATAATTTTTAAAAAAAAACGGGAGAATATAAAAAGCAGCAAATGAACACCATACCATTAAAAATAAATCAATGTGAAAACTGATGCTAAACATATGTCATGGATAAATCTGTTTATTAATAAGGTAATCTGTTTATTATTAAAGTAATCTACCTACTTATTATTAAGGTAATCTGTGCCTTTGGCAAAAGTGAGAATAGTTTTTGTCCTTTTATCAACTGTTCAAGTGCTTGCAGTTACCAGATGTATTTTTTCTTTATTTCATCAGAAATGGAGGCATTCAAGTTTATAAATATTTCTGTTATCTACCAATAATGTACATACTATCACAAAATACACTACATATAAAAAAACCTGCATTAACACATATTTTTCCTGTCCCAGGCAGTTGGACTATCACATATTTTTAAAGAGTAGTTCTTCAGCAGGTGAAACAGGACACTATCGTTGTAAAAGATGTACCACTAATTATGGCAATTTCTCTATCATAATGACTGGGATGATGGGTGGATGTTCTAATGCTGTAAATTGATACACATTTATTTTTTAAATAATGTAGTCATTCAGTACTCACAATTTGCACCATTAATCAATTATGCAGCAAAGCAGGTGATTAACCCCTTCAGTCTCAAAGATGTGCACCAAATATATTTCATCAGTGTGTGTGATAGTTTACAGTCTTAAATAAAGGGAGATAAAAGTTTGCAATTTCCTCTCCACTTATGACCATTTCCATTCTGGTCTGGAACTCAAATATGGACTTGTTCTTATTCAAGTCTGTAGTGAGGAAGTTAAAGACATTTTCCTCCTGTTTTTACAGGGCTCTCCCTTTATTCCAGTTTTGCACACCAGTTTCATTGATGTTTTGAGTTTAGTTCTTTCAAATTATGGCAACCTTATACATTTAGTACTTCTTTTCCCAGGATAAGCTAATTTCTGGTACTTCCCTGTGCAAAACCAATAACCAGTACTATCACTTCATGTTATGCAGATAAAATCGCCAAAAGAAAATGGCAGTTTAATGTATTAAAAGATCAACAACTCATGATTGAATTCACTGATAATTATTTTTGTTGCTGTTTTAAATTGAAGTTTTATTAAATATTAATATCTTAATTGCAGTAATGGGATTAATTACACAACTTATTTCATTCTTAGTGTACAAACAATACATTGTTTTTAAAAGATAATAAACAAAATAAAAAAACAGAAAACTGCTGATTTCATACTTTCACTAAAAACCTTAAGAAGAAATACAATTTTAATTGTTATGTCAAGATGGAAAAAATAATTATAGTATGGATTATATTATGGTAAGCAACGAGCAAACTGGTAGCATTGTGAAACCATTATATGTAAATAATTCAAAACTAATTTTAATTTAAATGACTATATTATATCCATACCAATCTAGTTGGGGAGAAATGTACATGTGTATATTTCTTTCAACAAAGTTGTGGCATTTTTAAAATCTTAGGAAAATTACAGTAAATAATTATTTTAAAATGCAAATAATCCAAAACTTATTTCAATTTAAATTAATATATATTCATAACAATTTAATGGGAGGGGGAAATGTACAGTTTTTCAACATTATGATCACAAAATATTAAAAAAATATATTTGAAAAATAATTTTTACCAACTAAACTTTCCAGTTTATTGGCATATATAAAACCCTGATGCAAAATACAAAAATAGTTTTTAATGCAATCCATTAATATATTAATAGTTTTTCAATAGCAACATTTCACTGGTCAACTGGTTGAAATTAATTATCAGTGGTAGGTACTGAATTTTACTTTGTCTCAGATAGAAAGGAAACACATACATGTGTCAGTGTGTGTGCATGCATGTGAATGGATTATTAATTAACACAACTTCAGTTGTAAAACCAGCACATAAACATGATGCCAAACCCGATCAAAAAATGTGATTGTCAAATTAAAGTTTATAATTTTGATTAGTATACAGATACAAAAATAACTCTGTGATTTTGCTACAGGCTTTATTTATTAAGTTTTAAGTTATTTTATTTAATAAAGTTTTAATCCGGCATTCAACTCTTTTATGATTGGCAGAAGGATATGAAACATTATTATTATATTTATAGAAATATTAAAAACATATTACTGTAAAAAGGTACTAAGAATAAAAGTATGAAGATTAATATTGCTGTAAATAGGTATTGAGAATAAAGTTCTGGTGATTCACACTAATGTAAACAGGTATTGAGAATCAAATTCTGGTGATTCATACTACTGTAAATAGGTGTTGAGAATAAAGTTCTGGTGATTCACACTACTGTAGATAGGTGTTGAGAATAAAAGTGTGATTCACACTATGTAAATAGATATGGAGAATAAAAATGTGCAAATTTGTTTCTGTAAATAGTTCATGAATGGAGAATAAAAATGTGACAGTTTGTGATTCTGTAAACAGTGCATAATGGAGAATAAAAACATGATTTATGTTTCTGTAAATAGGAAGAATAAAAATGTGATGGTTTATACTTCTGTAAATAGGTTGGGTGAATAAAGAATGGAGACTTGGCAGTCTAGTAAATAATTGAGCGAAGTTATTCTGTCCAAGCAACAGTTGAATTCTTCACTACCAAATGATGTTTAGAGTGCTTTATTGTCCAAGCCAATAGACCAAAAATATTATCTGTTTGGAGTGCTTTACTGTCCAACCCAAAAGACCAAAAATATTACCTATGTTTATTGTCCAAACTAATAGACTAAAGACATTACCAACACTTAGGAAATAGTTTAAGAGTCATCAGTGAGTCTTAATCTCTAGACTCAAACCCACTTTTAATTTAGGATAGCCACATGACAAATATGAAATTAATTAATACTAGTTTATTTTTCAATGTGGACTGATGATAAAAACAGAACATTTGGCAAATTTAAACAATTCTTTAGTTCAGATATGTAAGATCTGTTCTAAAACTTGGACTTTCCTTGTGATAAAATTTAATCCAACAATATTTTCCCCATTAAACTTTTCTTTCCAATTAATAGCAACTTTTAATTATGCAGAGACTACCACTGACTTGCTTTTGAATTTTCCTGGTTGAAAAATGATACAGCCTTTGCATGCTGGGTGTCTGGTGAATGTCAATCCAGTTAATTTATAAAGAAAAAACACTTATAACAATACATTTCTGATAACATTCAGTGAGTAATATTTAAAAAGAACACCACTTTATAAGTGACTACAACAGATTTGATCCATCTAACTTTACAATTAAATTTCCTCAATTATAAAAAAAAATTCAAAATAATGGCAAATGTACAGGTAGTGCAGATGCACATACTTAAAATAATGTCTTGGAGAAACATAAAAACACCCAAACTTTTGTATTAAATACATTATGCAGTGGTAACTACACTTATACAGTCCAGGTGAGTAAACAGTAATTAGTTCCATATGAGTTCATTAATATTGTTTTGCTTTTTTTACAAAGAAAAAGCTGGGAAAAAACGTAAAAGAGCCCACCAAGAATGGAGAGTACTGAGTTATAAGATAAAATCCAAATGCCACTATATTTTGAAAAATGCAACACATTGTAACTGAAAATAATACAAAATTTGACAGATTAATGTTTTTGTTTATGTAAAAATAATTTACTGTTTTACATTCCAACAGAAGACAAACATAAGGGCAATTCTTTAGTTTATGTGGTTGTTATGTTTACATAATTTTGAAATTAAATATAAACACACAAATGGAACAAAATTAAACTAAAAAAAAAAACAGACAGCTAACAAATGCAACAGACTTAAACTTAAAAAAACAGACAGCTTACAAATGCAACAGACTTAAACTAATAAAAACACTGTTTACAAATGCACACAAGGGAAAACACACTACATCAACCACTACACCCTGTCTTGACAAAGCAACCTTCGTTCCCCCCCCTCCCTTTGAAATGTGAGGTATTTATTTACAATTATATATATAATAAGCAAGGTTATAAATAAACACTCTTGACTTTATCCAGCCAGAACAAGCGAGGTTGTATTTACAATGGATAAATTAACCCTTTCACCACTAGTGCTGATTTGGACAGAGATAAAACACAGGGCATATCCCAGCCAGCAAAACCTATATCAAAAACTACAAGCAATTATCTTTCTAGGCTTTCTTAAGTGAGTCACAAAATTGCAGGAATACATTTCTGTTGACTAACTCTCTTAAGAGTCAAAATAATCATGCAATGGCTCACTTGGCTAACATTCTCAAATGAGATTCACTACCAAGGGCAAATTTCTAGTTGTCCTTTAAAGACCTGATGAAGAGGAATCTAGGTGAGCCATACAAACAAGCCGTCAATAGATTTAGGTGTTCTGAAAATGTATATAAATTTTCAGTCATAGCCCGTATGGGTATTGTAATATATGCAGTCAAAAGAACATGTTTCTGTGAGATTTTCTAGGCTACCTATGTGCACAAACTTACATAAAGACTAAAAAGCCAATCTTTTATACTGAAGATATGATACTTGACAAAAGGAAACTGAACTCTTTATGAATGTCCTGTACTACTACCGTCCTTAACTACATTTGGAACAACAACAAAATGTCTTGACTAGACTATAGCCAAGAACACTGTAGGGCAATCTTAGTGCTTGATTAAGAGCTTTGGTTTCCATTCCATTTTGAACCTAAAATAATAACAACTATAAAAGTTTCTGGGCTACTTAAACTTCCCCAGGATGTTTAGAAATACTGATATTAATGAAATACCTGGCTTTTACAAATATATGTTTGAAGTGGATTCTTGTTCCCTTTAAGGAAAGAAAACCAATTGTAATTTACACTGTTGACTATTTAAAGATGCAAAAATGGTCAATATATTTCTGTCACTCTAGTATGCACTTATATAAAATTAAAAATGATTAGATTAATGGAATCTGTTGAGACTAAAAGGTAAATTAGGAACGCACAAATAATTAAGTATTTATTGAGCAAATAAGGTAAAGATATCTAAATAAAACAAAAAATACAAACTAACAGAAAGCAAAAGTAAGTTTTTGCTATACTAATAATTCTTGATTTTGATTTATCAAAATGAGCATACTGTTATCATTGAACCAAATAAATTTTAAACTGAAGTATATTTCTTCTTTTCATTTACATAATCTTAGTTTCAGCACATTCTGTCTAAAACTGCATCCCAACAGAACTTGAAATGATTCTGCAGAAATGCAAATGGCGTGAACTTGCATATAGTGCTGAGATCAAGCTGCCTACCAAAGCTGTGCTCCTTTTAAGTGTTACAGAAAACAAATGATTGTATCGACAATAAAATTAATGTACTCTTTTTATATACTAATCTCCCTTTATATTTCTAGTAAGATCTGCCTTCCTCAGTACTACAGGATCTGTTAGCATTGTGATCTAATGATTTATCCAAGTGACAAGATTTATTTCAATCATAACTCGTCCTTATTACATTACTTTCAGGAAAATCAGATAATTACCCCCTTTTTACTAACACTTTTCAAGCCGACACAAGAAATCAATAACTTGATTGTCAGTCACCACCACTGATGCTTAAGATAACAGTACTTAGCTCTTCATAGATAAACTATAATTCTGCACCAAGAAAGATTCCTTACAATATAAAAAAATTACACCCCCAAAAAGAGACAGCAGTAAAAAAACCAACACGCTAAAAGAAATGGCAAGTGTGTTATTTTGTTGTTTTTTTTAAAAATTACAATAATGAACAAGAAATTACTATAACTTGGAGGCAAGTTCATGCCTAAAGATTAAAAGAGCAATACATAACAACTGTTATCATTGTGTGGTTGTTGTTGTGATGTGAACTTCACAATAATTAACAAAACCAATTATAGAAAAAGGTCACCTTTATAATGTTCATTACAAGCATATATATTTAATTGTAAAATTCTAACAAATGAAATACTAATAATTTAGTAATTACTGAAGTGTCAACTAAAAACATGATAGTGGTGACAAGAGTAAAATACAAAATACTAGTACAACTGCAATAATTTGTTTCCAATGAATGTATTTACACTTTCTTAAGGTTAAAAATATTTTGTTTTTAATATGGTTTTCTGCCTCTGTGTTTACACTGTCTCACGATCAAAGGTTTTATACACATACTACTACTACTACTAATTTTGTTTAATTAAAAAAAAAAACTAAGATACAAATTAAGCAAATTAATATCACAACACAAGCTACAAAACCAGCAAAAGTTTACCTTTGTTTTAATAAAATGACAAAGAAAAATAAAAATCAAGAAAATGCTTTTAACTTTAAACTTGGTGCTTGTAACAATTTCTTCTGAATGTAATGTAAAAATGTTACAAGTACCAGGCATAAAGTTTACAAGAATGAAGCCAGAAAACTTGATGTGAGCAAGAACAACCAATGAAGATCTAAAAACATTAAGTCAAAGATCTAATGTATGCAAAAAAACAAACAATGCAGATCTAAAATAAAATTAATGAAACAAACCAGTATCTCAGAATTATCAACTATGGTACCCGTGATCTTGGCTACACATTTCAGCTTTGATCGTGGCTACACATTTCAACTTTGATCATGGCTACACTTTTCAGCTTTGATCAGTAGCAAAACACAATTCTTGTGGCTGAAAAATGTTCCAAAAATAACAAATTATATCAGTCATAAAATAATTTCAGATTCAAAGAACTGACAAACAGGTGTCAGCTGTAAATAATTTCAGATTCATAGAATCTGATTATCTTTCTTTAACAGACATCTTATTAAAGAGTTGCACTATTGCATGAAATGTCTCTCTAGTAACAATGTAATCTTTTCCATAAAAGATGAATAGGTTTACACGCATACAACCTTGGTAAAATAATGTCCCAAAATCAGGGCTTTAAATTTCAAAGTGAGACTTTTAAAAATGCTTTTGATTTTTATACCCATTAAATATCTAATCTTATAAAATACATGATTAAAAATTTAAGTAGTAGAATTATTCCCAGTATGATAAATGCTGTCTTTTTGTCAATGATTTGCACCTTACTTGGTCGGCAGTTTTAATTTTACAATAAATAGCCCTAAGACCAACGTGCACTATGACCCTAAGCTCAGGTACCCAAGACCCAGAATGATTTAAGAACAAGGTTTTGCTTTAACTGCTTTCCTCTCGCATTCCACACCACCAGCAATGACTGGGCGATGCTTCATCATCACTCCGTTCATGCAGGGGCCATAATTGCCCCATGGCCCCAAGAAACAGCTCTCTGAAATAACGACAATTTGATTAAAATTATCAGGGATATTCAAAGTTGTATATTTTAATATAAATCAAGTTACATGAATTTAGCATACAGCAATATTACTATAAATAAAATGTTGCCCATGCATAGCCAAGCACCAACATACATAACTTAAGACTAAAATAAGTGTCACCAACATGCATTAACTTAAGACTAAAATAAATGTCACCAACATACATTAACTTAAGACTAAAATAAATGTCACCAACATACATTAACTTAAGACTAAAATAAATGTCACCAACATACATTAACTTAAAGACTAAAATAAATGTATGTCAAGGAGCACTATGGTAATTTAAAATATAATGGCAATAAAAATGTTGGCACAGCTTTTATCATGTCTTGTGTTTTGTTTGAAAAAACAATTAATGGCAAAATATGAAAAATTTCAATTCAACAGAGATTGTGTCAACTGGTTTATAAAATAAATGATAAATAAAATATAAAATATATAAAATAAATGATAAATAAATGCCACAAATAATGTTAATTTTTGTACATGTATTCTAAAGAGGTGTCTTTCCTAAGTGAAACATTTTCTGAATACTTACCAGATGTGGATACAATAGGATCAGGGTATGTATTTACCTTAATGCAAGCTTGATAGGTCAAAGAGTTCCAAGTAAGAGATGACAAATTCAAAAATACTCACAGAGTTATCCACTCCTTGTCAAAGAGTAGGTACACAATTTGAGGTAAAGATTAAGAACAGTGGCAGGTAGGATGGGATTTATGTGAATGCACATTATTTCCATTGTACAAACATAAAAATACCTATTTCCATCACACAAACAGAAAAAAATACCTATTTCTATCACAGACAGAAGTGCACTCAGCATAAGAATCAGTGGGAACTTTCCAATCAGTCAAGGGGTACATACAAAAAACACAAGGGGAACAAACTAATGCTATAATGAAGCAAGGGGAGATAAAGTGTCATAAAAATAATAGACTGGACAAAAAGGCTTCAATTTCATAGGCTCTAAACCTATTAGTAATCTAAGTGGGTTGTGCAAGCTAGTTTTCTATCACTCCATACATGGAATAAGGGAGACAATGAATGACTACCTTGATGAAAGAATCTATTCTTGGAAGTGGAAATATATCAAGTTAATTATTCTATTACTAAGCATTATAATATCAGTGGAATGTTAGTTTCACTAATTCACACGATGAGATTAAAACAACTATAAACATGTTTTGAAAGAGAGAATTTTAAATTCTCCATATTCCATGGGTTCTAAATGACTAGAATACAGGTAAACAAGATCATATTCAAATCCCAGGCTGGGGAGACAGGGATGGTCTTGGGCATTTATCTCCCCACATTAGCAAGAAGGTCCCAACAAGACTCCTGGTCTGTAGACAGATCAAGTTTATCAAGTGTCTAAGAATCAACAAACCCTAATCTTTAACCACTTGCATGCACAGCACTTTTGTTGATGAAAGTTAAAAAAGGACTTTGCATTACTTTATACCAATAGGATTATCTAATCAAAACCACGAGCGGGTAGAGATGACAAAACTGAACAAAGCAATATGCAATAAGTCTGGCAGTTTTCTTTCGTGACTACATCATTTTGTTATACCCTTTTTGGGATGAGCAAAGATGTCGACTGTGAAACTACTAGTCTGAACAGGCAAAAGAAGAAATTGGCTACATCTGCCAATGAAAATTAAGAAGGTAAATCCCCTTAGTTTGGCACCTTTTTAAAAAAGATTATAGTTAACCTGAAAATCCTTACAAGTCCAAACAATCAATTCAAACAATTGGGGCACATACTAAGATGCTGAATATGGGTGGATGCATCTAAGATGCTGAATAGGGATGGCAGAATCTATTTAGATACAAGGTTGTGCATGCTGACACCACTAAATTGTTATTTTTCTTTGACAGATACACATCCTGCAGAATGTATGCTTTGATAACTTTGAATGCAAACTGGAGATAATTCAGAGACCTCTGGTCTATCAAGATGTGAAAGTATGTCCTTAAGGAGTAGGCAGACAGCATAATCTGGTACAATGGCATTCTGACATCAGTGGATAGAATATGAAGTGAGATGGGACAAACTTACTAGAGTGCTGAGATCTGACTGGTCTTTTCATTCTTCTGAAGGCTTTTGTACCAGATTAAGCCTGGTAAGGTGAAAGTTTCACTTCAGCTAGAGCATTTTTCCTTTGACAGTAAGAGTGTCAATAAAATTTTCTTTATCCAGGCAAAACCAGATCTTTCGGCTTCTGACAAAATAAAAACGACTTATGTCTTTGCCCCCTACATTTAAAAAAACTAATTAAGCACATTTTGTAAAGTTATGATGGCCAAAACATTCTTACCTTCTCCATTGGCCTTTTGGCAAGGTCTGCTAATTGAGATCTCTTTATCACATTTTGCTGGATCACCACTTAGTAGACGTTTAACCCGTATTCTTGCCTTGGTAGTAGCATTGCAGTCCCCCCAGTTTCCAATCTCGTATTTACAATCTGACAACAAAAAACCCACCACTGTATCAAAAAATACCACCACTTTACTAGAGAAGGTACATAAAAAATACCACTTTATCAGGAAAAGTGAGCTAAAAACAGTAATGCCATAATTTACCACTTTAACAGGGAAAGAGCTAAAAACAGTAATGCCATAATTTACCACTTTAACGGGGAAAGTGAGCTAAAAACAGTAATGCCATAATTTATCACTTTAACGGGGAAAGTTAGCTAAAAACAGTAATGCCATAATTTATCACTTTAACAGGGAAAGTGAGCTAAAAACAGTAATGCCATAATTTATTACTTTAACGGGGAAAATGATAAAAACTTCATTTAAAAAGAAATACAACAAACCAGTTACGACCTTATTGGGAAAGGAATGTATGTCAATGTTTTCAGATGTTTACTTGCATGTCAAGCAATAAAAAAAAAAAAAAAAATTACTTCCTCTAACTTTTCAGGGAAAGAGATCAATGCTTTCATTGTTAACTTAAAATATTTCAAGAAAAAAACAACCTACTAACTTATCAAGAAAAAGGAATTTATGCTGTCAAGGTCATAAGTATAATGTGTCATAAAAAATATATTTATAGACACACACAATAACACGTTATTTCTTTTAATTAGGAAATGGAAAAAGGCACTGTACTGATTATAATCCTAAAAACCCACCACATCCTGTCCACAGTAGTGTACAGAACATAATCCTAAACCCTACCACTCTGTCTATAGTAGTGTACAGAGCAAAATCTTAACTACCACTATCCTGTCTATAGTAGAGTACAGAGGATAATCCTAAAAAAATCTGCCACTGTCCTTTCTAGTGCTGTTTAAAGCATAAAATCCTGAAAACCTACCACTGTCCTGTCCACATTTTTTGGTGAGGACACGTGTAGTCTTGCATTCTAATGGGTTGCCTTTGAGCAAGCGGTCAGTTCTTGATTTTATATTGGTTGACTGGTCACATTCTGACCACTGACCTTTGGAAAACTTGCATGCTATTTCCAATTAAAGAAAAGTAAAAGTAAAGTATGTTATTTTTACAAGCAAATTTAAATAAGTAAAACTGTTTTTAAAAATTGAAAAAGCAGTCCCAAATATTCTTGCAACTTAAACAGACTCAAAAATGAATATAAACATGGTCTAAATAGCTGATGAAAACTGCACATAAAGCAAAAACAAAAAAACAAACCAAACAAAATTAAAAACTAAAAGACAACTTGCATTAAAATAAAAAAATCAACACAATATGATGTCAGCCAAAGGACTTTAAAGTTCAAAGTCCTTAATAAAGAGAAAGAGAGTTAAGTGTGTTTTCAAACTAATGTCTTTAAGTTACTGTTCTTTTAATGAGGTATTAATGAGGTAAGCAGCAAAGAGTGGAAGTTATGCTTTTTCAAAATAGCAAGCCTGAAAGATATTCTTATGAGTACCTCAACACAAATCATTAGCATACAATGTCATTAATATCATTATTGCTCAGTAACTATTGTCTAAGAGGAAACCCCACTACATTTGGACATTCATGCGATCATGTCCAAATGGCAACATTAAGTGAATGAGCGAACAACTTTCAGAAGATACAAAGATACATACGTTTGGGACATTTGCGTGTCAGCTGTTTGGTCCTTTGGCAAAGGTCAGGGTCACCAGATTTTAAGGTCAAAACCCGGGTAATGGTGTTAGTGAGGGTATCACACTGGGTCCAATCTGAAGGCTTGTACCGACACTCTGGAAATAGACAAATAATTTTTATTATTTTTAATTTTTAAATCAGAAAATGTTTTGTTGTGATCTGTAAACTGTTAGGACAGTGTGACCAGCTAGAACAAGATTAACCACATAAATTTCATCCTGGTCAACTAAAAGAATTTAGTATACTTTGTGGTTCATATATATCTCATCATGGCTGACTTAAAGAATTTAGTATACTTTGTAGTTCACATAAATTTCATTAATGATCTACTTATACAATTCAGATCTTATACCACTTGAATGATTTTTTTTTTTTAACTGTTTAATTTTAAGTATTTTTGTCAGTCTTTTTGCTTGTATAATAACTTTGATGGTGGGAAGTTCTTTTGTCACATCTTGATATTAATTTTGATCACTAAAGTGGAGCACAAAACAGGTTTAACGTATGATGCTTTAAAAATTTTATATATGGTGTATTGTTAAGTAATAGATATTATTGCTTTGAAATGTTCTTGGTATTTTTAGAACTTGGGACCCTGAAATAGACTGAAGGCATTCATTTCTTTACAAAGCTTTAGCCTTTGACATCAAGGTAGCATATTGATCTATTATGTACTGATCATTTTATTAGCTCTGATGTATCCAAGATAGGAATGTGCAACTTTGTAATCATATTGACTACCATTACTGCTCTGCTGTTAAAATGTGTGAATCATCAAAATCTGCCATTTTTAGGGAAGGCCCAAGTGTCAACATAAGCATTGAGCATAGTCTGTCATTATATTAAAAGTTTTGTTTAGTAAAGTCCCACATGTACAATCAAATTAGTGAATACAGAAATAATGGTTCAATTACATAAGCATTCTCCAAATTCAAATCATAGATCAATAGCAAATATGTACGACATATTTCTACGCCCATTCTTTCTTTATCAGTCAGTTAACTTACCACAAATTAACGATCACCTTTATGACTGGACTCGAGTTATGTCAAAATCAAAGTGATTAGGACTTCTTCAACAAAGTAACTTTTGGTCCATCCCATTGGGTGAATTTGTTATGAACAAGTATTAGTCAGAAAATCTACTCATCCAGTTGTAACTAGTTTGGATTGCTTCAGCAAATTCTGGCATATTTTTTACCCGGGTTATTTACTCCAACTCTTGACACCTAAAAAAATTAGCAGGTTCAAAATGTGACTTTATTTAATTTAGGTATCTATTTACTATCTAGCTTCTGTCCAAGTGGTGGTCTGACTTTATTTCATTTCGATAGGTATTTATTTAAATTGTAGTTTATATACAAGTGGTGGTCTGACTTTATTTCATTTCGATAGGTATTTATTTAAATTGTAGTTTATATACAAGTGCTGATCTGACTTTTGGTGTTACTTGTAGTTTTGTTTTCATTTGAAGACAGTGAGGCCAGAAGTGGAATGAGTCACTCTGTGTTGTAAAGTGCAGGAGAATGTATGCCAGTTTGTAGATGAATTTAGCAACCTAGATTTTAATGGTGGCAGAAGTAGACTGCATACAGACCAGTTTGTAGATGAATTTAACAATCTAAATTTTAATGGTGGCAGTAGACTGCATACAGAACAATGCAACCAGATACTTCAAACCAGACCTAAAAATCAATGTAAGTGTTTATTTATATGTATTTTGTATTTCTGATTTTAATTGGACAAATTTGCAATTGTTTAATTCTGTACTTTATTTAAATATTTTGTGTGCATAAACCATGAGTAGAAAAGGAATATATTTTATTTGTCTTATGTTTCTGATAACTGAAATTAAACTATATATAAAAGTAGTGAGTGAGCAAGAGAGTTAATATTAAACATTTTGAATTATATAAAATTCAAAACTTCAAATTCAAAAATCCAAATAAAACAAAAGACAAAAAAGGCATTTTTTTTTAAAAAGCAAAACACTTGTTAAGATACTGCAGAATAGGAGCCAACGTTAATCAGAGCAAAACAAAACAACAGCTGACAAAAAGCAAGTCGTTTTATATAATAAATATGTTCTATTGATGCATTTACTCAATTGTCATTTTGTAAAAATATGCTCAACCTAAGAAGGCGTATTATTTTGTATATGTAGCCATCCCCCAATCAATAACTTTTGGACTCACATTAAAATAAAACCCACGTTTAGCTGTGCACTCTCCAAACTTCTGGATTTATGACCCAAAGTCTGAATTATGAACTTAACAGTTCTTATCAACAACAGAATTATGGCAAAAAAGGTGGTTACGTGTACATGAGAAGATGATTCAAGAGTTCTAGTTTTCCCTGAAAACCTTCCTAATGGTAACCATTGTTACTACAAGAAACAACAGGAATAAACATTTGCACACAAGAGAACTGAGAGGATAATACGAGATGAAAGCTGAAGAGATTAATCAGAGCAGATGGAATTGAATAATCAAATATGCATGCTAGATACAGTAAAAGCAATGGGAGGGAGAAGTGTGCTTCAGAAGTTAACTGGGGTGGAAGAGCTATCTGATACCAGCCTAGGAGTTTAACATTCATGAGATGTCTAACCAACAGGCATAATTAACCTTCTGATGCATTTTATCACATACCACTGGTCTGGGCAGCAGTAAAGGCACCAAGCCGATGACAGGGTCTAGTGAGGGTCATGGTGTCCTTACAGACACCGGGGTCACCTTTCTGCAAAGTGAGCTGGCGCTGAATCTGGTTGGTGGCCTCATTACAAGGTGACCATGGGCCTTTTGTGTACTTGCAAGCTGCTGAGTGCAAAACACAAGCACGGTCACACCAGTGTCAAGCAGTCTCAGATTTTTTTTTTTTTTAAATATTGAGGCTTTGTGTTTGACATGCCTGTGCAATGCTCTAAACACACAGTTATGAGTTATTAGTGCACTTTTAACTGTAAGCAAGTATTCACTTTTGTAAGCAAGATTAATAAATTGAAGCAAGCCAAAGTAATGAAAGCAATTAAATCTGCATAGAGATTAATTATTTAATCTATATAAAATTGGTTTTTGAAAGGAATCTTTCACTTTACAGTGGTATTGGGCTAGCAAACAGATAACCCATTAAAACAAGCGGTCTCTACATGCAAAGCTTGAAAGTAAAATGTTTCACTCAAAGTTGAAGCTGCTAGCCTGAGCAATAAAAATAAAATGTCTTGTTCAAAACTGAAGCCACCAGCCTGAACAATGAAAATAAACTGTCTTGTTCAAAACTGAAGCCACCAGCCTGAACAATGAAAATAAACTGTCTTATTCAAAGCTGAAGCCACCAGCCTGAACAAAACAAAATATACAAACTGCAAGTTCTGCCTAGTTAAGAAGTTGTGATTATGGAAAAAAGTCCCTGCTCAATAATTTGTTTCTGACGGGATTATCATTTCTAAAAACAAAATATAATCATCAATGTTCAATTATACACACCTCTTAAAATAATCACACAAACAATAATCATTTGTGAAGTCTTCAATGATGACTATTTCTGATACCCTCTAACACATGTGATCTCGCTCTTGTGCACTGTTATATGGCTTCATCCATGTAAAAGTTCTCTTTAGTGTGTTCCCCACATTCTTTCTATTATTGAACCCAATTCAAAGGCTGCCTCTCAAGCTCAGACACACATTATCTTGTTCAGAGGAATTGTACTAATATTTTCACTGCCACCCGCACACACCCCCAAGCAGCAACATCTCGAAAGAATATTGCTAAAGCTACACTAATCACCAACAAAACAATGGCAAATCACCTAAGAATAAATTAAAGGTGTAATGTTTGGATACGTATTAAATACATTTTCCAATAAATGAATTAATAAACAATCTAAATTTTAAAATGTAAGTGTTGTTCTGCCAGCAATAACAAGCCAATGTGATGATAAAACTTTATATCAATTTCCAAATATATTTTGATTCCCAAGCAGAGGTGGAGGAGAATTAAACACCTTTAGGAAGTTCTGTTTACGAAGAATTCTGCCTGTACACTCCATCTACCCTGTCCAAATAACTAGGCAAATAAATTTTTTTCAAGTAATATTACAATAAATAGTGTAGATCAAATATTATCAGCACAGATTATTCAACACAAACCTAAAAAAAAATATATTACATATATTACCTGGAACTCTATTACCCTGTGAATACTATCAAATATCATAAATGCAAGAATGATACACACAACAGTTACTAGGCAATGATTCATACCTATTTCTCTAAAGTAGCCAACAACCCTCAACTAATTGCATAACAGTTACTGCCTAGTTCAAAAGGAAAGATGTGTCACTGTGTTGCACCCTGATCATTTGGGTATACTAATGCTGTGGGTACAACTTGAAACAGTGAAGAGTCACAAAATGAAAAAGTAAGTTTGTGGTAATTATCATCGAACGTGTCTGTTTAGCAGAGACAAGCATCTAGAAAGAAAAATAACTCACGTTTCTTGCATTTCTTTGTGATAGTTTTTTTGGGCAGACAGACTGAAGGATCTCCTTTCTTGAGAGTGAGTTCTCGAGTACGAGTGTTAGTAGAAGCCTCACATTCAGACCAAGTCCCTTTGTTGTACTTACAGGCTGAAATGAATTCAACATATTACTTAAAAAAACCAGTTTAATCCCAAATATTGTGAATGTCTAGATTTTTCAATTTTTCAAGTGGAATAAATACACATCAATCAAATTGCTATACTGATAGGAGTATCAATCTGTTTGTACACTCTTTCACCCGGAAACCAATATCATATGCAGGGAGAGAGAGAGAGAGAGAGAGAGAGAGAGGGAGTGTGTGTATGTGTGTGTGTGTGTGTGTGAACAGTAATATGAGTATATATATCACACTCTTACCAATATCCAACAAACATACATTTTATTTTCATTAATTCCTTCAATGCTATGAGGAAATCTTATTAGTACATTAAAATTAATAAAGTTAAAAAAGATAAACTACATTTGAGAGAAGAACTCTACTAAATTTGTAAATGTCATTTTGTCTAGTTATTGCAAAATCTAGTATGCTATTAATATTATAGTTTTAAACTGATAGTGTAATGGCATAAAAAACAGAACATTTCTTTAGGAATAGAAAACAAATATGAACAACAAAAGAAATAAAAACAGAAGAAATAAAAATATGTCTTTACAGACCGTTATATATTGTCTTCAACAAACACATTATAACTTCTCAAAATTATCGTATGTATGAACCGTATCATGTACACCTAATTATACGATAGAAAAACTTTTTTCTCTTCAGTAAACATATCAGAACTTATCAGAATACTATTTTATATGCAGTGTACACATTTGGATTACTCAAAATACAATTTTACCTTCAGTAACTTTACCTCTCTTCTTCATCTTTCCCAATTTTCCATTTTTACTTGATTTGTCTTTGCTGGATCTGCATGGCACTGTCTTTGTGTGGGTGGGAGGGCAAGTTGCAGGCTGATCTGGTAATAGTTTCATGACTTTACTCCTTGTCTGTTGGCCGGAACCACAAGAGGTCCACTCAGCTTTACGTGAATATTTGCAGCCTGATAGAAATGATGTAAGTCAAGGAATGTACAAATGTGTCTGTTACATTCAGAGAAACCTTTGGCAATCAATACAAAGTAACATCACCTGCAGTGTTTATAGTGCTAATGTTTTCAGGACAAATGTATAAGTGCCATTCAGTGTAAACTCTGTTATACAGAATTCTATTTAACAACTGTGAAAAAGCTTCTTCTTTACGTTAACTTCTTTTTCCCCACAGGAATTGCGTGAAAACTTTTCATCTGCAAGATGTTCTTAGTGAAAAAGCCAATCAGGCAAAACTGATAAGCAACGGGAGCTCCTTGCTTAGCAACCATGCTGACAATTTCAAACTTCTACAAAATATATAACTTTGATCTAATATTATTCTCTGACTTATTATTATAACCTGATGTTACTCAATGACATTCTGTCAGTATTTGGTAATGTAAAAATATAGAAGAGTATTTAATCATTTAAGAGGAAATTGCTGTCATTACAGAAAAAATTATTACATTTTCAGACTGAGTACAATTTTTGTTAATGGGTGTAAGTTTTCAAACTGCACTACTAATTTAATAATATATTTTAATTGTTTTAAACCTTTCCAATAATTTTAAGGCAATATTTAAATGGTTAACTTTGTGATACTTTTTTTGGTACAGCTAATACAATTTTTTAAATTTTATCCTCAAATCCTTTTAATATCTTAAGCACTTTTACTGATAGCAGCATTAAAATATTTCACAAACACACCATCACTTATGTTTCAGTAATCCATTCCATAAAATAAGCCCATTTTTATCTAAATTGGAATTTGACCCACCCAACCACACCCTAAAACCTAATAACTGCACTAAAAAATTACAAACACACGTACAAACACTCCATCACTTATGTTTCAATGTTCCATTGCATAAACTTTCAACAAGCCCAACATACCTGTAAAGTGGAATCTGACCCACCCTATCAATCAATCACACTCTACAGCCTATGTAGTCCATGAAGTGTTAGGCCTTATTACCCTTTTTGATTATGAAAGTCTCCAAACTGATTAATAGAATAGGCTACTTTGATATAAATGGCAAAAATTTGAAAACAACCCACAGAAATTATAATTTATAAATATTTTGAGCTTAAGGGAAAGGTTGTGCAAGTCCAAATTTATATATATATATTGCAACATCTTTAAATACATTGCTACTTGAAATAAAAGAAATATACAAGAAATATATTGAGTACCTGAAATAAGAACATCATTCTTATAAGCAATAGCAGAATATTTACACTCATACATGAAATAAGTACATGTGTTATTTATTGCAAACCAGATTATTTGCTTTAAAATCAAACATATATTTTTAAACAACTCAGTTTTTGCAACTATACCCTATATAAAAGTGATTTTAAAAAATTTTGACCAGTTACAAATAACAGGTATATTTCTAAACATCTTGGCCTTTTAAACTATTTCTTGTATATCACAACTGACATTTTTTATTCCTATAAGCATTTTTAACTATATCCTATATTGTCATTATGCTTCTTTATTGCTATAAAATCAAAATAACTGCTTGGCCCTTTTTATTTAAAACTATATCTTATTTCAGTACTACTACAGACATTTTTATTGTTATAACATAAAAAATTAATTGCCAAAATCCTTGACCTTTTCAAATACATGATCCTATATTACTACTACAGAAATTAAAATCAAATGCATATCTATAATCTCTTTTTTGGCTTTCACTGCTTTAAAATCAATGATTTATTTATAACCTCTTGGCTTTTTTAACTTCTCCACTTTGTTTCTTCTGTGGGATTTGCAAGGCACAGTTTTCTCACGGGTAGATGGGCATGTTGATGGTTGTCCTGGCAACAGATTCATCACCTTTTTCCGAGTCAGTATGCCTGGACCACAGTCAGTCCACCCCCCTTCTCTGGAATACTGGCAATCTGTATGAAACATCATTGCATGAGATGACTGAAACAACACTAGGATATCCAAGATCAATGAGGTCATCAATCTACAGTTTGACATAAAATAGCACTGCATGAGGTGAATAACCCACACTAGGATATCAATGCATTCCACAGGAAATGAAACATAAATGTAAAAATGTCAGTAACTGGAAGTTCAAATATGCCTTTACTTTTTCCATGTGACATTTCTCAGATACATTCGGGGTGGGGGGTGGAGGGGTAGAAGAATTTTATCCTAAAGCTAAAACAAATCCGTTAAGACCACGCCCATGTGAAAAGTTAGGCTACAGGAAATAGTTCTAATCTCACAAGCCTCAACTGAACTTGGCCTAAAGAGACTTTATGGCCACATTCCTAACAATAGCTAGACTACAAAATACAGCTCTAATCTCATAAGCCATAAATGAACTTGACTGTAAAAAGAACTATAAATACTATGTCTCTAACTCAGGGATATACTGGTTAACAAAATGACATTTTTTGGTCCCCTCTACTTGGAAGCAAATTGCATAAATTGATCTGTAGTGCTTTGAATGGGTCAAATATTAATGAGTTCTTATTTATTATGTCCATTCCATAGAGACAACAACAAATTAATCTAACTGAACCACTGAGTGTAATAATCTTTGGTGTATTCCCTTACAAGAGCAGAGTAAGCTTTGATGTATTCACACTCCCAGACAAGAGATGTATTCTCAAACAAGAGTGTAATAAACTTTGTGTATTAGATAAGAGCAGAGTAAGCTTTGATGTATTCCCAGACAAGAGATGTATTCTCAAACAAGAGTGTAATAAGCTTTGGTGTATTCACAGAGAGAGCAGAGTAAGCTTTGATGTATTCCCAAACAATAGTGGAGTGATCTTTGAATTCCTAAACAAGATTATAGTAATCTTTGATGTATTCCCAAATAAGATTATAGTAATCTTTGATGTGTTCCCAGACAAGAGTGTAGTAATCTTTGATGTATTCCCAAATAAGATTTATAGTAATCGTTGATGTGTTCCCAGACAAGAGTGTAATAGTCTTCAATGATTTCTCAAAGTGTAACAATCATCAATGTTTTTCAAATAAGATTGGGGAAACCTTTGATGCATTCTCAGACAAGAGTGGAACAATCCTAGATGCATTCTCAGACATGAGTGTAGAAATCTTTGATGCATTCTCGGACAAGAGTGTAGCAATCTTTCTCAGACATGAGTGTAGTAATTTTTAATGTTTTTCCAGACGAGTAGTAATATTTAATGACAAGAGTGTAGTAGCTTTTTATGTAATTCCATGCAAAGTATTGATTGCACTAAATATGAATGTCAAATCTGCCAAAATTACCTAAACAAGGTTTAAAAGGTACTGTTTTGAAATCTTTATTTCCTAGTTGCTCAATCTCATCAGGATTATTATAGTTAATACAATTCAAGAGTTCCAAACTGAAAAGAAAATGTTTTAGGCCTTTCTCGTTTCATAATGACAAAAGATCTGAAATATCTTTATCTGATGAGATGTGCATTAAAATGCAAGAAAGCACTGCAAGCAAAGAGAACCGTTAACTTCACACCATTTCATTTTCTCTGATAAACTGTTAAAATGCTAGTGACCATGATCATAAAAAGGAATACATTTCTTGACATATTTGAGTCAATACGGTAATCATTTCTAGTTCATTTGCTTAGCAGAATCCATCTCACTGTCTTAGTTAAGACACAAAGAAACCAGGTTTTTTTTCAAGAGGGCTCTCAATGATATATTTTGTTCAACAAAAAAAAATAGCAACTCTCTTTCCATCATTATAATATTTGCAAATTCATTATATTTATAGCTTTTTGGTAAATACAGTTATTTGCAACATAATTTCATTCTGTATGTGGTGACATTATCTTTAGTTGTCTTGTGTGTCTAAAAAGTTTGTGCATTGTGTGTGTAATAACTGTAAAAATCTTAAAGCTTTACAAGGCACTTTATTAAATTTTCTATTATTATTATTATTAATAAAAATAAATCTAAGAGGATGAAAATATATAGATTTTATTTTAAAGAAATTTTCCTGTGGGTCTTAGCTGTACCCATCTCTTAAAAATATTTTAAAGTTATTATTTCTCAGGAAAAATACAGTTAAACTAAAATAAAATGAAGTATACTAAAATGGGAAGTCTTAAAGATAAACTGTCCAAATATTAAATAATAGATTAAGGGACTTGATTAGTTGATAGTGTCAGACTCTTAACGATACTTTTGATACTTTAGACAACTAATTATGAAATGAAGAATATAATTCACGACAAGAAATGTTCATATATCTACTGCATGCAAAATGCCATGAATTAAACAGCAAACAAAAAACAATTCAAATGAAATCTTGCAGTACCTTGACTTGTGTCATTCACAGCTTCATCTACAGTTTCGCAGGGTCTGTGGAAAACTTGTGTAGGTGGGCAGTTTTCACCCTTCTTGAGATAAAAAGTTGCACTTTTCGTGTTAGTCACTGGATCGCACTCGGACATAGTTCCCTTACGAAAATACTTGCATTCTGAGACAAAAAGGGAAGCCTAACTACACAGAGTGTGATACAAATTGAGAGGTTTAAGAATGAAATATTTATGTAACAATGGAAAAATTCTTTTAAACTTCAGTTAAAAAAAATAATTCTTTTAAACTTCAGTAAAAAAAACATAATTGACCTGTCAGCAAACTAAATTTGTGGTTAAACAGTAATTCAGATATGGGGGTAGGGTATAACTATAATAGGAGAAATTTTATGTTATATTATTATAAGGGTACAAAACAAAAACGTGTGGAGGAATTTACATTAAAAACAGAATGTGTTATGAAGGGTACTGATACAAAATAAAGAAGTCATGTAGATAAGAGTTATAGGTAAAACACATTTATGTTAAGAGGGGTTGAGTTAAACAATACCAGTAGAATTTAACAAAAATAATAATAATAATTAAGCCCAAATTTTAACAGTAAGACCTCTCTATTAATGTAAAAATTTATTACTTAAGTTTACTATTTATAGAAATGAAAAATTTAAGACTTATATTCAAATATCACTAATAAAACAATAAACATGTATCAGATATGGTCAGCTAGTATATGTCAACAACAGGACAACACATATTCTGACACGTCAAACTGAACTGAAATTCAACATTAAAAGTGTACTGATTCAATACAATTCAATATCTACTTCAAAACCTGTGATATTTGATCGGTACAACTTCTGAGCTAAGCAACAGCTGCATGAAAGGATGAAATTTTCAGTTCTAGTTTGCAAATTTACAATGGACAAAACATCTTTAATCTGAGAAGTAACTATGCCTTTGCTTGATTTCAACTCTAGTTAGCAACATCACAAATAAATTAATAATACAATGGACAAAACATATGTAATCTGAGAAGTAAATTTGCACTCATTTAATTAACAGGACCAAAAAAAAATATAACCAAAATATAATTTAAATGGAAACAAAATCAATGTACAAATTGACAACAAGAAAATGATGTGTCCACATAGTCATATTTAATTTTACAAAGAATTAAGAAAAATGATCTTGGACTCATTACTGTGACTATGAGCTTGTAGTTGAATGCGTTGCCGACTACTGTTTTCACCAGCTGCAACAACAGCAATCAGCAAAACAGTACAGAAGATTGCAGGCATTGGACCTGCCAGCCTCATTTTTCTATATTAAAAAAACAAAAAAAAAAACAACCCATAACAATAAATGAGTGTCTCATGACTATTAATTTTCTACACACACATGCTCCAAAGAAACCCCCACAACTATATAATACATGAGCATCTCATGGTCATTCATTTTCTGCACACACACCCGAAAACCCACAACCATAAATGACCATCTCATGGCCATTCATTTTCTACACATGAAAAAAAACCCAAAGGAATCTCACTATTGCATGTATAACACAAAGTAATTTAACACATAAGACAAGAAATAAATCTCTGAATGACAACAAGAAAAGTGTACTAGGAGCAAGACCACGAGAGGAAAATACAATTATTTACATGTATAAAGAAAATGTTATGTATCTGTCCAGTTACAGAAGTAGAATAGCATTTTGAACTTTACTGAATTAGGCTGTACATTGTCCAGTATTTCACTACAACTGACGACTGCTCACTGAATTAGGCTGTACATTGTCCAGTATTTCACTATAACTGACTGCTCACTGAAGCAGACTATACATATTCCAGAAGTTTACTATAACTGACTGCTCACTTAAGCAGACTGTACATAGTCCAGTAGTTCACTATAACTGACTGCTCACTGAAGCAGACTGTACATATTCCAGTATTTCACTAGAGTTGACTGCTCACTGAAGCAGGCTGTACATATTCCAGTATTTCGCTACAAGACTGCTCACTGAAGCAGACTATACATATTCCAGTATTTCACTATAATTGACTGCTCACTGAAGCAGAATGTACATATTCCAGTATTTCACTAGAGTTGACTGCTCACTGAAGCAGGCTGTACATATTCCAGTTTTTCAGTTTTCACTAGAAAGTAGAATTGACTCTACTCTACTGAATTATTCAGCAATCAGAACTTTGAATCTGGTTGATGTTGTACATGTATTCAGTAGCTAACTCTTTATCAGTGTATGCTCACTAAATCTGCCTGTATATCTTTGGTAGATAATTATGACTGTAAATGCTCAGAGTTAGACTGTTAATGTTATGTACAAAGTATGCCATAGTTAATAAGAATGAACTTGTATTACTATTATGCTCACTGATTCTGGCTGTTTATCTTCAGGTGTTAATCATAAATGAAATGCTTGGAGTCGGAGTCGGACTGTTAAAATGTATTCAGTAGTTAATAAGAATAAATATATGTTCATTAAATCTAGCTATATCTCTGTCTTCATTACAAATGGGAGTTTATGTTTGTCTCATTTAATACTGTGTTTAAGCTCAATGAAGTTCAGTACACACACTCTTATATTTTAGACATTGGGATGCAATAAAATATGTTTATTAAAACCGACTACAAGGTGAAATGGTCTAGCCTTTTGTTGAACTGATCAAGTGTGAACATGATTTTAATGTCTGGCATCACTAACTATTGAAATTCTGTAGAAAATTTCTCTACAATCAATCATCAAATTAAATTTAAAAAACCATAACTGAATCAGAGTAGACAAAATAACCACAAACTCTCAAGAGCTCTGTTGGTGAGACAGCTGGTGAATGCCAATTTGACAGTAATTAATTAAACACAGTATTAAATGAGACAAACATAAACTCCCATTTGTAATGTATTATGAAGACAGAGAGCACTCATGAACCTCAATTTGAGAGTAATTAATTAAACAGTGCTAGATGAGATACAAAATGAACATAACTGTCATTTGTAATGTAGGCAAGAACATTGATGAACCCCAATTTGACAGTAATTAGACGTGCATGGTAGATGAGACACAAACATAAACTCCCTTGTGAAGAAGGTGAGAACCTAGATTAATCCAACCCTCTGGTAGACTACTGTGACAAATAACCATACAGTTTCCTTTGCAATAAGTGAAATACACAGAGGAAATTTTACAAAAGATAACCATAAAATAATAACATTTTAAAAAAAACATACAAGTACAACTATAGTCTCTATTGTAATTTGTACTGCATTTTGACTGAGTTCATAAACTTCTATGAATAAAAAGATAACCCTTATTTGTCTAAAAGAGGAAGTATTAAAAACTGAGATATAGTAACATGATGGTTTGAAGAAAACCACTGGATAAAAGGATTATTACTAATGTACAACACGAAGTAAGTTATAATACCATGATGGTTTGAAGAAAAACACTAATACTAATAGTCTAATGTAAACATAACTTTACTTCATAAGTTATATAACATGAAGGTTTGAAGAAACACTAATGTACAATGTGACTTTACTTCATAAGTTATAATAGCATGATAGTTTGAAGAAAAACACTGGATTTACAACATAACTTTACTTCATAAGGTATTGACTAAAAATTATTTAAACTGACTTCACTATCATAATTAAATTTCTGAAAAATTTTTATTTAAAACTTTCAAAGTACAATAATTCGATTTTTAATAATATATTTTAGCAAATGAGAGTTAGTTTACATGAGTCTGCTAGCTATGCTTTTTTCCACCAATCAATAATCCTTTCTTTGTTTAAAATTAAACTTTAAAAGAAGGCTAGATGAATGCCTTTAAAGTTAAAAGACTAGGAACATTTTCAGTTTTCTTTTGCTGCTGTACAACACTTAACTTTCAACATTTTGCCTAGTATCCGAAATGATAGTTTGTCTAGACCAGGAGTGCACAAACCACGGGCCGCGGGCCACGTGCGGCCTGAGACAGGACTCTGTGTGGCCCCCGGAGGACTTTATTTCATTATTTGTGTTGTGTTTTTTTCTGACTTGCGGCCCTCAACACACTATCAATTGGAAATTTGGCCCTCTGGCCTAAAA
This sequence comes from Sinotaia quadrata, assembly GCA_028829895.1. NCBI lineage: Eukaryota > Metazoa > Mollusca > Gastropoda > Architaenioglossa > Viviparidae > Sinotaia > Sinotaia quadrata. The sequence goes on along the minus strand of CM054181.1, from coordinate 7,554,353 downwards.
AGTTTGTACCTCCCTGGTCTAGACATTAAAAAACATCAATTTCTTGTCTAGTCTTCCTAGACTCTTAGAAAAATACTGGCTTTTTCAGTTTTTGTCTTCCTAATCCCTTTAAAAACCCCATCCAATGTTCTGCCTAATCTCTTTAAAAAAGACATCCATGCTCTGTCTGTCTAATCCTTTTAAAAAACCCCACCCATGCTCTGTCTGTCTAATCCCTTTAAAAACCCCACCCATGCTCTGTCTGCCCAATCTCTTTAAAAAAAAAAAAAAAAAAGACATCCATGCTGTCTGCCTAATCCATTTAAAAATCTCATCCATGCTCTGTCTGCCTAATCTCTTTATAAAAAACCACTACTTGTTTGGTCTGCATAGTCCCTTATAAAAACGTTTATTTTTTTTCTGACTAATTCCTTTTAAAACACCAATTTTTGGTCCACCTAGTTGATTGTAAAAAAAAAAATCTAATTTTGTTTTGGTCTTGATTAGTCCATTATAAGCACACTGCATCACTGGTGGAAATAATATATCGTAAACACAGTTGGTGTACTTTTTTACTTTTATCTGGATTACTTTCTATGTAGCTTTTTGCTACCACATTTTGACTGAGAGATTGGAGAAAATGTATCCTGTACTGCTAGTGTTTTTTGTCTCTGCCCATGTAGTGCTAACTCTCTCCTACTTCACTGCTAGTGCTGAAAGATCTTTAACACTTTCTAAATTAAGCTGGAGCATTTAGCTTCCCTCCCTCTTCAGTCTTAAGGCCTGTCTTGGGGTCTAAGGTGGAGGTGGGAATTAAACTAAATGCAGGCAGATCTTGATCAAAAAAGCTTCAGTCTGGGAAAAAAAAGGACAGATAGAAAGATACAAACAACTTAGCTGCCCATGTAGTGCTAAATTTCTCCCACTTCACTGCTAGTGCTGATAGATCTTTAACACTTTCTAAATTAAGTTGGAGCATTTAGCTTCCCTCCTTAAGGCCTGTCTTGAGGTCTAAGGTGGAGGTGGGAATTAAACTAAATGCATGCAGATCTTCATCAAAAAAAGCTTCAATCTGATAACAACAACAAAAAAAAGGACAGATAGACAGATACAAACAACTTAGCTGCAGTAGTACTATACTGAAAATAAATTGTTATTGTGTACTGTTCAAAGAGTTTCAACTCATCAAGCTTAAAATTTGTAATTATTAGTAATAATCTGACCAGTAATTAAGCTGATTTTTAAAGTTTGGCAACAGACATAATTAACAAATAAATTAAAAACAATAAACAAATTTTAATATATAATTAAAAATAAGTAATAAACTTTACTGTACATATGCTTACAAATAGATTCTAATACATTAATTAAAGGCCGTTCATTAAAAAAAAATAATGATTTCTTTCCCATAGCTAGCAAACACTTCTTCATTGCAGCCTTTTCTTTCAATATACCACTTACTGCTCCACCAAACAAACAAAAGCAAACAATCATCTTAGCCTCCAGTAACTTGGTGCACCTCCAATCCCTATTCACCTGCAGTACCACCAACCATATCACCCACAGACTTGATTAGCAAGAATGACATATTTCTTAAAAGTAAAAAAAAAAGCTTTAAAAAATATTTAAAAGTAAAATAAGCATCAAGTTATTTAAAACATAATCCCAAAAAAGAAATCGGGGGAAAAAAATAAAACATGAGCAACAAACCCACTTCTTCCTCATAGTTTCAAGAAAAGCAAGGTTCCAATGTAATTACACATCTGTTTTCTAGGGCTCTGGCATCAAAAAGAACAGTCAGTAAACAGCCATTGATGGAAGCCTCTTGACAAGGCTGTCTAATTTACGAGGACTAGGTTTGTTTCTTTCACTGTGGTTGCCTGGTACAACAAAGTGCTTGGTGGTGGGTGATGAAGGGAATTGGAGATAGGAAGTTGAACAAAGTGACAGAGTGGAGAGGAAAGCTAAAGTGATTGGGAGTGTGTGCATGTGGAGAAGGGGGTGGGTGGGTGGTTGAGTAGATAAGAAGAAATCCTGGAGAGAAAAAATAGCACAGTTTAAAAGGAAGCTAGAGGAAAGAAAGAACTGGATGAATGGGTGGGGTGGGGGGAAATGGTTGAGTTTAATTTCAATACATTTATGTGTGGCTGATGTGCCTTATGACAGAAGATAACAAAATACTGTCTCATCAATCTTTAAGATTATTGAGATAGCCTCTTCAGAAAGAAGATTATTATGAGATTACTGAAACTGTCTTTATAGAGTGATAAGATATTACAAGATACATAATAATACAGATAGTCAAGACATTGCAAGATATATAATAATTAATACTACAGAGAAATAAGATACTATAAGATTACTGAGACTCTTCAGAGGAAAAATACTATAAAATTAGAGACAGTTCCTCTCCAGTGAGATACTATTAAATAACAATGGTTTCTCTCATTAAATGTACATTTGTATATTGAATGACTGAGACTGTCCATCTCTCTAGATATATGAAATTAGAATATTACAGATTTTCTCTTCCCAGAGGCCCACTGTCTCTCTCAAGAAAAGATACAAGATAAGTACCTCTCCAGAGAGATATTATTAAATGATGAAGACTTCTCTAAGTAGAGATAGCACTAAGGTACATATATACTGATTGATAAGTCTTCTCTCATGAGCGATGACACTTCAGGTACATGTATACTGACTGATGAAGTCTTCTCTTTGAGAAATGAGACTACAGGTACATGTATTGATTGATGAAATCTTCTCTTTGAGAAATGAGACTACAGGTACATGTATTGAATGATGAAATATTCTCTCATGAGAGATGACATTACTGGTGCATTTATACTGATTGATAAAAGTCTTCTCACAACAGGGATGACATTGCAGGTACATGTCTATTGATTAACACAAAAGATCAACATTTAAATCTGTCCAACAAGATGATGCTAAGATTAAACACTTACCAAGTGATGACAGTGATTGATAAATCTAACAAGATGATGCATACTAAGCTAAAACACTTACTAAGTGATGACAATGACTGGTAAATCTAACAAGACAATGCATATAAACACAGAATGATGTGATGACATTGACAATCAAGTAAATCCAACAGCTGGTTGGGCCCTTCACCATTTGTAATCCATAAGTCTTGTGCATTGCTAACTAAAAAAAAAACCCCAAACATTTTGCATAAATAAATCCAACATTATAACATTAGTTAGATTCATAATATTTGAACAAAAAATATATATATCTCAATAAATCTACATGGGCATTGATAGCGTAGAAAAATTTTCTATCTGAATATCGATGATGTGACATGTCAGATACTAATTAAGCAGAAAATATATTTTCTAATGATAATTACTGTTGAAATTAGTGAAGATATTCCTAAGCCTTAAGTAAATGCCCATAGATTACAGCAACCATTCTAAAAAACAAGCAAGCTGCCTTTGACCATATATATTTCTAGAACATAAATTTATATTAATATCCTTCACACAGAAAGCACTCAAATTTAAATCATATAAGCAAATGCACTGATAGTTAAAGCCATAAACAGAAGTATAAATAACAGTAGTGACTGTCCTTTTGAGTACAGCAATCAACAGGCTAGAACTGAAACATGACCAGATTGCTAAGGAAAGTGTAATTGAACTTCCAATGGTATCCAGACCATGCTCCAAGGTTAGACAGGAACACCAAGCACTATTAATAGATGAGCTTATTTAAGTGCACCAGGCATTTTACAATGTACTCCACTGTTAGAGGGCTCAAATACTAATACAAGTAATAGGAACAATGAGCACTAAACTGTGTACTCAACTGTTGGGCTCAAATAGGAGCACCAGACATTGTACAAATCAATGTACTCCATTATTAAATGGGCTCAAATACTAATAGGAACAAGAGCACTAAACCATGTACTTCACTGTTAGATGGGCTTATATAGGAACAAGGAGCACTATACATGTACTCCACTGTTAAACGGGCTTGAATAGGAACAACAGGCACAATACAATGTACTTCACCATTAGATGAGCTCAAATAGGAGCACTAGACATTATACAATGTACTCCACTGTTATATCATAGATGGTCTCAAATAGGAATAATGGGCACAGTATAAAGTACTCCACTGTTAGATGGGCTCAATTAGGAATAATGGGCACAATATAAAGTACTTCACTGTTAGATGGGCTCAATTAGGAATAATGGGCACAATACAAAGTACTTCACTGTTAGATGGGCTCAAATAGGAATAATGGGCACAATACAAAGTACTTCACTGTTAGATAGGCTCAATTAGGAATAATGGGCACAATACAAAGTACTCCACTGTTAGATGGACTCAATTAGGAATAATGGGCACAATACAAAGTACTCCACTGTTAGATGGACTCAATTAGGAATAATGGGCACAATACAAAGTACTTCACTCCTATTCCTAATATAAGACATCACTTACAAATAACTGCTACAATTCCAGTACCTCTGCAAATGTTAGAACACTTTATCTATGCATAATTATTTTTAAATAAAGTTTGATGAACAGTTAAACATATTTCAGTATGTATTATTACTATTATTAAACATGTGCCTAATCTGTATATACATATTTAACATCACAATTCTTTATTACTGTAAAACTGATCAATACTGCAGTTGACAATGACTCTTTGACTTTAAGTTTAAGATATATCATGAATAGAGTTCACTGTTAGTGTTAAGAACTGGTGATTTGTGTATGGGTGTCTGTGTATACATATATGTCTACCGATTTATTACAAAAAAATTGTAAAGTAATGCGAGTGCCACCTCTGAATAGCTCTTACAACTCCTAGCTACCAACATCCAATTTACAGCTACTAAAACAGCTACTAAAAGTTGTAAAACTCAAGACTAATAAATAAATAATGCAGTATTGTAAAACTATGCATGCTCATGAAGAGATAAAATGTGATGCCAGACTATATACTTACAACTGATGAAATCAAGTTTCACATCAGCTGCAGATGATTCACCACTTCAATATACAGGCTACATACAGAGTTCAGCTTAAAAAGTTTAATCATGAAGTACAGACCAGTTTTAATGATTTCCAATCTTGTAACTTGAATGACTTTAGTTAGTATTCCAAAATCATATCAGACTGCTTCTATTATAATAAGTACTGTCTATGAATTGAATGCTGAGACTATAAATGTCAGTGGTGATGGTGTTACTGTTAATGTAGGCTCTACTGTAACTAATAAAAAGTAATAGACTAATAGATGAGTTATTGGACTTAGGGCTCGGTACACCTAATAATTTGTATTTTCAATAAATTCATCTCTGATCAACCTTAGTGTTTTGGGAGGAAAAAGCTAATTTGAGATGTCTATGTGGTGTCTTAAACATACCTTTTCTTAATAAAAATAAATCAACCACAGTGTGATGATACAATTAGCCTATACAGAAACTATCTGAATACTGATGACATACACAAATCTACAGGGGCATCAATGATAATTAGATATAACACTATTAAGAGCAAATATATCTAGTGGGCATCAATGATACTTAGATATAACAGTATTAACTGCAAAATCTACAAAAAAGCACTGATGATGAACAGTAAATCTTCATGATCATGTTTATCTAGGCACTGATGATAATCAGATATAACAGCATCTGGAAATGAATAATTACAATAAATCTGTCTGGAGAGAGATTGTTCAAAAATCTATCAGGACATTAATGGCATACATTAAATATATCTGGACATTGAGGATAAACAGCAAATTGAAATAGCAGCTGATGTACACAACAAAACTAACTGAACTTTAGCAATGATGATGATGCCCATCAAATCAGTCAAGGATGTGTCACAGAGACACAACTCTAAATGGATGGCTGATGAAGAAACAACAAATCTAAGTTCTAACAGATTGTAGGTCTACCTGCATGAAGTAGATGATAAAGAGAAAGAAAATATCTGCTGGACAATATACTATACCAAGGTTTCTCAATGACTGAATCAGTGAATGAAGTTGCTAGAAGTTCCTGGAGAGATTGTGAATGAAAGAAAATAAGCATCATGGATATAGTAATATTTAAGCAGGGATCCCTGAGACCTACAGATTATTTCAAGATCAGACAAAGTGTTTTAAACCAGTGGCAGTCAAAGAAATGTCACAAAAAGATGAGATTTTGTTTGATACTATTGTAAACAGGTAGCCAGTGAAGAATGGAGTGATATGCAAAGGATCTGTTTGAAAAATCTAAAGATGACCCTAGCTGCACTGTTCTGAAGATTTTAAAATTTCTGAAAAAGTAAAATAAAGTGCATTGTAGAAATTGACATAGGAGAGAATCAATATCAACTGTCGAAATACTGTAAAACTAGTTTCTTATAGATGCTGTGAAAGAAGACTTAAATAACATCAAATTTAACTTGATGAGCAGATGAAACATCTAAGTGGGAATTGAATGTGATATTGTATTAATTTCAACAAGCTTCATTTGTTACACTTCATAGATGATGGCTTTAATTTTAACCCTTTAACTGGCTTGTTTCTCCAAATTAAATATAATTCCTTGATAATTTTTCTGTTTTTATAAATGCATATGAAAGGTTCTAAATGAAATCATAAAGTGAGAACAAAAATAATACCTGAAAAAAGTGATAATGAACAAGATTACTGACATCTCCAAATGAATTTCACCACTCCTGAACTCTACTTGAACATGGCATTCAACAAGTAATAATGAACAAGATGGATGATGTAACCCACTGAATATCACTTCTGTATTTTATGAACATGATAGTGATCACAATTACTGATATCTCCCACTGAATATCATCTCTCTCCATGATTATTGATATCTCCCACTGAATATCACCTCCCCTACACTCTAAATGAAATTTAAAAAATAAATTAACATGCCCTTTCAAGTTTCATTAAATGAAGAGTTAATTAAGACTAAAACAGGATCAGTATTAAAAAGAAAATGTTTTAAAATCTTAAAAAAACACACACACTGTAAATGGTTATTGAACATTACAATCTCTTTTAACAAAATTATCAAGACATTTTTTTTAAATCACCAAATTTCTTTCTTCCCCATCACAGATTGCAATCTAAAGATTTTCAACACAGGCTGTAAAAAAACTTGCAAAAGTCCATTAGGAGCAAGCAGTAATAGTAAATACCTTAGACAAAGATGAAAATAGTGTGTGTGAGAGAAAGAGATTATTGTGTTTGGGTATGCATGAGAGAATATATGTATGAGACAGTAAGCCTGAGTGAGACTAGGATGAGAATATGAGAGACTAGAAAGAGAATGTTGGAGTATATGTGCTTGTAACTGTAGTGTAAGACTAAGAGAGAGAATGTGTTTGGGTATGCAAGAGAGAATGTGTTGAATATGTAAGAAAGTATGTTGGCAAAGAGGAGGTGCAAAGACAATGGAGTATGCATGTGTATGTATAATAATAAATGTCATAATAAGTAAAAATCTTCTGCTCATATTTACCCGCATTACTTATTTGGTTCTGTGTTACCCTATATCAGGGGTCACCAACCTTTTTGATACTAAGAGTTACTTCATGGGTACTGAGTCATACGAAGGGCTACCAGTTTGATACACTCTTCTAGTTTGCCTTTAAACATTATTAATAATGTAAGTCTTAGAAAAGGCCTACGGGCGACTTATGTGGTCTTTGCAGGCGACCTGGTGCCCGCAGTCACCTTGTTGGTGACCCCTGCCCTATATGATGTGATTAGTGTTGTTTGTTTATTAAAGATTTGCAATTTTTCTTTTTACAGTATATAATTATAAACAAAGTGCTAGCCATATATATGTGTGTGACAAAATCTTTTACAGATAGTGTACACACTACACGAGAATTGAAAAGGAATAAATAAATATTTGTCAAAATAATTAATAAAATTAAAATAATACTAAAGCAATAATAATCTGGGAATTACTTATTTAAAGCCAGAAACTGGAGTCTGATTAACTGGGCATCAAAGCACTCACTACAAAATACACAAGCAGAGAGAGATAGAAATTATAAATGAAATAAATAGTTGTTGTGGGGGGGGAGGGTGAATAATTACGTCTGACGGAAACAAAAACTTTAACACGGATATAAATCACTGGTCTCCATATAATACATATTTTTTAATTTTCTGACAAATAATTTAAACACAAGCGCATATGACAAAGTAATACGGTATTAAGTGTTAAACCATGCTAGCTTCGTTTTTTTCTTTTATTTTAAAGAGAGAGAAAATGGTTGGGGTTGGGAAAGAGAAGACAATTCAGGAGCTATTCTCTTTAACAAATATTAAAAAAATCTGCTCTTGCTCTCACTTCCCAGTAAGTTAAAAAGCAATATAACTTCTAAGAATCCATCTGTCACTATTATGCGATCGCTGTGGCAATAGCAGACGTACTCAGTCAGACAGTTCATCAACATTCCGACTCTCGCTATCATCGTTCTCAAGTTTGCCGACTGCTCGCCTAGGGAAATAGGGCCGCTTGTTGGAAAACATGTGCTGGGGATAGTAATGATACAACCTTTGCTGTTTTCCACATGTCATGTCTCAGTTGGAACTATCCAGGGAATAGGGGGGGGGAGGGGTTGGCGGATGGAAACACGCCAAAACTACACGTCACCCACCCAACCACCACCAACACAAAACCTACTCTGAAATAAATATTCTGCGACAATGACCAAGAACATAAGTTAATTATGAATACGAACGTGCTATTGCGCTCTATATCGATTGCTAACGATGTTACAAGATAAAATTAAATAATGAATAAACAAAGGCATTTCTAATAAAGTAAATTATAGGTGACAATGAGTAAAACAATATATAATTCCTGTCTAAGCAACTTACCTAAATAATCAGATGTCTCTCACTGGATGCCCTTTGTTCACAACGGCTGGGTGTGACTTAGGATACCTCCAACTTGACTCGCTGAATGACTACCACAGTAAAACTCGCTTCGAATCAAAGCTATGGTTGTAAGGGAAATCCAAGCAGCGCGCGCAGCGTCTGACGTCACAACTTTTACCGCGATACGTCAGGTGCCCTGAAAAAAAAACATACCAAACAAATATAATAAAATATACAATAACTCATTCAAGACCAAACTAGCGGCAGGATAAACTAGAACACTGACTTACACACCTGTTTATTTATGAATTAAACCATTTAGAATAGTATCATTCACTAATATCGACATGTACGTTGTTTTCAGGTGTTTCTACAACCCCCTTCCCCATGGTCCATCTTTTATGAATCACCTGAAAAAAGCAAAAATGTGGAAGCCGAGACTGAGGGATAGAACGGACAGCGAGGCAATTAAGTATATATGTATGAAAACAAAACAAACATTCTTATTTGCAGGGACATTACGGAACGTGATTTAAAAAGAAACGAAACTAAAAGAATCTGTTTGTGCGTATTTTATAGAGTAGTAAATAAATAAATTAAAAAAATAATTTAAAAATCTCTGCACCCAATGTTGTCATCATTATACCTAATCTAATACAAGAATAGTTAAGTTCCAGGACTTGTTTATGGTATTATAACTGCAGCCAAGTCAGTGAAAATGGGTTCGGTTCCAATCGGTTTCTCTTAAGAGGTGGGGAAGCCGAAACTATAAAAGTGGTGATGGTGGTGGCTGGAGGGGGGTAATATTGCACCGTACTTGGCAGGTATGTAAGTCAGATACTAAGATGAACCTTCAGGGCGCGAAATCGGCCGAGGCCGGAAGCGCTTCCCCAGATATCAATCGATAGACATACAGGAGGGAGGATAATAATAAATAAAGTACCGCATCCCAAACGCTAACAAACAAAAACAGTTATTTCCCATTCTGCGGGGTGGTAGGAGGGAGGAACAACCGCCCCCTCACACACACGTTATTTTCCCTTTTCCTTGCGCGAGAAGGGGGAGCAACACCCCCCCCCCTCGCCTTTCTACCGCCCTTTCCAGACCAAGATCCGAGATATATTATTTCTTGATCTGAACACTACGACCATTTGCGTCATAAATATTTTCGCTGGAAAATAAATTTGTCATTTATCGTGCGAAAAATGTTTCACCTCTTCCCCCCGCTCAACAGACGGCGTCCGAGAGTACTCGCCCTCTCCCCAACAATCGTACCCCAGTGCATTCTCTCGTTCTCAAGGGAAACATAGGCCTATTTTTATTTATTTTTGTTGCAGATATGCCCTTTGCAGAAGAAATTAGTATAGGCAAGACGAGATGGTAGAACTGTTGCTGTTGCATATATCGACAAAAGTCAGATATATACCATAACCATCCTAATTATAATTCTTATCATAATTAGCTGAATCAATATAATTATAATCGTAATAATAACCATAATCAGCCGTCACCAATCTAAATATGAATTTACAAGGAACTCAGTTTGAACATATAATTAAACAATTTTTTTATTTTCACTCTGAGAAGGGACTTATTATTATTTACATATAAATTATTTTGTTTTGTTATACTATTCGTCAGTTTTATGAAGACTGTGTATTATATGGTTATATAATTATTGTAATGGTCTTAGTGCCGAGATTTTTTAAATTATTTTAAGTCACATAGAATACATTATTCAGAGGCTATGTGTTAGTATGTTTTTCCCACACTAGAATGCAGTGATGATCTGTACCTAGTCATTCCAGTGGTTTACAGTACAATTGAATTAAAAATAACATATCTTCAGCATACCCGAATAATTTATATTCAGAATACAATGACTTCTTATTAAGACAATAAATAATATAATCTGTCAATCCCTTTATTAGTTTGGAATTAGGAAGATATTCTGATAATTTGATTCAAAAGCTTAATCATTGAATATACATGTTTATGTTAATAAAAGGTCAGTGTCCAGTTGAATATTGCATTGTCTGATCAGTAATTTACATTAAATATAATTTTATTCTCAAAGCAGATGTAATATCTAGCTAGTTAACTACCAATTGTACATGCACAATTAATATATTAATGTGTACTGTGTTTTTGTATGTTCATTATATACGTCTTTAAAAAACTTTTCACACATAGTTCTATCAGTTCATTCTAAAACCCCAGTATTTTAATTCAGAGAGCTTTTCACACAAGTTCTATCAGTTCATTCTAAAACCTCAGTATTATAATTCAGAGAGCTTTTCACACATAGTTCTATCAGTTCATTCTAAAACCTCAGTATTTTAATTCAGAGAGCTTTTCACACATAGTTCTATCACTTTATCAGTTCATTCTAAAACCTCAGTATTTTAAGTCAGAGAGCTTTTCACACATAGTTCTATCAGTTCATTCTAAAACCCCAGTATTTTAAAGTCAGAGAGTTTGTTTATTCAGTCTCACCTCGTGGGGAGATTGATATATACTGACAACGGTTTTCAACCACAACCACGTGCCTGTGTGTGGGCGAACAATGTAACCGTGTTTAAAAACATTTTAAAACGTCTGTTGTAAAAGCGTCAATCATGACTGACTCAGTGACTGACTTAGACTTTATTCTCTGGCCCGGGGATAAGAGTCAACCAGCAGCCAGAGTAAGTGATTTAAGTTAGTGTGCATCAAACAGCAGTCACAGTTATGCTGATTTGCATCAACCGGTAGAATAATGCTGGTGTGTATCAATACTGCTTGAAAATTACTGGAAAGTGACAAAGTTCCATAATTAGTATTCTTTTACTTATTTTTTTTAAACATGTATTTACTTTAAAAGAACTTAATTTATAGCAACATCAGTTGTTTATGCTTTGTCATACCGATCCCATAGGCTCACTCAGTGCACACCCAGGGGTTCATCCGTCGTAATTAGTTAGCAGCTGTGTGAGAATTGTATAGTTTGGACGCAAAATGAATAGACATGTAAATCTCTCTCCCCACCCTTCCCTCTCCCTCCCTCCTGAACAGCAGCTAACTGAACTACGCTCAACAAACATGACTGATGTAAAAATAACTCTGGTGTGAATCGAAAGCTAAACATACACACACGCTCACACATTCAAAAACTTGTCTTTGTCGGCTGCCTTCACTACTACCACAGTACCAGTGATTCCGGTACGAGTACTGAAGGGGAAGTAAAGGGCGGCAATTAACCTACTTGGACGCCTTCACCTCTTACGCCCCTTTCTAGTCACCCCAGGGAAGGACCAAGGAAGGGGTCAAGGATCACTAAGGAAGGATGTGTCGCCAGCTTCAGTACCACCGGGGTAGCGTAAAGTGAGATGCCAGTCACAAAGAACTTCACTACCCACCTACTTCCGGAAGGGCTTCGAACTGAGGAATGTAGTCCATTTGGGTGCTGTGAAAAAACTACTGTCAGTCACGGATAAACTTTAACGTCAAACTCAACTTACTCGAATACATGTGAAATATTATAAGAGCGAAGATAGGTTGGTACATCTCAAATTCGATCCTTAGCCAAAGCTAAATAAATATTATATGTGTTTCTGATTGATATGTCGGTTCCTTTCACCATGCGTTAACTGTATGATACAGGTTTACATGCATGTATGTGTGGGAACTCTATGTTTATCTCTTAGGCCTTAGGGAGAAGTTTGAAGAGGGTGGAAAATGGAGCCTTTGATGTAGGAATTATGTGAGATCTGGTAGGTGTATGGTGTGTGCGCGCGCGTTTCCTTGGCATAGAGCTAGAAAGATACCATTGTAGGTCTATGGGAAGACTAAATTCCTATCAAATTCATTTCATTGTCTGGTCAATATACTTTTTATTTATGATTTGTGATATGAAATCAACTAGCAAGATTATGTTGAATTTGTGATGTGAAATGAATTTGTGATGTGAAATGAATTTGGCCTGCAAAAGAAACTCGTAAATAAAGAGTAAAACGAAACAACCACATGACCTTTTAGAGTTCTCACGTCCGGGTGCTCTTTCAGTCTTTCCCCTCTTTATTAATTCCTGACATTTCTTTCACTCGGTTCAGAATGTCACGCAACACGTCTATGCTTTAATGCGTCACGCTACGACAATTTTCGCTTCCGGTCTTCACGCACGCATTATACGATCTGTGATTCTCTCGACGCACGGATTATACGATCTGTTGTCAAAGCGTACGGATTATACGATCTGTTGTCAAAGCGTACGGATTATACGATCTGTCATCTCGATGTTCCTACATTATTTTGATTTCTCCTCGACGTAACTGCTCTTGGTTGGTGCATCCAAGCTGCTTCTTTGTTTTTAATGTCATTCCGATTTCCGCCTTGTGCATTTTTTGTCACCTCGTCCTACTTCCTGATACATTCCAACATCTCGCCCTAGTTACTGATACATTCCAACACCTCGCCCTACTTACTGATACATTCCAACACCTCGCCATACTTACTGATACATTCCAACATCTCGCCCTAGTTACTGATGAGTTTCATCACCTCGCCATACTTACCGATACTTTCCAACACCTCGCCCTACTTTCTAATCGTTCCAACACTTCTCTTTTCTTACCGATACGTTCCAACACTTCTCCCTACTTACTGATGCGTTCCAACATTTTGCTCTACTTACAATAACTTTGTAATTGTTTCATTGTTCGATTAATGTTATTAACCAAATGTTTTTGGTTGTGAAATAACACACATTGATTATTTTATAAATCCCTGTTCTTTAACAAATTTCTGTTCTTTTAATAATATTAATTACATTGCTAACTGGAATTTTAATACTGTATATGTGTTTAGATACTATACATTTAATTAATTAGTATAATGACTGAGAGGAGTGTTATGTCATGTAAGTTGGTGTCTTATTACACGTCAACCGGCTGAATAACCTTATGTTCTAATCAGATGTTATCATGTCCATTTTTGTCGTGTCTGAGAGAGAGGGAGAGACCTGTAGTCATATGCGGCTAGAGTGGACTTGTAATGAACCCTTTCCTAAGACGGCAGTATGCGACAGCTGTTAGACCACGACAGCTACTAGACTATGGCTACACGTATTCCAGCGTATCACTTCAAGGAACTGATCCCTGGGCCAGCGCATTTGCCAAAAGAAAAAGGGTCCACTAACTTTCGTATTACAACATAAAATTCTCGACACAAAATTACCTCCCCCTTTTCTGATTTAACTGGTGTCAGAAGTAATAGTCCAGCTATAAAATTTGCCTACTCTCTTCTGATCTTATTGCTACAACATATGTTCATACCCGGATGATGCCCACATCTTGTTGGTCGCTCGTAAATTAATGAATAATCTAGGACAACACAAATAATTAATTGAGGTCACACTTCCATTAGCTCTATGAGCCCAGAAGTAATTCCTCACTAAACAGAACAGGAACATAGACATCACAACTAATTGAGGTCACACTTCCATTAGCTCTATGAGCCCAGAAGTAATTCCTCACTAAACAGAACAGGAACATAGACATCACAACTAATTGAGGTCACACTTCCATTAGCTCTACGAGCCCAGAAGTAATTCCTCACTAAACATAGAACCGGAACATAGCACAAACATTAAAAGATGAAATTTACATAATGTGAAGATGATAAGGAATGATACAAAGATGAGTGAAAAATTAATAAAGAATTTATATTTTAAAAAATATAAACAATTAAATTACAGTTCACAATTACAATCTCAATTCCAAACATAGATATCTCAGAGAGATATAGCCAGCTCTGAAGTTTATCTTCCTATCTCCTAGTTTTCTCCCCAAAGGAAAGTTTATATCTCTTCTATAGTTTTTCTTTCAGTCTTTTCCTTTTCACACAACAGTGTCTTATAAGAGTTTACGGTAAATAAAATACACATTCTATGACTCTGAGATCAGAAATTCGTGTTACGGTCCGTACAAACTTTTAAAGACAGAAATTCGTGTTACGGTCCGGCGCGTACAAACTTTTAAAGACAGAAATTCGTGTTACGGTCCGTACAAACTTTTAAAGACAGAATAGATAGTCCTAATGACCTTCGTATTGAATGTATTGATTTAAGGATTTACTATTTTGTTAAATATTACATTTTTATCCAAATAACAGAAGTTGACTAATTACTAGTGCAAAGAAGACCAAAAGAGAACTGGGCTGGGGGGCTGAGTCAAATGTGAATATTTGTATGCATAATTAATCGATATTAGAATAACGTGCCTAGTTCACGCAATATTACACAGATTCATCTGTCACTGTATTTAATATCTAAACTGAGAGAATTAATTAAGAAGACTGAAGGGTGACTCTGGCAACCAGTCTGTCGTCAGTATAGGTGTAATGTTAAAAAATAACAATCTTTAAATCCTCATGCTGAGGCAGGGTCTCTGAACAATGTAACAATGGACAACACAACTTACAACTCTACAGTCACCAGATACAAGAAATACAAACTACATACTTCTGCATGAGACAGGAATCACTACCAAACGGAAAGAGAGAAAAAAAAATTCCAGAACTAGATATCTACAACGTCATTCGTAGAAATACTTCCAACAAAACAACACCAGCGTGCCTTCCCTCTCCAGAAACCAGTGAGGTGACCAAGTACTCTCAGAAGCAACCCAAGACCGAGAATATCTGATGATGCGGTCTCTGAGGAAAAATAACAGCGAAAATAAAAGCTAATATTTTTTAAATAATCATTATACTTCCCCCCTCCCTCTGTCTCATTAGCGTTAGCTACTACAGTGTAGGAAAGCTTGTCTCGTAATTCACTGAACTGTAAAACCTAACGTGTTATCTTTAGATTAACAGTGTTGTTGTAAGCAAGTCAGGCTACTAATGGTAGAGGATATACATTAAATTTGTTGTTATTTCTTAACAGTTTGTTTAGTTCATTTTTTAAAATTGTACCTGTATTGTAGTATAGATAGCGTAATGTTTTGCTAATTGTGTTGTCTGTAATTGTCGATGACTATCGCCTGGAGACTCATAAACGCAGCATTTACGTACAGACCAAGTTGAAATGTGTAACACGGAAGTAAGATGAAGATATAGCATCAGTATAACTCTAATATAGCGAAAATTATTAATGACATAAATCATATCACCTCTTTATTCTTCTACATATACTACTCCCCAAATTAGAGGCCTATTTATGACAGACTAATTAACACTTTTCAGAATTTCTTACTCCTTAAACAAATGCGTGTAAAATCACTTTTCTCCTAATGAATACTCTTAGCGTTTTGAATCAAATTATGTCTTTGTTCCTCTTTTCAAATTAGTTTTTTAAAAATAAACCCACGGAAACAAATGGCCCTCTAAGTTCATCGAATTATCTCACGATCCATAACTCTTGGTGAGAATGATTGAGCTACTAAGGGCATATTACTCTGTTTCGTTCTTTGCGACGAACCGGACAGCAGAGGGGTTGCAGTAAAATAGTGACGGTAAATTCTGCTTCAGGGACTGTAAAAATGCGCACGTGTTAGATCAATTTGTCCCACCTCCAGGAGTGCTGCAGTGCGAGAGAATGACGCACTACTGCAGCGAGAGAAGTGTCAGGTAAGGGAGGATACACACTTTTCAGCGATCGCGCAATTAAAATCCAACAAGCGCAGCGTCGGCATGATCGCTTCGTTCGTACCGCTCGCAAGTCCGTTATCAGCACGAACGACGGTAAATCAGGGCTTTGCTGAAATGTAAGAATTACAGCTTTAATTAGGATTATATTTCCCAGACAGCTCTGGCTAGGATATTTTTTTAAAAAATGTTTAGACTGGCGTTAAGTGCGTGCATTTTAATTCTTTTTTAAAATTTACAATAAACAATCTTTTAGTAGGTGATAAGTGTGTCTGAGAGGGGTGGAGTGATGGTCTTTCCATAAATGGCGTTACACGTTTTTTGACAAACATTTTATTCTCCTCGTCACAAGCTTCACACACCACCACCACCATTACCTGTATAAAAGCCCAAAATTAAATTTGCTTTCCAAAGACTTTAAACATTCATAGAAAAACAAGTATACAAACACTGTAAAACATGTATAGAAAACATCTATACAAACACTGTAAACATATAGATAAACAACATCTGCACAAACACTGTAAACATATATAGAAAAATAGCATCTACACAAACACTGTAAATATGTATTGAAAAATAACATCTACACAAACTATGTAAACATATATAGAAAAACAACATCTACAAACTCTGTTAACATGTAGATTAACAACAGAGGGCTTCATTACTCTGTTAAAATATAGATTAATAGCAAAGGGCTGTTTTATTACTCTGTTCTAAATATAGATTAACACCAAAGGACTGCATTACTCTGTTAAAAATATAGATTAACAACAAAGGACTGCATTACTCTGTTAAAAATATAGATTAACAACAAAGGACTGCATTACTCTGTTAAAAATATAGATTAACAACAAAGGACTGCATCACTCTGTTCTACCAAACAGACAAATGATAGATCTATAAAATGGCCACGACCTTATAGACGTGTCAAGGTTGTAAGGACTCTAACTGGCTGAAATTTTGCGAGAGCTCAAAATAGATTGCGGATGGAACAGTTCCAATCTTATGAAAATAATACCTTAATTCCTGGAATTATTTTAATGAATTAACTCTCGATTATGTAGGGGTTAATTATTTGTTTGATATGAGTATCTATAATTCAAGAAAAATAAAATACTTTTAACTAGTTTTAAGTTTTGTTTACAGTACTCTAAGGCTGTATCTTGGGGGACAGTGGTGACGGAGAAAGTTTTCTTTTGCGTAGATATAACTGATTAAAACTGTCTCCGATCAACCATAAGGACAAGGCTTGTTTTTCTGTTGAGATCAACCGTAAGGACAAGGCTTGTTTTTCTGTTGAGATCAACCGTAAGACAAGGCTTGTTTTTCTGTTGAGATCAACCGTAAGACAAGGCTTGTTTTTCTGTTGAGATCAACCGTAAGACAAGGCTTGTTTTTCTGTTGAGATCAACCGTAAGACAAGGCTTGTTTTTCTGTCTCCGATCAACCGTAAGACAAGGCTTGTTTTTCTGTTGAGAATGCGGTTGCGCGTATTCACCATTTGAAACTGTTATTTCTATTTTGCATTAGAAAGCAAGAAAAGTTACTCTAACCCGATGAAAAAAATATTTACATTGTTTTTGAATATACATGATGCTTATCTTTACTATATGATTATTAGTTAGAACACATCTTTGTTACATTTTACAATACATCTGCTTGCTCGCTCCCCCCCCCCCTTCCCCGTCTTTCCGTCATGAAAAGTAAAAAAGAAGAGAACGACATAACAATTTTTATTGTTTTTTAGGCCATAGGACGAGTGCCTACTGCGCCTAATGGCTAGTACGACCCGGGGTGTTGGAACAGAACGCATCAGTAAATAGAGCAAGTTGTTGGAACAGAACGCATCAGTAAATAGAGCAAGTTGTTGGAACAGAACGCATCAGTAAATAGAGCAAGTTGTTGGAACAGAACGCATCAGTAAATAGAGCAAGTTGTTGGAACAGAACGCATCAGTAAGTAGGGCAAGTTGTTGGAACAGAACGCATCAGTAAGTAGGGCAAGTTGTTGGAACAGAACGCATCAGTAAGTAGGGCAAGTTGTTGGAACAGAACGCATCAGTAAGTAGGGCAAGTTGTTGGAACAGAACGCATCAGTAAGTAGAGCAAGTTGTTGGAACAGAACGCATCAGTAAATAGAGCAAGTTGTTGGAACAGAACGCATCAGTAAATAGAGCAAGTTGTTGGAACAGAACGCATCAGTAAGTACGGCAAGTTGTTGGAACAGAACGCATCAGTAAGTAGGGCAAGTTGTTGGAACAGAACACATCTATGTGTTTGTTTTATAGAAGTGTATGTATATGTATCTAGCGATGTGTATCTATGTCGCGATGTGTTTGTATATGTATGTAACGATGTGTGACAAAATTATCCCCCTTCGTTATTTTTTCTAATAGAATTAGCAGAGAATATCTCTCTTTGTAATATTTGTGTATTTTCTAAAACTTTAGAACATTTTAAATAAAAAAAATTATTATTACTATTTTGCATGTGAATGAATTGAAGGGCATCGAGTGCACAACGTAGTGGAACGCGAAAAGCTATGCACTGGCCTGTACACGTCGACATTGATTAGTGTCAGAATTAGCACCGGAACGAGGTGGGAGATCAAAGATATATATATATACCCCAGCGGCCTGTAAGTTAAGCCCACACCCCTCCCTTTTCCCCCACACCCCTCTCACCCAGCGCGAAAGCGGCGGAAGCCGGAAGCGCCCCCTACACTCCATCCATCCAAGTTAAGCCGCGAAAGCGACGGAAGCCGAAAGCGCGCCCTACATTAGCAGCAAGCAAACCAGTTGTCTGTCTTATGGCTTACGGATCATAGGGCGCTGCTGCTTGTGGTTTGAGTAGGAATTGCAAGTGTAGACCGAAACCCAAGAATTGTGTTAGGGTGAACATTCCTGGTTTTTGGTATCGGGTGATATTGTTGATCGCTTTGTTTGAAGAACTTGTGGCGCAGTCTTGGTCCTGATTGTTTCGAACCACAGTGGTCAGTAGTAGAGAACTAAGAGTGGTCCGTTGTGGAACACTGATACTCAGTGGTTGAGTGCTGTTTCTATACTCATACTGGTAGCTTTGTTGTCTGATTCTTCGTGCATTGAGAGTCTGTGGTGCCGGTATAACTTCCGATTTCTGTATCGGGAAGTTAGTTTGTGGAGAGCTAAGAGTCAGCAGTTTGTGTTGCTTGTAACTGTCTAGTCTATTTTGTCCTTGGTCACTACAGCCATATGTGTTAGGTCAGTGGAGAACTGAAAGTCAACGGTTGTGTTGCTTGTCTCGTCTGTTTGTCATGTCATCACAGCCATAAGCAGCTCGTGTACTCAAAACATCTACCTTTAGTTTAAATATTATTAATTAACAGAGTGGTTAGTTAATACTACAGATTTTTGCCTTGATATATTAATAAATGATTTTTTGATTGTACTTAACTTTTAACAACTTCTTTTCACTCTTGATTTTGCTTGAAAATATTATCTTTTGTTCTTCTGTTTACTTCCTGTATTTTATTAATACTTTTTCATGAAATTTTCTATTAATTTATTTTTCTTACTTGGAAGGTTGTGTTCTGATTCACTGGTAGAGTCTTGTGACCATCTGTTTTATCGTCACCCTGTAACTGTCTCTGACGGTATTTTGTGATGTCAGAGTAGTTTTGTGTGTGTCTGTGTTTGTGATGTCAGAGCAGTGGTGTGTGTATGTGTGTGTGTGTGTGTGTGTGTGTGTGTGTGTGTGTGTGTGTGTGTGTGATGTCAAAGAAGTGATGTGTGTGTGTCTGTGTTTGTGAGGTCAAAGCAGTGTTGTGTATGTGTGTGTTTGTGATGTCAGAGCAGTGTTGTGTGTGTCTGTGTTTGTGATGTCAGAGCAGTGTTGTGTGTATCTGTGTTTGTGATGTCAGAGCAGTGTTGTGTGTGTCTGTGTTTGATGTCAGAGCAGTGTAGTGTGTGTCTGTGTTTGTGATGTCAGAGCAGTGTAGTGTGTATCTGTGTTTGCGATGTCAGAGCAGTGTTGTGTATGCCCGTGTTTGTGAGGTCAGAGCAGTGTTGTGTGTGTCTGTGTTTGTGATGTCAGAGCAGTGTTGTGTGTGTCTGTGTTTGTGATGTCAGAGCAGTGTAGTGTGTGTCTGTGTTTGTGATGTCAGAGCAGTGTCTGTGTGTAGTTGTCTTCTCACGTCATTGCCTCCCTAGCATGACGAACAGCAGTCTATCAGGGAATGTGGGGTTGAGTCAGGAAACTGCGAAAGGGAAGACGGTTACCCCTGAATTATGGTAAGAAAGTACTAAGGGGTATGCTGGTTAGTAAATAGTATTTAGCAAACTTAACCCTACCGTGAGTAGCCTTATTATATCTATGTAACGGTGTTTGTACATTTATTATTGATGTATGTAGCCATGGTGTTTGTATATGGATGTATTTATGTGTGTGTAGCAATGTGTTTGTGTAGTGATGTGCATATATGTAACGATGTATAAATGTGTGTAGCGATGTGTATATGTATGTAGCGATGTATTTGTATGTGTATGTAGCGAAGTGTTTGTATGTGTATGTAGCGAAGTGTTTGTATGTGTATGTAGCGAAGTGTTTGTATGTGTATGTAGCGATGTGTTTGTAGCGTTGTGTACGTACGTTTGTGTTTTACAATAAATTAATGCGTGCTTGCGTGTGCTGCGATATGTTTGTGCTTAAATTAACTTTAGAATTGTGATTTCTGAGAGTATCATTAAATTAAATTCTAATATTTAGAGAAGAACCCTTTTCTATAATTTTGCCGCACTTCATTGTGGAAAGCTGATAGTCACAACTAATGTAAATGTGATCTTTCTATTATATGACTTGACAAGGCCGAAGACTGAATTTCTTTGTGCTTTCAGTGATTACACGAATTATTAACTTTCTAAGAGACTGACAGTAGTGTCTTTTATTTTCAAGGATTTGTTAATGTGTTTGATTAATTTAAATGGACTATTTCTATGGACTCATAACTGGACATTTAGGCTGATATTATTACGAACATCACCTCATCAAAATGGATCACAACATGGGCGTGCATAACAGTTGGCACTGTTTCACTAATAGTGTAACGTCACCTCATCAGAACGGATCAAAACATGGGCGTGCATAATATGTGACACTCTTCCACTAATAGTTACGAATATAACGGATCAGGAAATGGGCGTGCATGCCAGGTGGCACTGTTTCACTAAGTTACGAACATCACCTCTTCTGAGCGGATCACAACATCGGCGTGCATAACAGGTGGCACTGTGTCATAAGAGTTACGAACATTACGAACATCACCTCTTCAGTATGGCTCACAACATCGGCGTGCATAACAGGTGGCACTGTGTCATAAGAGTTACGAACGTCACCTCTTCAGTATGGCTCACAACATCGGCGTGCATAACAGGTGGCACTGTGTCATAAGAGTTACGAACATCACCTCCTCAGTATGGCTCACAACATCGGCGTGCATAACAGGTGTCACTGTGTCATAAGAGTTACGAATATCACCTCTTCAGTATGGCTCACAACATCGGCGTGCATAACAGGTGTCACTGTGTCATAAGAGTTACGAATATCACCTCTTCAGTATGGATCACAATATGGGCGCTTCGTATACTACCTGGAGGTAAAATGTACTTGGTGATTAGTTCCAATGCCTTTCAGCCTAGCGCTCTAATCCATCTGCAAGTGCCAATGCAAGATAGTTTGACGGGTTTATGGGGCGACAGCCTGATATATTTCAATCAGGTTTGGCTCGTCGGCCCCCCAGCAGATAAAGTGCAATGTAAAAAATATAAATACAAAACAACCATGCTAACGTTACAATGAGTCACTATGTTACACTTTTGACGCTCATTTACAAACACCACGGTTGCACTTACATTTACAAGTAACAAAGACGCTTAAGAGTGGAGAACAATTAACAATAAATTTAATTATAAGAATCTAAAAATAGAGAGATTATATCACAATAGCCTATTATTTCCGATCTTTGGACTAAAACACTTATACACAAAGTGTTCTTTGGGAGACAGGCTGCATTCCTTTTATGATAAATGACTCAGCATGTGTGTTGTTGCCTGGTACTGAAGTCTTTGCACAATGTCGTTTCCTTTTGCCTCGGCCAATTCTGCAGGACCCACAGAGGCGTGCACTATTGTACACTGAGACCTTGAAATACATAATTGTTTCTGGCCCTGTTTCTTCTCCAAAATCCTTTGGTTTGAATTAATCACGTTTACTGATATCTGAGTAAAATTCATCACTATTTAATGTAAAGAAATAATTTGAAACCTACTTTTGTTCATTTGCAGTGACTCACCTTCTGAAAAGGGTTCTAAACATCCGGCCGTTCATGAATACCCCACTCTGTTAGTGAATGTACTGATTCATTAGTGTCAGAGGTTATTCCCAACTTCCCACAACAAATTTAGAAATTACTCGCCCACAACAAATTTAGGAATTACTCTCCCACAACAAATCTAGGAATTACTCGCCCACAACAAATTTAGGAATTACTCGCCCACAACAAATCGAGGAATTACTCGCCCACAACAAATCTAGGAATTACTCACCCACAACAAATCGAGGAATTACTCGCCCACAACAAATCTAGGAATTACTCGCCCACAAAACATCAATACGTGACAACCTGGGATGGGGTATCTTAATTAGATTCTCATGTTTCGTCCCTTTCTCCTCCATCCGCATCCCCCATCCAGTTCAAATCTCCCCAGTCTCACCCCGAAGTTAGCACAATACTACAGACACGATCACAGTGTTTGTTTATCAGTTATATATTCCGAACGTTTATTCAAATTTAGAACTGTACACAAATGAAATCTACGTTTCTTGACAGCGTGCGTTATCAGGTGGCATTGTTTCACTAATTGTTACAAACATCACCTCATCAGAATGCACCATATGGGCGTGCACACCAGATAGCATTGTTTCATTCATTGTTACAAACATCACCTCATCAGAGTGCACCATATGGGCGTGCACATCAGGTAGCATTGTTTCACTAATTGTTACAAACTTCACCTCATCAGAATGCACCATGTGGGCGTGCACACCAGATAGCATTGTTTCACTAACAAATCTTAATTGCTCAGAATATTTTCTTTCGTAATAACTTGACTGTAGGATAGATGATCACACTAAGGAAAGTAATTTTAGGACTATTGTTGAGAATGTATTAAATATTTGTCTTAATCTTTATTCGTATTAAACTAAATGTTTGTTAGCTGTTGTACACTTAAAAACATTTATTGTTTTTGTTCTTAAACTTCTTAAGTAATATTTACTGATATGAAAAGGAATTAATTCACGGGGTGGCTTTATAAATAAAAAGTAGTGGGATCAAAATCCCACGCAGTAAAGTGTCGTTTGAAAGCGAGGCGAACTTTAATGTGAGTACTAAGCAAGGTAATAGCAAAGAAAACACAGTTTGTATGTACAACTTGTTGAGGCCCAGTCTGTTATATTTGCATTTTGTTCAATTCTCTCTAAGTCTGACTGAGGCCAGCACAAAAGATCTGCCAAGCAGAACTAGATAACAATGTATTACACAACTGTAAAATTTAGCATATTACTTCTACTTATAAAAAAAAAAAAGTAATTCAGTTTTAATGACAGCGCTGATTCAAAACTTATCAAAGGATTCTTCTGTTCTTCTCAAATAATTTACTTTAAAATCAAACTTGTTCTTTCCCCCGATAGTCCGGGCCTCGGAATTCTTGTAGCTATGTAGATAACAAGCAAGTCCATCTGCTCCCCCCCACCCTCACCACCGAGTAGTTTGAATTTCTTTTCTCAATTTACGTGTCTAACTTTTAGACTTATTCGTTGGCTTGTCTTGACCTTTGCTCTTACCATTTCCGGTTTTGGAATCCGAGAGAATGCAGTCACGCGCAGTAGCTCCGGCTTTTAGGATTTGCTTTCGTTTACTGGTCAGTTAGGAGGTTAGCTTCTGATTTCAATCACCAAGCCTTCTTCTGACTATGAACCCACTGTGCTACCGTTAGCTCTGATCTGTTTCTAATCTGCATTGCTCATCGGTCGGTACACAGGTGCGTGCCCGCGAGCAAAATACTTGGAGCTGAGGTGTCATCAAGTGCTTGCAATGCACTCTTCTCGCTCATTGACATTCTTCTTCCTCTCTCTTGACTTCGTAAACATTCGTATTTATTCATTAATTATCTAAGACAAAAATACGACCCCATGATGTATATTGTAAAATGACAAAGTTGCGTTTCTTGATTCTTAATTATGTAAAATATATAATATACACAGACGCAAACATGACGTCATGTCACAGAATAAAGATCATAGGTAAAAGGCTTTGTCCATTTAGCAAGAGTAATGAAACTTACTAAAGTCATTATTTTGTTAAATCACAATAATTTTATGATACTGCTCATTCGAATTTGTTATAGAAAATGAGTATGAGCTATAATAAAAATCAACCAATCACACTAGTAGATAGAATATGTTAGAACATGGATATGAGCTATAATAAAATCAACCAATCACACTAGTAGATAGAATATGTTAGAACATGGATATGAGCTATAATAAAATCAACCAATCACACTAGTAGATAGAATATGTTAGAACATGGATATGAGCTATAATAAAATCAACCAATCACACTAGTAGATAGAATATGTTAGAACATGGATATGTGATATAAAAAAATCGTGAATACGAACTAAAAGTGGCATGTGTAAAATATTTTTGTGTAGTTAATATCGAAAGCCTAATGAACTAAAAGCGACATGTGTAAAATATTTTTGTGTGATTAATATCGTAAGCCTAATGAACTAAAAGCGGCATGTGTAAAATATTTTTGTGTAAGCCTAATGAAAAAAATCTGCAGATGATTACACGATGTTACTGAATACTAAAACAGAGAGCTGAATGGCAGACAGGGTTAAGATAAAAGTAGATACTTTAGCACGGATTTAATAGATCTGTATCAACGGTAAATAAATGCTATAACACGGATTTAATAGGTCTGTAGCAACGGTAAATAAATGCTATAACACGGATTTAATAGGTCTGTATCAATGGTAAATAAATGCTATAACACGGATTTAATAGGTCTGTAGCAATGGTAAATAAATGCTATAACACGGATTTAATAGGTCTGTAGCAATGGTAAATAAATGCTATAACACGGATTTAATAGGTCTGTAGCAATGGTAAATAAATGCTATAACACGGATTTAATAGGTCTGTATCAATGGTAAATAAATGCTATAACACGGATTTAATAGGTCTGTAGCAATGGTAAATAAATGCTATAACACGGATTTAATAGGTCTGTAGCAATGGTGGTAAATAAATGCTATAACACGGATTTAATAGGTCTGTAGCAATGGTAAATAAATGCTATAACACGGACTTAATAGGTCTGTAGCAATGGTAAATAAATGCTATAACACGGATTTAATAGGTCCTTGGCAAAAAGGTGAGGGGTGGATTATTGCTTTCGTCTGTACTTTTTTAAGGAAATGCAGGTAATTTTTCTGTCTAGTTGATCACACAAAGTAAGCAAATGAAAAACCAGTGTAAAATAATAATAAAGATGTGACACAAAGCTACCCTAGTTATTGTTTATTATTATTAATTAATCACCCATAACTAGTTACAAGTGATGAGAATCATAATTTATGTTATTAATAATTCTCCAGAAGACACCACTCGTCTCTCAATTGGCGTATGTGCGGGCGCTGTAAACGTTTTCTCTCTTTCACAACACTGAAGACAAACATTTACCATCACACATTTTTTGTAGGTGGAAAACTTCTAACCAAAGGAGAAAATAAACCCGTCTTTTAATCTATATTTAGCGAGCCCCCATCCACCCACTATCTCTCCAACATATGGTTATTAATATGTGTAAGAAGGTCAATACATTTATTGATTTAACAATAAATTTATTAAACCAATAATTAAATATATAACATATGAATATGAATATGAAGTGATGTAAATATCAACACTCTTTTTTGATATTTACATCACTTCACTACAATGTTTGATTAACGCTGGACAATCGTTCAGTTTATCCTAGCTTAGGCATTAGCAGTGAAATTATATATATATATATCATTCATTACAGAAATAAGAGTGGAGTTTTAGAGAAATAATTAAAGTCTTTTCAATGATGGCCGCTGTTACTAGCAGGTGTTCACAATCATGCAGTTTGCAACAAGTCACTGTCTTTCTTATTTAGACGACAGTGCAAACAACTGTTCCTGAATCTTCAATGCGCTCACAAAGCACACCATGAAGAATGGTCTAGAATTTCGAATGCACTACCAAAAGTACGTCACGCAGAGTGTTCTAAAATCTTCACGTGTGCTACTCAATACACCATGAGGAATGTTCAAAATAATCTTCTTGAATTCTCGAGACCAAACTAAAGCCCTCATTTTTGTTGTATTGGCTCTCGAATAGAATTCACAGGAATCAACTTACATGTTTGCTGATAAGTTTGATGACAATGCTGGATTCACACACCAATGTAATCTGGTAAAGTACAGTGGTCACTGCAATCTAAAGTGGATCAAAAGCATCAAAGATAAAAGGCACACTCCTCTCATAAACTAATGATCACCTTTATGACCGGACTCGAGTTATGTCAAAATCAAAGTGATTAGAATAGAGGACTTCTTCAACAAAGTAACATTCGGTCCATCCCCAATGGATGAAATTGTTATGAGCAAGTGTGAGACTATTAATCCAGTTGGAAGTGATTTGGATTGCATTAGCAATTTCTAGCATATTCTCCGAGTTGTTTACTCCAACTCTTGGCACTTACAAAAAATATCATAAGCAGTGCCCAGGGTCAGGTCACTTTGACATTTAACAATTTATATATCAATCAAGTTTAGAAATAGGGATTGGCAAATTTACTAAAATTCTATCCATCTTGCTTGTTACATGTCATATACTGTATTTCTTTTGGAACCCTCCATCTCCTTTGCACAAGAAAAAGTACCTCTAAGCAACTTGATTTCATTCTGCCTGCACTCTGGCCAACTACAGCCCGGAAAAATCCTACAAAATTTAGGGTGTAAGTATAGGTACAATGAGATTAAAAACTACTTACATACACCCTACCTGAAACCAAGCAGAACCCTGCTCTCTCATTTCAGTGACTGGAGTTTGATTCCTTTTCCGGGTGAAAAATTTACGGGTGGTCCTTAACAGCTCTCTAGCTCAAGCTGGTGGATTTCGTGTCTGATTCGTCGATGAGACGATAAATTGGGTCCGGTGTGATACGGGCCGCGCACACATAACGCCTATTGGCAATTTAATTTCGTAAAGAGTAAGCCACTGCCCGGGCAGAATTGCACCTAAAAAATCCATGAAACCCTATTCAAACTTTTATTCTCCCTACCCCCATAGCAACACATCATTTTCTTAAAAACATAAATCTCTTCTCTGGCGCTTGCGCCTAACTGCGAAAATGGGAAGTGGACATGAAACTCAAATCAAACAAACAGTCCTACGGAATGTGCTTGTGTCAAAACCGAAGACGAGTACTTCGAATACGTTTTAATTATGAGGTAGTTAAAATATAAAGGTGCACCCCTTTAAAAAAAATTAATGATGAAAATCAATAGGCGTGAACTCTGTTCATCTCGAAATTAAAGGTGTGCTATTAACAGAGTTGTCTATACGCTGACTATCCACAAGCGTTATGTCCCTTGCTGCGCAGACCTCTTTCTCGTAGTTTGTGTCAACGGTTGCTAACACGGGCCTCGCAGCTATCACTAAGGAAGCTCCGATGGTGATCGTGTGACACAGGAGGGAAACAAAAGGGTCCCCACGCAAATCATCTCAGCCTCCAATCTCTGTCTTTGAGTTAGGCACATAAAAGGCGCGATTCGGTGTCCTGGATGCGAAATAAATTATTTCAATTCAATCTGCAAAACGACAGCAATGGAAATATCGCGCTCAGCGTCTGCACTGAAAAGCGTCATCAACACTGTGAAAAGTGACATAGCAGAAATTCTACAATCGGGAAATTTCTACTGTACTGAAGAAATCGCTCGCGAGCTGTCGCTCATCAACAATGGCCTGGAACACCTCAGACTGGACGGAGCGCTACTTAGTTCAAATGATTGGCAGAAGTCATTTAATTCTCCTCAGATCAATTCCAGTCTGAAAGGTGAGCAGCTGGTGATTTAAATTAATATACACTACCAGTCAAGTTTTAAACTGTCAAAAAAATAACAATACAGTCTACTTTTCTTTTAGAGTAGTTACTAAAATAATCACTTACACTTACAGAATTGTTCAAAATATGTTTGTGTTCATAATGGCTCCAAGAAATGTATTCAGAAAAGAAAGCACACTTCTCTCAGTATTAAGGACAAAGATGACTGAAGCATTAGAAATGGATGACTTTGTTGTTAATATTTTTGATTACTTTCATATTGCAAAACACATTGTTTAGTGTAAATATAGCTATATCTCAATCACGTATTTCAAAACCCATCTGAGGTCTATAAAATTTTGCTTTATGGCTTATTTAAAGATAGCATTTCCATACAATATATTATATTACATAATTAAGAAAACTCAAATGTATATATTACACCTAAAGGGATAATGTGATGTGACATGTTTAGAATTCTATCCATCTTGCTTGTTACATGTCATATACTGTATTTCTTTCGGAACCCTCCATCTCCTTTGCACAAGAAAAAGTACCTCTAAGCAACCTGATTTAATTCCACCTGCACTCTGGCCAACTACAGCCTGGAAAAATCCAACAAAATTTAGGGTGTAATGTAAGTATGGGTATGATGAGATTAAACCACTCACACACCCTACCTGAAACCAACCATTAATAATAGATTTTGAAAAGATGAATTGTTCATGTTCAAGTTGTAATATACTTATTAAATAGTGTGAAGCCATCCAGTGCATATTGTTTATTGTATGAACATGTATGTATTGTTTCCCATTATAAATCATGAATTGGGCAAAAGATAATTTATCTGACATCTAACTGGAAAAGTTTAGAAGCTGGCATAAATGTACACTGTTATATACAATTTAATATTCTACTACTTGAATCTGGAAATTTTAAATAATGTTCATTACAATAATGAAATATCTTGTTAATAAAACATATTTACATTTTCTTGTTTGGTTTGTTCTATTCAGATGAAGTGCATTATAAGTTTGTTTCAATATGGTTTGCATTAATGCACAATTAAAATTTTAATGTATATATTTAGTATATTGTTATCAGTTTTTTGGTGTATACTTTTGATAAGCAGTTTGCACAACTGGGAAATTTATTTTCTGCTAAATTCTTGCTCATGTTGGTTAGCAAAATAAGTGAGGTATTGGATTGTGGTGATCTCAAGTTGTGTGAATATGAGTCCAAAAGGCCTATTTAAAAAATATTTCTGACTTAGCAACATTGTTCTCTACTGATAAACTGAGGTGCACTAGTTCCAATACAGATGAACTGCAGACATAAGCCACTCAGCATCACTGAGGCATAGAAATTAGTAGTAATTTTAAGTCATCATATGCTCTCATTCACTACTGGACTATATTCGGATCATTTACATTCAACTTTTGACTTTTACAAAATCAGATTATAAAATCCTTAAGAATGGAATTTATTTATAATCCAGAACTTGCCTGTTTGGTAAGAAGGTATGATACTTATCACATTTCTACTATAGGATATAATTTTTTGCACTGTAATGAGTTATGATACTTACCACATGTCTACTATAAGATGAATTATTCTGCACTGTAATGAACTGTGATATGTATAGCATCTGAGGAGATATTTTCAGCACTGTAATTTTTTTTATAATGCTATATACTTTTTAAAAAATAATTTAATTAATTTTATAAAGTGAATAGAAATTTAAATGATAATCCTCATTCAGTATGATAGATATATATTCTTGGAAACATATCCTGACAATTAACAATCAACATGCTAGACTTGTCAAACAGGGAGGGAGGGAGGGAGAAGGTGGAGAGAGAAAGTATAAAGCTCAGATGATCATTTATGTCTAACACAGAAATTATTTATCCATTATCTGTGGTTTATTTGCTTTGTGCAGCTTTTAGAATGTGCAAAATTAAAGACAATTTAAGATTAAATATCATATCTGCCTTAAATCAGAAATATTATCTATAGATGCACTGAATATGTTAACCAAAGAAAATGGCAGTTATCTTTGTCTTGCCTAGAGTTCCTAAGTAAAAGCATTATCCTTTAATGTACTGGATATGTTAAGACCAAGAAGGAAAGTAACTCTGTTTTGCATTCCAAAAATTCATACTCATTACACTCTTGAATTTATAGGAGCCATGAATGCTTTGGAAAAAGCAGAATTTTGGCTTTTTGACTATAAGAGCCAGATGGGAACGCGATCTATTCAAGAAAAGATGGAGAATGAAGTGAGGGAGCTGCATCAGTGGGCAATCACCAACCTCCAACAGATCCAGCGTGTGAGCATTATTCTTATTTTTCTTAGTCTGGAATCAGTATGTCTCACTCTCAGAATTACTACGAGAATGTCATACAGTTTTCCATGAGAATTATTTGACTGACCTCTTTCTTGCTTTAATGGAAGAAGAAATAAATAAATAAATAAATATATATATATATATATATATATATATATATATATATATACAAATATTTATTCTTTCTTTGCTTTCAATTATAATTACTTTTTTTTGTTGCTGATATGTTTAAATACACACTGACAATAATATCAACTTTGAAAATGTATTTCTTGCTTTTGGAATTTAATCAGTTGTAGTTTGTTTTCACTGAAAATTTATTACGAAAGAAAATCAAAGATGTAGAATTGTCTTTCATATATTTTTTGTTAAAAGGAATTAGAACCTTTCGCATATGGAGCCACCGACCGAATTGTGCAGTTTGGGGATTACAGTGGAGTTACTGACAGATACACTGGCTACCGCAATAATTTGACGCGTTCCCGTGAACCTTTTAAATTGGAGACCAGTTGGATGGATAAGGGTAGAGCCACCGGCTTCATGAATCCACTCACCCGTTCTCAGACAGGTAAATTGTAATACATGTATTTATCTAGGAATAATTAACTGTAGGATTTGTTTGGTTTTATAACACTGACAGTAAAGGGAAGACATTACAGAGTAACATATTTAATAAGGTAAACTAAATGTTCTTTTATTTCCATTTATTTAAATGATTTCTTCTGTAGTGCACAAAGTGACATCTTTGCTATCTTTGCCTACATATTAATAAATTAAAACTATATTTGCTTGAACTAAAGATTATAGTATTAAAGTAATTTATTTATAGTTCCCAAATTCAATGAATAAGAATTAGAAACTTGTTAATTATAAACATATACATTCAAAATCATATATTTATAATTTATATATATATATATATATATATATATATTAAGTAGCAACTGAGATACTTACATAATTTTAAAATGCCTATTTCAGCAACAAGTTTCCACTCACGTGAAACCTTAATTCGACCAGAATTTGAAAAATCTTCCTTTGGGAGCACAGCACCAGACAGGATTGGCTGTTTGCAAAAAGAAATTCGCTTCAGTAACAACAAACCAGCGATGGCTGTGCATAGAGGTTAATTTAAACAAAACTTGAATGTATACATATTTATGTGAGCTTATTCTGTGCAGAACCAAATTCTGATTTTGCATTTTGTTAAGATTTTGTGCTATTCACTCATATAATTCTCAGAATGCTCTCCTGTATATTTTATCGTGTGATAGAAGTATATTATTTTTTTAAAAAAATTATGCTGGAGTAGATTATTTCAATTATAAGCAATTATTCATTAATATTTATCAGCACAATAAAATCAAGTTTTCTTATTTAATCATTCATCTCTTTGCTTAATCTGAAATTGAATTAGTGTTCATCTGTGACTTGTAGGTATGCAAATTAGTATGCATATTGTTCCAAAATAAGTATCCAGTGCTAGATCAATCTGTTTATAGATTTGAAAGTTCTATTTCAGCATTGTTTGATGAGTACATCATTTTCACTATTGTTGCAGGATATCGTACCATTGATAGTCTTTATCCACGCAGCACCACCACAGTTCTGCCTGGAACAAAAGTAGGTGGTGCCCCCAACTACAGTGAGCACGTTGTCGATGTGAATACTCTAAATTATAGAAATGAAGTTCTGGCACAGGGTTTAAGATCAGCAGATCAACAGCAAATGATGAAAACTTTTAGTGGCTTCACTTCTAAATCTGTGCAAGAACAGGCAGGAATAAATACAACTTTTCCAGGGCGTACAGAATACATGATCCGGTACAATTCTCCAATGGGTGAAGAAAAAACCATTGACTTTATCATCAACCCAAAGCCTAATGTCCATGTATTTGGTCGTCCATTAGGTTATGCACATTATGACCAGAACACTTCAGAATACCTTTCGCGCTATGAATGGCCTGATGGAGAAAGAATTTGCAAACTGCCATGGATGCGCAAGTAGATGATTGATTTGTGGAGCAGCAATTGAAATAATAAAAAATGTAAAAGTCCTCTTTATATATATATATATATGTATATAATTATCTGTCAGCATTAATGAATAATTTATATTAACAGAGAGCTACTTTCCTAAAGAAAACAAACTCAGCTCTGAAGATTAGAAGTGAGCTACCATTGTGTAATTACATATTGCTGTTGCATGATTGTACAATACACTTTTATTTTGAAAAAAAAAATTCTTTTATAGCATGATGATACTTGTTATGTACCACAAGAGATTGTTGTCTTCTTCAACATTTGAGTGTATAATTATTATGCTGCCATTCTAAACAGAAGCCTTGTAATACACACTAAGAATACTAGATAACAGCATTATTTTATAATGAGTCTTCCTGCAAACTTTTTTGCAGTAAAGATACTCCTAACTTAAGCATGAGATACCAACTTTACTGTCTGATGTTTCAAGCTTTGGAGGAAAAAATGTACAGCATTTTCACTTAAGTAGGTGCATACTCGATATTTTTTATGCTTTGAATTATTTATAGTTGTTTGAAACAGTTTTCTAACTTTCAGCTGCTCTCCTATTTTTATAATGCTGAACATTTTCCTTGTTTGCCATGAATAATTTAGTAAAGTGAAAGAAATGGCTTAAAACTTCATTTTGTAGACATTGTTTTGTCATGAATAATTTAGATAGCAAAAGACATGGCTCAAACTTCATATTGTATATATTGTTTTGCTATCAGTAATTTAGTATTGTGTTATAAATAGCTCAAAACTTAATTTTGTAATATTGTTCTGCCATCAGTAATAGTATAATGAAAGAAATAACTCAAAACTTCATTGTGTAGATATTTTTGTTGTTGTCTGAACAATAACAGAAGTGACCTGCAACCACAGATATATATATTAACCCCTTGCCTGTCCAGATTTTAAATGTTTAACTCTAATCAAGAGAAACAGGTGTTCTAATTTAATACCAATAACTATATCTGCTTAAAACTAGAATGTAGTTAGAAAAAAAATAATGCATTGACACTAAACAAACGTAGCTATCTTTGAATAAAATCATCATTACATTTTTTTTTTAATGTGCACAATTTGGGCAGCAAGGGGTTAATTCAAGGTTCTGTAGTTTATAGCAGAACCTGGCTCTGTTATGCATGCAAATGAAGATCAATTGTGTTATAGTAACACAATAGTTAAGAAGCTGTCAAAAATTGCAATCGGTGCTAACATTGTGTGTTAGTGTATTGGGATAATGCATATAAAATGTAAAAGAACATTTGTTAGACTATCAAATGTAAGCATTTAATAGCTTTGGGATAAATTGTATTTAAATAAATTAGGAATTTGTACCTATCCTCAGTATTAATGTGTGTTTTCAGTTGTACACTTAGCTTTATAGACAAGATTAGTAATCATGTTATGTGTGCAGTGGGGAAAAAATTCATATATAATTTTAAATGATTAAAGAAATTGAATTAATTACAATTTTATTATGCTAAGTTGATAAAGTAAATTTATTTACTTACTAATCCTAAATTCGGGAACATAGAAAATTAGTTTTTTAACAAGTGTTAAATGTTATGGCTATATATCAGTTTGTCACTGTGTTTAACCCTTCACTAATAAGCACAACATTATTTAACTGTTTTTCTGAAGAGTATTTTTTTTAATACCTTCAAATATATATACATCAGAACTCAACATGATTATTGTTTTAATAATACAATATATAAATTTATTGAAAAGTGATGTTTTAAAAATGATTTTATTAAATCACAAAAAGACAGTCTAGTAGCTGTTTTATATGATACATCCGTACACCATAAAGGCAGAAGGAGTTAATTACATATTTAAAGTGTTTAAATGCAAATACTTGTATTTGTATAAATTTCTGTGATGATCCTTTGAGTAAAGACTTTGATAGTTTTTCTTAGAAACACAACTTTAATTTTAAAAATTAAACAAATTAAACAACTCCAATACTGAAGGATTTTATACACAATTAATCCACTCTTTTTTTTACCCCCTCTCTCTTGCATAAACGAATTATTTTAAAATTCAACTTCCACTTTTTATCTGTTATGTCAATGATTGATTATTTCCTTTTCAAATTCAAAATTTTATCTATTATATCAGTGAGTGATTATTCTATTTCAACTCCACTTCCATCACTTGTTGATTTAGATTTCATTTTGTATGCTACAATATATAAAATAATAAAGTGTATACTTTTAAAACAAAAGTTTAAATATTAAAAATAACTGAAAATATTGTTGTTCAACATTTGGAAACCGTACTTCCCTTATTGTTTCTGTAATTTCAATATTTATTGAGTTCTACACAGTTATTATTTTTTAAATATAATTTTGCCCATTTTGACACAGTGTCAGATGATTGGTTCACAGATATATTTCCTGAATCATAATGGTTCATAGATGCATACCTAAATCATAGTTCATAGATGCATTGCCTAATCACTGATAGTCCCCAGAGGTATTACTTAATCCATGATGGTTCATAGATGCAGTGTTTAACTCATGCTGATTCACAGAAGCATTATCTAACTCATGATAGTTTATAGATGCATTGCCTAATTCATGGTAGTTCATAGACACATTGCTTAACTCATGATAGTTTATAGATGCATTGCCTAATTCATGGTAGTTCATAGACACATTGCTTAACTCATGATAGTTTATAGATGCATTGCCTAATTCATGTACACATTGCTTAACTCATGATAGTTCATAGATGCATTGCCTAACTCATGATGGTTTGTAGATACATTGCCTAACTCATGATAGCTTATAAAGGCATTGCCTAATTCATGATGGTTCATAGATGCATTGCCTAACTCATGATGGTTCATAGATGCATTATTTAAATCAGTTTCATACAAATGCATCAATACCTCAATGGGGAATAAATGCTTTGCCTAACTCAGTATTTCTGTTTTCACTCAGTATTTGGAATTGTTGCAATTTTTTCTAATGATTTTTTATATTGCATAAGACAGGGAACTAAAGCAAAAAGGCATTTTGAAATAATTATTATAAGGTTTTCGTTTCAAATTTATTTTAAAAAAAATAATTAAGGTTTTTTTAAAGCTTCCAAAATTGTGTGGTAGCAACCAAAAGTTATGTATATTTGAATGTTTTAATAATTTATTACTATAATTCATTTTAGACCAATATTGTAAACTATAAGACAGTGATTGGTGTCTTATCTTAATACAAGAACATGTACTCTATTAGGCATATTCGTGATCTCTGGATTTATTTATTTATTAGAAATGTGTAATTATAATAATTGTTATCCAACAGATACTTAATAAGAGATTAATAATTATCATAGAGTTTGATTTGCAGTTTATAACAAAATCTTAAAGTTTGTTTTCTTTAACAAATCATGCTTTCATGATTGTGTTTGTTTAAAATTTTGGATATTTTTTCCAAATATTTCTTTTCAGTAATTCCTTTAAAATAAAAGTTTTGTAGTCAAAAGCAGATACAGACTTACATCATTGAGCTTATTTTGAATTGTAAATAATTTGTTTGTCTTCAAATATTTCTTGTTACTAATACTTTTATATTCAGAATCAGACTTGTAGTCAAAAGCAAAAACAGACTGTACTTATTTTAAGTTGTATATCATTTGCTGTTGTTGTTAGATTAGTGTCATAAAAATGAATGTGAACAATTATAACATTTTAATTTGAAATATTTTTTCAAAACTATTTATCTTGTGTGACATGAAATTCCAAAATATTTACAGACTCACAGAAGAAGTATGTACAGGTATTGATGTTTCATGATGAGAACTTTTGTTTGGACAGTATTATTAACAAAAACAATAATAAAAATGTATTCTGATTATATATCTGACGACAAAAGTATTAGAGATGTTTTACAACATGGAGAGATGATGTTTAAATGAAAAATTGGCATTGTGAAGGAAGTAGTTCAAAACTTCATTGATGAGATTCAATGGATGGAGACTATGAATCATGAAAATTAGGTCACCAAGGCACTAAAATCCCTACTTAATCAGATTTGTTCTAAAGCTGTTGGACATGAAGATTTTAGCCCAACACTTAAAAATGTCCTAGATAATTATAATTATATAACAAAAAGACTATTGGATTCCAATAATTATGATTTAAAAAAATTAACTTCCGAGTTTACTTAGATTAAAAATCAATATTTCTTTTAACTTGAATGAAGCAACATGCAAAAAATAGAAGAAAAAACTAATGTGATGAGGTTAACAGTTAAACCATAGAACCAAAATTAAGGCAAATCAAGAGGGTACAGATAAGACTTCTCATCAATATTTCATGTGCAAAGTATCTAGACCATTACCAATAGACAAGTTTTAAGTAGGGAAAATTCAGAATACATTTAGTAAAAAAAAACATTTTATATATCTAGCAAAGGACATAATCATAAAGATACAAAATACATAATCGTAAAGATACAAAAAGGTGTTTTGGATCAGAAATTTTCAAGTTATGGAGAGGAAAAGATCTTCTGCAGTTTCTCCAAATATGCAATATTTTATTTTGACTTGTACATTTTTGTCATTCTTGATGAGTGCTAGCAAGCACAATTACTCTCAGTGTGTCTCATTATAAAAAGCATTTTGAATACTGCTGTCATGTTCCATCAGCTTGCTTAAATTTGCTGTGTCACTGGTGCATGTAGTAGTATTTGTTTCTTTTTTGTGTGCAGTTTGTTTTTTTAAAGCTGGTCTTGTCAGAAAGGTTTAAGATTTACAAAGCACGCATTAAGAGCAGTGATGAAGTAGATCTCAGTACAGTCAGTTTAGTTTTTATTATAGTTGGTATTATTCACACCAGTGATGAGGTAGATCTCAGTATACAAATCTAGTATTTATTGATCTGAGTACACAGTCAAAATCTAGTATAATCAATACTGTTTTTATTAATCATACTAGTAATGAGGTAGGTCTAGTATGCATTATTGTTTTTTTACTCACATGCTGTAATGTCAGAAATGCATCTAATTCTACCCTCATTATTCAAGCTACAATAATCAGTACTGATAAAAAAATCAGCATGAAAACTTCCTTTACCTGTGGTAGTGTGAAAAAGTACTGACAACTTATTCAAGACATGTGCAAGATCTGATTAAAATGTAATCAAGAATAGTTTGCCAATTTCGGGAGAACATCAAAGATTCTTAATTAAAAGATCACACAAGACTGGTGTGTAAAAAGAATTTTTGCATTGATGATGATGGCAGATGAATAAAAGGACAGGATGCAGGATGCATACAATTGAAGCTATTTTTAGCTTACACTTTTTGTTACAGATATCAATCGAAAAGAGCATAGTGTAAAAATTTAGATTTTACATTTCAGCAAACTTTACATAGCAAATAATTGTTTTTAAAAATAAACATTACTGAATTTGAAACAGTTTTATGTTACAGCATCATTACAGTTTTAAAATTAAACAATAGCTATTTAAGTAATAGGAATTTTTCTGTTTTTCATCTCTCATATTACATGTATTGGTTTTTATGACCATATGTATTGTTTCCACATGCTCTGATTGCAGTATAAATTTAAAAAAAATGAAAATAGAAAAGCTGCTTCTTGTATGATATTTATTTATTTTTTCATTATTTTATTTGAAACTTTGGACTTTGTGATAATAGTCTAAGCCTTGACGTGTATTTTTGGTGCTTTTGTTAAGATAAATAAAATCATAACCTGGCAAAGAAAGGAATGTAAACTGTTCTTAATATTGTAAATAATTTATTTTTTTTAATTTGGGCAAATCTAATATGCACAACATCAACACTATCAAAATTCTAATGTTAAAAAAAAAAAATCACTCTATGCATTAACATTAATGCATAAGTCTACATTAAAATAGTTAATTATAATACAATCAGTGATGCACATTTGTAGATGAAATTGCACTGATGACAATATACTTATGTCCTATGTCCGAATTAAATGCACACTTACAAAGACTGTATGTATTAAAGAAATGTCTATACTGAATAGCTATTATTGCATATTATCATTATTGTTACATCATCATATCAGAAAGCCAAGCACAAGGCATACACAGTTTACATGCAGAAGCATTGAATTTTTTTTGCCAAATTTCTATCAGTGTGTCAGACTAAAAGATTTATGGTACCTCTTTCAATTCATGCAAAATTTACATTGATGATGAATAACCATAAGTAGGCTAATCTACAGTTCCAACATGTCACTCACACACGACCTATATTTTATTGTTCTATCAATACCTATACTGTGATATTCCCTTAGAATCTGAATATTTAAAATTTTAAACAAAATTTGCACAGGACAAGTTGAAATTTGTTTTTGGAATATTACTTTTATTGTACACTCAAAAGATTAAACAAACAATCTAAGAATAGTTTCTTGCATTGCCTCCACACAAAAAAGAGTTATTTATTTAATAGTTTAAAATCAATAATTAAACAGTAAAGAGAAACATCAGCAAAGTAAATAAAAAGATAGTAAGTATGAAGAGAAGTAATGAATGTTTACCTATTTAAAAATGTTGTGATGTAAATTTCTTTTATGCATGATAGGAATTTTCTGAGCTAAATATGCATTTAAAATATACCTTTCAAAAACAGTCAATTAACTGGTATCTGCAGACAACTTTTTCTCACAATTAAGAAAACATTTTTATTTACACAATATAAATAACATCATTCTGTTGGGATACTTTTGTTTATAAACTAAAAGTATTTATTATCTGCACAGTGTCTATCCACATACAAATGTGCACACATTCATACTCACACACATATATTACAGCATGTTTAGTAATAAAGTTTTTTCATTATTTCATTTTTAAAAGTTCTCTTCACAGCCACAGTATAAAGTGATGCCATTTTCTGGTAACACCTTTTTTGAATGATAAAAAAAATGAAAATATTCGGGTTTGGCATAATCTCATCGAAAAGATTCCTTTTGCTCTATTTCTTCAATGGATAATGATGATGATGACGGAAATTCAAGTTTTTCAAATGTTTCCTTCCTGAGTGTTAAAAACGTGGCTACTTCACTGGGATCAGTCAAAATGTGTGGTGGCAACTAGTTGGATTAAAAAAAAGCATAGAGGTAAAAATATAGCACAGCACTGGCACTGAATTATGATGGAAAATATTCATATATTAAAACACGTGACAAGGTGTGTACCTATAAACACCACCTTGATGTAAGAGATATATCAAGTTTATACTTAAATGCAAAATACATTTACATATATGCTTTTCAGCAATCATGGCTATTTTGCTCTTAGCACGTGTATTTTTGGATCTGCTTGGCTTAAGAGGCAGAAGAGCTTTTACAAAAGCTCTTCTGCATATTCATGTTTCACATCCAAGTTTCTCATCATGCTTCCATTCAAAAAACCCAATTCAAGACACACTTCATATACTTTATATGAATATGTAAAACTTATCAATAATAGTCTACATTCAAATGCTAGCCTTGAAATTCGTCCTAATCATCAGAATTAATTGTTGGAGTCTTAATGTCTAGCAGTAGAAGAACAATAACAAAGTGAGAGGCCCATCAATAACTATATCTTATTACAAATAAAC
This sequence comes from Sinotaia quadrata, assembly GCA_028829895.1. Taxonomy (NCBI): domain Eukaryota; kingdom Metazoa; phylum Mollusca; class Gastropoda; order Architaenioglossa; family Viviparidae; genus Sinotaia; species Sinotaia quadrata. The sequence continues at coordinate 7,513,678 of CM054181.1, read as the reverse complement.
AGGGGCATTAAATAGTAACTATCAGTTACAATAATTAATTACATTATTTTTTTTTTTTTTACCATAGCAGCATACCAAAATCAGCACTGACAAGTAAACAAACAGAAATTTAATTTCCACTTGAAAGAGTTTTAGAAAAAATATCACATGAACTAATTCAATGAAGGATAACCGCATATAATACTAATTCAAAAAGACATTAATAACGTCAATTTAAAAAATGTAAACAATAAATAACAGCATTTTATTATTGTCTGAAATTTATTTTAAAAACTGGTAATTGCTATGATAAATTACGAATATAATTAAAACATTCGCTAAAATATACAAACACACAACAACAAAAAAAAAAAGAAAAGAAAAATCAGTTAACTTGATTAGAATAAAAAAAATTACATAATTGTAGATATAGTTCTGAAAAATTTGTATTTGATCAAGCCTATTACATCAACCAGTTATTGTTTAACCCGTTCGCCGGCGGCCATGTTTTGACGCTTAACGATAACTGAATGGGTCAGTGTGCTAAAAAATTTAAAGCGACTGTAATTATCAATGGATTTTAAAAATTTAAATTACTACCTATTATAGACATACTAAGGAATCTTAAAAGTATTTTTTAAATTTATTTCGAATTCAAAAACAAAGAAATAATACAAAGATTTCTTATCTTTTTGTTGAACTTGGGAACATTTTCACCGTTTTTTTTTTTTTACTAGTCTACTAAATAATTAAAAGCAAGCATAATTCGTACAATTCTAAAATGATTTTCAAAATAAATATTATGGGGGACATTTTAAAAATATTTTTTTAATTTTTTAACGTTTGCTGATTATTATTTTAAATTCAAAAATAAATAAATAAATAAAAAGTTTTCTTACCTTTTTCTTGTGTTGGCCTTCATCAATTTGTTAGATGTTTCCTTGAATAAAATCCGAAGAAAACGATTTTTGTTGATTGCCATTTGAATATATGGTATAAATAATAATTTATCTTGTGTAAATAAATATTATTCCTGGGGAAATTGGTTGATTTTGAACAAAATGAAAGAGTCATATGAAAACCACGAGGGTTCGGTTTGAGACTGATCGGTTTTTTTTTTTTATTATCAAATGGTCACATCCAAAAATTCAGTAGGCCTGTCGAATTTCATCTACAATATATTAAATTTATTTACACAATAAAGTTCTTTAGGTAGGATCAGGCAATCAACAAAAAATCGTGTTTGAAACGTGCAATGTATAATTCCAAACCGGTTCAAAATGGCGGCTCAGCTTCTTTACAAGCGAGGGGTGACTCGGGATTTCCGAACTTTTTAATGATATGACTGTTCTAAAATTAGTTAGCCAATGATAAAATTAGAGTAGATTGGCTGCTGAACACAAACATATCTTTCTCCTTGACCTTGATTGGTATTTTTTTTAAAGTGGCTATCGATAAAAATAGTATCATAACGACGTCCACGAGGTTTCGGGTGGAGACAGACCGGTTTTTATTTTTTATTATCAAATGGTCACATCCAAAAATTCAGTAGGCCTGTCGAATTTCATCTACAATATATTAAATTTATTTACACAATAAAGTTCGTTAGGTAGGATCAAGCAAACAACTGAAAATGGTCCTTGAAACGAGCCATGTGTAGTACAAACTTCGGTTCAAAATGGCGGCTCAGCTTCGATAAACGTGAGGTGTCTGGGGATTTCCGAACTTTGTAATGGAAAAAACCTTTCTAAAAATAGTTAACCAATGATAAAATTAGAGCAGATTGGCTGCTGAACCCAAACATATCGTCTGCTTGACTTGATTGTTATTTTTTTTAAGTGGCTATCGATTTAAAAAAGTGTGCGCATGCGCTAACCTAACTCGGTAGCGGGCCGGCGAACGGGTTAATGTATATTTTCAAATTGTTTAACTACTTTAAATATAAACTATATATTTCTTTTACAATATATTATCTACTGAATATTAAAAGGGAAAAAAAAATGGTTTTAAGTACACAAATTCTGTGCCAGAAATTATTACACGATAAAACTATACAAATTCTACTTATACCATTCTTTAAATATAAATATAAATCAGGTAAAAATTATTACATGATAAAACTATATAAATTTCTGCCAGAAATGTATCCATACCTTTAATTTTTCTGCAATTTCATCTTTACTTGTGAATTCACGGAGAAGATAATTCCAAGAAACCTGAAAATAAAAAATGTCATTCCTTTTCTACAGTAAATTAAAAAAAAAAAACCCACTAAACATTTTCTTTTTATTTTTATTTTAAAAGAGAATTAACAAAAATATTGTAAAACACACAAAGCTAGTTTAAAAAAAGTATTTTACTTTTGGAGTAATTTTTGCTTAAATTATAAATATTTCCGCCACCACCACTCATCTTGTGAAAAGTGACTTCTCAGAAAACTATTTTCCTTACCCACCCCATTTAGCTAAATATACCTCATGATAAATTCTTGTGTCGTTGATCCTGACCATTACCTGATCCACTCTCATGAAAAACCTCAGTAAAATAAAGAAACTTGTTGGCATCACTCGCTGAAATGAAATAAAAAGAAAATAAAGAGAAAGAAAGAGTGAGGAAACATTATTATGATCAGTGTTCTACTAATACTATCAAGAGATAATGGTTATCAGTGCTTTAAAATTAACACTAACAAGTAACAGTTATCAGTACTTGTAGTACTACAATTAATGCAACAGAAGTAACTGTGGTCTAAAATGCAACATCTGTCTCCTGTCAACAAACATAATTACACAACTATAACACTAGCCCATCAGTTATTCTACAATGCTTGGTCATTTGACTCAGAGATTATTCACCATAACCTGTTTTTAAAACATTTCTTTGTTAATCATCAAATGATTAAAAATTTTTGATCTAAAAATTAACATTGCTTTTCTTGTTGCTTTAAATAGTTCTTTAAGAAAACCTACTGGAACAATGAAAAAAAAATGACAATTTAAAAAAAAAAAGAAACTTCTGTAAGTATACTAATATGTAAACATCAGATTAATGAAAAATGGCAAAAAAAAACAATGATAGCTAGCATTAAAATGTTTATATGAAAAAAATTATCATGTCAGTATATGTATTAGGAATATTTTTCTGTATGTGTTTTGTTTTTATCAGAGCAAAGAAATTTAATGCATGGAGCATGATGCTACTTATTTCAGTCTGGACATGTACTTTCAAAATGTGAGTATATACAGAAGATGTAGGGAAACATCGCTCAGGGACCTGATTCTGCAAAGATCACTGTCGTTAATTTCCCTTATTATTTACTGTTGGTGGCCAAATAACCCAAATCACAACTGCTCTGTGTATGAGCTGATACAACCACCATTATTTAAACTGGCACTAATGACCATCAAATCTGTCCAAATTTCAACTGCTCTGCATGTGAATTGATAAGATCACCATTAATTAAATTTGCTTAACTAGTGACCATCAAATCTGTAATCTGCACAAACAAGTTGAAATATACAGCTAACACTATTTACTAATTAAAAAGTAATAACACCCAACCCCCCACCCCGCGCAACAACTTATATTAAATTCAAATATAAATAATTTACAAATGAACAAAGAAATTGTTTAAATATCTTTTTACAAGAACATACTTGAACAATGAAAAATAAAAATTAAAAGAAATACTGCTGTAATCACACTAATATAACCCTCTGTGAAAATATATCGGATTATAAAAAAAGGACAAGAAACAATGACAGCCTGTGTTTAGATGAAACAAAATCTGCATGTCAAGATGTGTGTGTTGAAAATATCAACAAAAACCCCCCAATCATTGACACAACACATCTGTTTCAATTCCTATGCTCACATACTCTTATTCTATCCACAGCCCCCACCCACCCATCACATTCCTTACAGAAACAAATATATTATACCTTCTCATAACACTGAAAGAGGCAGTGACTACCAAACAATTTTTTTTTAAATGCACACAGAAAACCCAAACCAAACCAAACCAAACAGACAAAAGCCTAGCAGCTGTAATAAAATGACTGACAGCACTACAATCACCCACCACCACCACCACCCCAGAACCCAGAACACTAGAGAAAGGAGAAAGTCCTCACTGGAGCCAAGCAAAACAGAGAACATCAAATGATGAAAAGTCTACTGTGGCTCCTATGAGAATAAGAAGTAAACGAAAAAAGAAAACAAAGAAATTAAGAACAATATGGCAATTAATATCAAAGAAAACATTTTTATTAAGGAAAGAGTGAGTCCATGCAGAATTTAAAGCAAAAAATTTGGAGATAAAGTTTGATTTTGCACTAAAAAAAAACTAATTGTGTTTGTCTTTCTTATTACTGTATTTTTGTTGTAGATATACTTAATTACTACATTTTTCAGATAAAACCTACTTCTATCCAGCATATAAATATGCATCTGTGTTGAGTGGATTAATTTAATTTGCAGTGGGAATATAATGAATACTCCAAAAACTAAAGATTACAAGTGTTAATAAATTAAATATAATTGGTGAATTCAGCATTTTTTCTCTGATGTCACATCATTTTCATGAGCAGGAATAGTGGTCTCTTCTGTCAATGTTTATTCAAACTGTTGATTTGTAAACCAATTTTATCTGCATCTTGTTTTGTAAATACTTAGTTTAAATATTGTCATTTGTTTTTGAATATTATCTTTAGTTTTCTTATGTGCTTTGAGCAGTTTTTATGAAAAGTTTTATTTTATGTGTCAAGAGTGTAAAGAATTAAAGCTATTAAAGGATTAAGTACTCTGTTAATTTAGTACCATTAATAATATTCTCAAAAGAATTGAATGATATGGAAGAAAACCACAAACAGAAATTTGCTAAGATGATGTCAAGAACAGTTTACCAGAAGCAAAATAGCTTTATGGGTGGAGGATGAAAGACAGCTGAAGCTTCAATTATCTCCTCTTGGGAGCAGATTAAGGAAGCACCAAATGACTTGTTTGGCAATATATCAGTAGGGTTATAAGCACCTAATCTGGTGAACATTTGATTACAAGACTGGAAGGGAGGGGGAAGGAACAAAGAAAGAAAAAGTTGCTTACAATCTTAACACTCAGCACTGAACAGCCATTATCTGACAGCTCATCTTCAAAGAGAATGATATCATCATAAAAGCCAATGCGCTCTCTTTTCTTCAACTTTTCCATGTCGATGCGAAGAGAAGTCTCTGATATCTACAAAAAAATGTAATACTATTAAAATTTTAATTATTAAGGATAGATTAATAGCAATACATATATTAAACCAGTACAGTTGATTTAATTTTTATTTAACAAACCAACAGGTAAAGAAATAGTTTGAAATTACCACTATATACCATCATTACCTGATAATATATCAATGTAAAATAGCATTTAACCCCTTAATAACCTTAGTCACATCTCCATAAAAGTGCTTGATAGACTGCATGTAGGTATCTTCTTTAAGAAAATCACAACATACATACAGAAAAAAATCATTAAATATAATTCTGCTTTCAATAATCTTTCTTTGGATACATCGTATTTAAAATATTTATTAGATAGCAACTGTCATGCACATATAACAGATTAAATAATTTCATTTAATGCAACACTTCAAGAGAATGAACTAATTAAACACTTGTTGCATCAAACACGATGTTCTGGAAATTCTGATTGGGGGAATGTGTGGTCAAGACAAGTATGGAGTCAAGTAAAAATTGTGGTATTTCTCTAAAGAATTCACTTTTAAATTCAGATTATTGGGTGCATTGTAAATTATGAGGTCTGTATAAAGTTAGATCTGTATTCCTTGGAGTTTGTATCAGTTCTATATCCCAATAAAAGACATAGCTAAGAGCCCAAAATGGTCATATTATGTTTGCATCTTAGTACTATAAGTGGTTTGGCAAAATGTCAGTAATTAAACAGTTAAGTTATACAATAGATTTAAAAGTCATGAGCAGAGATATATTAAGAATGTAATATACTTTGCAATTAGACAAAAGTTCTTGAAAACTGTAGATTTATTTAATACCTTCCATTCAGCACCAGGATTGCTAAAGAGTGTTCCTTTGTACTCAGTGGTAAATGTCCAGTCGAACGGCTTAATCACATTCTGAATGTGTTCGCAATCTGACCTACAAAAAAACCAGAACATTAATTCACAGTGGTAAAGTAAAATATAATTCTCTCAAATGATTAAATTGTTTCAAATTTTTATTTTTAACTTCTGACAATTATACCCAGAACACGTTAATCAGATCTTCTAGCTAAAGTATTCAGATTTTATTTTTAAATTCTGACAAGTAAATCTAAAACATACTGAACTAGAAATTGTGGCAGAACTATGTTTCATCCTACAGTCATTTGAAATGACACCATCAACCCTGCCTTCTTGATTGATTTAGAACTAAAACCCCACACACAAAGACTTTTTTTAATACTAGGCCTGCAGTAGAATCATATCAAACTCCAGAATACAGCAGCAGATAACCTATTCAAGATTGTTTTTGAATCGTGCCATCAGTACTATCACTCCCAAGCCTAAACTGGTTCCAATTAACATCAGAGTGTTATAATACTAAATATTATTCTTAAAAATAACCACATTCGTGATAGTGATAATATAGAATTCTGTAAGGAAAATAATGTCAAAGATTTTCTTAGTTGGTAAAGATCTGTCACATGCAATTTTTATTGGTATAAATCTTGCAAACTGATATATTACATATTAATTCAATCACAACATATATCTTGCAATAGAAACAGTACAGGTCAAATCTACATTCTGTGAATATCAATAAGGCCTATTTTCCAAAAAGATATGTAATAACCATGTGTATATTTGCTGGCAAGGTAATGTTTTTGTTTTCCAAGCTATCCTAAAGATCTAGAAAGATGTGCATGATGTAGGTGTAATTAATTTTCTAAACTTACAGAATTAAATGATTGCTATTGGTGGAGTTACTAATTTTTGAAATTACAATTGAACCCGGATATGTCAACGGCCTAGGGGTTTGCCAAAAAGTGTCGAGATAACTGATGATCGAGATTACAAAAAACCAATATGGCGGCAATATATTACAGTACTATAACATGCGCTTGAAATTTCTTTATGTACATGATGTGTGTTAATGAATGAGAATGTACATGCATGTGTTTGGTGATTTTTTTACACAACAGTATTGCCACGATTTGTTTGATGACGTGATCAGCATGCTATAAAAATGTACATACATGTACATGTTTGCTAACAACAAAAGGTTTATGTACACGCGGTTAATATGGTTTCTTTACAAAAGGATGCCCAAAACTGTTAATTTTGAAGAAATAGACTTTAAATTGGGGTTAATCAAATAAAAATATACAGATCATTATTGCATAATCAAATTGATATAAGTTTGGAGGTTATTGAGGTACATACATTATATTTTGACCATAGGTGTGTGGCAACTTTTTCTATCAATTGCAATTGGTTTCAGATTGATATCTCAATTGGTATTTAAATGAATTTTATCCATGGAATTTTACCTCTCCGGCCAATGTTTGAGTATGCATATAACTAATACAACTATGTTCAGTGGAAACTGGAAAATCACAATGGCTGCACTCTCCTGCATTTTCTTATTATGCATACATTGTCCATAAAGGGCAATTACTATAAATGTAAAAAGGCAAGCCTATTGTTCTGGTTTCCAATTTTAGTCTGCGGACTAAACTTTTGAAAACAGTTTGCAATTTTCTGTCTGTGGACAACCCCAAAATTAGTAAAATTTACTCAAAAATACTCACATTTTAGACTTTTTCCAGACTATTTTGACATTCTACTGATTTTCAAGATCTTTTCCAGGCCTGAAAAGGCTAAAATCAAATTCTAGAATTCATATGATAATGACTATTTTAAATGCAGCAGAAACTCCTGTAAATGGTGATTCCTTTCATTACCATGAAAGCACTATGTGAAATAAGTCTGTCAAAATTCACCATTCTTTCTCATCCTTTCATCATACACCAGACTTAAACTCCTAATTCTTCTTTAAACTTCTCCCCATGTCTTACCACTACCTACAAAATCAACAATTGGAAATGGATGTTAAGCAGGAAAAGCTAACAGGGAGTGATCAGTATCGGGCAAAAGTTGTTCCTCTACTAGTGGATCACTGCACTACTTGGCAATTGTACATTGCCTATGGATTAAAAATATGTTTTTAATTTTTCACATCATTCAAAATTATGAAGGTCAACCCAGGAACCAGAGGACTCCCAGTGGTACATTGTCAAGTGTCTATACATTACAATGAGAGAAAACTGTTTCAGTTTTTCTCTGTTTAAACTGATCTCCCACAATATTTTGCAATTTGTCAGGTGTTTTCTGTCTCTTTTTTCATAACATAATTTTAAATTATGACTCAAACTTTGAAACTGTTGAACAAGAAACAAGTTAAATGATGACATACATTTTCTATTACTATACTTACGAATGTGTGTTTAGTAGCTTTTTTCCAGTTACAAAGGGATTTCATTCCATAAGTTATCTTAATAATAAAACTATCCCCAGGATGTCTTAAAACAATCACTGTTTTAAATAAAAGGCGAAACTGCTTTGAACTGTTAAGAAAATTAAAGGGAAACGTGCAAGGATAAATTTAAAACAAGGTATATATAAATGTGAATGGCATCCCACAGGCAATGCAATGCAGTCTTGAGGAAGCAAACAAGACATATTGCATGACCAGGGGTCTCATATACAGGCTTTCATTGGAAAATTTATTGCTATTGGTGTATCATTATCTAATTAATTTACTTTTTAATCACAAGAATATTTTTAAATCTCCATTTTCCATTACTCACTTGCTGTTTCACTTCTATATCTAAGTACAGATTTCTGAATACCATCATCTGTCGTGAAAATATAAGCAAAATGGTCTGGCAGGTTACATTATTAATCAGAGAATTATTAACTATTACTGTTAAAGGCTGTAAAATGTTTATTTTATATTCTAAATTATGTGCTCAAATGCACATTTAAGTCAATGTATTTAAATGTAGGACTTCTTTTCTGCTAAAATCAGAACTAACAAGTATTATTTTTAAAAGCAATGAAAAATGTTTATGAACTAATTATTTGCAAAAACATTTTTATTAACTCAACTGTGTATGTGTGGCTTCTGATCTACTAATCTACTATTCTAATGCAACACACACACACACACCTTGCCTCCTGCCAAACTTTTGAGGCAGCTACCTTCAACAAATCATGGTGAGCATCGACAAGTTTGAGAGCATCTAAAGCATTAAAGTAGATGCCAAAACCATGTTGATGCTTCAGCCGGAGCTCACTGCCAGAAAAGATCATCTCTGGAACTTGTGGCAGCTCCAGTTCTTTCTCAAACCTGTTAAACACACCAGAAAAAAGGCAACAATGAAAAATACTGTTACCTAACAAAAAGTGAAAACCAATGAAAAGTGTTTTTATCTAAACAATATTAAAGTGACAACTAATGAAGGATCTTTATACATAATCTTTCTTGACCATAGAGAAAAATGCCATGAGATCATCTCTATGGGGCAGTGCCTCATAAAAATCAGTCAGACAAAAAAATGATACATCTTACTGAATTGTTAAATATTACTTCTGCTATTTAAAGATTAGCTGCTACACTTCAATAATAATAATTTTTAAATTTTATAATTTGCTCATTCTTATGTCATATTCATAATTAAAATTATTTGTTTTTTGAATCTAAAAATATTAAATGTAACTCATGAATTGTTTTCAATAGAATACAGACATTTAAGTGTTTGAATCATCTGCCATGTGCACTGTGGACTGTAAAAACAAAATATTTACTCAAAGTCATCTCAAGACAACTTCATTCAGATAAATAAAAGAGAATCGACTAAATGATATATTTGTTCAACACATCATCTATGAGTAAGTCAACTAAATGGGGAATATTGGAGGCTGCATTTAATGAAAACATATTACATATCTACGGACTAGCCTCAATGAGAGAGCTATCCCAGAAATAATTAAACAATTTTTAATTCTTTTTCAACTGACAGCTATTAAAAGTTCAAACATTTTTTTTTTTAATCAAGCAATGCTGGCTATGGTGGACAATGATAGTTTTATTGAGTCAAGTAAATATATGTAAATATAATATATGCCAGATTCTGTTACCCATCCCCATCTATGACACCCTTCCACCAACCAGCGTCTTCCACAAGCAACAACCAACCTATTGTTCATCAGGTGAGTATTAAGCAATTATGCATGTGGTATTCTGCACTGATACAATGTTATTGCTCTTAAGTCAACAAATAAACATAAAACACTGTTTTAAAGAGTGAAAAAAAAATGCCAGCCATTTATTCTGAGTAGGACCTACATTTACGCAACACAATAAAATTACCACTGTCTATCTTGTGCACTCAGATTGTAAAAAGGAAATATTTACTCAATACATCATCTACGAGATGACTTCAGAGAGTAAAATAAAAGGGAATTAAATAAACAATCATCTAAAATCAACTAAATGGATGAATTTAATGAATAAATGAATAAATTATATATCAGTGGATTAGCCTCAATGGCAGATTTATCAATGGATTTATACATATTTAAACAGAACTAATTAAAAAAAGTCTTATTTCTTTTTCAACTGACAAACTAAAAGTTCAGTTATGTTTTCTCACTTGGGTATATCTGCTAATTTATTATAAAATGATGTTTGTATATGAATTTACTGATACTTTATCTTTCTAGTTTCTTATAATTTAATTTTCTTTCTACTAACCAATTACTGCTTTAAACCATGATCTTATCATCAGCAAAGTTATTTAATTTTCTTCCTGCTAACCAATTATTGCTTTAAACCATGATCTTCTCGTCGGCCAAAGTTATTTAATTTTCTGCTAACCAATTATTGCTTTAAACCATGATATTTTCGTCAGCAAATTTATTTAATTTTCTTTTTTTCAATTACTGCTTTAAACCACAATCTCCCTTTAGTAAAATTAACCTTTGCATGACTGTGTGCCTCATTTACTGCTTTCCCTGAGTTTTTAATATACATTTTATGTTTATGGACATATAATTACTTTCATTTACTATCAAAAAATAAATAAACATCACAGTCACAATTAAACTAACATTTAAAAGAACAGATTAAAAAAGAACATGTTTTGACAAAAAAAATTGAAATAAAAAAAAAAAATCACAAAATAAAATACGTTACATTTTTCATAATATAATAAATTTTGTCAGAAATATGCAATATATAACTGTATCCAGAACATATCCAGTATATGTACTTTTGATTTTTTAATCCTAAGCAGGAACTGAACCATGAACTCTTGAGTGAATGACCATTTAAAATTTGCTCCATTGCTTGCTTCTCCTACCATTATTGAGTATAAACTTAAAAATCAAGATGATCCATTCAGCTGACAGCTAAGAGTAAGAAGAAAAAAAAGTTTATTACTAAAACGTACAAATAAATCTTGGAATTAGACTATGTAATCTTGAACAAATTAAGTTTGTATATAGCCTCTCAATAGGAATATAAATGCACATGACTTTATATTATGAAATGTATTGTGATTTTTTTCAATAAGGTGACTTTTATTTTCTGATGATCTTTATCTGTGGATTTTTGCAAATGTCAGTGGAAAAAATGTATTTCAAACAATAATTCTATACATATTCTTTACGTTTAGAATGCAGAGATCTGCACTTAGAGCTAGCATTGTACTAATAATAATACTCTTAAGTCTAATAGCAATATAAAACAGCATACTTTTTTTCTGGTCCTTCAGACTCAAAGATACGTGGTTAGCAATAAAAAACAGCATACTTTTCTCTTTCTGGTCCTTCTGACGCCAAGATATGTGTTTTAACAGACTGTAGTTTCCATGGTCCAAACTCTGCTTGCTGTATTTGTGGCTCTTTTAGTTGGGCCATTCTGTAAACAAGGTTACCTTTAGTATAACCTAAACAGTTCAGACAATTTTATTATGAATATCACAACAGAGACATTGCATCTACATGACTTTTATTTTTCAAAGATTATGTTATATTATGTTATCAGTGCAATTTTAATAACCTTGATATAAAGTTGGGAAATGCTTATCTATACTTATTATTTTTATTTTGACACACACACACACACACAGAGACTAAATCAAAAACATCATTGTACCTACTTCATGAATGGATGCTGATAAGATAAATCTCATTAGGCAATTAGATGAAATTTGGTTATTTGATTTCTTGCTTCATTTGTTTTCCTTGGCCTCTATTTACTTCATATTTATAGTTAATAATATCTACTTAAAATATAAATAATAATACAGATGTCTTATTAATATATTACTTCATCTCTGTGGGTCAAAACACTTTCAAATAAACAAGTATGTATTAATAAATACAATAAAGGGCACACATCAAAGATTCAAACAGGTATCACAAAGAACCCAGAGAAAGCCAGTTCACTAGGTCAGATGGATGAAACAATAACCAAATAACCAAACATCAAAGAATGTCATACTAATGACAAATTTTGACTGCTTAATTTTAAATATTTTGTTTATAATATTATGGTAGTGATTAAGACGTGAGATGATGATGTTGATAATAATAAACAAAGTTCAGTCTAAAGATGAAATGCAAGCAGATTGAAAATCAATGATCAACAAGTCACTCTTACAGAAATAAAACTTTCTAATCAAGTGAAATTGCCAAAGAAATGTTCAGAAAGAACAGAGTCATTGTGGTGTTCAATCATTTTGTCAGCATGAGCCAAACTTAGGTCATAGGATCAGCAACAATGAACAACAAAGCCAGTGCTTTCCAACCTGTTTTTTGCTCATGACCCCAACAATTAAAAAAATATTTGCCAGAAGCCAAATGTATGTCAGTTAAGAGAGAAATAGAAATATAAAATTAGAAAAATCAATGTACTATGTAGCATAATGTAAATATATCATGCATTTTGGAGACACTAGTTACATTTTTACTTAGTATTATGTTGTTATAATTTAGAAATAAGATACAAATTCAGAATTTTTTCATAAATAGCAAATTCTCAAAAAAACCTTCCCGCAATCTTAGGTCAGAACCCTTGCGACTCTGATTCATGATCTGAGGATGGGAACATCAAACTAAGCAGTATGACTATGAGTTTGTCAACAGCTGTCTTATAAAAGTTATAATATCTGTAGAGTGATAAATTTTAATGTCCTGCCTACAATATCTACAACAACTGAACAAGGAAGATCTAAAGACTAAGTAATACTAGTCTATCAATAGTTGTCCTCTAATATCTGTTAAGGGATAAATTTTAATGTCAAATCCACAAACTTTAAGTCAAATATCTTTTAACATAAGAGGTGAAGAAACATCTACAATGAGTTAGTTTTTTTCTTGCCAATTGTGTTATAATTTCAATGGAGTTCCAATAATTAATATTGGCATGCAGGAATGACACCATGCCATTTTATCTATAAAATTACAAACTCTCACATATAACAACAATCTCTGGTCAACAAGTGTACATGTTTTCAAGAGTAAACCCACAACAGCCTACCATGATAGCCTACCACAACAGATAAACATTGTAGTCTTTTGTATCCAATCTGTCACATATCTTCAACAGGCCTGGATGGCAGGGATTGAGTTGTAAGCAAACTCTAGTTTGAGAAGTGGATTGTGTAGATTCATCTGGTGCTGGTTTTTTTTCTTGAAAAAGAGAGCAATCAGCAACTGTTGCTATTGTTTCTGAACCACTAAAATATTTTTTCATTATGATCTCAAATTGTCTGTTATACTTTGCATGATTATGAGGCTTCCATCCATCAAAAAATCATATATAGAAATTAAATAAGAAAAATACATATAGATATCTAAATACTAGAATCACAGGTCATGGGAAGATTCTGACATCTGTCAGGCTTGAAGAAATTAAGACTGAGGCAACAGCAAATTCATGTTTTTCTTCTTACTCTGCACATGATGGAAAGGATCACTACACTATTTTAGTATTTATGTGTTCTCTGAACACACACAGTTGAATTCACTTAAAGTAAATGTGTATAAGCTGAAACTCCACTGTAATTATTAATATTAATGGTTTTTTCCTTGCCATTATTGTGATTATGCTCGAGCTTGAACATACTAGCAGTTATCTTAGTTTTATCACTGCAATGTGAAAGATATACATGTACTCTGAAATAATATTATTAATAATATTTTTTGTGTATTAACTATTTATGTCTGTTTAATAAATGTAATATGTAAATGTAAAATCCTTATTAATAGTGTGTGGATTTCAGGTTTTGCCTTGTGAAAACTATAATCTACTGACTGATCACATAATCTTTCTCTAAATTTTGTAACCTACTGTTTCATCATACATAAAAACATACTGTTGCATGTAGAATATTGCTATCATCCTTTATTATTTTTAACTTGTGAGTGATAACAGCCAATAACATTTCAAAATAAAAGATATTGCTTGGGCAGCTGATTACTGAAAACTGTACTGCAAACTTTCAAAGAAAATACAACACAATATTTGTGAACACTTAAAAAAAAACTAGAACTGTAAACCTTTTACTATGATTATCAGATACAAATTTTGATGTATAAGAACTGGATTTACCAATATTCAAATGATAACTGTACTGTGCTTTAGTACAATGACTTAAATATAGTTCCCTCCCTGAAGTAAACTGTTGCATTCATGAGCCAAACATCATATTTTAAAAGTGTTATTTTTAAAAGATAATTAAGCATTCCCCCTCCCCCCAAAAAAAGCAATCTAAACTGTTAATACAAAGTTAAGAGACAGAATATATAATACACATCTTTTTTTTTTTTTGCACAAAGATTGTGGCAATCTAAGTCCTTTCTAAAGTACATGTACTGTAGAGTATGATTTTATGAAATATTTATACTTCATTATTGAAACAGTTTGCATTTCTTCTTTGCTTACTTACTGATATCATTCAGCAAAGGACAGTGACCCACAATATTCAGTTGCTGAAGAACTGCCAAATATCAACTCAACATACTGGCTGGGGGGGGGGGGGAAGAATCTTGAGACAACAGCCTCCATCCACCCCACAGAGTTAAGCAAGCCCTGCCTGAACACCACCAAAGGCAAGAATGTCTAATGATGAAAACCTTAATGCACATTCAGTCAAGACAGAAGTGAATGGAACTCCTCCTCCCACTCCTATATTGCTATGACCTTTGTGCACTGCAGGATGCTTACTTGCTTCATGGATTCACTATTAAGGTTGTAGGTTGTGTGGAAAATATTATTTTGGTGGTTATATTACACTGCTGGTTAGTTCTTATTTTTGCAATGCCTCTCTGATAGAGATCAGACATTAATTCAGTCTCTGCAAAAATAACTGAGCTCGTGGAAAGAAAATCAAAATCTGGCTTTAAAATAAAAATTGGCATACTAACATTTAAGATTTCCATGACACTTACGACTTAGATATACCCCCACACACATACACTTTTTTGACATGCTATATTATGGTTCGTACATGGCGTGGGATAAAAAGAAATTAATATAATTTTACTTTTAAAGTTTAAGCACAGATTATATTAAATTACTCTTTTATTAGGCCTATAATCTTTGCTTTAAGTATCATATTCTGAAAACCAACATTTTCGCGAGCGACGCCGCAGGCAAAACCTATTATATGTGCACATAAATTTATTATCTTCTATTTTGCTTTATAAAAAAATAAAACTATAAAAGCCGTCTACAATAGTGTGTAAAGACGCCTTTGTTATGATACTAAATTACTATGTATCAAAAAGTGAAAAACGGTATTGAAAATGAAACTTTGAAAGGGTTAATTACTTAATACCAATTGTAGTGCTTACTCGTCCTCGTAGTTTGCGTTAAGACACTTCATTATCCTAAACAAAATAAGGAGAACAACTTACAAGAGTAAAGCGTTGCAAAGATACATTTGCTTTTATATTTTTATTCCAAAAAGTAATCATACCTTGCCGCTGCTTACTAAAGTTGTAAAAGACGCCGAAAAAGCTAGCCTTACAAAACATGAATCCAAATTAAAATTAAACTAAGTTAGAGAAGCGCTATTTAAAAACTTCGCATTTTGTATAAATGCAGTGTTTTGCAGGTTTTGTTGTTTTTGCAGAATAATATATTCGTATACACATTGTAAGAGTGTTCTTTCATCCACGTGACTAAATAAAATTACCTTCGTAACACAGCCGTACAGTGTTCTTGCTTTTAAACTGTCACAGGCATATAAAAACAAGACAAAATACGAAACTATACAAATAATATTAGCAAAATATTTTATTTATATTTATTAAAAATTATATCTTTCTGAAATAAAATAATTAAATTAACATATTTTATTACTCTTTTCTTAGAATAAATATTCGTGGATTTTTACTACAGTTAGATGCCCTTGTATCAAAAGCGTATTCGCATTGGTTAATTTGCTGGAGGAAAATTTGAATGGAGGAAAGCAATTTGAAATAGCACTAACGTGACGAAAACAAAGTAAAGATAATGAATAAGTACTTGATTAAATATTTTTAGATTAAATTATTTCATGGAACTATTAAGCTATTTGAAGCAGGCAAGGTATATATATTTTTAATTGCATTTTGTATTTAATTAGGCCTATTAAAAAAATAAAACCCTGTTCTGCCGTTCCATAATAATTAATATTAATAACAGGATTTAGTTTTAATACCATTTGTATAGGTATATAAATTATTGAATTATATAATTATAATATTAATAATAGGATTTAGTTTTAATAACATTTGTATAGGTATAAATTTATAACATTTTATTGATATAAAGAGTAACATCTATCTATGCTAGGCCTACTTTGAAGAATATTTATTTTTTTCCTCTATCGATTGTCATAAACGACAATCTTTCCGTTGCTCTGGTAATCCATTAGTAATGAGCATTAGGCCTATATCTTTACAGTAACTGCATTTACATCATTGTAATTAGTTCCTTAAAATGTTTAATAGTATGTGTGATATAAAAATTATAACTGATATTAATTATTACTTTATTGCATTAATATTAGTCATACTAGTTTCTTAAAGTTTAATAATGTGTGTTTAATATAACTTTTTAAAAGTCACCCCTACACATTTTGTTGCATTAAGTTTTTATTTAGATTTCACACTGCTGGTCAAGGGCTATGATAAATATAACAACATATTACATATTCATCATTCATGCATAGCACACATATGATATACATAGTCAAGGGCTATGATAAATATAACAACATATTCATGCATAGTAATCACATAACACACATATACACAAACAAATATGTTATTTATTAATATTAAATATAATATTTATAAATATGTAAAGAACTTAGATCTTTTACAATTAAATGAATAAGTAATTAAGTAATTTTTCTTATTAATATTATTTTATATAAATTTATGTAGTGTGTTTACTGTATGCAGAAGTGGAGAATGACAGAAAATTGTCACTTGCCTAGCAAACAAACTAGTGTGTGTGTGTGTGTGTGTGCACGCGCGCGCGTGCGCGTGCATACACATGCATGCATGCTTGCTTTCAATGCATTGTTGCTTCATTAGAATTTATTGTGCACAGCTCCATAAGATTGTAAGTATCTAGTATATATTCATTAGTCAAGAATGTGTTGAAAAGTTTGACCTTAAAAACAAAACAAAACATGATTGAACCTTGTACACACACTCTTTTAATCATTTATGATTTAATTTATTTAATGTCTTTTTTGCACTAATTGCAGTTTCTAAATGTTGGTTATGATGGCTTCTTTGCTTGGTCTTCATGATCTTATTGACCTCTCCAAGATTCAAGAATCAATTTTAGATGCCTTGAATTCTGTTGATGATGACTTTGTTTGGCTAGATGAGATATTATCAGAATGCAAGAACAGTTTTTCAAGGTGAAATCATTTATGACCTTTATGTTTTTATCTTTTCATTTGTTACTTTAATTTTATTGTAGTTAAATTAGTATTAACTTTTAAGTATTCAGGTTTTATGTTCAGCAATCCCCCAATCTTACAAAACTTATAATTACTCACTTTAATTGTTTAAACTAACCATACTTTCTTGAACAGAGATTGCTTATGATTATATGAATATGTTTTACAAGGGAAGGGAATAAAGATATAGCTACCAAATGTATTGAATTATTATTTTTTTAAAAATTTTTAATTTTATCCATGTTTTCATAAAACCATTGACAAATTCTGTTACTATAAGTATAAGATTTAGTTCAGTATAAACTGGTCTAAATATTTTTCCAGATTTTTAAACTGCTTTATTTATCAAGCATTAACAATCACCTAATTGTTAATGTTGTTTTTAATGACTCATTGTAACTACAGTGAAACAGTGTGCTCGTATGCCTACCTAATTGTGATGAATATGGTGTGCGTTTCTTCATAAGTGTAATGAACAACACATGTGACTTATTCTATGGATGAGTGTACCATATAGGATGGGTCATTTTAAATGTGTTGTCCTAAAAATAAAGCATTGAGATAACATGTATATTCATAATTAATGTTAGAGATACATAAGATGAATAGGGCTCTGATCAATTAGTCTCGCAAGAATCGTCGTCCGTGTTAATTCTCGTAAAAGATCGCATGTTCAGCGCGATCATGCACTAATAAGTAATATGGTTGAACTTGACACTAACAGTAAACATAAAATATCCCCCGCCTAATACGCCAAGCGCGCTCCATTACTGGTGATTGATCGTTGTCGTTGACATCCAAAGCCACTGTATTAGTTTAGTAAACATACTTTTAATTGTTTCAAACTTTACATTTTCACGTGGTTCAGTTTTTTTATTCTGTAGTTAATTAATTAATTCATTTTCTGACAGTAAGTGATTTACATAAGTATCACAGAGTCTCACTTTTGTCAATAGTCATTGTGCTATTTCAGGGTGTATTTATTACGACGTTGATTAGCTGGCATATACTCTTAGTGTCCCTGCTGGGCAGGATGCATGTATGTACCGTTCTGGGTAGGGAATGGGGATAGAATTGACCAGATCACAGTGGGCCAATTTCAGTGAGAAATCGCAAGAATCATGGCAACTCATGACCACGAGAATCGATCAGTAAAACTGATGACGATCGGAGCCCTAAAGATGAATTTATGTTTATTTATTTTGTAATTATTTGTAATACAAGTTCATTTTGAACTGTAAATGGCACCTCCGTGACTTGCTTATGTATTGCTATTTTCTTGAATTTTTATTGTTATAAATAATCCAACAGACTTACCATATCAAGGTTTTCTTAGAAGTTGTGACATCTGGTGGAGTGGGCAGTCATGATAAATAGTAGTTAGTGTGAATGCATCCATCCTCTCCTTGCATTAATTAAAAATTACAGGCTGAGTCCATATTCCAGGATTGGACACAGAGTAATTATGAATAATTTAATTGGTTATAGATAGACAATTGTCTGATGGTTCTGGCCCCTAGCCACCCAACAATCCTGGTTATTTATAAATAGAAAATATGGATAAAATAACTAGTCTGTGGTTTTCTAATGGCAACTATTTATTAAAAATGTTATTGTTAGTTAAAAGTATAGTAATGATTGTTAATTTGTAATTAAAATGCTAGAATGTTCATCATAGAGATGACTTAGCATGAATTTGAAGAACAGTTTTGAAATAGTCAAAGGCTTAGTGATAGCACAATATTGATTCTTATCTTGAATGAAGTAGAGGTCAATCTTCCTTCAGCTCACGTTGGTGGGCTGGATAACAGCATACACAGCGGCCGCAATGCACTTGGCAAATACGCTGGCCCAGGGATCAGTTCCTTGAAGTGGTATGCTGGAATGTGTTTGGTCATAATCTAGTAGCTTTTGCAAACTGCCATCTGAAATAGCAGGTTTGATTAATCCATTCAGGATCTTTCTTTTTTAACCTTGGTATAATATTTATTTAACCAAGGGAGACAAGTCTGTTCTCGGACAATGGGAATGATAAAAGATCTCTGCTGAGTTTGGAAATTCTATATCTCTCTGAGAAGTTGGAAGAGGTTCCAATCTTGTAACCATAAATATCCAGCACATTGAGAATGTGTGGAGCAAAAGAAGTTTACCCCCATCTAACCCAAGAGTTAATTATTTTCAGCTGTGCATGATAAATTTTCCCAAGCAGGTCCAGCTTCCGAAGTGCTGGCTCAGCCTGACCTCTGAAGTCAGATCGTTTTTTTTGCCATATGCTCTAAGTGGAAGTGACTGGTACTACCCAGCAGTTTCAGTTTTTTATTAATTGTACAGATGGTGGTTAGAACATGACAGAAGTGATAATAAATTAAAGCAACCTTTTGTCTTGAAATGATCAAATTTATGAAGAAATAATATTTTTAAAAGGCATTTTCTTTGTTACATTCTTTCATAACTGCAACAGACTGCAGACATACCAAGCATGTAGGTTTTGTTTTCACGTTGACAAAGAGATACTTGTCCATTCGCCTTTAATTTAGTTTAAATATTTGACACTTCAAATCAATTTTGCATTATTTTACAGACAGCCATTGGGCTAAATTATTAATTTGTACTAGGCTCTGTAATCTATTCTAAATGAAAAGTTGATTATATTTTATTACAACAGACAGCATATTGAATGTTGAATTGTTGATGAAGGATGTGATGTCACATATCTGATGGTTTTCAAACATATACTATTCCGTTTATGACTAAATTAAATAAGTTATTTTTAAACATCAACACGTAGAGTAAAATATATTTCTAAGGCTTCTAATGATCTAATCTAGGCATTTAATAAGAGAATAATATAATACTGCACAGATTAGAATAGTGCTCAGAATAAAAGAACAACATGCACTGCTGTTTTACATGGGCCGAAATACAGCTTATCTATAGGGTCAGCCCATGGGCTGCATGAAAGCTTGCCATGGGCCATAGTTTGGCCACCACTGCTCTACACCAAATATTCCAGCTTTCTTGGGTACAAAGACTGATAGGATTGCTGGCCTTGCCAATGCTTAAAAAAAAAAGTACTAGGGTTCCTGACCACAATGGAAACCAGCAGGGGTGACTCAGAATATAGCTGGATAATGTGCACTTCAGTTGAAACCAAATTTCAATCTACTGTTAAAATAAAAATTGGCATACTAACAGTGACACGACTTCCATAACACATAGATGTTACAAAAACCCACTCTTTGGCATGCTATATTGCACTTCTTATCAGATGATACAAAAAACATGTATTTTATTATTAAATAAATTTTACTTTAAGCAATATATTCAGAAATCTGACATTTACACAAGTGAAGCTATGGGCAAATATCTTTAATAAATCAAGTATATGCTTAGCCATCACTGTAATCAACATCTCACTGAATGTTTAATGTTTAGAAAACTTTAGATTTGCAGTGCTGTTTATTTTCATTTAAAATGATGCCTGCCTTAAAATACAGATGAAAATAAAATGGACTGTAAAAAAAATTTGTAATGGAATTGATTTGTTTTGTGTTCCAGTTTAAAACATTTATAATTTTGTTCCAGATTTTATCTTTTACAATTATGGAAAATATAGAATAATTAACATCTATTTGAACAATAATAATAAAATATATAATATGTATTGTAAATTTGGAACTTCTTTGCTTTGAGTTGTATAAAATAAAATTGTGAAATACTTGTTTTACCTTCATACTACTATTCCCATCATGAGGGAAACTTAAATCATTTGGTGTTAAAATTATACTATAGCTTTAGTAAAATGTCTGTAGTTCATACAATGTTTATTTTTTTACTTTATGTCTGTAGTTTTGTAGTTTTTATACTTTTACTTAATCAAAATATTAAATTTATCTTATTATTTGAATTTTAAAATTTATTATTTATTTTTTTAACTAGTATATTCTTTGTTGCAGTTCTTTGATTCAGCTCCTTCCAAAGACTCCTTCCAAAAGGAAGTCTGCACGTAAGAAAGCAGAAAAACGAGATATTTTAGAAAATTTAAACAGGATACCACCAAGGTAAATTATTAAATAGAGTTGACTGAATTATTGGATCAATGTGTGTAGATTATTCTGTTCGAGGATTATCTGTGTTGGTAGCCATAACATTACAAACTATTTGAAATGCCTATGAGATTAACATGTAATAGTGCACAATGTCCTTCAAGTGTAGCTTTGTTATTTGTGCATGGCATTATACAATTACAGGATATAGTAAGACATCTCCAATGCCCCAAAGATGTGGAGTGTGAAAATTGATATTAATAAAGTGAGTTGATTAGATTGACATAAGATTAATAAAATGAAAAAGTAATTATCATAAGCACATTTTCATTTAAGATCATCAGCTATTTTAAGACATTAATTTTATGGTGACACTGTTTTAATTTAATTTATGTTTGTTTTAAACAGATCAACACAAGTACAACAATGTGAAGCAGCTCCTAACACTAGTTCTCCACCCCGTAGACTAAGAACAAGACTTGTATCTGTCTCTACATCACTGCGAGTTACACGAAACTCCAAAATGGCATCTAAACATTCAGAAGAAAAAGAAAATCTCAGTCCATTAATAAACCTAGAGGAGGTAAGCTGGTCAAAATTCGTCTGATTAACTCTCTTCCAATGTGAGATTTTGGTGATTTTGCTCCACTGGGCTTATTTAGAACATATTTCTGCCTAGCTTCTGAAGTGTATATATTATTGTTATATTTCATTTTAAAGGAAATTGAATAGGCTTTAATACAAATACAGTTTTAAATGTATTGTTACATATTTGAACATTTTAATTTATTAAATATATGAATTAGTTTACTCTTTTTTTGGTACAAAAATCCAGATTTTACATTTTGACAAGGAAGAAAAAAAAGTTATGAGGTAATTGAAAAACAATTGCTATATTATTGAAATATAACAATATCTGCAACAAAAAACCCAAATATCAGGTAAATGTGACAGTAAATAATGAATTGACATGTCTTTAAGTATTACTACTACTAGTACCAGCGAATTTGTGAATTTATTTTTATAAAAGTAAGACATTTCAACATTCAAAATTCAAGTTGTTAAAATATATAACAATAGCATAACAGATATTGAAATAGTCTTTAAAATTGTTTATAAAATGACTTTAGATAAAAATTACAATTTAGATATATATATTTATTGTATGCTATATGGGTGATTCTCTAGAAAGGTGACCCATAAGTGTGACATTAGGGTAAAAAAAATAGAAGTTAGAATTATTAGTTTCTTTTAATACCACCAAAAAGATAACCTTTTGGATACACTTTACTGCAAGAATTGTTATATTTCATCAATTGGTATTTGCAAAAAACAAGGATTCTTACCTTAATTGAACAAACAAACATAAATTAAAAGAGAAATTTTGAACTTTTACAAATTACTAATACAGTGATTTTTTAAAATGACAAATTTTCAAATTTTTTTCAAGAAATGTTGTTATCTGATACCATTTTAAAAAAAAATCATTGTATTAATAATTTGAAGAGTAATCATAACTAATTCAGTCACTTGAAATGAAAATTGTCATCTAAAGCAAATCATTAAAAACTATATCTCTCATTTCTTTTGGTAAAATATATTTATTTTATTGCTTTGTTTCATTCTTTTTGTCATGTATTTTATATTTTATTTATGCTTATTTGTGTTTATATATATAATCTTCTTTTCTATTTTCCTTTATTCAATAGTTAGCTAGGTCTTTAAAATTGTTGTTTTGTATGGATTGGTCATTGCAGCAGCAACAACAGCCTAATGAAACTAACTGTTCTAGAAAGACTAGAACAAGACTGAGGCTGAAGAAGATAAATCAGAATTCAGTAAGGAATTTTAAAATATTTTCTTAACATTATAATTAATGATCGTTTTGTTAATGTTTGATCTGTTACAATAACATACAGGTTTACAATCTTATTTGATGGTTTTGGAGGAAGTACACTAATCTGCTTTATGCCTTATATGGAGTGAACTGTATTGAAATTAATTTTCATTTATGTATCTTGGAGGAAGTACACTAATCTGCTTTATGCCTTATATGGAGTGAACTGTATTGAAATAAGCTTTCATTTATGCATCTTGGAGGAAATGCACTAATTACATTTTAAATTGTTCAGCAAAAAACAAAATTGCTGGAGCTATTGGCTCCATAACCAATAATAATTCCAAGTCCAATGATTTAAATTGCAAGCCCTTCATATAACTTACATAGTCAAAGCAAATAGATGAATAGTCTTAAGTTTGCAGCTTACATAGTCGAACATAAATAAATAGTTTTAGTTTTGAGTTTCTTAATTCAGATTACGTAATCAAACAAATAAATGAATAGTTTTAAACTTCAAGTTTATAATACGGCTAACTTGACTTAACTTGAGTGCACTGAGGTTTTCTAGATATTATAAGTTCTGTTTACTCACAAAATGTTGTTACATTTGGTTGTGCTGAAGAATGATGAAAACACCTGTCTCTTGACACAAATCCTAGTGTTGAAGAATTGATCTCCTGTCTGAAGGTTGAGTCTAGCGGTTTCCACTACTGCTACTCTGCGACAAATTGTTGTCATGCTCTGGATCCACAAGGTTGACCTGCATGTCTGTAGGTTAATTTGAAAACAGTTCCACTACCATTACTCTGTGGTGAGTTGTTGTTGCGCTTCGCCCTGCAGTGGTGTGCCGTCATGGCATGGTATTGCCCTCCGTCAGTACGTCTGCCCAGATGCAATCATTCCACCCACGGGATAGGACTGGTTCAAGGCTCTCACAGTCCCTGGGTTGTGTCTTGCCTGTCAGGTTAAAAAGTTATGCTATGCGACACCCTGGCAGTTGTTTTACTGCTCAGCGATAATTGGATGAGTTAGCTTACTAACAAATTAAAAGTGACTGTAACTCTAAATGGATTTTGAAAATGTAAAGTGTAATGTATGCTAAACATACTAAAGAATTTTTAAAATTAATGTTTTTAAAAAAATAAAAATTGAATATATAATAAAAAGTTCCCTTACCGTTCGTTGATCTTGAATGAAGAGTCTCAGTGCCTGAATCTATGTACTCACAGTGTTGCAAATGTTTATAAAGATCGTTATAAAAAATGACCTGACATCCCAAAACAATTTTTAAAAGTTCAAGTGTTTTGGGGGTGTTTTAGCGGTATTTAGGATAAGAATCCTGGGTGCCGACTCACCAGAGGTCTCACCCATTACACTAGATCAAACTAGATCAAAAGTTCGAAGCACAGAGTGTCAAGCAAGCAACCACCAAGTACTGTTACTCAATGGCTACAGCACCTGAGGTGTATCTGATGAAAGCTTCCAAATGTAGAAAACCATCTCATCCTAGAGTGAAATATTTGATGCAAAAATACTATTTTTTGTGCATAATTTTCAGTCCTAAGAAATTTTCTAAATAAAAATTATTTCCTCAAGTTAAATAGCCTATAAAATTGTTTTGAAAGTTCAAGTGAAAGTACTTGTTGAGTATACATGACAAAAAAGAATGATGAAGTAAAATCACTGAAATTATATATAATTTAGAAATATGTAATTTTCAATTATACCACTTGTTCCAAGTCATGGCACGAAAAGAGCCAGCCCCTAGCAAATAAGAGTGGAGATATGAAGATTTATAATTGTTTACATGAGTCCAATGCACATTTTTTAAAAAAACAGTTTGAAAATCCATTCAGTATATTGAACTGATGTACAGAAACAGTGTTTTCCACATATCTTGACACAGGAGTCTAATGCACAGAAATAGTTAAGTACTGAATATGTGCTCAGTTTCATCAAGTATAAAAGAAGAAAATTAATAAATAAAATTATGAAGTATGTAATAATGTAAATACACTGACGAAAGAATATGCTTGTAAAAAATTGTATATGGACAGAAAATAAATTTGAAATATTATGTTGCTGAATTATAGATGTTGTAAATTATGGAAATAAATGTTCAAACAAATTGCTACTTCACCACCACCACCACCACCCACACCCTGTAACACACTTAGTCTATTCAAATAATATTATAATAAATCTTATAGTCAAGTAATGTATCTGCTCATAAATCAGCACAGGATGATAATATACATGTGGATATGCACATGTACACGCATGTGTATGCTCCCACTTTACATTTAGCTCAGCTCACGATCGGATCACTTTTTAATGGACTTTCCATAATAAACTAAGCATGCACTTTACATTAGACTATGGTTGCAGCCTTAAACAATTTATTAGTAGGTGTACATTACAATATAGTCCATGATATGTGGTGGAGTATATGAAATACAAATATAGATTAATATTGTAAAGCAAAGGTTAACTCTGTGCGTGTTTGTGTGTGTGTGTGTGTGTGTGCTTGCATATATATTTTCATGTAAAAATAACAAAATATCTAAATTTTAAGGTTTTTAGACATAATGTATAGCAACTTTTTTTATGCCTACATACTTGCACACTGGTGTGTGCACAAGTATGTGCATATGTGTGTTTATATGTATGTGTATGCTTTCTTTATATACAGATATATTTTAATTTATTTTAGACCATCAATAATAACGACTCTAACAACTCAACTTCAGCAAGTAAAGAAATAAAGGTTGAAGAGCCTTTGTTAAAGGACATAGCAAACATTGACAGTAAACCTGTTCCTATCTGTTATGGAATGAAGCACAAGATGGAGGAATCACTGGCCCAGGAAGACTTACAGATAAAAGTGACTGTACTTGGACTTAAGTCTGAAGTCAGCATTGCACACAATGGCAAAGTTACAGAGGGTTCAAAAGAAATCGCGGGCACTGATTCTGGGATTTTTTCATCTAAAACTGGCATTCCCACTTTAGAGTCAAGCAACAAGCAACAAAATGACACTTTTGAAACTACTGGCTATGTCTCCATTATTAACGATGTTTTTCAAAAGACTGATCAAGAACAGCAGCCTACTTGCACCACAAGTGAAAAAGAAGAAACAGAAAAAATTGAAGAAGAGCCACATCCTACAAAAAGCACCCGCACAAAAACTAGACAGGCTCAGAAACACATGGCAACAGAGACAAGTGAAAACAGTGCAGTTGTTCAAGTTGATGGGCCCTGCATAACAAGGTGAATGTTGAAATATACAGTAGCTTAACCTCTAATGATGCACTCTTTGTTTAAATATTATTTATTTAAGTGTTCACCTTTCACCTCTAACCCTATATGACAAAAAGCTTTCATTGAAACAAAACATTTTTGCTTAATCTCTAACAAGACACTCTTATTTTTTAAAATATATTATTTATTTAAGAGTTCACTTTTTACCTCTAACCCTGCATGTTAAGGTGAGATTTGAAAAATACAGTGTTTTAACCTCTAATGATGCACACTTTTTGTATATTATTTAAGCGTTCACCTTTCACCCCTTCCATACAAAAAGCATTCTCTACTTACTAATTTTTGGAAAGAATATTCTGAAAGTGGGACGTTACTGTATTTTAATTAATATATATATATATATATATAAAATGTTTGTGCTATTTAGGACAGAATTTCAGACTAGCAGAGATGGGGGAAATTTCAGGTATCTTTTCAATGCAAAGCAATGAAAAGAAAAATTTTGCCTTTTGTAACTACAGATCAAAGACAAGAAAGCGACAAGCAGAAACACCAGTTGAAGAGAAAAATTGTAAGCGATCTTGCTTAATGTCCTCATCTAACACAGATAAGGTTGGTGTTTCTTTGAGGACTGAGTGTGAGAAACACTTCTATAAAATATATTTGTTCCTTTTTAGCACAGTTTATTTACAATATTTATTCTATTATATTTTGCTACTTCACGAGAATTTCTTTTTAGCACAGTTTATTTACAATATTTACTCTGTTATATTTTACTACTTCACAACAATTCCTTTTTAGCACAGTTTATTCACAATATTTATTCTGTTATATTTTGCTACTTCACGAGAATTTCTTTTTAGCACAGTTTATTCACAATATTTATTCTATTATATTTTGCTACTTCATAACAATTCCTTTTTAGCACAGTTTATTTACAATATTTACTCTGTTATATTTTGCTACTTCACGACATTTCCTTTTTAGCACAGTTTATTTACAATATTTACTCTGTTATATTTTGCTACTTCACGACATTTTCTTTTTAGCACAGTTTATTTACAATATTTACCCTGTTATATTTTGCTATTTCAAATGTTTGTCATATTCATGTCCTATAGCTAAAAATCTTTTATTCTCTAGAAATTTATCAAGTTTTATTTTTGACCACTTTACAAAGTTTTCAGTTTTACAGCAGAATAAACCAAATGCAAATATATATCATAAAATGAATCTTATATGATTATTTTATTCGAAAAGAATGCATCAAAAAAATCTGATTGTTTTATGATTTTTTTCATTGAAGGATGCTTGCAGTATCAGAATTCTCTCTTCATTATTTTGTTGTTGTTTACAGATCTGAAATATCAGTTGAAATTATTTTCATTGAAAAAATAGAAGAACACTAGTTTAAGTCTGGCAATATTGAGATTCCCATTGGTAAATAATATGACAGCCACCATAAACAATTTTAAGATGATTGCCATATTGTTTTCCACTAGTAATCTTATGTTTATGGGACTGAACGATTGTTCTTGTCAGATAGATAATTTAGCCAAAAAAATGACTGAGATCAGATCAGTTTAGAGATCAGTAATGGGAAAGTGTAGGGATGAAAAGAGCAACTCTCTTTGGTTTTACAGTAGATGTAGGTCTTTAAGTTTTTGATGCTGAGACAGTAAGAATGAAGCTGGAAAAATGAAGAAAGTGACTTTTCTTTGTTTTGGTTGCTGGGACAATGAGAAAGAAGCTGGAAAGATGAAGAGAGTGACTTTTCTTTGTTTTGTTTGCTGGGACAGTAAGAATGAAGCTGGAAAGATGAAGAGAGTGACTTTTCTTTGTTTTGGTTGCTGGGACAGTAAGAATGAAGCTGGAAAGATGAAGAGAGACTTACTTTGGTATTAGAATAGATGTTGGTGTGTATGTTTTGATTGCTAGACAGTGAGAGCGAAGCTGGAAATAAAGAGTGGCTTTCTTTGTATGTTTTGATTGCTGGAACTGTGAAAATGATGCTAGTTCTCAAGACTTAATATCATGACTTTAACATTTATTTATGTTGAAAATTTTAAAGTGTATATTCAGCAGTTTATTATTTTAGCCTTATAGAACTACTTTTTTTTTATAGACATCCTTCCCGATCCTGACCAGATGTAGAAAATTCTTTATGGTATTTCTGTAATTTCAAATTTAACTATCCTGAAGCAGTCATTATGATGCATGTAGTTAAACAAAATCAATATAATAATTGTTTTGCTCGAATGTTGTATGTTTCACTCACTAGTTAGCCCTTTTTTCAGGCGTTTTTATCTTCTGTGTATATCATTTTAGTGCTTATAATATATAATATAAGATTGATAATTTTAATGTAAATTTTCACCAGATAGAATTTGTAAAATTCCAATTTCTTAATTTTTTTCCAATTAGATTTATAACAGATAGGGCTGTCAATTTTTTTCCTAAATGCTGCCCAGGTACCCGTCCAGATTTTGAATGGACCCGCTTAAAAATTAGCATAATCTCCATTTAACTCATGATCTCTACACAAAGCTACTTAACCATTAAGTATGCACTTGCCATAGCCAGCACGATTTAGCAGGCCGCCATCTACGAACAGGATGCCAGTGTGACCGGGGGTGGGTGGAGGGGGGAGTGTGCTAAATCGAGCCACCAGTGTGGGTTCTCTCATCTATTACCTGATTGGCTTGCCACTGTCGGTTTCCCTTGCATCCCCCCCCCCCCCCACTCTGCATTACCAATTTCTGTGCCAATGGCCACTTTATCACGGGTACCCATTCACAATTTTACTACCCAGGTATTAGCATGGCACTAATAACGGATTTGTTTATTTTGTGCTTTAGGGTGCTTAAAATTAGAGTTAATATGCTGCATTTGATAATAATACCTCACAATAATTTGATTTGCAACATTACAGATTTAACTATATAATAAAACCTCTGCAATACACTTAAAGTTTTTGATAGAAATATTTTTTCAGATTACATATATATATACATGTATATATATATATATATATGAGTTTCAAATATTTCAATCTATGCTGAAATATGCTGTGCTGTGCATCTGTATCAATGGCAATGGACTTGTTGTTGCTTGACTGTTTTAGAAAGAAAGGAGTTGTATTTTACTGTTGAAAGTGATAATTTTGCATTGCTTATATTTTGTAATAAGACAGTAACATTATCTTTTAAGTAAGATATGCCATCTGACTAGTCTTCATTTTATTAAATTTAGTGAACATTTGTATATTAGTACTTTACAGTATTGCTCTAATTTCAAATATATTTCTCTTGAAAACTGGATAGAAACACAAAGTTTGAAAATAAAGGTTATCTAAAAATGTATTTAAAAATTATATTAAAACAGTAATGTTTTTCTTTCATAAAAAATAATATATATATTTTTAATTACCACCTATAAAGGCAGCTAAATCACATATAATACATTGCATTGAAATTTTTAAATTGTCTTTAAAATTGGCATATTTTGTTTATAATTACATGTATATGCTTTGTGCTGAGGTATTTAAAGATTTATATTTTGATTGACGAGAAAGTAAAATATCAGTTGATGATGTCATTATGAATATCTCTTACTCAGTCATTCAGTGCATTTCACATTTATAAATGCTTTTAGTTTTCTTTTTAATTTCTTCAGTGGATTAGCATTCTCTTATATTCATTTATTTTTAAATTCCTTATTTTTTTATTGTATTATTTTATTTTAAATAATTGTGGCAAGTTTTAATGTATTTTGTATTTTAGTTTGAAGTATTTTAAAATTTAATGCTTTTGGTATTTAAAGTTAAATTTAAATTAGTAATTTAAATAGCCATGTTGACATTGTGTGTGTGTGTGTGTGTGAAAAAGAGTACATTTGAGTATGTGTGTGTAAGAGAGAATGAGAGAGAACTTTTCCATTTTAAGTTTTCATTAAGATTTTGTATGCATATCATACTTTTTTCAGATTGCGAAGGAAGAGTGTCAGTCAACCACACCAAAATGTGCAGCAGGTTTGTTGAAAAAGTTTACTAAATAAATCACAGTAAAGCAATTGATTTGTAAGTTGATTCAGAAAAATAAAACCCAAATGTGACCTATTCTGGCAAAATTCTTCCTAACTTGTTACAAGACAAATTGGAATAAATACTGGTAAAGATGTTAAGATCTTTAAATGTATTGCAGAGTTTTCATCAAGTCTTACTTCTTTTTACCTTATTCTTTGCTGTGCTAAAATATTACAACATTTTTTATGTTGAACTAGTGGGGGAGAATATTTTTATAAATTGAACCCAAAGAATATGATACAAAATTACCTTTTCCCCTTCTTTCTTGTAAATCAGACTTTAGTAAATGAAAGAGAATTCCTTGTGTTAAAAAGCTTTGGAAGACTTTACATTGACACATTTTAAGAGCTAGGTACAAGACAGTGACAAGTTTCTTTGGGTGATTTTGGTCATAGAGATATTCTGTCACAATCCCTTTAGTTAAAAAGCACTGGGAGATCTTTACAATGGCACCTTATAAGAGCTAGATACAAAACAGTCATATTTTTCCTTGGGTGATTTTGGTCATCGAGATATTATGTCACAATCCTTTTTGTTATCCAGAACTGGATGATCTTTATAGCGGCACCTTTTAAGAACTTGGTATAAAATAAATGACAGGATTTTAAGTGTGATTTCATTCATAAACAGAATTATACTATCAGAATTTGTAATCAGTCTTTGAAACCAATTTTCTCTCACAGTGACTTTTGTATGCACACTGATTTAAAGTGCTAGTATCTTCCTAATTTTTTTAAAGTTAGAACTATGATTCTTTTTCCAAATTAAAGACACATGGCTGCATTTGAAACTACTGTTATGTGTTCAAATAAATTTAAATATATCTACATTATATATATATATATTATCTACAATATTAAATATATCTACATTATATATATATATATTATCTACAATATTAAATATATCTACATTAGAGCTCATTTTGCCAGAGGTCATAGATATGGTGAGGGTGTGGATTGTATCATTATTAAAGTGATTGAGTATTTTGTTGTTTATTATTTAAGACTTGATGTTAGTCCACAATTTTTTGTTTTTTTTAATTGACAGATATTTAAGATTACATCAAATAATTTATTGGTTTGTATATTTGTGCTATGCATTATGCACCTAAAATATAATTCATATAATTTCTTTTTTTTAAATGTGTAATTTTCACTTGAATAATCAACATTTTTATTTTGTATTTCTGCAGAACATGAAAATGGAGTGAAAAAGGCAGATGAGTAAGTATAAAATATTTATTTTTAAATAACACTGTTTTTAATCAGCAAAGATATACTGCAGAGGAAAGTATTTATAGCACAAATTACAAGAAGAAAACTATGTTCAAATATATTTATTTTATATTATTTCATTTTTTACAAAAAGGATTAATTTAAATCTGGAAATTAATTTCCCACTGTTCATCTCAATCACACAAGCTTGACTATTCCACTAGCAGGTCTTTGTCTCTTTCATCTGACATGTTTGTCTCTTTCACCTAACAGATCTTTGTCTCTTTCATCTAACATGTTTGTCTCTTTCACCTAATATGTTTGTCTCTTTCACCTAACAGATCTTTGTCTCTTTCACCTAACAGATCTTTGTCTCTTTCACCTAACATGTTTGGCTCTTTCACCTATCAGATCTTTGACTCTTTCACCTAACATGTTTGGCTCTTTCACCTAACAGATCTTTGACTTTTTCATCTAACAGATCTTTAACTCTTTCACCTAACAGGTCTTTGACTCTTTTGCCTAACAGATCTTCGACTCTTTTACCTAACATATCTTGGACTCTTTTGCCTAACACATCTTGGACTCTTTTACCTAGCAGATTGTCACAAAGGGGTGGGGGTTAACAAAGAAGGTGAACAGTTGAGAAACATTGTTGTAATGCTACAGCTTTATTCAGTCCTTTAGTGATTTGTCAACACTACAAAGGACCCTTTGGTTCATCACGGTGTCCGACATACATACACCATGGATGTTTGGCTGGCTCTTTTATTATGCTGCAAGGGTTGCATATGTTGACATGTTTGTATGCGAGATTATATGTTAAGTGGAGAAAGCAAACAAAGCTGGGCAATATAATGTAGACACACACTTTCAAAACAATAGTAGACAAGTTACTATTTTTTGATTGATATGATTGAACTTTATTGTCCTTTGGGTTCTCTTTCATGCAGTAATAAAAGCAAACTTAATCGCTCGTTTCACAAACCATTCATTCTGGCGATAAAGGAACAACTACTAAATGAATGGATGATGAAATAATAAAAAAAAAGTACAGAATAGTAGCAAATACAAAGCAGCAAATTAACAATATGCAAAAGCATGGCATTGAAAACAGCTACAAGTAAAAGTACAAAGAAAAATAATAAGAATCCAAAGTTATTTAAAATGTCAAAAAAATTAGAGTCCTGGAGCTATTTAGGTAATGAAAATAGATGAAGGTTTAAATCTTAAGTTTATTTACTATGTCCTACTTAGTCTTACTCATAGCTAACTTTTTGTGCACTGAGGTTTTTACTAATAGATTGAATTTGAGATTACTTACTGTGTTTTTAGTTACCTTTCAAAAATTAATTTGGGTGAAAGAATTGATGGTGCTTGATGTAAACTAGGGCATGTTCATGCAAGGACTAACCTTGCCCTGTAAAGCTTCCAAAATTTAAAAATCAGCATATAAGTTGAAGTAAAAACAAACAAACAAACAAATATAAACGATGAGCACACTTTAATCCCACAGAAAATCATTGGCATAAACATACAGTTATCTTCGTTGTGTATGAGTGGCAATATTTTTATTACGAAAATATTGAATTACATTACTGCAAGTTATATTAAGTAATAATTCTGTTTTCAATTAAAATCAGATGTAAACTTTGTGATCTCATTCTTTGATTTAAAATGAATAAAAGTACACAAAGCACTAGGTGCTATTTACTAGAATACAAAATGACAATAAAATAGAGTTCGTTTTTGTTTTAATTTTAAAATCAGTATGTTGATTGGTACAGTGAAATGGATACAAACCTAAATGATGGACTTTACAGTGTATTGAATAACTGGACAATATTAAGTGCAGAGCAAGCAGTTTTAAAGGTCAAAATACGTTTCTAGTTCAAAGCATCAGACCTGAATAAAATGAGAGGGAATTTAATAAAGAAGTAAAGTATTCTTTGAAAAAAGGAACATTTATTCTTCATTATTTATACTTGAAATAATCATTGCTTTTTCTTTCTTCCTTCAAAAGTAGTATCTGGAGAATATTAACAAACTGAACACTTTTTCTTACCCTAAATTATTTTTAAGTGGGTATAATGAGGCAAACTTTGAAATCATGCTAAGAGTGAAAACTAAATTCATGTGTTTACTTTGTTTTCAGTGATAGTGACTGTGAAGACTTTGAGCCCTCAGATCCTTCCATTCATAGAAAGGTAAAAACTGTTTCCATAGTCTGACATTTTGTAGACTGGAATAAGCATTTTTGTTTCTTGGCCTGGCATACATATTGTTCTGAGTCATGTACACTACAGTCAACACCATTGTTTCTCTGTTCTGTGGACTAATATTTAATACTATTAGATAGTCTCAATATCATTTTATAGGAATATGTAGTTTTCTTTGTATACAAATTTGGTGATTTTCTTTAGTGATGTTTGAGGCTTTAATAAATTATTTGTTGGTTAACTTGTATATAAAAAAAAGTTTTATTTAACACACTTTTGTTTTATATTTAATGTGACAAGCTATGCTTTGAAAGAAAAATAAATACATTCACTAAAGTGTTAGATGTGATTATACTAAGAATGGAATATCACAGGTGTATGGTATGTCCTAGTAAAAAATTTACTTTGTTCCGGAATTATTTTGACCATGTAATTTTTTTCTTACATAAGTAATAACAAAATAGAGTTGTGATTATAGACTTTCTCTTGATACTGTTTTTAAACATTAAAACTTAGGCTTTGGGAATCAATCCCACAATTGATTATTTGGAAATTGTTGCTGTGAATGCATTTGAATGAATGTGTAGACAAAATCAATCATTTGCTCTATAAAACTATTACTTAAAGTTGCATATAGATAGAGCTGCAATTTTGTAAAATCATTCCATTGGTTAACCAAATAAGTATCTACTCTTAATCTTACAGAATAAATTAAAATTATCTACTCTATAGAACAGAGAGTTTGAGGAAGATTTTTTTAATAGCAGAAGTTAGTTATTAAATCTACCTGATAGGAGAGGTTATTTCAAGGAGATTTTACTAAAATATAAATGTGAAAGATGTTGGTTTTGCATACTAATCTTATAATATTTCTGTTGAACTTTAAAGCCAGCCATTCTCTCAAAGTCAAATGAATTTATTATCCTGAGAGATTATAGCAATATATCTAACTGTACTTGCCTCAAGTGCAAATTTAAATTAAAACTGTTGCTAGTAATAATAAGTTCAGGCATTAGATCCTTAATCATGTAATGTGTACATGCAAGATATATTTGGCACCCACTAACATTAATTTTCAAATTAGTTTTCAAATTAACATTATCTACTCAGAACAAAAAACTTACACACAAATAATACACACACATATTAAAACATTTCACGTACTCTTAGACAGTGTTTCCTAAACTGTGGGTTGCAAGCCAATTTTTATAATGTGATAATTTTGTAATTATTTCAAAATAGAAAATCTTGAAAAATAGGAAGAAATACACAACATACGGATTAGTTGACTCCTGCAAATCCCAAATTTGACTATTTGAGGGTGCTGGACAAGCATGAACATATGATTTTCACTGGCTTTATACAGCGAGTTTGCACAAGATTATGATGGAAAGTTGAAAACCTTTAAGTGATGTGATTTAAATCCATGTTTATAATTATATGTAATGGTAAGATTGCAAAGATTATGATATAGAGAGTTGAAAACCTTCAAGTGATGTGATTTAAATCCATGTTTATAATTATATATGTAATGGTAAGTTTGCACAAGATTATGATGGAGAGTTGAAAACCTGTAAGTGATGTGATTTAAATCCATGTTTATAATATAGACATTGTCATTGATGTGTTTTAAGTGTTTACAATGCAAAGTTTGCCAGTGATGTGATTTAAATCTGTTGTTTATCATGCAGAGATTGTCAGTATTATGATGGAGAATTTAATATGAGTAAAAAATCTCTGTAGGTTAAGCAGCCAGTTTCCTTCCTTACCCAGCTTAAAAGGAAGAGCACTTCACGTTCATCGCATCTTGTGTCTGGAGTAGATAAGTCTTTTTTGAAGTACAGTATTCCACAAAGCAAGCCCACATTTCAGGTTTGTACATTCCTTTTTATAAATTTTTTTGTGCAGTGCTCCAAAAGCAAGCCCTCATTTCAGGTTTGCACATGCTCTTTTATAAATTTTATTGTGCAGTGCTACAAAAGCAAGCCCACATTTCAGGTTTGTACATTCCTTTTTATAAATTTTATTGTGCAATCAATTCACAGCAGATAATACCACAACATATCTTCTCTTTGTTATGCTTAACTGTCTGTTTTGAGCCTTTGGTGCCTGTCTGATCTTTTACCCCTTCTAGAATCTTGATCAGACAGTCAAAATATTTTCAGACAAAATATTATATGGTCAACATTTTTTCTTGTACAGTGTAGTTGTAATTTATTTGCTTAGTGTTCATGAGTGCCTAATGTACATGATGAATTGATAATCAAATTGATAATTATTTATTAATAAATAGTTCATTATTATGCCATGGATGTGGAGAAATTGCATGTGTTTTTGCAGAGTTACAAAAACAAAGTTTTCTTTACTTATAATATGTGATTATAATTTATAATTTATTTTTAATAAATTGGAACTTTCATCTCAGTAAAACATTATATCAGTGTGCTCCTATTCCTAATGAAAATCTCTTTCAAGAGTCTCAACTCAACTCATACTTCTCATTTTGAAAAATCACTTTAGAGTGTTAGATTTTAGATTTCTTTGGATTATGATTAAGGTCGTCTTTATTGAAGATTTTTAATTATTTTTTGTACAGATCATTCAACAACAAAAACAGAAGGAATTGGTGGAAAAACAGAAACAAGAACAAGAACGATTAAACAGGATTGATGAAATGAGAAAGAACAAAGCAGATGAACAGAAAAGGTGAGCTTTCACTCTTTCACTCCTTAGATTCTCTTGCAAGGGGTGGTTCAAATTTAGTTTCATTTAATTTTTTTTAAATTCTGTATATTATCTTTCTCTTTTCCTATCTTCAGATTTAGTCTATTATCAATCTTTCACTTTTGTTTCTTGTCTGTCTTGTTTCTTTGTATATTATCTTCTCTTCTTATTCTCACTCGTATTGGTTCAGATTTGGTCTGTTATCAATCTTTCATCTTTGTTTTACTTTTTTCTTTTCTTTTTATCCTCTGTATATTATCTTCTCTTCTTATTCTCTCATATTGGTTCAGATTTAGTCTCTGATCAATTCTTGACAATTGGGTTTATGTTTCTACCTTTTTATTTTTTGTTATATTCTTAATTTTGTTTATCAGTCTTGAATGTAGCATCATTGGCTAGCATTACAAATATTTTCTTGTGCTGTTTTTGACTTCATAAATGAATTGATACAGGTATTTTCATGTGGTACCATCAGTCATGTATGATTTGAAACAAGCATTCTGTTTGGTATCATTGATGTGTGAATATTGCATGATTTGAAACAAGCATTTCTGTCTGGCATCAGTGACATTACATTTGAATTGATGCAATATTTCTATTTGGAGTCGTGACATTCAAAATGAACTGAAACAATATTTCTGTCTTGTATTAGTGGCATTTCATATGAATTGTTAAAAATATTTCTGTCTAATGTCAGTGACACTGTGTGAATTAATAAGAGGTTTCCAGTCTAGGCCACTGATGGTTCATGATTTTGACATGCTTCCATCCATTATAGCTTAGATGATATATCCATATTTAAGATCTTTAGATTTGTTTGTCATGCATTTGGGCCCAAAACACTGTCACATCACTAAAGGTTGTGGAAATTCTGCAGTGATCCACCCTTAATGCAGTCTAGAAGAATGAATTAAATGCATCAAAATACCAATAGAGTTCTTTTTTTACACGGATGTTCTTTTGTTGATGCTCAAGTTTAAAAAAAATTTAAACTCAGGTTCTTTTGTTTACAATTCATTGAGAGAGAGAGAGAGAGTGTGTGCACGCGCACTTATGTTCATTTGTAGAATGAAAAAGTATTACAGTAATCAGTTAAATGCTTGTTGGATCCTTACAATTTTTGAATTCTTGCTTACTTAAAATTTCAACCAGTAAGCCAATAGTGATATTAGTGTAGCAGTTTTTGCATACATGAAAATTCAACCAGTCAGTTAAATATAAGCTGAAGACTTGTTCTTTAATCTATTTAAAATTAGAAACGACTCAGCGTATTACATTTCCCCATAATGACTAGGTTTGGGAAGGATTAAGCCTGAACTGAAGTAGTTCTGCATCAAACTTGAGATAAGTAACTGTTGCAACTGCATCCTTATAAAATGATTTCAACAGAAATGGATATTAGAATCCCACTTTTCATTCTTTAGAACTATCATTACTGCTATCTTAAATTGTCTTGGAACTAAAACATTTACATCTGGGAATAATATAATAATTATATAAAACTATTCAAATCATCTTAAGTTTTGTTTCAATCTATTACTAATCCAAAATTTACCCTATTTGTTTTATATTTACTGTCCCAAAGTTGAAATCTTTACTCATGCTCAGTAAAAATGCATCTTTTAAGGAATGTGAATCATTGACTGTACAACACATTGTCCTCTTTACAAGTAGTAGCAGTAAATATTTTGTGACAGGCTAAGGGCAGAATAAAGTGTATGGCTGGAGGACAGGTGTGTTTAAAAACTGTTAAAAGGAAGATGTGATCGAAGATTTATATGGGTTTATTATAGCTGCATATGTTGAAAGTTTAACACTGATACGAATGTTTGACTTGCTGGGATTTGTGACAGTTAGCCGGATTTGTATTAGAAAGTGTAGCAAATTTTCTTGAATAAGAAATTAGACAAACACACAAAATCTTTTTTTCTTGAGTATTAACCAAAACAACTAAAATTTTGTTTCGTTTTTACCATTTCTGATATTTTTTTTAATTTGCTATAAAAGTGATAAAAAGGCATCTGACAATTAAAAAAAAATTGTTTCTTTGAATCTGAAAAATTAGAGTAAATACTCAATTGACAAACATGATCACATTAAATGGCACCTAATATATTTCTTGTTTTCTTCAACATTATATAACAATAATCTTCCTTTTGTTTCATTGACATTGAATGTTATCTGATATAATTATTTTTTTGTGATGTTACCAGCTGTATGTGTATTCAGATATTAAGCTTTTATTTTTCATCTGATGTTAACTTTTGCATATTCAGAAATACCAAAAGTATTCTCATGCATCTTTTGCATTGCATATAATTTGATACGTCAAGTATATTTTGTGTGGTGTCAGAGACATTGTACATAAACTGATGTCACAAGTATTTCTGTATGGTATCAGAGACATTGTATATAACCTTATTCTGCATTTTTTTTCATGTTATATCATTGACATTATATATTATTAGAAACCATGAGCATGTCTAGTTGT
This sequence comes from Sinotaia quadrata, assembly GCA_028829895.1. NCBI lineage: Eukaryota > Metazoa > Mollusca > Gastropoda > Architaenioglossa > Viviparidae > Sinotaia > Sinotaia quadrata. The sequence continues at coordinate 7,473,775 of CM054181.1, read as the reverse complement.
TGCCATTGATGTTGTATACAATCTAATACCATGAGTAATTTTAAATGGTGGTAGTGGTGTATGCTGGCTTCCTGCCTCTCCAAAACTTTAGTCTTAAGACATTCCCAGACCAGGATAACTCTTGAGGGATTTATTCTCCTCACTGTATTCAGGGGTCCTAATCACTCTGTGAACTGCTGAATATCAGTGACATTTATGTAATCTGATACAAGTATTTTTGTGTGGTGTTATTGACATTTTACATGATCGAATAACACAGATATTTTTATGGTGTTATGGTACCATGAGCATTGTGTGAGCTGTCATCAATGTATATAATTTGATACCATAATTATTTCAATGAGATGGAATTGTATATGAACTGATATCACAAGTATTTCTATATGGTGTCACTGACATTGCTTATAATCTAAGTATTGCCAGCAAGCATGTATAATTTTAAAATAATTTGAAAGTCCACATATTTGTACTGTTCTAATACAGATTTTTATAAAATTATGTTAAGGTATAAGTGTATCTGTATTCCTCAAGATGCTATCATGTGTATGCTATATAAAATGTTCTAGGAAGCGAGAGGAGCGGATGCAGAAGGTGGCTGAAATGCGGGAACTGCGGAAACAAAAGGAGAATGACTTGAGGAAAAATTTGGCTGAGAAACTTAAGGAGAAGTTGAATTCATCAGACAGAATGAAAGAAGAACGATTCAGAGAAGAAAGAGAAAAACAGAAATTAAGGCAATTTTAAAATTTAGTTTAAGCACAGAAAATACTTTTTTCTATTTTTAAAAAGATTAACCAAAAAAGGTGGTCATTTACTCATTACACTCAAATTTGTAAAATAAAACTTTCAAACTCACTGTTGCAGTATTCATATAGATTCAATTTAAAAATGAGATCAAAGTTTACCTGCTGTCTAATCACCATGAATTTGGACTGGCAAGAAGTCTGGTCATGAAAGGCAGCCATTAGCTTAATGTGAATAAGCGGCCTTTCCTTGTTTCACCAGAATCTCCTGGTTTACTGATTATAAACCACTACGACTGTGGTAGACATAAAAAATATCTACCACAATGTGTCAGTGTAAAGAATACACTGCACTCCTTTGATGTATGGTGGCAAAGTATACTGACTACTTTGAGCAATTTCTAGTACAAGGAAGTTACTGGAAATTGCTACAATTGTTCTGCCTGAGGGACCTAACATGGTAGAACATCAGAAAGCCTCAAGAGAATAACAGCTAATCTGTGTTTTACAACATGAGGAGGGAAACGTGGAATTGACAGTAATAAAGTGAACAATAAACTAGTGACTTTGTTATGAAAAGCACTCAAAGGAACTATTGTGGCTTCGCTTAAACAAGCTTACATAGAAACTATTATCGCTAATCTCTGATAACTCTATTTCTGTTCTCAGATAAGATCTATTCTGTGATTTGTATTGACACTAATCTGTTGAATTGTGTTCAGGTTATAAGACTGTATGGGTATTAAAATTATTTGAACAAGGTATTGTGGAAATATTGATATCATGTAATGTTTTTAATTGTATTTGTTATATGAATATTTGATTGTTGTTTAATAAATTTATTGTTAAATTTATTGACCTTCTTACACATATTGATAACCTTATGTTGAAGAAGAAAGTAGGTGGATGGGGGCTCACTAAAATAGATTAAAAGACAGATTTATCTTCTCCTTTAGTAAGAAGTTTTCCATGGGGAGGCTAAATTCTTCCAGAATAGTTAGGACTGATTGTTGAAGTTGTAATTGATGAACTTTTTATTATTCTTCCTTTTATAAATCCTTTTTATTAATTTTCCTCTCACTTTTTGTGTCATTCTTTTTATCATCTTCATTTTATGTAAAACTCATCTTGTAATGTAATATCATTGTTATTGTTATATGTTGGTGGGTGACCCACTTCTGCCATCGGGGCTTGAATGTAATATTGTGGTTATTGTTATATGTTGGTGGGTGACTCACGTTGCCTTGTGGCTTGAATGAGTCACTGGACCATGCATCATCCAGTCATCATTATCCTAGATTTTAATTAATTTATGGGGCGAATGTCAGTATTATATTATATTATATTATATTGTCAAAAAACACTACTTTTGCAGTCATAGAATAGACTTGTAATGCATCATACTTTATGTGGATGAGTGAAGACCAGAGTCCAGGTCTCAAGACACATCTGAAATAGAATGCCATTTCTTTGCGATAGGTTGAAGAAACAGCTGGAGGCAGACCAAAGGAGAAAACAGGAAGAAGATTGCTTAAAGAGATTTTTGGAACAGGTAAGAAAATGTGAATGTTACAAGGAACACAATTATATTAAGTTATTTAAAAATAAATTAATACTTTCATTTTCCCCTACTTGTGGCACTATCTCTCTTCCAGAACATTAATCTCTTGCTTGCATATCTGCAAAAGTTGTAAACAGGCATTCAACCTAAGTCAAACAAAAATAATATATATATATATAATTGTGATTTTGAAAATTTAACACGTGCTTGGATATACATTTTCTCTCTTTTAGATGGTTGGTCTTGTGAGATAAACAGTTTCTCTCTTTAGAGGTTGGGCTGGGCTTTATGAGATATGTGATATCACTTTTAGAGGTTGGGTTTATGAAATAAACATTTTCTCTTTGTTAGAGATAGGCTTTATGAGATATGCAATATCTCTTTTAAAGGTTGGGCTTGGTGAGATAAATATTTTCTCTTTTTCAGAGACTGGGTTTTATGAGATATGCAATATCTCTTTTAAAGGTTGGGCTTGGTGAGATAAATATTTTCTCTTTTTCAGAGACTGGGTATATGAGATAAACATTTCTCTCTATTAGAAATTGGCTTTGTTGGATAAACATTTTCACTCTATTAGAAGCTGTGCTTTATAAGGTAAACATTTTCTCTCTTGTAGAGGATGGGCTTTATCAGATACATTTTCTCTTTTAGAAGCTCTGTGAGATAAACATTTAGTCTGTTAAAGGTTGGGGTTTTATGCAGTTATTAATCTATGCCTCAAGTTTGATAATAACCATTTTAATTTATGTAATTATTAATTAAAAATACACTACATATATAAGTTTCTCCAAAAAGTATTCCAGTCACATTCTTAAATGTCCTGCCCTACTCCAGACACAGTTTAAAAAGAAAAACCTGTTTTAATGAGGCTGCATATCTCTCTTGAAACAACCTTAATTTTTTTTTCATTTTTGCAGTTGTGTGTGTGTGTGTGTGTGTGTGTGTGTGTGTGTGTGTGTGTGTGTGTGTGTGTGTGTGTGTGCATGCATGCATGGTTGGGTGGGTGGCCTTTAAGGGAAATGAAAAGTACTATTTATATTAAAGCAACACACCTTCTGTAGTAATAATTTTAACAATTATATGCAATATAATAATTATGTTCAGTATAATAATTAGTGTTGAACAATATAATTCCAGTGAGAATGAGCTCCAAATGAAATGAACAATAAATAATATGCTGATTACTTGCATTATATTTTAACTGGATTCTGCTGCATAACAAAAATAGAAAAAATGTTGTTGCCCTTTGGCAAAATTTATTTTTAAAAAATTTGTTAGTTTTGAAAATAAACAAATATTTCACGTCTTGTTCTAGTTTAATCTTGAGTTTTTCTGTTAATATTTATTATCATTCCTGTCTTTAATTTATCCCAAGTAATCCTTAGTAAATAGTAGGTATTCTTTAGAGGGGACATAATTCATAATCACTTAGGGTAATTCTTCATAAATGACATTATAATTGTTTTATATGTACAATACAGGTTTATCGACATAGGAGATGGTTTCTTTGTATTTTTTGCCAAGAAACTGCTCATAAATCCTTCACAAGAAAAATACTTGATTTTTGTTTTAAGTATGTACAGTATTAAGTAACTAGCTACAAGTTACTTCTTTTGTTTTTCAGTTTACTTTGAAACAGTTTTGTAGTTTCTTATTTGCTAGCAAGAAGAGGAAAGGCAACAACACAAAGATCTTCTTCAGAGGAAGAAAGACTATGAAGAACAAGAATTCCAGCGAAGACAGGTTGAAGAAAAACAACGGCAGGGAAAGAAGCAAACAGAATCTGACAGAGCTTGTCAAATCGTAGCAGACAGAATCAGGCAGCATGAGTTGGAGAGAGAAGAGAAATTTCTACTGAAAGAACAAAGGTAGAATGTGATAAGGATGACCCGAAAATTATGATTAGAAAGAGGGAGAGAGATCTTAGATAATGTCTGGAGAAAATATTTCCAGAAATTTTCTGAGTGTTGCATCAGTCCTGTTCACTGGCCTCTTTGCAAAGTACCCAGTTATGTTTAGTCTTATTTTAAAGCACATATTTTTAATTTCTCTTAGTGTTAATCTTAGTCTTAAGAATCTTCTTTAACACTGCTTACAATGAATCTCTCATGAATTTGGACCAAAGAATAAAATAATGTCTCATTTCACCTCACTTAATTATAACCTGTCTCAAAACTATAACTTGTAAACATTTTCACAATTATTTTTAGGTGAAAGTTGTCACTTTTAAGATCTTAAAAATCACATTTTTTGTACTTATCTTTATATAATCATTTGTATTGTCTGAAATATATTACTAAATTTAAGTGCTAATTGATTTGTTGTGTTTAGCCACTTGACAAACGGTAATACACATAATTTAAGGATATATAGCCATGGCATATATAAGGAAGATGACTTTAGAAATGGTGTAAACATTTTAATTCAAATATTTTTTTTTAAATGGCATTGACAAGGCCCAATTTATTTTTCAGATTTGCAAAACTCAGTTAAATTATTTATTGTTTGTAGTATTTCCTTTTAAATTTTTGGTGCCATCTTATTATTGTTATGTGGATTGTTTTAGAGTAAAGTCCGCAGTGCAAGAAAGATCCAAGCGAGAAAAACAAGAGCCTGCAGCACATCAAAGAGCAAAGCAAGAAAGAGCTGAGAGAGAAAGACAAGAGTCTTCAGCACGAGATAAAGCCGAGGCTGAAAGGCAAGAGGTTGTAGCACAAGAAAGACAAGAGGCTGCAACACGAGATGAAGTCAAACGAGAAAGAAAAGGAGCTGCAGCACAAGAAAGAGCTGAACAAGAAAGACAAGAGGTTGCAGCACAATTAAGAGCCGAGCAAGAAAGACATGAATCTGCAGTGTTAGGAAGACCTGAGCAAGAAGGACAAGAGGCTACAGAGCAAGAAAGACCCAAACAAGAAAGACAAGAGATTGCAGCGCAAGAAAGAGCTGAGCGAGAAAGACTTAGGGCTACAGTGAGAGAAAGGCGAGAGACTACAGCACGAGAAAAGCAAGAGGCTGCGGCACAAGAGAGAGCCAAGAGAGAAAGACAAGAGGCTTCAGTGCGAGAAAGAGCTGAGCAAGAAAGACAAGAGGCTGCAGTGCAGGAAAGACAGGCTGCAGTGCGAGAAAGGGCTGAGCGAGAAAGACAAGAGGCCTCAGTGCGAGAAAGGGCTGAGCGAGAACGACAAGAGGCTGCAGCACAAGAAAGAGCCGAGCAAAAAAGACAAAAGGTTGCAGCACAAGATAGAGCTGAGCGAGAAAGACAAGAGGCTGCAGTGCGAGAAAGGGCTGAGGAAGAAAGACTAGAGGTTGCAGTGCGAGAAAGGGCTGAGCGAGAAAGACAAGAGGCTGCAGTGCGAGAAAGACAAGAGGCTGCAGTACGAGAAAGGGCTGAGCGAGAAAGACAAGAGGCTGCTGCGCGAGAAAAGGCTGAGCGAGAAAGACAAGAGGCTGCAGTGCGAGAAAGACAAGAGGCTGCCATGCGAGAAAGGGCTGAGCGAGAAAGACAAGAGGCTGCCATGCAAGAAAGGGCTGAGCGAGAAAGACAAGAGGCTGCAGTGCGAGAAAGGGCTGAGCGAGAACAACAAGAGGCTGCTGCACAAGAAAGATCCAAGCAAGAAAGACAAAAGGTTGCAGCACAAGATAGAGCTGAGCGAGAAAGACAAGAGGCTGCAGTACGAGAAAGGGCTGAGCGAGAAAGACAAGAGACTACAGCACGAAAAAGAGCTGAGCGAGAACAACAAGAGGCTGCAGCACAAGAAAGAACTGAGCAAGAAAGACAAAAGGCTGCAGCACAAGATAGAGCTGAGCGAGAAAGACAAGAAGAAAAGAGGAGAGAGCGAGAACTACAAATACAGATAGAGATAGAAAAGCTCAAAGAATTGGTATATCTTACACACTTTTTGTATATTGAAGTGCATCAGATGTTTTATATTTTAATTTTTAATGTTTAATCTTATATCCAAACTAAATATTGAATAATGTGTTCTAACTTGAATCATCACAAGGAACAAATCCTAACCGTGAAACACCTTCAGTTCAGAATAAATAAATTGATCTAAGTGATCTGCAGTGTATTTTGGAATGACTAGAAGCTTAATATTTTTTTAAAAAATTGTTGGCATTAGAAATGCTAGAATTATTGTACTAGTATTTAAAAGTATGTATTTTATCTAAAGAATTATATGCTATTGCTCCTATTCTTCAGGAAAAGCAGCGCCTGATCAAGATGGCAGCAATGGAAGAAGAGAGGCGCAAAGAGGAAGCACAATTGCAACAGGTGCTTTTGCAGCACAATCGCATCTTAATGAACATAAATGTCAGTTCAACCCTCAAGCAGATTTCTAACTCCAACTACTCTACTTCCAGTAATACAAACATGTCTGAAGCTGCCCCACAGCCAGCTTATAATCCAGATTCGTAAGTATAGTGTTGAAATTTTGGTAATCAATTCAGTGTTCAGTCTAGATGAATAAAATTTCCTTTAACTAGTAGATAGATGTAATAGATAGATGGATGGGTGGAAGGGGAGGGTGGAGAAGGAAGGATATGATAATTGTTCTTGCTCTCACCATGGAATGTTTGGCTATTCGGCACTTAAGACTGTATGTATACAGATTGTCTCATAGAAAATTATAATGGCCATGTTTATTTACTGAAACTGAAAATTGATGCTTGCATATTACATAGTGTACCTTACTGATGTTAATAATTTAATCTGCTGCTGCTATGAGATCTTTCTGTAATATGCTAAACTAATCAAAAAGTCAAAAATCTCATGGCCTCTTAGCAGTCAGGACAAGTATATTAGTCATATTTCAAAGCATTCGGTTAAGCCCAAATTTCTCAATTATAGATAAAGCCTAGATTTGTTAAGCCTTCAAGAATTAGCTCCCTTTAAGTAAATTTTAAATATGGTGACATATACTTTTACTTTTCATGGTCCACATAGGAGACAAAATCAGGCTTTTTGCTAGGAAAAATGGATCCAGAACTAACTTAATAGCTCCATTATTTGGGAATAACAGCCTTAAACTTGCCTGCCACATCTGTACCAGGTATATCCTGTAGTGTGCTATCGTGTCAGTAAATCTTGCAAGTCATATCTGGTACTGGGTCTAACCTGCAGTATGTTTATTTTGTCAGTAAATTTTGCAAGCCTTATCTGTAGTAGGTTATATCCTGTAGTGTGCTTATTGTGTAAATAAAATTTGCAAGCCTTATCTGTAGTAGGTTATATCCTGTAGTGTTCTCACCATGTAAGTGAAGCCTGCAAGTTATAATTGTACTGGGTATGTCTTATACTTATGTAAGTGAAGCTTGCAGGTTATATTTGTACTGGGTATGTCTTATACTTATGATGTAAGTGAAGCTTGCAAGTTATAATTGTACTGGGTATGTCTTATACTTATGTAAGTGAAGCTTGCAGGTTATATTTGTACTGGGTATGTCTTATACTTATGATGTAAGTGAAGCATGCAGGTTATATTTGTACTGGGTATGTCTTATACTTATGTAAGTGAAGCGTGCAGGTTATAATTGTACTGGGTATGTCTTATACTTATGTAAGTGAAGCGTGCAGGTTATATTTGTACTGGGTATGTCTTATACTTATGTAAGTGAAGCGTGCAGGTTATATTTGTACTGGGTATGTCTTATACTTATGTAAGTGAAGCGTGCAGGTTATATTTGTACTGGGTGTCTTATACTTGTGATGTAAGTGAAGCTTGCAGGTTATATTTGTACTGGGTATGTCTTATACTTATGTAAGTGAAGCTTGCAGGTTATATTTGTACTGGGTATGTCTTATACTTATGTAAGTGAAGCTTGCAGGTTATATTTGTACTGGGTGTCTTATACTTGTGATGTAAGTGAAGCTTGCATGCCTTATACATACTGTTATAATCTGTTGTGCACTTGTCACATAAGTATTCAAGAAAAGCATATTTAACGTTTTTAGGAAAAACATTTTATGAATGACATAATAATCTATAATGTAAGGAAGAGAATTAGTAAGAATTAATAAAATAGTAGACAAATGCCAATAGACTTCACAGGCAACCTTTTTCCATTTAAAATAAGTGATTTTCTAATAACTGTTTGCCTATTATTTATATTAATTTTATGATTTTATCCCTAAAATATATTTAGATATTCAATCACACCTGTGCGACCTAAAAAGAAGTCTTCACTAGAAAACTATGACATATCTGATTTGAATTCTGATGATGCCACAGATGATGATGAAGAGCCTAGAAAGAAGGTTCCATCTTGGGCCTCAGGTTTGTACACAGAAGTGTTTAACATTTAGTACACAGAATCAAATATTTGACTTTTTTCTATTTTACTGATTTGTTTTTCTTGAACGGTAGTGGGCAGCATACTTTTAAATTAAACAGATATATAATTGGTAGAGGTCATGGTTTAAGCATGAAGTGTATACCATCTATTGTATGGTTACCATTTATTTTGGATAAGTAATCCTGTCTTGACATTAAACTTCACTTGTATGAAAATGTTTTGCCTTTGTACAAATGAACAAGATGTGAATTCCACACCAGTTTATTATTAAACAACAACAGTGATAGTAGTAATAATTTGGACTACTTTATTGATTAAACAAACAGCAAGTGATAGCACAGCCTGGAGAGGGATGGGCTCTGCCAGTTTCATTTGCCTGAGACACACCACATGCAGTGATAACTTTACCTCAAACCATACCGGATCAGTCTTCGCCCGGAACAAAGACCATGCCTTCTGTCTTGCACCAGGGCAGTGGTGTTAAGCCCATGGTACATCAGTACCATCACCATCAAAACTCCCTGCCAGAAACATCAGGATCAGTACGTGGAACATCAGATCATTAAGAACGTCTGGAAAGGTAGAGGAACTGACACAAGAAATGAACAGATACCATTGGACCATCCTGGGCCTTTGTGAAGTAGGCTTATCACCATATACTTGAGGGCAACCCCACTCAGTATCACCATGTGCAAGCATATGCTCCAACTACAGACCATGATGATGAAGAAATAGAGGACTTCTACGACCAACTGCAAGAAGTCCTGGACCAGACCACAAAGAAAGACATTCTTGTGGTGTAAGGAGACTGGAATGCTAACATAGGAGGATGCTGTTGAGAACTGGAAAAGCATGTGGACGCTACTGCAACGCAGAGACAAATGACAGAGGCTTAAGGCTCCTGGAATTTGCCAGCTGTAATGATCTGAAGCTGATGAACACGTTTGCTCCACACATAGCATTCAGAAGATGGACATGGCATAGTCCGAATGGAGAACACCATAACCAAATTGATTATATCATGGTGAAGAGGTGTTTCCATACCAGTGTAAACATTGCAAAGACAAGAAGCTTCCCAGGAGCAGACATTGGAAGTGACCATGACTTAGTGATGATGACCCTCTGATTACATCAGTCAATAAGTCAACAAGCAGGGCCCCACAAGAATCAAGTTACTCTTGACAAGCTAAAAGACCCAGAGGCCTTCCAAGCAAAGATAGGAGGAAAATTTGCACCACTGTTACTTCTTAGTGCAGAGAACACAGACGCAGACACATTGATTGACATATTTAATACCAAAGTGATCCATACAGTCAATGATATCCTTGACAAACATAGATGAGCAAAGAAACCTTCAGTTATGTTAATGATATTCACAGTAAATCATTATGCATTTCTTATTCTAATGAATCGTTTGAAACAGTTATTCTCGGGCAATTTTCAGTTACTGCTATATTTAGTTTATTTTTTAATATGCAAAAATACTTTAAAATATAAAATATGTTCATTGTTTTTTCTCATTATTTGCAGGTGCTAATCTGAAGGCCTTGTTAATCAATCAGGTTTATCATCCACCTGATCTTGATGCCATATTCGGCATTGTTGATCCACCTGATCTCAATGGGATGTTTGAACACAAGCGTGCACGTTTCAATAAACGAACAAGTTCCGCTGTATGGAACTCACCACTTCACAAACCATATTGACTTTAGATAGAAGATTTAATTGAGTGGTAAGATAGACATTTCAGTGACGTGAAGTAAGGAGTGACTCAGCAAAGTGTCTAAGAAGAAGTTGTACAGTGTTTCTAATTGGAATAAGTGCAGACAATGAAGAAGAAATACTTAGAAGTGTAATTGTGGGGATGTGATGAATTTTTTTAGCCTGAAAAACATGGTTCATGCAAGTCCTTGATCATACATTTTTGATTGTTTTAAGATTGTCATTTTACAGATTGGTAAAGGTGTGTTTTAAGTATGAAATTATTATTTTTTAAAATCCATTGTTTTAAGCAGGCTTTTTGCAAAGTCTACATTAAATTCACTGTTCTGAATAAACATTTTTCATGATAGCCTCAAATCTTTTAGTTGTGACTACAGATTTAGATCTTAGACTGCCACTCATTTTTAAATTACTGACTGGTGCCATACAGCCCAGCCATACTGATAGCAGGAGAATTCAAAATGGGTCATTTAACTGTTTTTGAAATTCATTAATAGAATCTGTTGTGTTCAGTAGGGGTGTGATAAAATTTATGAATAATACTTATGTTGAGAAGATCCACCAATGAAACACCATAAAGAATATTGTGGAGAGTACGAGACATGGCAGAGTATCTGAAAAAATTAGATTGTCAAAGTTTGATGAATTAGGTTTACAATGATGAAAGTATAAAGGATTAAATTAAATGTTGTCTGTGTTTGTTTTTAATGATTTTTATTATTTGTTTTAAATTTTAGAATTAAAAAATACCCATTTCTGTGATATTTATGTATGTATGCTGTAGCTGTGTATGCATGTGATTTACTTATTTAAGGGGAAATAACAAATATGGATAATAGTGAGATCTATGATTTTTCCACATCAGAATTTAATCAGTCTGTCAAATCCTAGAGATGTTAACAGATTGTATTCAGTACTAAAGTCTTGTTTCAAAAGTCTGTACTCTGCAACATCACTGGTATTAATACTACTATGCTGTTTCTGTCTGTAATTGTCATGATGTCTTTATTTGAAATTCTTTACTAAAATAATTTCATTTCTAGTTCCCCAGTACCATATCTTCCACTCTCCTCTGCCCACATATTCTTTGCAAGTTGTGATAAGTTTTGAAAGCACGCCTCCTTAATTTACTTCTGTGCAATTGGAAGAGTCTTGCCAACCCACTTAATATTGCTGATGCTGGAGTTAACAACTTGTTATAAGAAAAGCTGCCTGTCTCACCATATATCATTGTATTTTACCTGTTATGAGAAAAGCTACCTATCTCATCGTACATCATTGTATTCTATCTGTCATGAGAAAAGCTGCTTGTCTCACCATACATCATTGTATTTTACCTGACTCACTATACATATTGTATTCTACCTGTTATGAGAAAAGCTATTGTCATGTAGTACATCATTGTATTCTGTTTGTTACTAGAGTATTTGCCACCCGTGATGACGGGTGGAAAATTAAAATGAATGCTTCGCCAGGAACATAAATGTATTTGTTTATTGGAAGACTTGATTATAAGTCACATTGCGAGTGAAACTTTGAGTATTATTTAGCAAATGACCTTGACTGTGCCTTCCTTCCCACCCTCCTGGCCATGAAAAAATGTACTTATTTTGTATGGGATAAAGACATTATCAAACACTATTCACCAATTACTTATTTTCTTATTTTCCATGAATCCTGTTTACCATCATCACATTGTCAATTACACAATTTATAGAAAGGTGTGAAGATGCGACACACAATTCTTATTAATGTTATAGCAGAATAAATGGAAGCATTTAATCAAAGGAACACACTGTACAGAGTCTCTATGTCTGAATATATTTCTTCCTGTGTGTGAGAGAGAGAGGACCAAGCATATTAATTGAAGCATTTGACCAATTAAACAACTCTACTTTTTGTTTTTTTAGAGTCTGAATATCTGCATATGTTACTTTATATGTGTGTGGAAAAAAGAGAGAAAGTAAAAAAAAGTGAGAGAGCATATTGCATTTACTTGTATATTTTTAAACAGTAAAGCAAGAGGAATTTAAACATAACCTTATGAAGATAGTGATAAATAGATAGAAGGAGAGATACGTTGATAGATAATTTGTTAGATAGTCTGACACAGAAAAGTTGCCCAAATAAACAAATGCAACAAAGTTGGCCATGTGAAAAAACAGTCACAATTTAAATGAAAATTTGAGCAAATGACCTTGACCTGTTTCTTTTTTATAAGTACTCTGAACCAACAATGCAACATAAAGCTGGCCATGTGAAAAAAAAACTCCCATGTGCTCGAAGGAATGCATTATACACAGATCTGGAAAACTATATAAGAGATGAGAAACGTTACCTGTCTCATTGTACATCATTGTATTCTATCTGTAATGCTACCTGTCTCATTGTATTTTACTTGTTTCAACATACATCATTGTATTTTACCAGTTACAAGGAAAGTTGCCTGTCCCATCATACATCAATGTAGTCTGTGTTTTCTTGATTTAGAAATGGTACATGTTTGATTGGAAAAGTATGCATTCTTTCAATAGCCTTATATTTCTGAACTATATTATAGAGTTGGCTATTATCTGTACATCAAACAACTTGACAAAAGCATTCCACACTCTAGTTTATTTTTTGTAATGCTTTTAACATTCCAACTACTTTATGTTTAGCAGTGTGCATTTGTATGTGTATGTGTGTGAGAGGAATACAGAGAGAGAGGTGGGGGACCAGCAACTTAAATTTGTTATCAATTAAATATATATGCATTTGCTACTTCTATTTCTCTGTTAAGCATTTTCTTATATACAGCCTTTCCTGTTGTATTCAATTTTTTTCTGTACTAAATTTCCTTAAGTATTTTATAAAGCAGTGCATTTTGTTACTTTGCATTCACAATCAAACCATTGTGCATATTTGTTTCAACCTTTTGGGTGGTTGATCTTCTGAAGTACAAACAAGCACCATTTTCTATTACACAGTTAAGCTGTGGTAATGGCAGAACTGTCTAAAAAGAGTTTATCCCTGTTATCACATAGTTACACTGGAAGAAGAGCTGTCTAAAAAGAGTTTATCCCTGTTATCACATAGTTACACTGGAAGAAGAGCTGTCTAAAAAGAGTTTACCCCTGTTATCACATAGTTACACTGGAAGAAGAACTGTCTAAAAAGACTTTACTCCCTGATATCACATGTTTTAATGGCACAAGAACTGTAGAAAAAGAGTTCACTCCCTTTGTCATATAGTTTGACCGTGGTAAGTACAAGGGCATGCTGACTGAAGCTCTTAGTACATTACATGTTAGGAGATGAGTGAACAAAGGTTATTTCTCCATTAGCCATAGTATGCTGTTATGGACCATACATGGCTAAACAAAGTAACGATGTGACAAATACTGGTAATGGCTCTTACAGGAGCACTAGCTAACTCGAAATATAACTCAAAGCCCACTAGGCATTATAGACAGAGATAATGAATTTCAAGAATAGCTCTGAGTTCATAGACTCCCAATGAAGTTATTTGTCACTGTGCATATTTAACATTGCATTTTTTGTTGTTTGCAGCATCAGTCAATTTGCTCAGTTATCAAAGTGTCATCCTTTGAATTAAAGCAGCATTTTACTCATTGTTTTTTAGGCTTCACCTCTATTATTAGCCAAATGCTGTTGTTGCTTTATTATTTTTCAACTTCATTGCTGACTTGTACAGTGCATTTTTCCTTACAACTTGTGATGAGCACCAGCGGGGCAGTTATTTTAATGTTGTCATATATAGATTCTGGTAATAATGACATGGCAAGGACATGCTAAAATAAGGGGTTTAATTACTCTGTGTTTTTGCATGCACACACATGTATATACCTCACAATGAGCAAAGATTATTGCTGCACTTGTCATTTCTCAAGAGCCATTGGCATACCACCATTATATATTTGGGTAGAAGGGCTATGCTTTAATGTAGCAATAGATATTGTTATATCATCAGGCAACTTAAACACTGGCTGTTGGCAAAGCATCAGGCAATTTAGTGTAAATATACCCTCAAGCAACTTAGTGTAAATATAAACATACAGGCAGCTTAGTGTAAATGTAACACCTCGAGCAGCTTAGTGAACATAGTCAGTCATTTTCATCAAATATTTAAATAATCTCATGGTGCTTTGTCATACGAAAAAGCAGCCAGAATCCAAATTTGATACTATGTACATGATTTAGTTGGATTCCAGCATTGGCAGAGGGACTCAGTGAGTCTGTTTCAAGAGGTGTTAGGTTCAGAGATGGATGGTCTACAGTTCAGGTTCCAACATGGTCATTGGACTCGGTGAATGGGATGCTTCCCTGAAGTAAAAATATACACTATACATATTTGCAAGGATAATTGTATTTACATGTGTGTGTGTACTTCTCAGATCTACACCACCTTTCTCAGTAAGCTGGAATTTCAAAATCTTCAAATAAATTGATTCCTGTATGAATATTTTAAAAAATATTAGCGAGATGATGCCGCCTATGCAGACAGTCTACTGAAAAATGCACATAAAACCTTTAATAAATAATACTCATATTCGATGTTTAATGGGTATATTTTCACATGCAAGTGTCGATTTACTTTATTTGAAGTATTCTATGTACTGAATACATTTGTATATAATATTTCATAATAAAACACCTGCATGTTTTGCACAACTGAAAACTAGTGCTGCAAAGTGTAATATGAGAATGAATTATATAGCTTCTTTTTGTTGATTGCTGATTTCTTTCATTAGTTCGTTGCCGAATTTGCAACTTAAGATATCAATATACACATAGCATGGCACGTACCATATATATTTTTTAAAGAATTTTATTAGCATGCAATACTTTTCAGTTGGTCCGTTCAAATCAGAATATAGTTCTCAAATGGCATTGACATTCTTATTTTGTTCCATGTTGCAATCAGCGTGTCTGAATTTTTCCTTATGCCGAGCATGTGATGACGTTCAAGTTTAGTTTTTGTTTTAGTTGAATACAGATATAATTACATTATTTTTGTAATTTGACCTAGAGCGGTTACCCCTTTAATTTGTATTATTCCACTATATTAGATTGTGATTTCAGTTTGTAGATTCCGGCTATTATAATTGCTGCGCAGTGTAAGAATAGCGTTGCTAAGCGGCGATCTGGTAATCATTGATAAGCTCACTCAGTCACTGTAGTCGAGAGGTAAGATATAAAAATGATTTAAAAAAAATAATAATTTGCTATAATAAAAAATGCAGGGTTTGTAAGATATACAACTTTCGGTCATAGGCCTGTTCGTGGTAGTACCCGGACCTATGGTTCTAAAGTACGTTGAGCCATTTACAAAATTAGTGGTTACTAATTGATTTAGTTCTAGCTTAGCAAAATGTCAGAGGTTTAAAATCCGCCCTGATCATTTAAGGATGTTACACATTCTTCACAGTTATAACTAATGTCCTGTTTCTAAAGAAAAG
This sequence comes from Sinotaia quadrata, assembly GCA_028829895.1. NCBI lineage: Eukaryota > Metazoa > Mollusca > Gastropoda > Architaenioglossa > Viviparidae > Sinotaia > Sinotaia quadrata. The sequence continues at coordinate 7,457,990 of CM054181.1, read as the reverse complement.
ACATATGTTTGATTGAAATAGCTGTGAAACAAATCTTTTATAATTTGATTTCTTTTAAAATATTTCTCCAGCCTAACAGTTTTACATTAAATACAAAAACAACAAAAGTCGCAATTCTCTTCTGCAGTGGTCTAAATATTAAAAAAAAACGACTTAGTAATAGCTACATAAAAGCATGCCCTTCACATAACGTACAATCAAACCTGATTAATCTCACTTTGCCAAACCGGAAATAGCACATCTCTAGCCAGTTATTCTCATACTGGTTTTCATTATTCTCCTCAGCAGTGGGCAAGCTACCAAGTGAGAATCCTCCATGAAACAACTGTCATAAAACTAAAAGTTAAGTCAGGTTACTACACCTGCCACACTTTCACGGCGAATTTTATACCAGTATTGATAACAATCTTTTTATTTACGATTCATTTCAACACCCTTCCAGTGTCCTGGATGGATGGGTTTCAAGACCACAAAAAAAAATCGGCTGCAGATATTGAACATGATGAGGTTTTATCTCCTACAAGACTGAAACATCAAACAAATTACAAGTGATGAGAATCTTAATTTATGTTATTAATTATAATTCTCCAGCAGATACCACCCATCTCTCTCATTGGTGGATATGCGGGTGCAGCAATATTTCCGTAGGTTGAAAACTTCTTACTGAAGGAGAAGATAAATCTGTCTTTTAATGTATATTTAGTGAGCCCCCATCCGCCATTTTCTTCTCCATAAGATTATATGAGATATATTAATTATTACATAAGATTATCAATATGTGTAAGAAAGTAAAAACAATTATTAAATCAACAATCATATGTACATATAACAAATACAGTGAAAAAGATTACTTGACATCAATATTTCCATTAAACCATGTTTGAATAATTTTAATATCTATACAGTTTTATATCCTACAATACAATTCAACAGATTAGTGTTAATACAAATCTCTGGAGAGTTCTTACCAGAGAAAAGAAATGGGTTTATTAAAGATAATAATAGCTTCTACATAATCTTGTATAGATGAAGCTGCAACAGTCTTTTCGTAACAAAGTCACAAGTTTATTTTTTAGGTCAATTCAATGTTTCCTTCTTCAAGTTGTTGAACACTGATTTGCTGCTGGCACTCTGCTGTAATAGCTCCCTCAAGCAGAACAACAGTTGTAGCAATTTCCTTATTCCCTAACTTCCTTATACCAGAAATTGTGCGATGTAGTAAGCATACTTTGCCACCGTACATCAATGGAGTGTTGTGTAATTCTTACACTCATACACTGGTAGATACTTCTCGTGTCTACCATGCTCTTAGTGGCTTATAATCACTAAACCAGGAGATTCAGATAAAACAAGGAAAGGCTGCTTTTTCCTATTAAGCTAACAGCCACCTTTCATGACCAGATTTCTTGCTACTCCAAATTCAAGTGATTAGACAATAGAATTCTCTACAGCAAATAAACTTTTGATCTCAGTCCATTGGCTGGTCTCTTTCCAATAAATCTTAATCATTGGATAATGAAAAATACTCGTCCAGTTGGAATTGGTTTTGATTGCCTCAGCAAATTCTAGCATATACTCCGCTCAAGTTGTTACTCCAACTCTGACACAAAATACAATCATAAAGAGTGCCCAAGATCAGTCACTTCAACAATTTAATAATTTATATAACAATTAAGTCTATAAATAGGGATAGGCAAATTTACTCTGCAACACACAGTTAACAAGTTTTATCCCCTACAAAACTGAAACATCAAATCTTTTGCTGAAATTTCACAAAACTACAAATAATGAGTTTTATCCCCTTTCAGCATAAAATATACCCCAATAGCAAATCCAGTATTTTTTTTTAATGCTGGTATTTTGACACACACACAAAAAAAACAAGAATGAAACACAGCACAGAATCAAACCAGCATGGTAACGACCAAAGAAAATTAAACAGACTAAATGACAAACTGCTCAACATTCAAGCAGAAATTGACCCAAGAATAGCATGAAAGTGGCTAGCCTAAAGGATGTCCACGGAGAAGTACAAGCAAAAGTACTAGCTAATATAAAAGTGACAAGCCTAAGGATGTCAGTGCAGGAGTACTAGCTGACATGAAAGTGGCTAGCCTAAAGGATCAATGCAAAAGTGCTAGCATAAAAGATGTAATGCAGATGTACTAGCTGCATCAACATCCAGTTTGGGAGATATGGTACAGAGTGGGTCAAAACACTATAGGAGTAATATGATTAACTTATTAACACATTCCATTATATTAAAATTATATGCCAGTGCAACTGCATATTGTTCCCAGCTTACACAATTTTGGGCATATTCTACCTTGGAATCTTTACATAACTGGAACATTTAGATCATCCAAGCGAATTAATCAACAAATTAAGGACAACAATTATAACACATTATGGGACACTCACACTATGATTCAATTAAGGACAACAATTAGCAATACATCATGTGACACCTCAGTACGATACAGTTAATATAAGTTAATAAGTTATTATGGGACATCTTTGGTACAATATAATGGACAACAATTAACAATACATCATGGAACAACAACACTACAATACAGTTAAAGACAATTCACAACACATGGGCATGTACTCTACAAAAAATATAATGAAAAACAACAATTAAAAAATACAATATAATGGAGGACAACAATTAACAATACAGTATAATGGAGGACTACAATTAACAAACATTACAGTTAATGACAATAATTAACATCCTATGGAGCTTCTACACTACAATGAAGGACAACAATTAATGATACATGTACAATATAATGGAGGACATCAATTAACAACGCATTATTGGATATCTACACTAAAGGACAACAATTAACAATACATTATGGGACAGTTACACTACACTAAGATTAAGGACAATACATTATGCAACACCTAAGCTAAAGTACATTTATGGTCAACAAATGGACTAAACATCATGGAAAAAGAACAATAAATTTAATTAAAATGTCCTAATCTAGCACTCTTGTGAAAGACTTGCTTCATCAATACTATGGTATTAACTCAAAACAATTAGCAATTAAAAATGATTGACTATCAGAAAGGAATGTTTCCAACTCTTAAAATGGCATATGTTTATCATTCTGTAGCCACTTCCATCTAATTATTTCATAACCACTAACAGTCATCTAGTTATTGAACATTTACTTTCGTCTGTCTTAGCTTACTACTCAATATAAAAAAATATGTTTCCAGTTCATGTAAACTATGCTTAGCTTTATTACACCAAAGGTTAAGTGCTTGTTAACTCAATGTGCATGATCCCAATAGTATAATGTTGCCCTGATTAGATCTTGACCTTCTATTCACTATCTACTAACAGTGGTGTGTAGCAAAATACACTGAAGTAACACTAGAGTGCCTGTCATTGTCCACAATTCTCTCTCTCACTGTAGAATTGAACTGGAAACTTCTTTCAATTCCTCAAAAGTATTCTCTCTCCAGAACCTAGAATACAATAGCCTCCAGGGGAACATCATCAGTGTAGCAGCACTTGGTTTTGAGGCAGTACCCTACTGGTAGCCTCAATGCATGTCCCTTGAAACTGTTGGCAGCCATTTTCACTGCCTCAGTGCATCATAAACAAAATCTGCACTTGGACTCTTCAAATTAAACATGTGCTCATTCTTTTCTCTTGATAAAACTCTTACCCTGTGCAGTCTAAGAAATAAATATGTGGTTAATTTCACACATTCTTTTTTTCTAAATTCTGCAAAAATGTCACAATACATTTCAATCATTACTTCTTAAATAACAGTAGCAACACATTCTACCTTGACATCTTTAGTTTAAAATATATTTACCTGACTGCATACTAAATGAATGGTTTTTTTAACACTCTAAAAGAAAATAACCTTGTAAACTTCAACAAAGCAGCTTTGTGTCAAGCTATCACCATTAGTTGCCGAAATTACTGTCTCAGAAGCAACATTCTGATTTTGGTTTAGTGTAATAATTATTATAACACTCTTGTGTCTTTCAGCAAATGCGTAAAAAAAAAAAAAAAAAAAAAATGCGTGATATGACAACATGCGCAGACATCCAACCTAGTTTGACCCTATCTCTAATTGCGACTCAAGGGGCACCACTCTGATTACTGTACATCTTAGTTCAATTGGGTTTACCCACTGCCTCACACATTCTTCCGTTAGTTTGACGTTTCCAAATATGTTAGTGGTGCATAGCCCCGTTCAAGGTTGGTATAGGGGTATATCTTTTTGAACTGTTTTTAACCATGGTCAGTTAAATGTCGATTTTATCATGGGTTTGACGGTCTTGCGATGCCAAAATTAAAATTATTGACTGATCTGAACAGGGAAAACTAAAATGTTAAATGTTAACGATTTAACATTCACAACAGTATGGTTTACAAAGAAATATTTTCCATCTAAGTACACGAGAAAGCTAATTTGATTGGGATTTAATGAAATCCAACAAAAATAAAAATCATATGCTGCAAGCGATCCGTCGAACGACGGATTTCTTCTAACTAGTTAAAATTAAATAATTCAATACTTCGAAAAAAATTCAAATACACTATTGACCACTAGCAACGATACAAGACACCTAAAAACTACTACACTTCATCGTCTTCTTCTACCAACAAGTTCAAAGTGATGTTGCGTTTCAACTGTGTAATATCTGTCAGTACACGTGACTTCCGGATTTACCCTTCCATTATTCATTAACTTAACCTTTGTTCATGTCACACTTTTTACGTGACTTGCGGATGTACCCCTTCTCATTAATTGACTTAAACATTTGTTCATATCACACTTTTTAAAGTGACTTTTGGATTTACCCCTTCATTACTCATTAGTTGATTTAACCTTTTTTCATGTCACACTTTTTACGTGAATTCCGGATTTACCCCTTCGTTAGATAGATGTCTGGTAAAAGTTCGCTCATTCTAAAGTGGTTCTGTGAAAGTGGAGCGAATCACTCACCCAAGCTCGCGTCTAATCAATGAGTAACAGTTCCGGTCTGACTGAATCAAGGCAGCGGGTTTTTTCCTTTTCGGCTTCAGCATTGGCGACACGAACGTGTGGCTGGTTATGTAAAAAAAAAACAAAAAAAAACAACCAAATGGTGCGCTTATGATTCTTAAATGTTAATCTGCCCTGCTTTCTACTTGTCTTTTTTTATTATCCAAATGTTAATCTGTCCTTATGATTCCAGCTGCTTTCCACTTTGTCTTTTTATTATTCAAATTTTAATGTGTCCTTATGATTTCTACTGCTTTCTATTTTGCTTTGTCCTTTTTATTATCTATTATCCAAATGTTAATTTGCCCTTATGATTTCTACTGCTATTTGCTTTATCTCTTTATAACGATCCTTCCTCCCCCTCCCCCCCCCTGACAATTATGGAAACAGTATACTCAGTACATGTTTACATTATAATTTACATAAAATAATAATAATAATATATGGCAGCTCTGATATTAAAATACATAAAGGCACAAAAGGCTCAAAGAACTTAAACTTAAGGTAAAATTGCTAAAACATCCACATGCAAAATGATAATATATAACATGTAAATCATGTTATTTATGTTACTGTTATATATTATCATTTTGCATGTGGATGTTTTAGCAATTTAGCAACATGTGCATATGTACAGCCTCTGAGCGAGAACAAAGACGCACAAAAGAGAGTGTTATATTTGCTGATGAGAATGGTGTCTTTTGAGGCCCTCTTGAAATGACAAAATTTCTTTGTATCTCAGCTCAGAAGTGCAGCAAATTCCATATAAATGTACCCTGATAAGTGAAGAAGCGTTGACTGTATCACTTTTTCAGAATGTTGACAATGCGTGTGGCTGATGATGAGCGCAATTTAAGCTTCTAGAAGTAGTGTAGACACGTGAGATCAGACAGAACTGGAACCAGACAGTGAGGCTTAACTTTTAGATACCCTGTGCTGTATTATGCAGTGAATAGATAGCCAGTGAAGAGTGAACAGGTATAACCAGTGATAAGTGAGGACAGGTAATGAAGACTGAACAGGTAGCCAGCAAAAGACTGTACAGTTAGCCAGCGAAAGACTGTACAGGTAGCCAGTGAAAGACTGAACAAGTAGCCAGTAAAAGACTGTATAAAGCTAGTTTTTAATTTTATTTTTTTTAAAGAAAAAGAAAAAAATGGGATTTGACAATTACTTCGTTGGATAATGTAGTGCTAAAGAATTTGAACTATACATGTATATATGCACAGCTCCTTGATCCACATTTGATAAAGGGAAATAACTCTGTTATAAGCATTTAGATCTCTGGTCTCTACTTGTGTAGATTCAGATCTCTTGACTGCGACTGTAAGTGTACACGTAATGTAATTAGTTAAGTTTGAATTTAAACAACAGTAGCATTCATTTTATTTGTGATGATTGTTTCTTAATGGAAGACATTGCAAATCAAATCTCCTTCAAGAGCACAGCAACTCAGAGCTGATTTTTCTTTTGTCTTTTGTCTTTTTGTCAAAAAAGTCAGTCTGCAAATAATTCAAAATCTGTGTATACACACAATAACACGTGCGGCGAATACTTGAAGGTAAATAAAACGGAATTAAAAAGAAAATGTATACAAGTATTGTCACAGTATAGAGCTGATCCTACTCCAATCAAAACAATCCCACATTTCGGCACACTGAGACACCTCTATTTAGATGATTGGCATCCAGAAGTGAAATGTGTTTGATCTCGATTACAAGATCACAGTCGTTCATAAAGAATTGTCTGGAACTAGTCCAACAAGATTCTCTTCTAAGCCGAATATTATTTGCAGTTTTTAACTTCCGCTTGAGACTTGTAATATCACTCAGAATGCACAAAGAATTTAATACTTGCAAATTCCAGTGGTCACAGTTTCTTTTCTGGTCACACTTGTAATTCTGAAAAAAACGTTAAGTGTTAAAGTGTTATAAGTGCAAGCAGTAAAACAGAACGTTATTCTATCAATGGGCAAGTGCTTACATGATATTACTGGGAAAATGAAATGAGTAATTGTTGTGATTTAACCCCAAAATACCAGAAAACGGGTATTGATAGAGTTATTTTTTTTGCTACAAACGAAACTTCAATGAGGAAGGAAGACATCCTTTATAAAGTTACAAAAACAAAAAAAAAAATACGGCGGGCAAATCAGCACACTACTCACACTGAGCCATCCTTCGGACTACCGGACTGCAGCTATGGGACACTGGGGACAACAACACTACCTGCGAGGAGGCAAGTGTGGGGGGGGGGGGTGAAACAACCCGGGCGCACCTACACACTAGGTACAGACTTGATGCGTTACTAGCCTGGGGCTCTGTAAGAACCCCCTCCTACCCTCCCTCCCACTCCAAGTTCGGGAACGACAGTAAAAACTTCCACCAGAACTTTAACCTACGGACCACCGGGCTAAAATCAGCCTTTGCTGGCCGGACATGTTTGCGCAGCGGACGAGCGAACTACAACACTACACAAACCACAACACTACACACTATACATAGAGCTTTCACCAAAACCTAATACAACCACAGACTCCGTCCGGAACGTTAAAATCTATATCCATAATTCAACAGGCAAGCCACTCAATGACACAGGAAGAAAAAAAATTCAACAACTAACGCTAACACTAAGCAAGCACCAAGACAAAAACTACAACAGTAACACCACCGCCAGCTCTCCCCGAATATTCGTGAAGGGAGCAGGTCCTACTGGAGCATTTACAGATCAGAGAACGTCTTATGACGAAATAATCCACGAAAGCTCCAGTGAAGTCGTAAAACTGTTAGCGTAACCACCACCACCACCACCACCGAACCCCCCAAAATGTTTTGTATTAAGTTTTTTCGCTCACGTTATAGTCGGAATTAAAGTTACAAGGAACAAATGATACAAGATTTTCTATTCACTTTTTTTCGTTCCTGTCAAGGTCGGAATTAAAAGTTACAAGGAACAAATGATACAAGATTTTCTATTCACTTTTTTTCGTTCCTGTCAAGGTCGGAATTATAGTTACACTAAAAAATTGAAACAAGTTTCTGTATTCATTGCTTTTGCTCCTGTTACACACGGAATTAAAGTTACAGTGAAGAGTTGAAATAAGATTCTGTATTCACTGTGTTTGCTCTTGTTATAGTCGGAATTAAAGCTACAATGAAGAGTTGAAATAGGATTCTGTGTTCACTGTTTTATGCTCTTATTATAGTTGGAATTAAAGCTACAATGAAGAGTTGACACAAATTTTTCTATTCACTATTCTATTCCTGTCACAGTCGGAATTTAAGTTACAAGGAACAAATGATACGAGTTTCTCTGTTACTTCTTTCATTCCCATCACAGTCGGAATTACAGTTACAATGAAGAGCTGCAACAAGTTTCAGTATTCACTATTTTTGTTTCTCTTACATTTGGGATTACAGTCACAATGAATAACTGAGTTTCATTTTCACTGCTGTAATACACAGGCTAGTGAATCATATGATCGGTAGCTTTAAAACTGCCAAAGAAATGACCACTTGACAGTCCAATACTGAATGTTGATGACATGCAAATTGGGATAGTTTGGTGGAGGTTAGATTAAATGATAAAGGGAGACTGTTTCATAATAGAGTATGTGAGAGAGAGTGAGTGAATTCTGGAGGTATCCTTGCATCTTTTGTTACCATTTACCTGCGTATTTATTCTTGTGAATCACTTTTAATTACCGAAGTGTGACGGACAGATTGCTGATCAGTATCGTTTGATATAAAATATTAATTATTTCAGCTAATTTTGTAAGGTAAAAGAAATCTCAACAATGTATTCTATTTACATTTATTGTAAGAGTAAGTTTTGTAAGTTACAAAGCCCCCAATAGCAAGAACAATAACACACACATTATATCTTAACATTTTGTCCAGAATTCTGTTTCTTACAAAGTCTTTAACTGCAAGAACACAAGTTATATAAGTAATACTATATTTTACATTCATGTTAAGAATTCTGTAATTTACAAAGTCTTCAACTGCAAGAACATGAGTTATATAAGTAATACTATATTTTACATTTATGTTAAGATTTCTGTAAGTTACAGAGCCCTCAACATCAACACTAGAATCATAGTTTACATTTTTGGCAAGAATTTGCTATATTTAATATTTTTTCCTCTTGAAATCTGTAAGTTTCAAAGCCCTCAACAATATCAACACTTATATTTTACATGTATGTTAAGAAATCTGTAAATTACAAAGCCCTCAACAATATCAACACGTATATTTTACATGTTAAGAAATCTGTAAGTTACAAAGTCCTCAACAATATCAACACTTACATTTTACATGTTAAGAAATCTGTAAGTTACAAAGCTCTCAACAATATCAACACTTACATTTTACATGTTAAGAAATCTGTAAGTTACAAAGCCCTCAACAATATCAACACTTATATTTTACATGTATGTTAAGAAATCTGTAAATTACAAATCCCTCAACAATATAAACACTTACATTTTACATGTTAAAAAATCTGTAAGTTACAAAGCCCTCAACAATATCAACAATTATATTTTACATGTATGTTAAGAAATCTGTAAATTACAAAGCCCTCAACAATATAAACACTTACATTTTACATGTTAAGAAATCTGTAAGTTACAAAGCCCTCAACAATATAAACACTTATATTTTACATGTTAAGAAATCTGTAAGTTACAAATCCCTCAACAATATAAACACTTACATTTTACATGTTAAGAAATCTGTAAGTTACAAAGCCCTCAACAATATCAACACTTATATTTTACATGTATGTTAAGAATTATATAAATTATAAATACCTCCACACCAGCCTTGTACAATGTATTATCTTTTGCTTTTTTTCTCAAGAATTCCTGCCGTTTGGTACAAAATTCTCAACAAAACCTTGTACATATATTTTGCTTCCCACCAGGAATTCCAGTCGTAAATTACCAAGCCTTCAATAAATCTTTATTCGTGTATTATATATTACATTCCCCCCCCCAAAAAAAAAAAAAAAAAAAACCTTACTAAACATACCTTACAAAACCCACAGCAACAGTTGTGCAATATCTTACAAGTGGTTTTTTTGTTTGTTTTTCTTTAAAAGAGTTCTTTTGCATTAAATTTTTAAGTCACAGCAACAGCAAAACTTTTACATTTTTGTTAAGAATTTTGTAACTTACAGACATCTCAGCACTAACAAGTTTACTAGATGATACATTTGTTTCATGTTTATTTATTGCTGTTTTCTATAGTTAACTCTGATGAATAGATGTAAGAGCAGAGGGAAAAAAAGAACAACATGGCGAAGGACAAAGGCCGCAAATCTGACGCAGGCGTTCTCCTTGACGACATCAAGCTGTACGGCGTGACGCTTGAACAATTCCAAGGCCATCTTGAGAAGTACTCGCGAGAAAAAGTCGAATCTTGGAAAGACGCCAATGGTATGCACTTGCTTCACCACGCGATACTAGAAAGCAACTTTGTGGTTGTTAGCTCCCTTTTTTCTCACGACTACTTCAAGCCTCCTCATGAGGCTCAAGCACCGTCGTGGCCTTATCTCCACTTGGCTGCAGCATTGGGACAGAGGACTATCATTTCCATGCTACTCCAAGAAAGGCCATACGACAACAGACCTCAGGTTTTAGACTGGGACTTGTTCCAGAGAGTTATCGCCCCGAAAATTTACCTCACCAAACCCGGAACTTCCGCTCAGTACATCCAGGTGGAAGAGAAGGATAGGCTGTCAGCTATCTTGCCATTGGAAGTGGCGGCCAGGTTTGGGCATTTGGCTTGTGTCAAGACTTTCCTCGATTTTCACATGACGTCACACACTTCCAGCAACCGAGAGCCTAGAACCCTCCCGCGGACATCGATCAGCACAAGTTACATGAACATGGCGTGCAAGCTAGATTGCCCATACGCGCTGAGACTTTTACTCTCGGACAGCCCGGGGGTCAAGGAAGCAGAGAACGCCCTTGACATCTCACTGAAGTTGGCCAAAACAGAATGCGTAGATGCGTTACTTCGTCACAAAGTGGACCCCCATGCCCTTTTCGGGGGCATGAACCTCTTCCATGTGCTCTTCGCCTACAGTAAGTCCTTCGAGGAGTCTTGCCTGGAATCTTTGGCGATGGTGACGTCGGTGCTGTTGCGTCATGGGATTGATGTGAACGCATGCAGACCTTCGCGCACCTTCCCGCTGTATAGTTTGCTCCGCTTCAAGCACATCATTAATATGGAGAAATCAGCGCCCGTCGTTTTGGCGACTTTATTGATGTTATTACAGGTATCGTGTATGTCGTTCTATCTATCTATCTATCTATCTATCTATCTATCTATCTAAATGTCTGTCTGTCTGTCCGTCTATCTATCTGTCTATCTGTTTGTCTATCTGTCAATCTATATCTGTCTGTCTCTATCTATTTGTCTGTCTGTCTATCTATCCATCCGTATGTCTGTCTGTCTATCTATCCATCCGTATGTCTGTCTATCTATCTATTTGTCTATCTGTCTGTCTATCTATCTATCCGTCTGTCGATCCGTATGTCTGTCTATCTATCTGTCTATCTATCTATTTGTCTGTCTATCTATCTATCCGTATGTCTATCTATCTGTCTGTCTGTCTATTTGTCTGTCTGTCTATCTCTAGAAGTGCGTTTTTAACTTTTTAACTTTAAAAAACCCAGCCAGTTAATATTATATCATTTATCTTCATAAAATTGTGCGCGATATCGACGAGCCGCCATTTGATAAAAATGTAAGCACTCGCATGGTATTTACGAAAATAAGTAAAGGAACAGTGTTAGCCTGCTCCCACCACCCTGGACTGTGTGTGTGTGTGTGTGTGTGTGTGTGTGTGTGTGTGTGTGTGTGTGTGTGTGTGTGTGTGTGTGTGTGTGTGTGTGTGTGTGTGAAAGAGAGAGGAGAGAGAGAATGTGTGTATGCATGTTGTATTTTATTCATGCTACATGTATTGTGTCATTAAAGCATATTGTAATCTGTTACATTAGAAACGTATTGTAAAAGTCACTTTGACACATACAGTTGTCACTTTGATTAAAATATTCATTCGTTTATTAGAGTCACTAAAATACAATCCAAACAGAACGAGTTCCTTTGACATAGCACATATAGACACACTCTGACATAGCACATATAGACACACTCTGACATAGCACATATAGACACACTCTGACATAGCACATATAGACACACTCTGACATAGCACATATAGACACACTCTGACATAGCACATATAGACACACTCTGACATAGCACATATAGACACACTCTGACATAGCACATATAGACACACTCTGACATAGCACATATAGACACACTCTGACATAGCACATATAGACACACTCTGACGCCCTAGACCTGAAAGGAAAGGCCTTCTAGCGATCAGTCGACCAGTTTCATGAATTAACCTGTTCACTGGATGTGAACGCCCAGAACAGTTTACATTCACAATGGATCGTATATTTGCTGTTCACTCTTTTTTTTTAATATCTCAGCAGGATTTATTTTTGCCTATGTCAATACATTGTCATTGCCAGTCTCTCACTGTGTAGCATTTCATTCTGTTTGGTCTCACAATACGTTTATTTTTGCTCATCGCATTACACTCTTTCCCCCCCCCCCCCCCTTACAGCTCAAGGTTTAATTTTGCCCATAGCAGTTCGCTAATGTTGGTCAGTGTATTTAATTAGCTTTGTACATAACATAATACTGTACTATTATAATCTTTCTTTTGTCTAATTTTGCCAATAGCAATGCACTCATTTTGCTTGAAAGGAGTCGTAACATTGCGCTTTTTAAAAATCTCTTGTATTTTATTTTTGCCCATTGCATTGCGCTCTTTTTGATATCATGTTTTATTTTAGTTTTTGCCCATTGCATTGCACTCTTTTTTTTATTTCATGTTGTATTTTATTTTTGCCCCATTGCATTGCGTTCTTTTTGATCTCATGTTGTATTTTATTTTTGCCCATTGCATTGCGCTCTTTTTGATCTATTGCTGTATTTTATTTTTGCCCATTGCATTGCGCTCTTTTGATCTTATATTGTATTTTAATTTTGCCCATCGCATTGTGCACTTTTTGACTCACATATTTTAATTTTGCCCTCCGCACTGCAGTCTTCATGGTTTTTTCACTGTTTTTATTTTTGCTCGCCCCATTCTGCACCTATTCGTCTCAAACTTCACTTTGTATTTGCCGATAGCACTTCATTTTGTTTAGTTTAGTTTGTACATAGCAAAGCATTGCACTGGGGTTTTTTTTTTTTTTTGTATTGCTTTACTTTTGTTCACATCATTGTACAAATTTTTTCCCAAGTATATTTCTGCCCATATAATTGCACCCATTTTATTAATAGCATTGTTCCCCTTTCGTTTTCAAGTCTTATTTGCTCTTGACTTTCCTTATGGTTTTTCGCTGTATTTATGTTTACACATACCATTACACTCATGAATCTCACACTTCACCGTGATTTTGTATTGTTCAAACTATTGCACTCTTAGTTTTCACAATTCACCGTGATTTTGAGTTGTTCAAACCATTTCACTCTTAGTTTTCACACTTCACCGTGATTTGATGTTGTTCAAACTATTGCACTCTTAGTTTTCACACTTCACCGTGAATTTATGCTGTTCAGGTCATTTCACTCTTAGTTTTCACACTTCACCGAGATTTTATGTTCAAACCAATGCACTCTTATTTTTCACCCGTCGCGGTGATTTAATGTTGTTCAAACCATTGCACTCTCATTTTTCACACGTCAAGGTGATTCTGTGTTTTTCAAACTATTGCTCTCCTAGTTTTCACACTCCACGGTGATTTTATGTTATTCAAACCATTGCACTCCAAGGTTTCATACTTCGCGCTGTTTTGTTTTCTTCTCCATCCTGGTACATTCATGAGTCTCACACACTTCACAGTTTGTTTTTTTTGGTTGTTTTTTTTGTTCTCCATCCAGGTACATTCATGGGTCTTACTCACTTCACACTTGTTTTGTTTTGATTTGTTTTTGTTGCTCATCCCATTGCATGCTTTGTTCGCTCAGTTCACAGTGTATTTATTTTTTGCTTGTTGCTTTGCACTGTGTTCTTTTTTAAAGTCTCAAAATGCATATTTCTGTCTATACCATACCGCTTAATTAGGTCTCTCATCCCTTATTTTATTTTTGCCCATTGACATTGCAATGTTTGTTTTTCAAAGTCTTACGATTTTTATTTTTAACCAATGAATATTACTTAATTCATATTATTTATTTTTGTTCTTTGACATTGCTCTCATTTGTGCTTGACTAGTCATTTTCTGAGCTGTCCATAGACTAGCACTTAATTAGGTCTCTCATAATATGATTTATTTTTGTCTGTTGGCATAGTATTTGTTTGTGTCTTACTGGTGCCTGTCTCTAGTCATTTTCCGACTTAACTCGGTGGCTACCGACGTAGGAATAGTTTCTGTTACATGAAAGGTGAAATCATTGTAACAATTCTGACAGGTTTTATAATGTCATATCCGTCGCAAAGCTTGTATTTATTTAATTGCTAATTAAAATATTGTTTTTTTTTAAATAATCATTTTACTTTAATAATGTTAAATAAGTAAAATAAGGAAACAAACCAAAAGGTATTTCTAATTCGATGATTTGACAGGGTAAAAAAATTCACCTTCCCTTGGGGAAAGAAAAGTGCATTTTAAAAAATCCAGCGATATACACTGTACAATAGTGTATAGGCCTAGAAAACTCTAAACTAATGTTGAACCATGACCCCTAACGGTGTACAAGTACCACCACAACACTCTGGCACCACGCCTCTAACGGTATGCAATAGGTAAAGTAACGTTGAATGATGACTTGACCGTAACGGCACAATAGTTATTAACACAGACGCAGCACGTTTGTATATCGCTCAAACAACGCCGATGTTGTTCGAGCAGTGTAACTATGGACTTGAACACCTAACCCATCTTTCACTCAAGAGCTACAGTTGTAACTTTGAATGTCACGCCATAATGCTGACAACCTGGCACTCAGTTGAGCATTCGTGAAGATGCCGGATTTGCGTAGTCTGTTCCCCACCCCACCTTTAATCCAACACTGTCTGTTGACCCGGAAATATTCTATTTTTTAGTCTCTCCGACAAACTACCTAACTCCAACACTTCTTTGAACATTATAAATATGATGTCAATGAATTTCACCCAAGCAACTTCTGTTTCCCTTGACCAGTGGCCAGGCAGAGCAGATTGCAGGGAGTCTAAAAAATAAGGAATCAGAAGGTCAGTCTCCTCCATCGTGAGGTTGAACTTCGTGTGGCTGTGGCCGACTTCATGAAGCAATTTCCTCATGGCAGTAGAATCACCGACCAGGGAGACACACTTATTAATGGTTTCAATGAACATGCCTGTATGTGCTTTAAAACGCGGACTAACCACAAAAAAATCCAAGGATTCCCCGGGGCTGAAGGTATGCCAGATTTCCGGGTGCGTTAAGAATAACTCCGTCATTGCCTTGGTGCCGACTTTCTTCATATCGTTCTCCATAATTTTCCATGTAGCTTGTACGATGGTTTTCTCCTTGGCACTGAGATCGCACTTTGGGAGGGAAATGCTAGTCCCGCTGTTTCGACCAGAGCACATTTTAGAGGTGTACGAACTGATGCTGGGCGATAAGCGCCGGTTTGAGGTTGAACTGACCTTCTTTGTGAATAAAGAGGCGCCCATTTCCCCCGCCCCGCGTCAGACACTCGAGGCCATATTGGAGATGTTTGCTGCTTGTCTTGTGGCACTCAGAGAAAAAGAAATCCTAGTTTGTATAGCGCGCGCTCGCAGTCAGGCAGAGACTTTTTATTGTAACCAAGTTTTTTGTTTACATCACAACATATTTACGTTGGGATTTCTCTTTCTTACGTGGAATGGTAAGAAAAGAAATTTCTCTTCATCAGAGCTTTAGTTGTTGCTAAGTGACGTCGATCTAAGCGTGATGCAACCAGATGACGTCATTCTTCGGTCGCAAGCTCTTCAATAGCGAAATCAAATTACATGTTGAGGCCTATTTGTTGATATGCTAATATGATTTCGTCCTTGCCGAGTTGTAACATCACGACATCTTTTCAGAAACCTTGGCCGATCTTGCCGAATGAAAAATCATCATCGTCGTCATCGTCATCATCATTTATAAGAATTCTTAATCCTTTAAGCATTTTTCAACAATAAATCAGCATTATTTATCTATCTATCTATCTATCTATCTATCTATCTATCTATCTATCTATCTATCTATCTATCTATCTATCTATCTATCTATCTATCTATCTATCTGTCTATCTGTTTTCTATATATTATTAGATTTTTTAAAATGATTTAGTTGGAAATGAAAGCCATTAAGTTTTAGCAAATTCATCACAACGTTTACAAAGAAATTCCTTTTATATTTTAATTTCAAGTATCCTACTTTCTACTACATTGTTACAAATACAGTGAAGAAAGAAAATGCTTGACTGACACAATGAGACTATTACATTTACCAGTTACCACACAAACACTACTCTTTCCAAATAAATATCACCAAAATCATATACACCAAGTCATCATCACATATCTCATACACACAAACACACTTCACCTTCTATAAAAATAAATATTAATAAAACACACCACACACACACACCATTACACAATAAGTAATAAAAAAGAAAACCACAAACTTAGAGGAAGTTACAAATAGCTTCCTCATATTTAAAAAAAAAAATTTCATTTATTAACAACATTCCTAGGAAAAACAATGCATACAATAACTGACACAAGAATAAACCATGCAAGTAAAATGTGAACAATGACAGGCAAGTGGAAAGCTAATTCCATAACTTCCATATATTTTCCATTTTTTTTTTAAACATTACTACCCACCTAGAACAGAGTAAGGAGGAAGGCCCCACAGGAAATCTACAGAAACTGAGAACATCAAGGAGATGAAAAGTTTCCACGCAATTCCTGTGGGGAAAAGAAGTGATCGTAAAGAAGAAGAAGTATCCTACACCTAGATTTTGAATTTTAAAACCTAACACTGGCAAAAAAGAAATTGTTTCATAGAATTATTTTCGTTGTTTATTCTTGTTAAATAATACATTTGTTACTGATAAAGAAATGTGTTTGTATTGCCACTTATTCATACAAATAATGAATAGAGTGTCTTGTTTGCTTGGCCATCCTGTTATTATAAATATTTTTTCAGGAAGACAGTGTAATGTTTAGTATTTTAAATTAGCATGTTTAAGATATTTAATCTGTACCTGTTTATATTAACACCACAAAATATGTTAAAAGTAAACGGGCTTTTTTAGTTTTTAAAAAATAATCTTAGCAAAGTGATTAGATTGTTAATAATTGTCTCAGTTAAAAGTGTTTTTAAAAAAACATTTTATGAAAAGAATAAAAAACCTTCAACAGGTAACTTGAACTGCGTGGTTACCAAAACGAGAGTTCAGTATCCCTAGTGAGTGATTGATTACACGGCTTTCTGCTACCTATTCTTACTCTCTAGCAGTGAAGAACATAAAGCATGCTGGAGGGATGATTTGTGACGCTGGAGAGAGAGAGGGGGGTTATCATTAGACCATGAAAAGAACTAGTCCAAGAATAGAAACTTGTATACATCAAAGTTGACTTCGGCTGAGGAGTCCGTGTTGTTTATAGATGCTTACTATTTGTAATCTTTCAGTCACTTTGATATGAATATTGAGAGGACTGTCACTGTTTGTAATCTTTCAGTCAGGTGTGACTTGAATTAAGAGAGGACTTGTCACTATTTGAATTCTTTCACTCAGGTGTGTCTTGAATCATGAGAGGACTGTCACTGTTTGCATTGTGTGACACCTCTGGGCACCCTTCACTCGCTATAGTTATTATTTACTAATTAGCTACGAGTAACTAATTACAAGTGATCGATAATCTTAATTTGGCGTTATTAATAATCCTCACACAAGACCAACATGACTCTCACTTGGCAGATTATAAGGGTGTCATAAAACTCTACTCTTTACACAATAATAAGACAGACTTTTTACTGTTGCATAATGTTTCTGCAGGTGGAGACTTCTTACTAAAGGAGTAATAAAAATCCATCTTTTATTAATATTTACTGAGCCCCCATCCACCCACTATTACTCCAACATAAGGTTTTAATATATGTGCAAGAAGGTTAATTAATTTAACAATAAATTTATTGAATCAGCAATCAAATATACATTGAATGAATATAATCAAAAGAGTGTTGACATTTACATCACATGACAACAATGTTTGATTAAACGTTAGTCACTCAATCAGTTATCTAGCATAGACATTGGTTGGTGGTTGGTCATGTAGGGGGAGAGGGAGGCGGGAGTTGCCTTTCTGCTGCATGCGTCCATTGCGAAAACATGTCTGGCCGACAAAGGCAGACTCCAAACTCGGTAATCCGTGGGCTGGAGTTGTGGTTATTGTTGCTGTTGTTCCTGGCGGTGGCGTTGATGTTGTTGTGGCCATTCCTGATGTTATAGTGAGGAGGGGGTTGTCTTACAGAGTCCAGACTAGTAACACACCAGATCTATACCTAGCGTGTATGTATGCCCGGGTTGTTCATCTCCCAAACTCCTCACTGTTGGCGTTGTTGTTGCTGTTGACATGGCTATTCCCCTGTCCGTTGAGATGTCTGAAGGCGGGCGCTGGTGGCCAGTACAAATGGTCGAGCAACAGCTGGATCATATCGGCATAGACATTGGCAGTCAAATTAACAAATTTATATAACCAAGTTCATAGAAATGAGAGTGAAGTTTTAGAGAGATAATTATAGTCAATGTACATAACCTTTCAATGATAGCAGCTGTTACTGGCACATGTCCACAATCACATGGTTTGCAACAAGTCACTCTCTTTCTTAGATAATGGTACTATGTACCCCATTCTAGGCACATTACACAACTGTTCTTGAATTTTCTATGCGCTCCCAAAGCACACAATGGAGACCATCCAGAATTTCATATGCGCTATCAAGCACATAAGGAGGAATGTTCCTGAATCTTCATGTGCGCTACTCAGCATACCACGAGGAATGTTCAAGAAACTTTTGTGAATTCTTGAGAACAATCTCAAACCTCAATTTCTGCCTTATTGGCTTTTGAATGGAATTAACAGGAATCAACTTACAGTAACACGTTTATTGATAAGTTCAAAGACTACTGGATACGTACACCGACATGATCCAAACAAGTACTGTAGTCACTGCAGTCTGAAGCAGATATAAAACAAAGTCCTTTCTGCAAAAGTCTGGCACTTACAAAAAATATCATTATAAGCAGTGACCAAGGTCGGATCACGTTAACATTGGCAACAAATATATAATTATTAAGTTTAGAAATAGGGATGGCAAATTTACTCCACCACACATTCTTTCAGTACGGTGTGACTTGAATCATGCAAGGACTGTCACTTTCTGCATTCTTTTGGTCAAGTGTGAACACAAGCCCAACTATGATGGAGACGATGCATCAATATGTCAATGTCATTAGCTTCTAAAACTGGAGAGAGATCAAGCAGAACAAGAATTGAAATCTTATAGCGCAGAGATGATGAAGAAATGTCACAAATACTGTTCTGTACTCTGGCAAGATTGATAGACTGTCTGATGACTGAACATTATTTATGAGACTGGGATATATAGTTAAAATGTGTGACAGCACAACTTTCTAGAACACTTTGAACATAAATATATACTTTGGGGCCTTCTTCACTATTTGGGAACATGGAACACATATTGTGGGTTTTTCCTCACTATTGCTAGAGCATGGAACACATATTGTGGGTTTTTCCTCACTACTGCTAGATATTGGAACAAACTTAATCTTTGGGGTACTCCCTCACTATTGCTATAGCATGGAACACACATTGTGGGACTTTCCTGACTATTGCTGGAAAATGGAGCACACTTGTACAGTGGGATTTTACTCCCTGTTACTGAAAATATGGAAGTCACTTGTACAGTGTGGGACTCTATTCCCTATTACTGAAAATAGGAAGTCACTTGTACAGTGTGGGACTCTATTCCCTATTACTGAAAATATGGAAGTCACTTGTACAGTGTGGGACTCTATTCTCTATTACTGAAAATATGGAACTCACTTGTACAGTGGGACTTTACTCTCTGCTACTGAAAATATGGAACTCTCTTGTACAGTGGGACTCTATTCCCTATTACTGAAAAATGGAACTCACTTGTACAATGGGACTTTTCTCACCGTTGCTGGAGCATAGAACACAATTATGCAGTGGGGCTTACCTTACTATTGTTGGAGCTTGGAACACACTCTTACCTGGACTTGAAACACACCAATACTGTGGGGCTTTACTCACTGTTTATGGTGCTTGAAACACACACTGTGGGGCTTTACTCACTGTTTCTGGAGCTTGAAACACACCAATACTGTGGGACTTTACTCACTATTGCTGGAACATATTTATCAAGGCATGAACATTGGTAGAATTGTTCTACAGTGGGAATATGCCTTAAAGCATTTGGACCACTAAGTTAGTCCGGTTAATAATAGAAACAAAGTTATGTTGTAATGTGCATGGCGGGTTTGTCGCGTTACTTCCGTTGCTATGTAAATCTGCAGTAAACAATGGCAGAATCTGCAGAAAACCCCAAAGATGCTGACTTTGGAGTAGACAGTTTTCCATTGCAACTGTTGGTTATTAAAAATAAATTTTTAAATTTAGATTAGATATTAAAAAAAATATTTTTAGATTAAATTTAAATTTAATTTAGATTAGATATTTGATGCGTTCTCTGTCGTTTTTCTTTCGAGGAGTTGGGTCTGACTGCATTAACTAGACAGTTTGAGGAGTTGGGTCTGACTGCATTAACTAGACAGTTTGAGGAGTTGGGTCTGACTGCATTAACTAGACAGTTTGAGGAGTTGGGTCTGACTGCATTAACTAGACAGTTTGAGGAGTTGGGTCTGACTGCATTAACTAGATAGTTTGAGGAGTTGGGTCTGGCTGCATTAACTAGACAGTTTGCAGTAATTGATTGAATCAAATGAAAACATGTTCCGATATAGATTAGATTATGCAGCTAGTATTTTATATTTTGTTATTGTTTTCCTTTTGAGGAGTTGGGTCTGACTGCATTAACTAGACAGTTTGCAGTAATTGATTGAATCAAATGAAAACATGTTCCGATATAGATTAGATTATGCAGCTAGTATTTTATGTTTTATTATTGTTTTTTTCTATATATCAACTAAAGTGTAATTTGCTGTTGTGAAAGATGTGTTGTTTTCATATTTACGTGTTTCGTTGCTATTGTTTACTTGACTCGTAACCTACTAGTATGTCAACAAAGTGCTGAAAGGTCGACAGTGTGGCCTTGAAAAGGAAGAGCTGTTAGGGTGAAACTATGACTGAGTAGAATTTATAAATAAGTTAGCGGTTAGATTCGTATTCGTATATATATATATTTGTTAAGTTACTTTTACTTATTTTTTAAATCAAATTTATTATTTTTATTGTGTGCGCGCTTGTGTATGCTTTTATGTTGATAAACAAACTCTATCCCGATGTTAAAATCTAATTGTACTCACTTATACACATATATAGTTTCTTAACTAATCCAAGCATCAGATTGTTTACAAGCTTCTTGTTTATTTGCTTGCATGGGAATGTTAGAGCCACAGTGACTGTGAGCCGCCAAGATAGAAATAAACTTTTTCTTCCTATGACACTACTCAAAACAGTTCTGTATGGCAACTCGAGCAAGATAGAAATGAACTTTTTCTTCCTATGACACTACTCAAAACAGTTCTGTATGGCAACTCGAGCAAGATAGAAATGAACTTTTTCTTCCTATGACACTACTCAAAACAGTTCTGTATGGCAACTCGAGCAAGATAGAAATGAACTTTTTCTTCCTATGACACTACTCAAAACAGTTCTGTATGGCAACTCGAGCAAGATAGAAATGAACTTTTTCTTCCTATGACACTACTCAAAACAACTCGAGCAAGATAGAAATGAACTTATTCTTCCTAAGAAATTACTCAAAACAGTTCTGTATGGCAACTCGAGCAAGATTTAAATGAAAGAACTTAGTCATGCTAAGACACTACATATCCGTGCAAAAACACTACTCAAAACAGAACTAAACAGCAACTCGAGCGAAACATGACTATATCCGTCATCCTTCTAAACATGATTGGAGCCACAACTCAACATTAGTCATGATCACCCAGAACAACACGATGCCAATGAACTGCAAGAAAATAGACTTGTTTATATACAAATGATAAAACATGTTGCCAGACCCGTTGTCTTTGTTAACCGTTGTCCTATATATGGAGTATTTTCATATTTCGTGTAGTCCACCACACACACACACACACACACACACACACACACTGGACATTAAAGTTGTTTTGTTTACCTGATGAACAGGCAGGTGCAGATCCAAACTTTGATGAGGTATTTGTCGAGGAAGCCGTGAAAGACGAAGAGCACCAAACAGCTTTCGGTCGGCGACCTTACTGCTCGGCCCTCCATTGCCTGGTTGATGCTGCAGACAATTATATTGACGAGGTACGAGGACTACATTTGTTTGTTTGTTTGTTTGTTCATATGTTGAATCATTTTTGTTTTGGATAAGTTTTGAAGTCCGGTCCTTCTCTTTTCTTGCTATAGTCAAATATGCTGATGTAGTACAAGTTTCAATCAGTCTTTTTCTCAACTTTTGAACTTGAGTCAGTAATGTTAATGAGTTACGAGGTTCACTTGTTTTTTGTTTTTGTTTTTCATTCTATGCTGTATGTCATTTATGTTGGTGAGTTACGAGGTTCAGTCATTGCTTTGTTTTCATTCTACGCTGTAGTCATTTCAGTCATTGGTTTGTTTTCATTCTACGCTGTAGTCATTTCAGTCATTGGTTTGTTTTCATTCTACGCTGTAGTCATTTCAGTCATTGGTTTGTTTTCATTCTACGCTGTAGTCATTTCAGTCATTGCTTTGTTTTCATTCTACGCTGTACGTCATTTATGTCGGTGAGTTACGAGGTTCAGTCATTGCTTTGTTTTCATTCTACGCTGTAGTCATTTATGTCGGTGAGTTACAAGGTTCATTCGTTGCTTTTCTTACTCTCTATGCTCATTAAGTCGATACGGTATGAGGTTTATTTTTAGCTCACTCACACTGTCTATGCTGCAAACAGATGTAAGATAGATTGATGAAGTACGACTTTCAGTTTTTGCCTTTTCCCGTTTTCTTTGCTACAGTCATTTAAGTGAATGAGGTTTAATCTTTAGTCTTTTATCGGGTTTCTTGGAGGTCATCTTTTAAGTGAAAGAGGTTTATTCTTTGTCTTTTTTTCAGTTTCTTGGCTGCCATCTATTAGGTGAATTAGTTTATTTATTGTTTAATTATTGCCTTGTTCTAAGTTTCGTTGCTGTAGTCACTTGTGTGAATTTGACTTCATCAGCGTCATTTTCAGGTTTCTTTATTCTAGTCATTTATGTGAATTCGACTTTATTATTGTCTTTTTTCCAATTTATTTGCTGTAATCAGTTTGTGAATTTGACTTTATTAATTTGTCTTATTTCCAAGGGTTTTTTTTTGCTGTAGTCAGTTTTGTGAATTTGACTTAATCATTGGCTTTTCTAAGATTTCTGTTGTCAGTTCATCATTATGTTTAATCTTTTTTATTCTCTATTTATATGCTGCAGTCACTTTGTCCAGGATGACTAAAATCAATCTTTTGGAATAAAGTGTACCTTTCTTTTTACCCATTCATTCATGTGCACACAATAAAAAGAAAAGAAAGAAAAAGAAAAGAAAAACGGTAATTTAAACAGTAGATTTTCTCAACTTTTTAATGTGCCAATATACACTAATTAATATGTTTCATTTTATTTAGATGTCTCTTGTTAGATGTCTTATTTTTTCTTTTTTCCCCCAAAACCTTTTCCTGATCACCTTTCTTTTCTTCCTTCCTTCCTTCCTTCTTTTTTTCTTTCTTTCTTTCTTTCTCTTTCTAAGACTGAGTCAGGTAAGTTCCCATGTATTGTTAGATAAAGCATCATGGAAACTGATAATAGGTTACATGTTGTAAGTAATAAATTTAAGTACAATCTATTTTCACACCATTACATACACAATACAATAATATTTGTCCTTAAATTTAGCCATATTCCATTCTAACCTTTCTCAAATCCTTTCTCTGAAAAAAATGGGCAAATAATATTTGCCTTAAATTTAGCCATATTCAGTTCTAACCTTTCTCAAATCCTTTCTCTGAAAAAAATGGGCAAATAATTTATATGAATATAGTCTTAAATAAGTGACCTAGATTCGTAAGCACTGCGCCTTTTCACTCTAACCCACTGTGAAAATTGTTTCCCACAAAAAACAAGAAGAAATAAGTAAATTAAGGCGCGAACGCTATAGGAAATATTTGGCAGGACGTAGAGCTAAAAGTTACAGATCCGTTGAAACGTCAAATAACCCATTATGTGGCCCAAGATGGTGGCTAGTCACGAATAACAAGACGCACTAGGAAGCGAATATACTAAATTCAAAAACAGTGGCGTATTGAAAGATTGAAGAATCTTGATCTCCTTCTCCATCTTGCCCTAGAGCGAAAGTCCTAAAGGTGTTCACAGAATGTAGTAATATATAGTATTAACAATAATAGGAAACAAATTCACCCGTAGCAACGCTGATTGAATAGCTAAGTAAAACAAATACAATTATCCCCCTTTTCTACACGTACAGCCTACCACTCCCCTCATTTCTCTGTAACTTCTCTTTTTTTAAACTTATTTCTAATGTTTAGTCTAGATCCACTCAAGATTTGCTAAGTAAACTAAAATACAAATTAAAGTGGCCCCAGTTCCCCACACGCCCCATACTCCTTTCTCCTCCTTCAATATGGTGCGAAATCGACAAGTCAGGAAACTGTCCTCACTAAAATCCACCCAGCGAATGAATACTTCATCCTTTGCAAAAAAAAATCACAGACCCCCACAACACCCTCCCCCCCAAAAAAAAAATAAATAAAAATGTGTATTGCGAGAAAATATTCATCAGCATTGGTTTGGAAGTTAGGATTTATTGAAAGTTGCTGTTGCACATAATGTCGTTATCTGAGGATTTCTGTCCTTTATTGTTTTTTTTGCTGGCATTAAGTTTTGCAACGGGTAAATTATGAACTCATTTCAAATCCGCATATAACATTAAAACTTGCACGTGTGTTTATGTGTGCAGGTGGACACAGAAAAAGTTGCGGAGTACTTGTACAAATGCTGCGAACTTCTGTTACGCCACGGTGCCAACCCCGGCTACGTCAGCAAGTACCATGATGTGAGTGACTCAGAGAGACGAGGAAACGTGCTGCATGCGCTGCTGGACGCGGGGCCCTTCCGTCCATGCTTGGATAGATCCTTGTTGATGCTCCTCTTGCGTCACGGAGCGGAGCCTGACGCTTGCGTGAACGGAAGGTACCCGTTGACTGCAGTCTGCGAGAGCATCGATCAGAAAGCCGAGTCCTTGTTACCGACCATAGCTCACGAGGGTCGTGAGAGGCACGGCGCAGCCGCTCAGAGAAACGAGCCGGCAGTGACGTCACTCCGAGGTGATGACACTGATGACGTCAGTGAGCTCCCGGCGGACCCCACAGTAATCGCCAACATCAGGCAGGCGTCGCGTTTGGCAGGATTCATGTCCTTTTCTGCCTTGCAGGACTGCGAGAATATTCTCCGTGTTAGCTGCAGCTCTCGAGGTCGCAGATCGAGTCACATCGGGACGCGTTTGGTCCTGAGGGAGGTCGAGAAGTACACGAGAACAGTGTGGTCATTGAAGCGTTTCTGTACGCTGGTGGTGTGGAAGAGCTGTAGGCACCACGTGGGTAATGTGTTCCGACTGCCAGTGCCCCAAGGTCTAATCAACATTGTGCTTGACCAGCTTTGAAAGGTCGTCATTCACCCATGACGTTGGTTCCGATCGAAAGTCGTGTTTGTGGATTAACTTTGACGGATCACGTGATTACATCATAGGCTGCGTTCAGTGTCCAGCTTTTGAGCAAACACAGTGCTGTGCTCGTGTCTTGTCATTGTGCCTGTATACTGCCACATTAAACACTTTCATGCTTGTACTGTCACATTAAACACAGTGATGTAAGTCATTTTAACACCAGAACACAGTGATTTAACTTATTCTATTCTAACAGACTAATGTATGTCATTCTATTATAACACGGGAATACCGTGATGTAAGCCATTTTAACACCAGAACACAGTAATATAAATCATTTTATTATAATACCAAAACACAGTGATGTAAGTAATTTTGTTGTAATACAAATGCAGTTTGTATTGTGACACCAAACAGAGCAATATTTGTCACACTTTGGGGACAGCCTTCATAGTATGTATGTTACTCTTCTATGAGCCAAACACAGTGATAGGTCACTTTTGTGACAGCATACATAGTGACTTGTATCCCTGTACTGTGCAAGAAACAATACTAATAATTTTTAAGTAGTGTAATGTTCAGTACCGTGATGTTCTCTTGCCATGGGGCTTTCCATTCACTATGTCAGTCATTCACGCAGCTGGTATGATGGTCTTGAAGCGAAATGTTGTAGGAGTGGGAAATTCAGAGAAAAATATCGGAGTCTCAATTGACACTAATTAGCCATTTCCTGTCAAATGCTTTTGCAATTGTAAATGTGCCCATTTGATCCAAAGCAAAACATTTCAACTCCCACCCACCCACCCCACACACACTCTCAATTCCTGCAGAAAGCAAAGCAATGCGCTGATTTGATTTCATACAGAGAGAATGAAAACATCCCTTAATTTTTTTTTATGAAAGTCAAGCAATTTGCTCATTTTATTGAAAACACAAAGATTGAAAACCGTACTTTATTACCTCTAGAAAACCGTGCAATCTGCTCATTTCATTCAATATGCAGAAATTGAAAACATCCCTTTATTTCCTGTAGAAAACTATGCAATCTGTTCATTTCATTCAATACAGGAAAGACTGATAACCTCCCTTTATTACCTGTAAAAAAAACAACCAAACAATGCAAACTCTCATTAATTCTTTTACTACACAAAGACTGATGACCTCCCTTTATTACCTGTAGAAAACCAAACCATGCAATCTGCTCATTAATTGTTGTAATACACAAAGACTGATAACCTCCCTTTATTACCTGTAGAAAACTATGCAATCTGCTCATTTCATTCAATACACTAAAAGCAAGTAACTCTTTTCGCTTATTTTCAGTTGTCCTCTAATGGGGTAAAAATTATCAGTTTGTTAATTAAAATACACAGAACAATTATAACTTGTGATTTATTGTTTTTTATTTACTTGTGGTGGTGATAACAGTCGTGAGTGTATTGGTAGGTGTGTGTGTCCAATCATAGAAACACTTTTAGACGTGTGTGTGTGTGTGTGTGTGTGTGTGTGTGTGTGTGTGTGTGTGTGTGTGTGTGTGTGTGTTCAGTCGTGGAAGTATTTATAGAAAGGGGTTACAGGTTACACATTACAGGTTACGTTTGAGGGAATGTGATGGAGACACGTGTATTCAGAAAAAGAAATATCACTTAACATTGTGATATGCAATGTATGAAAACTTTTATCGCAAAATCCATCGATCACAAATCAGAAAAGCATTGGTTGTTCCTATGATAATAGTCTAATTCCAAGAAAGATTTACACACATTACCCGTCGATTATAAATAGAAACTCATTAGTTATTCCTATGATAATAGTCTAATTCCTGGAACGATTTAATCATACATCACCCGTCGATCACAAATAGAAACTCATTAGTAATTCCTATGATAATAGTCTAATTCCTATAAAGACTGGATCGTAATCCATTGCTCACAAATCAGAAAGCCATTATTTTTATTCCTATGATAATAGTCTAATTCTAGAAAGGCTGAATCTGTTTCCACTTAATAGAATATATAGTTAAAGTAGACACATATTCAGAAGGGCATAACATGTATGGTTTTCGCCTGGATCCATGCTAAAGTTTTGTTGTTCTTTTAAAGTAGCATATTTTAATTGTTGCTAAGGCTTATCTAAAACTTTTGTTACCCTGTCAAATCATTACTTTACTGGACTTAATTCATTGCAACACTTTCAGAGGACCAATTGTTTTCTGTTTATTTATCGTTGTAAATTATTATTATTATTATTATTATTATTCCTTTTTCCACGACTTTGTTTACTGTCGGTTGTGAACCAAAGTCTCGGAATCTTACCAAGATTATGGTAGATCCAAGGTTTTACGGAGGATGTGGGCACTTCCGAGGAGTGCTGCTTTGAGTACTGAGGCGAGTCTGTGGTTTCCAGGGAGTTTATTCAGATAGCCTTCCAACTTAGATGTTATGTTCCAAAACGATTCTATAACTACAGGTATCACTGCTGCTTTTACATTCCACCAGTCTCTGAATTTCTAATAAGATATCTTGGTATTTTTCTATTTTTTCTCTTTTTTTTCTTTTTACTGTTTCTATCACTTGAAACAGCGACATCAATGATTGTTGCTGTTCTGTTAGACTTACTGAGAACCACAATGTCTGGTCTTCGCGTACGTAGCGATCTGTTCTTATCTCGAAGTCCCACAGAATTTTGACTTCTTCGGTCATAGCAATATTGCCCAATATGCGCATCATGCAAACTCAAATGAAGTTGAAATATATTTTACCTGTCACTAAATCAATGACGTCTCGCCATTCCGCACCCCTACCCACCTCCAAACTGTGAGAAATCCTGCACACGCATTTGGCCAAAGGGAGAGCAATCTAGATCAATCGTGGAAACTATTAAATCAATAGAATTTGATGTTTTGTTTACGTATTGAGAATTGCAAAGTCACAGTCCCTATTGGTATTGTGTTTTGCGAATACGACTCTCTTTCATTTGATGTCATCAAGGCATGTATGAGCACCCACGGAGGAAAAAAATATTACGCCTATTATAAACTGTAAATGTCATTTATGATCGCCATGTGTGAGGAATATTTTACCCGATATATACTTGTATGGTTCTGCATCACGGAGTGATTTCGATTGCTTGCTAGCAACTCCTCCACTCTTTGTATAGAGTTGTACTGTATAGAATGACATTTTGTCCTCGAAACGAGGACAAAATGTCATTCTAAAATCCAGTGAATAGGTGAATTTATTGAATTGTTCTGGGTGGAAAACACGCTATCTCTCTGTACTGTTGTACTAGCCTAGACCACGTGTATCCGCCGGCTGTCGTGTGTGCTCACTGTCACAGTACGCATATGCAAGGGTGAAGACGTACGCCATATGAAGTCTCTTGTGCTTCTGCTGCAGGAGAAACAGCAAGCAATACGTTACGTAGGCTGCAGGTTGTTATGGAGTGGGCTACGTTGTGAAGCCGTCATAGGAAGGCAGTGGCATGGTTCTAGAAGGGTCGAGTTTGCGCGTGCATGTGTGTGTGTGTGCGTGCGTGCGTGATCGTGCATTGTACATCGTGACTTCTTTTACAAACGATAAAACTTTCTACTGTAAAAGTGAGATTTAGAACAAATATACATATATAGTTGTATCTATAACTTTCTACTGTAAAAGTGAGATTTAGAACAAATATACATATATAGTTGTATCTATAACTATCTATTGTTAAAAGTGAACAAATATACATATATAGTTGTATCTATAACTATCTATTGTTAAAAGTGAACAAATATATATATATATCGTTGTATCTAAAACTATCTATTGTAAAAAGTGAACAAATATATATATATATTGTTGTATCTAAAACTATCTATTGTAAAAAGTGAACAAATATATATATATATCGTTGTATCTAAAACTATCTATTGTAAAAAGTGAACAAATATATATATATATCGTTGTATCTAAAACTAGATGAATACACAAATGACACCAAATACTCTTAGATTCAGATATAAGTTTTCTTTCCAGTCACTTGATAACTTTGCAATCATAATCTGTTTATACTACTACTAGTAGTAATAATAATCTTAACAATTGATCACAATTCCGCTTTCGAAATATTTTGTGTTTATGTGTGTGTGTGTGTGTGTGTGTGTGTGTGTGTGTGTGTGTGTGTGTGGGTGTGGGTGTGGGTGTGTGTTTAAACACTAAATGACCTCATTCAGTTTATTTTTAATCTGATAAACTACGACTTATGATCACACACATTACATACACACACACATAATACGGTAATAAATTTAAGCATATATGAAAATATTAATCAATAACGTCACTTAAAACGCAACTCTTAACCTTAATATATATTGTAAAATATTGCTAACATCCCATAATCATAAGTGTGTGTGCGTACGCGTGTTTGTCTGCGTATCCCACCATAATTATCAGTCAGTTTACTTTTTCCTGAGGTCAAGACTATGGATAGTGTGTTTATGCGTGTGTGTATGTGTCTGCGTATGGTGTGTTTGTATATTCTAATGTAGTTATTGTGAAAGTGGTAATCCTTATCACTAGGTGGATTAATGATAGTTCTTAATTAGTGATCTATTTAATCCACCCGTTGACGGGGTCTTCGTCCTTTGAAGTCGGAGAGACTTAGTCAAGCCTAGAAACCAATAATTTCTAATTATCTCCCTTCTCTAAGTGTTACTCGTCCAGAGCAAAAAGTCCTCCTACAATTAATATTAATGCTAGGTTTTATGGAATTTCACTCTTGCCCCCCTCACCCGTTCTCCTTTACCAGCTTAAGAGGCACTTTTTCCTAAGTAAGCGTGACTGACTTTAATTTGAAGTTCACAAGCTGCCCCCACCCCTTAAGCCTGCATACTTCCTTTTAATTAATTAGTCAAAAAGTGGAAAAGTGAAAAGTTAACAATTTTAACATATAAGGAATGATCAATAAAATTATATATACACTATTTACATAAAAGGATCACAAGGCATAAATACAAGTTAAGTTTCTAATTAGTTAACATCCTTTATAACTCTTTTACCAAATATAGTCATTCAGACTGATATATAGTTCATAGGTCTCTCCAAACATTATATACACGATACTTACATAAAGAGATCACAAGGCATAAATACAAGTTAAGTTTCTAATTAGTTAACATCCTTCAACTCCTCTACCAAATAAAGTCTAAATATACTCAGTCTGCTGTGCCATGGACTTACTGTGATTTGGATTAGCTTTGATTTCATTACGTTGTTTTCTGAGTGAAGACTTGAGCTAGCGCGCATTTTATACTTAGTCTGTTGTATCGTTCACCGACTTACTGTGATTTGGATTAGCTTTGATTTTATGTATTGTTACTGATTTGCTCAGCACATAGACGGTGTTTATCATAAATTATAAGATCGCTATCGAAAAGAAACTGTGCGTTTTGTTGTGGATTATGCATCATCTTTTTGTGGTGTTAGTTCATCATCAATGAACATGAAACCACTCACTCTTTCACTTCACCACTCTACAGTGGTTTTAGTTCATCAGTCAATCCACGAAACCACTCACTCTTTCACTTCACCCCTCTACATTGGTGTTAGTTCATCATCAGTCAATCCATGAAACCACTCACTCTTTCACTTCACCCTCTGTGGTTTTAGTTCATCAGTCAATCCACGAAACCACTCACTCTTTCACTTCACCCCTCTACATTTGGCGCTGCGAGCAGAATAATAATGCCCCATCTTGACTACACTCATATTCACACCCCATCCATCCACCTCTACACACACACACACACACACACACACACACACGCACGAATATGTGTGATGAGTTTTGTGTGTAATGAGTCGAGAGTATTATTTATGATAACTGATTAATATCATAGTACAAACCACAAAATGAAAGTCTGCCATCTCTCTCGCGCTCTCTCTCTCTCTGGTGAAGTTAAAGGCGAGCAGGAAGTAAATAACAAATATGCATAAATATAAATGTGATACTTAAAATCGAACTCTATAAGGAAATATTATTAACTGACATCCCCAAAACTCAAAACAAAGCTGCCTGTTATGGGTTTGCTTATTCAAGTATAGTCGAATTTAATAAGGAAAAATAGTTGGGGCTTTCTTGTCCTTTTTTTTTTTTTTAGTTTTCTTTCTTTGTTTTTCGAAGAAACTCATCATCATTATCAGTGTCACATAATGGCTTATGTAGCCCAAACCCACCCCTCCTGTAAAAATAGACCACACACATAAACCTACCTTATAGAAAGGCTGACCTCTATCCCCAGGCTGAAAACATACCTGAATGTTCCAGACAACTCACTAAACTAACCAATCAAAGCACAGCTCAGCCACATGAATGAATATACTAGAAACTCACCTGTAAATCGTTAGTTGAATGCAGCTGGCCATTGAGGCAATACATATCTGGCTCCCTGTGTTAACAAAGTATATTCCTACTAACCAACACCCTCCCTTCCCTACAATCGTTTGACAGTAGCATGTACTCTGTCTATAGTGACCAACACCACCTTTTAACACGCATGGGACCCTCATTTTGCCTTTAATCTACTACAGCGTGATGCATACAATTACATAAATTGACTGCGATGGCCAGCGTAAAGAAATGCATAATACAAAAGATGAAAAACATCGAAGAGCTTAAGAATGATTGGAGATAAAATTGTTAGTAAGCCAGGCATAATTTGCCCTTGACTCCATGACACAGTGCAACTTGAAATATCTATGATAGAAACTAAGATTTTGTTGCTGTGTGATGGTTAGCTAGCTACTTACCAGTGCAACTTGAAATATGACTGCAGTGAAACTTGAAACACCAGGGGAGAAATTGAATGTGTTACTGTGCAAGAGTCAAACTGCAGTGAAACTTGAAACACCAGTGGAGAAATTGAATGTGTTACTGTGCAAGAGTCAAACTGCAGTGAAACTTGAAACACCAGTGGAGAAATTGAATGTGTTACTGTGCAAGAGTTAAACTGCAGTAAAACTTGAAACACCATTGAAGGAATGACATCTATTACAGTGTGATATTTGATTTACTATTTGTCAGACTATGGGAGAAACATAAGATTTTAATTAATACTAAGTGATGGCTGATCTTATCAGTGGCCCTCGAAAAGCTACAGGGTAAGCGTAAGATTATAATTGTTACTAAAGATGGCTGACCGACCAGTGACCCTTGAAAAATCACGGGAGAAACGTTAGATTTTATATGGCTAACCTACACCCTCAGAAAACATAGGACTGCCGTTTTGATTGATACTAACGATGGCTGATCGACCATTGGCCCTCGAAAAACTACGGGGAAAATGTACAGTTGTTTTATAATAATGATGGCTGATCGACCATTGGCCCTCGAAAAACTGCGGGGAAAATGTACAGTTGTTTGATACTAATGATGGCTGACCACCAGTGGCCTTTAAAAAACTACAGGTAAAGTGTAAAATTTTAGTGTTATTAACGATGGCTGACCAAAAAACTACGGGGAAAACGCGGAGTTTTGATTGATACTAAAGATGGCTAATCGACCATTGGCCCTCGAAAAACTACGGGAAAACTCACAGTTGTTTTATAATAATGATGGCTGATCACCATTGGACCTTTAAGTGAAAATCAAACAGTAGTAAGCCAATCAGTGAATATTTAGCTGTGTTTTCATAAATATTTTCATGTCTGATTGGCTTGCATCTTATGTTCTTGTACTATATATTGAAATCATCCCATTAGTAAATATTATTACGTATTGAAATAATTCCATTATGTATAGCAACAATCCTATTATGATTTGAAATAATCCTATTATGTATTGAAACAATTCCATTATGTATAGCAACAATCCTATTATGATTTGAAATAATCCTATTATGCATTGAAACAATTCTATTATCTATAATAACAATCCCATTATGATTTGAAATAATACCATTACAAATTTAAACAATTCCATTATATATATAGCAACAATTCCATTATGATTTGAAATAATCATATTATGTATTGAAACAATTCCATTATGTATAGTAACAATCCCATTTTGATTTGAAATAATACCATTACACACTTAAATAATTCCGTTATATATAGCAACAATCCCATTATATTTACCAACAATCCCATTATGATTTGAAATAATCCTATTATGTATTGTAATAATTCCATTATATATAGTAACAATCCCATTATGATTTGAAATTCCTTTATGTACTGAAGTAATCTCTAGAGTTGCAAGTTTTCTTTAAAATGGCAATTTGAATTGTCTTTTTATACTTTATACACCTATCTTAAAACCAGTCTGATTGTGCAATCTGATGCAAAACAAAAACAAACAAGCAAAATAAAAAATCTTTGTCAATGTTTCGTGTATTTTTTCCTTTTGTTTTCGTTTATTTTGCTGTTTACTTGGAGTGATGGGTGTTACAGTCAATGTTTCGACAAAATGGAGCTTCGTGAAGCTTGAGAGATTTCAGTATTCTTGCCAGTGACATTATTTTCATCGTAAAGGTCACATCAACATTGTTGGGTCGAAGATAAAGTATAGACCTCTCTGTCGCCATAGCTGCGCTTACGTCAGACGGAGGTTGATGTGCGTCATCGCGTTGTCACATAGAGCGACTGTGGTCGAGATAATTATGTGTTTGTATGGTTCACGAATCGAGACTAAACAATCAGAACGACTCTGACGTACGGTGGGTCCAAATCTCAAAACGCTTTTTAGGCTATGCGTTCAAATGAGTTACATGTACTGTGCACAATACAACAATGAGTTTAAAAGAAAGTTAAAAGAAAAATATTAGCGCTGCTGACTCGTTTTGTACGATTCACAGATCGAGTCATAACACAGCAAAATAAATAAATACACATTTACTATCTCGCGCATACATTTTAATGGAGTTTCAAAACAGCAACGCGCGCACGCACAAGCTCTCTCACTCACACAACTAGTACTAGGTTCCTTCATGAGGAACAAGCGATAGCGTAGTAAGCCGACACGCACAAGCTCTCTCACACAACTAGTACTAGGTTCCTTCATGAGGAACAAGCGATAGCGTAGTAAGCCGACACGCACAAGCTCTCTCACACAACTAGTACTAGGTTCCTTCATGAGGAACAAGCGATAGCGTAGTAAGCCAGTATACAGAAACCTCTTGATCACGTGATCGGGATTCGATTCCGACAGAGGGTAACAAACTTACGGGTGTCTTAACCATTCCCTAACAGGCCTAGCTCAAGATAGTGGGCTTAGTGCCTAGTCCATCGGATGGGACGATACATCGGGTCCCGTGTGGTACAGGCTGCGCACGCTATAGATTCCTTGGAAGTTAAAGGTCAGAAAGAGTAAACCGTTGGCAGATGCTCGGACAAATTTGCACCTAGAGAATATACCAAACATCCACTGCAACCAAACAGCCACTCCAAGCAAAAGCCACTCTAACCAAAAGCCACTCTAAACAAAAGCCACTCCAACCAAAAACCACTCTAACCAAACAGCCACTCTAACCTAACAGCCATTCTAATCAAACAACCACTCCAACCAAACAACCACTCCATCCAAGCATCCACACCAACTAAGCATTCACCCCAACCAAACGGCCACTCCAACCAAATATCCACCCATCTAAACAGTCATTCTAAGAGCCACTCCATCCAAAGATCTACGCAAATCAAACGGCCACTCAAACTGCCTGCATGCGGCACGAGTACTTTAATACAATGCCTGAACAACTAGTCGGATGTTTTTAGCAATAATACAATGCCTGAACAACTAGTCGGATGTTTTTAGCAATAATACAATGCCTGAACAACTAGTCGGATGTTTTTAGCAATAATACAATGCCTGAACAACTACTCAGATGTCTTTAGCAATAATACAATGCCTGAACAACTAGTCGGATGTCTTTAGCAATAATACAATGCCTGAACAACTACTCGGATGTCTTGGGAGTACTTAACAACAACTAGTCGGATGTCTTTAGCAATAATACAATGCCTGAACAACTACTCGGATGTATTACGAAAGCTAACATATAATTATTTAGCGCGTGGGTGCGATTATAGTTAATTAAACAAGAAAAGACATAAATATGCTTTAGTCTTTGAAAGTTTCAGTTTCTTTTACTTAAAAAAAACCCACAAAAAAACCCAAACAAAACCCAAATAAACAAAAAAATGTCCATCACATTTATATTGTATGCATCATTGCTCCTTTGAAGCGAATAAGAACTAGGTTGGATGGTACTGACGATTGCCTCTTGAACATCAAAGATTTAAAATCTCGATAATTAATACTATAACAGGGTAGTTAACGAACCCTACACGTAACACCAACCGCCATCTGGACGGCTCAATCACCATCGGTGGATGTACAGAGTGAAGTGGAGCATGGTTGAAAGAAAGTTGATGGGATGATGGTGGTGGATGTACAGAGTGGGGTGGAGCATGGTTGAAAGAAAGTTGATGGGATGATGGTGGTGGATGTACAGTGGGGTGGAGCATGGTTGAAAGAAAGTTGATGGGATGATGGTGGAGCATGGTTAAAGATGGGATGATGGTGGTGGATGTAAGTGGAGGTAAGTCGACTGTGTTGCATTTTGTTTTACTTTTGTGTCACACCACCAAAGGTGAGTGCTCCTTACTTTCCAGTCTTGATGGTAGCTGTTGGAGCTGTTGGAGCTGGAGCCTTTTTCTATAACTTTTCTCTCTCACTTATTTCCAGTCTTGATGGTAGCTGTTGGAGCCTTTTTGTATAACTTTTCTCTCTCACTTATTTCCAGTCTTGATGGTAGCTGTTGGAGCCTTTTTGTATAACTTTTCTCTCTCACTTATTTCCAGTCTTGATGGTAGCTGTTGGAGCCTTTTTGTATAATTTTTTCTCTCTCATTTCCAGTCTTGATGGTAGCTGTTGGAGCTGTTGGAACCTTTTTGTATAACTGTTTTCTCTCACTTATTTCTAGTCTTGATGGTAGCTGTTGGAGCCCTTTTGTATAACGTTTTTCTCTCACTTATTTCCACTGGACCATTTTATATTTATTTTATTTCAAACAGTTGTAAGTTTTGAGACATTTTTTTAGGTTTACACTTGTTTGCTATAACTATGCTTTAATTTATTTTAATTGGTTAGTTTACTTTAGATGGCTAGTCCTAGGACTTGGTTATTGACTATTAGGTGGCTAGTCCTAAGACTATATATGTGGCGGAAAGGGGGTTTCCTTCTTGTGCGTCTTGGTAATTAATAAATAATTTATATTAATATCTTTCATGCCAATCGCTCACAACCTCCTTAAGGGTCTTGTGCGGTCTGAGAGTGACTAGGTCAAGCCTTGAGCAGTCCGTCAGTCAGTGACCATCTCCCAAGTGTTACCTGTCTCAGAATAGTGACTACACTGCGATTATTTTATCAGTCGTTCTATCACTATTCCGGCCCTACCACAAATCTCTCATCTCTGTCTCTGACCATTAGATGGCTAGTCCTAAGACTTGGTTATTGACCATTAGATGGCTAGTTCTAGGACTTGGTTATTGACCATTAGGTGGCTAGTCCTAAGGGTTATTGACCATTAGATGGCTAGTCCTAGGACTTGGTTATTGACCATTAGATGGCTAGTCCTAGGACTTGGTTATTGACCATTAGGTGGCTAGTCCTAGGACTTGGTTATTGACCATTAGGTGGCTAGTCCCCTAGGACTTGGTTATTGACCATTAGGTGGCTAGTCCTAAGACTTGGTTATTGACCATTAGGTGGCTAGTCCTAAGACTTGTGGGGAGGGTGGGCTGGATTTGGTGGGGCGGTACGGGCATCACTGCTGAATGTAAAATAGAACAGACCTCCTGGGTGCAATAGGGTAGGGGTAAAAACTATTTATAAACATCACAATAGCCCAGTCTCCACTTGATCTACAGATTCACACTTCCACACATACCATACACACAAATAAAGATTGTGTTAAACGAATAAAGATGGAGATCGCGGCTCTTTAGGATGGTATTTTTGCTGTTCGTTTTTTTCCTTCTGTTTAGAACTACTTTCGACCACATAAGACCCTACACAGAAATAAAGTGGTGATCATGATAAGACCATACACAGAAATAAAGTGGTGATCATGATAAGAATGACACGACTGACGTGGTTTTCGCAAAATAAAAAAACCGTACTTTTCCAAGAAAATTGGACGCTAAAAATAGTTATTACAATATTAATCATATCAGCGCATTCTTCTCGCAGTCAGAAATGACGTAGGAATCAATATTGTCTGCGTCTGCTTTCCACGGCCGTTCAAGACGGTGATATCAGGGAGTGGGTTTGCTGTCACCTTGAAGTGAACACCTAACAAAATAAATAAAGGAATTATTTGACTTGTACAGACGTGCACGTGCATTTGAGAGAGAGTGAAGTGATATTGAAACCATTTCCCTTTTCTCTCCCTTTGGTTGCACAAACTGATGCGTGATTCATTCTTATTGTTAAAAGTGGTTCATGTTGTGTACTTTTTAACTTTACCCTTCTCCAGTCTCACATCCTTTTTAGTTCAGGTTATATTTTTAATTAATAAACGTTATCTCTTATAGAGTCTTGTGTGACGCCAACGCCACTTACTGATTATTATTATTAATATTATTAATTAATTGTCTATAAATAGTTACAAGTGATGAGAATCTTAGTTTGTGTTAATAATTCTCCAGCAAACACTACCCATCTCTCTCACTTGGCGGATATGCGGGTACTGTAAACGTTTTCTCTCTTTACAGTATTAAATACAAACATTTTATCATCACACAATATTTCCCTAGGTGGAAAACTTTTTACTAAAGGAGAAGACAAATCTGTCTTTAATCTATATTTAGCGAGTCTCCATCTACTCACTTTCTTCTCGAACATAAGGTTATCAATATGTGTAAGAAGGCCAGTAAATTTATTAATCAACAATACATGTATAAAATTCAATGAAAAAGATTATTTGACATCAATATTTCCATGAAACCACTTTCGAATAATTTTAATATCTATGCAGTCTTATATCCTAAAACAATATTCAACAATTTAGTGTCAATACAAATCACAGGATAGTTGTGATCAGAGAACAGAAATGGAGAGAAATGGAGATATTAGAGATAAGTGATAATAGTTTGTACATAATCTGATTTAGGTGCTATCTCAATAGTCTTTTGCACACTTTTTTGTAAAAAAAAAAAAAAAGCCACAAGTTTATTGTTCAGTTATTGTCAATTCCATGTGATTCTCTCCTCATGTTGTAGAACACTGATTCGCTGCTATTCTCTTGAGGCTGTCTGGACCATCCTTCACTGCATTAGCTCCCTCAAGCAGAAGAATTGTAGCAATTTCCAGTAATTTCAGAAATTGCTCGATGTATTCAGCATATCTTGCCACCATACATCAGTGGAGTGGAGTGTAATCTTTACACTTACTGCAGTAGACTCTTCATGCATCTTCCACAGTCATAGCAGTTTATAATCAGCAAACCAGGAAATTCAGATAATACAAGGAAAGGCTGCTTTTTCCTGAAAAATATAACCAGGGAACAAACGCTAAGTTTTCAGTTTATTCCTTTTTAACTCTATTCTTTCTTACTTTCAAGTCTCAACTTACAGTTTCCTGCAACGGTATTTATTAACCAATACATGCATACAGCATAATAAATACAGTGTAATGGTTTATGAACAGATTCACTAGAAAAATGTCAAGTGTTTAGCATATTACATATAAGCATTATAGTTCACAATTTGTAGAAAAAATAGTCTACTCACATAATACATCTCTACATAAAACGCAAGTATAAAATATCAATAGCAAAAATGCACGAACTATTTCTAAGTCCATTCTCCCTCATCTATCAAGACCGGACTTCTTGCCATATCAAATTCAAGTGATTAGACAATAGAACTTTCTACAGAATGTAAACTTTTGATCTCAGCCCATTGGCTGGTCTAGTTGGTAAATCTTAACCGTTGGATAATAAAAACTACTTATCCCGTTGGAACGGTTTGCATTACATCAGCAATTTCTAGCTTATTCTCAACTCGAGTTGTTTACTCCAACTCTATGACACTTACAAAAATACCATCATAAGGAGTGCTCAAGATCGGGTCACTTCGACAATTTAACAATTTATATAACAATTAAGTTTAGAAATAGGGGTAGGCAAATTTACTCTGCCACAAGTCTCAAATAACTTTTACAGTTCTTGTTGCATTTTTAATTAACAAACGTTATCCCTTCTCCAATCTCCAATCACTTTAAAGTTATTGTGGTAATCCCTTCTCCAATCTCCAATCACTTTAAAGTTCTTGTGGTTATCCCTTCTCCAATCTCCAATCACTTTAAAGTTCTTGTGGTTATCCCTTCTCCAATCTCCAATCACTTTAAAGTTCTTGTGGTTATCCCTTCTCCAATCTCCAGTATCGATTATTTGATTTAGTGATAAAAAAAGGGGCGCCACTCTGTTATTTCGCACTTAATCACTGTGCATGTACTTGTATGCTGGTATACTTAAAAAAAGGTCGCCACTCTGTTATTTCGCACTTAATCACTGTGCATGTACTTGTATGCTGGTATACTTAAAAGGAAAAGAAAAAAAAAGAAAAAGGCCGTTGTGTCCTGAATTTACACATCTTTTTGAAAAGGGAACTAACTGTAACTAGAACTTCAGTATTTGCTAGTCTTCCAGTGGGTCGGTCACGTGCTGTCTGTTGGTTATGATCTTATATTCTTGAACCCTTTACACTGTATAAAGAAGAAACATTTATGATTAAAGTAATCTGGGTGTGCCCAAAACAAGGCCCGTAATTTAAATGAAATGAGATTGTACCTAATCCATAAAATAGTTGCTTGTCAGGAATTGTTTATTTTAAAAAATAAAATATTGTTTTATCTGCTGAACCTCATATTAACAAAACATTCTGTCAAAATAAAGCATATGTACACATGTGTAATATAGTGACTCAGTATCTAACAACCATGTATCAATACAGACTTATTTTCAGTTACAACTGTAAACCACTTCTACACATACCAATCTAATACTTTATACAAATTTGAAAGATTTTCTAGAAGTCAATTTTCCCTATGTTAATATATGCTACAGTGAAATACAAAAGTAATTATAATATTAATTATGGATTAAGTTTGCACTGACAAATTTAAATGAATATGCTAAATTTTGAAAAAAGCAATATTAACGGAAATTATATTTAGTAAATATTTATTTTTTAGTAACTTTTCATGCACGCACACACTCTCTCTCACATATATTCTCCTTACCTTGAAAAAATATACTCTGTATAATTTATATAAACATATTCGCAAGTGTATGTATGTTCATGCTGGAATATTTTATAATATATAATGAATGCTTCTCAGCACATTGTCAATAACACTTTTGTTCTCAACGTTTGGTTTTTCCCCCTAATAACTGTACTAAAACTTCCACTAGTGACGCAGAGGAAATGCCTTCACACACACACACACACACACACACACACACACACACACACACACACACACACACACACACACACACACACACACACTTATATATATCGGTGGATAAAGATTTGTAGTATGTGCTTTGATTTTGAGAAATCATAATATACAGATTAACACAAATACTGATTAGAATTTTCCCACAAGGTTGTTTTTAAATGTGATGGCAAACTGTTGTTGACATTATTTAATGATTATATTCTGTACGTGTAATGTTACAAATTAATATTTTCATTAATGTTTATTTTAAGCATGTAAAATATAAAATATTTTATCCCAGCCAATAGTAAAATCAAAAATTATTGTAATGAATTTCTAATAAAATGAATTAAATATGATTTTATAATTTACAGTGTTAACTTAGGCATATTTTGAAAGCAATGTTAGGCTGGTA
Organism: Sinotaia quadrata; assembly: GCA_028829895.1. Taxonomy (NCBI): domain Eukaryota; kingdom Metazoa; phylum Mollusca; class Gastropoda; order Architaenioglossa; family Viviparidae; genus Sinotaia; species Sinotaia quadrata. The sequence continues at coordinate 7,416,059 of CM054181.1, read as the reverse complement.
TTTTCAAAATGGTCGTACTAAAACTGTTGCCGGTATGTCGTTAACTGGATGTCCTCTCCACTCAGTGGGCTCAGTAGCTGATTCATCGACTTCTGGTAACAGCAGATTGATTCGGTGATTAATTTCCTCGTTAGCTGTTGGTTTTATGCTTACATAGAATACTTAGAGGGATTTCCCCGCAGGCAAAGTTGAAAGACAAGTTTTGCGCCTTCATGCATGACCTCTGGGGTCAAATTCAGCGGCGTCAGATCTGTTGAAATCTTAGAATTTCTAGTTTTATCCTGGAACACGAGAGACCGAACAATCACGTGACGAGATCAGTGTCTATTATCGGTGCAATAAAACTACGCAAAATCTTAATTCTGATGTTGCTTATTCATCCTCATTCCCCACCCCACCCCACCCCCGCCAAGTACAGTAATGCGAACGTCGGTCATAAATTTTGATTTTTTTGTTGGTTTTTGTGTGTGGTTATTTTGTCTTTTGTATCTATGATGAAACGTCTATTTATTTTTCCATTCATTATCATCACTGTCTTGGAACTAGCTTTAAAAAAAATCAATGATAACACACACATACACACACAAACACACACACACACACCGATCTCTGCTTACAGAGTTTCATTTTTTTTTTCTGGCAATTTAGACGTCACAAACAAGGAGCCGGTAATCAGGGCATGGTATCGTTTTTTTCCTCCAGCAGTTGACACGTCACAAACTATGCGACCCATCGTCCTGTACACACACACATATACACCCAAAATGAATGCGAGCTTGACTATCATTAAACAGGAACAGAGTCAAATCAAAAGACGTTTAGACTGACGCCACACAAACGCCAAACTGTCACAGCAGAAACTTTATAGTGAACGTGTGAATTTCTAGTTAACGGACTGTGCACTTCATTGTGTGCACGTCCACACCAGTAAGCAGCAAATGTGAATAGTCAATAAATCTGTGTGGTAATAAGTCATCAAAATGTCACCAAGTGGCACGTGACGTCACTTTCACCCGCCATTCACTGACGTCGCAGGAGATGGATGAAACAGCTAAAGTAAGACTGAGAAACGCGTTAGATTGGGAAAAGAAGAACATGTTTTGACTCCGTGCGCACAAAGCAAAGGCGAAAGTTTACATTACCAAGTGCGCGCGCACACACACACACACACACACAAGTTGCAAAGTGACGTCATATTTACGCCACAATCATCGCTTACTCTTCTAATGTGCAAATCAAGCCCGTACTTAGTTGACCCGATTATCCAGTAAGTAACTGCATGACCTAGATCCAATCATTTGGCCGATCTGGAGACACATATGTACCGGTCTGAGGCAATGTTCCATCTTGTGTGTCGACTCTTCACCACGGCGCTGAAGAGTATGAGTTGAACTTCCGCATTAATCCGTGAATTAGTTTATTGGCTGATTCCAACTAAAACGCCCACTTCTAACCGTTGCTTGATTTTGTGGTCGGCGACTTATAAAGGCCTACTTAATATTAATTTTTAATAATTACACATCTTTGGCACTTGACTTATATGTAGTGACGTCATCAACCACTGTTTCCTCGCTCGATACCTGATCGGCGGCCTTCCAGTTGCGCATTTCATTCAGTCAGTTACAGTTCGCCGCGCGGCCGTGCCCGCGACTCTCAACTGATGTCACCATAAGAGCGACTAACGAAATGCGACCAACTTATATTCAACAGACAATTGTCACTAAATTGAATGCACTCAATTTGTAAACTTATGCATACACCACAAACCAAGATAAAACAGTTTGTGACTGAACATCCATTAAACATGTACTGAAGGCCAGCTTTATAGGGCAGCCGTTAAAAAATACGCGACTTTGAGGTGACGTTTCAATGAGTTATGAGGTCCAGGTTTAGTATATGACAAATTTGCCTCTAACGGCGTCAGTATTACTCTCGGTCAAATTATTTTTTACAAGTTTGCAATGAGTCGGACACCTACACTTAGGCCTATATAGACTATTATCATTTCCTCATCCATATGGCGGCCTTTTGGTTAGGATTCAAACCCTGCTTGACTACTTTGCGCAACATTATTAATGTACCCATAACATTCGTTTTCTCATCAGTATAATGCTCATTTATTTGTCTTTCTCCCAATGTCAGGTTTGTATTCAAGAAGGCGGATTGGATTTCCCAAAAAGTGCATGTAGCTTATCATTGAGATAAAGCCGGGTTAACTGCTGTTCGGTAAACTTCTCAGTTTGCAGTCTCTATACACTTTTACAATGAGAGATTATTCATATGCAGTGGCTATTTTTATATCTTTGCTGTAGAGCTTAGCCGATGTTACGTTCTCACAATGATACGCGACGTAGCTGTTGTCATGAACGAGTGACGTCAGTTTCTGTTCCGTCTGCTGACAGATTCCTCAAATAACGCATGCGCGCTGAGTCATTCAATGACGTAGGCGGACACTTACGTCGATTTTTTTTCTCCAGGACGGTAAACAAAAAAGGGAGTACAGGATTAGTGTACGTAACGTATAAGTAAATTCTTATGAGCCATTTTTTAAACAGATGTTTATTGCAGCAAGTTTTTAAATATGTTAATTTTAAATACAAAGAATTTAAGAGTTAAGCTTCTTGTGACAAGAGAAAAGCTCGAAACTCTATGTACGCCCAACCTATTCACTCCTCTTCGATAACATGGGTATTGCCCTGGCTGGGCCCTGAGTCGACGCGACGGTGACGTCAGCACGCAAGCATCAACATGGCTCAATCACAGCCCAGCAAAAGTGAAGGCAAAACACATGGAATGGAAACACGAAAAAAGTCTCCTCAGGCTCACTTGTCTCCTCAGACATCCACCGAAATGACATACGGAGAAGATTCAACCCTCGTCGCCGAGGCGACACAACACTTGGTAGATTTCGCGATGACGCAAGGACACACTATTCACTCTTTGACGCACATGACGAGGACGCAACTCGCTGAATTTCTTCGCGTCTTCTACGGCAAACTCAAAAGCAGGTTGGATGAAAACACAATGGGCATGAAGGAATTGAGATTAGGGCTCCATAGGTTTTTTCTAGACGAGATTGCTGTTGACATAATTCGAGACCGGACTTTTGATCTGGCAAACGCTACCTTTGACATCGCTCTGCGATCAAACAGTTCGCGCAAGTATCACAGGATGAGAATCGAAATGGAAGACCTGCGGAAAATCTATTTGAGCGAAGCCATGGAGCTTAACACACCTGAGAGTTTGCAGAATAAGGTTTTTTTTGACGTCAATTTGTACATCTGCAACCGAGGAAAGGACTATTTGCGACTAATGAAGAAAAACGATTTTGAAGTTTCGACCGACATCAATGGCAGTCGTTATGTTTGGTTGAAAGATCACCCCAAATTTAACTCTGGGGTGAATCAAGACGGCGAAAAAGAAGACGGAACGACTTTTCAGATGGGGGCCCGTATGTATGAAAGACCAGGTAAGTTTTTTATTCTTTTAGTTTTTCCTTTCTTTTTCCATCCAGATAAAATATATTATCGTTTGTTTGGTACAAATATTATCACCCGCCATGTTTATGTCGTCTGCTACGCAATGGATGTGAAAAGTTGGTATAAATAATAGTACTACAGACATGTTTATTTAGTATAACTACTACTGGTACTAGTAATACATTATTAGAATCATGTTTATTTAGTATCACTACTACTGGTACTAGTAATACATTATTAGAATCATGTTTATTTAGTATCACTACTACTGGTACTAGTAATACATTATTAGCTAGAATCATGTTCAGTCAAATGGATATGACTTACAGTTAATATAAACCACTACACAATACTACATTTTTTTACTACTGTACTACTTCAAGACAATTATGTACAATCAGAAGGTATTTAATATGGTATAATTATAACTTGGTATAGTATAAATAAGGATACATTGGCACAATATATAGTTGTGTGTGTTTTGTTTAAATTTAAGTAACTTGTGTGTTTTATTATTTTTTTAAATGGGCAATCATTTATATAGTTATATGACATAAGCACAAACTGATAAAGGTACCAAATTAAAGACTATCAGCCATAATTGAGATTCTAAATTGTACACTGGTATTGTGGTAAAGTGATGAAGGTAACAAATGATGGTGATAAGTTACTGAGTGAAAGTAACAAAATTGGTAAGTGAAAATGATGAAATTGGTGAAATTAGTAGTGAACTGAAGTGGTATCTCCAACTCTTTTGTGCCATATAAATAAATTAAAAAGAGGCACTGGCATACCAGAGGTACACTGCTGATGTAGTTTGGATATCATTGTGCCTAAACACTGGCATACCAGAGGTACACTGCTGATGTAGTTTGGATATTGTGCCTAAACACTGGCATACCATAGAGCAGGGGTCACCAACCTTTTCGATACTGAGAGCTACTTCATGGGTACTGAGTCATACGAAGGGCTACCAGTTTGATACACTCTTCTAGTTTGCCTTTATACATTATTCATAATGTAAAGACTTAGAAAAAGGCCTGCAGGCGACCTGGTGACCCCTGCCATAGAGGTACACTGCTGAAGTAGTTTGGATATCATTGTACCTAAACACTGGCATACCACAGAGGTACACTGCTGAAGTAGTTTGGATATCATTGTACCCAAACACTGAGGTACATTGCTGAAGTAGTTTGGATATCATTATACCTAAATACTTTATCTGAAGATATATTTGTCTTTAGAAAATGATATTTAAATTTTCTCAAAAAATGCACATATTCTTCAATGTTATTATAATTTTTTTTATAGTGATTTAATAATATTAATAATATGCTACCAAAAAAAAAAGAAGATTTTAGCAGCAATCCACTTTTTATAATGCAATTTGCCAAAAGCCAGTGAAGAAAATTAACTGTTTTAAGTGTTGTGCGTTTTATTTCTTTATCTTATCAAGAGAAAAGGTGTTTATAGTTTTCTTTTTTTGTGAATTCATTTCACTGTGTTATCCCAGACTGTTAGCTTATTAGTTGTACTGATTTTTTTGTGTGGTGGAGCTGGGGATGGAGGAGGAGACAATGTAAAAAATAGTTCTACATATACTGCGGTTACATACTACTGCCATGTGTTAGTTCCTTCATCTGTGAAAATTAAGTATAGATTTTAAAAGCTTTAGGAAATCTGTATATAATAATGTAAAAAATTGTTCACTTTTGAGGAAATTTATAAATATATTTATTTTATTATTTTTAAAGACAAGCATATATGAAGATGAGCGTTTAGGTACTGTGATATCCAAAGTACTTCAGAAAATGGAAGTAAAAGTTTTAATAGTTTTACATTGAAAAGTTGATTCTTTAAGTTATTAGAAAATGTGGTTAAGAACCACGATAATATAAGTATAAATTATAATTTTTAATTCCAAATTGACTAACCAAAATCATTTCTGCTCTGCAGGTGACCCGCGCTGTCCAGTGAAATCATTTCTGAAGTATGTCGCTCATCTCCATCCCATGACTGATGCCTTTTGGCAGCGTCCAAAGCGAAATGTTAACCCATCTGACTATGTCTGGTATGATCATTCTCCGATGGGCAATAGCACTTTAAGTAAGATCATGCAGCGAATTTCAATAATGGCTGGCATGTGCGATAACTATACAAACCACTCTATTCGCTCCACTTACATTCCTCTCATTGAAAGTATCTGTCTGGAGGCCTTGGGGGATGCCCCTGGGTTGCCACCTGTGCTTGCAGCAGTAGGCTCACCGGATGGGGAGAACAGCAGTGGTAGTGTCAGGGGTGGTGTGCTGAGATCTCAGAGCAGTCGAACAGAGCCTGATTTGAGCTCTGCTGATGATTCATCTTCAGTGACGTCTGATTCCAGAGAAAACTATGCTGATTCTGAGGCTGCAGATGGTTTTGGTGAGGTTCTTTTACTTATTTCTCTAAAAGCTTCATTTCTGTTTTTTCCTATTGATTCTTTTACCGTGTCATTGTCACGCTTAATGTGTGCATTTTTGTGATGGTGGTGGTGGTGGTAGATATGTTAACCTTAGAGAGTGTAGAGTGAGTATGTGTATATACTCACATACACAAACACACGCGTGAGATTAGTTCTCAGTTTTACATGATATATACAGTCCCAAAACCCTCTCATGAGCAAAAATGGAAAAACTTAGAACTAATATATGTATATACATTTTACTGGGAAAAATTAGAACTAATTATATGAAAATGAGAGCATTTAGTTCATTTTCAGCAAATCACAACTAGCAACTAGGAGATTTAAAATGTGGGAATCGGCCTCTCATTTTCAGGCCAGCATCTTGGGCTGCATTACTTTTGACTTGGGTGTGCAAATAAAATGAAAATGCCAAAATATTAGTTCCATAAGTTAAGATTTGTGTAAACAAAACTTGTATATAAAGAGATAACTCACTGCTTTATATGATCTTCTTAAGTAGATTATTAGTACCACTAGCAGCAACTCTCTATTATTCTTGTTCAGGTTATCTAGTTGTCACTTTTAAATTAAATTGATAAAAGCATATAATTTATGTTATATAACTTTTACATAATCAAAATCTGGAATAATGTGACAATACTCTGTTGTCAGAAAAAATATATTGTGATATATATATATCTATCTATCTATCCAAATAAAGTTAAATTGCTGACGTGTAAAGCCTGCACAGAGAGTTGAGGTGGTAAGAGTGGCAAAAATCAACCATCATAAAAGAAGCTCTATTTTTCTCAATTAAACATAAAATGGGCAAAGTTATTATACTGTGAGGATAATTTTAAGTAATAAACAAATTGTCTATTTAAATATAACATTTATTTTAGTATAATAAGTCTAATTGCTTTATTTATATTTATTTATTCTCGAATGTAATTCACAGTTTTTTTGGTTTTTTTTTTTAGTAGCTCAGTTTTAAAACATACACACCAGCTATGTGAAATATGTGAAAGTTTAAATGTGAACCATATGGATATATACATAAATATGTAAGTTATTTACAATGTTCATCAATTTAATCAAAATACACAAGATTGTCAGAAATCTTAGCTGTTCTGAAATGTCGATGATTCCAAAAATTTTCCTGCCATTTCTTTCGTATCAGTTTGATCCTAATGGAACCAAGAGTTATCTTTCTGCAACATGGCACTGTTGAAAAATATGAGAAGTAGTTCACAATATTATTGTCATTATATTTATGAATTTATTATTTTCTGTCACGCACTAAAGCAGAAATAAAAGCAAATTACTTTAGTTTTTAGGGAAGCTGAATATTTCTGAACACAACAAATAAATTTGAAAAACATTAACATGTGAATATTTTGATTGCATTGATTGTTTAAATACCACATGTCAATGTTTGGTAAAAGAATAAAAGTTTAGGATCTGATTTATATGGAAAGGAAATGTGACCAAAATAAATGCTTTAAAAAAATATTATTTCTTCATAAAATCGACCATTTCAAGATAAAAGAAACCTAGAATTGTGCTTTAATGTATTATCACTTCTAAGAAAACCTTGATATGGTATGTTTGTTGGATTATTTATAACAAGGAAAATTAAAGAAAATAACTATATATAAGCATATCAGATTATCACAGAAATAGCCACCATTTTCAGTTAAAACAAATTTGTATTTACAAATAATTACAGAATATATTACAAACAACTACATAGTAAATAAACACAAATTCACACTACTATTTTATGTATCTCTCACATTAATTCTGGATATATAGAATATAAACACATGATATTTCAGTGCTGGATTTTCAAGAAAACATATTTCACATTGATCCACCCTATGTGGTATACCTTATCCAGAGAATGACCTATATATATGCCCCCCACCCCCATCCCCATTTTCCAGAATGATTGTGAGTCAGCTGGCTGTGTTATACATGTTTATTTAAATTCCAAATTTATTTCTGATTCAGGACTGCGAGAAGCAAAGATGAAAGTATTAGAACAGATACAGAAGGTAATGGTACGGGATATTCAAAAATTTGTTGACTGGCTGAAGACAGTTAGGGTGGAATACAATGCTGGAGGTATGTTGTGACACTTGGTTAGTGTTGATATTAAACAACATATTTATTAGTTTGGTACTTTGGAAGAGACATTCTTTGAGTATGTTTTAAGATGGCTTCAAGGATGTAAAGAGTACAATTACCATAAAATTAGTTTGTAAAATTAGACTTGCTGGGGTTAAAATGGTAAAACTGTAAACATTGAATTTATTTTGACGGGAAGAAATTCATCATCTTGGAATTTTAAGTAAGGACTTAATGAAACTAATTTTGTTGTTGGTTTCTTGAAGGGGTATCCTTTTTAAAATGAATCTTCTTTTGACAATCTATGGTATGAGAGCTTTTATGAATTAAATGAATTAGCATATTGTACAAGCATTTCATTTTACTCTTGTCTTCAGTATTGTAATGTAACATTGCAGGTTTTCTGTCATTAGTTCAGTGGCAATCGCTTTTAAGTTTTTTTGCATACTAGTTCACTATTCAGAGCTTAATTATACTTAAAATATAATTTGTCAGTGTAAGATTTGAGTTTTTAAAGCATATTTCAATGTGAAAAGGTATCCCCTTTTATTAAATATTAAATACTTTTATGGCCATACACTAATAATTGTTTTAAGTTGTATTAGTTTTATAGGCAAACATTAATAATTGTTTTAAGTTGTATTAGTTTAATGGCAAACACTAATAATTGTTTTAAGTTGTTTTAGTTTTATGGGCAAGAAGTTAAAGGGCAAAGTAATGATGTATGAAACAGTTGAATAGGTTGGTAGCAGCTAACAATCGCTTTAGAATAAATACATTATAAATACAGTATTACTTTTGTAATCCAAATTAATTAATGCAAGAGCTTTTGTGGAATACATTTTCAAATTATTGGATTTTAAGTTGAAAATTTTGCTTTTGGTACAGTTTCATAAGCACATATTACTTTTTAATGTGTTTACAGACTGCACTTAGCCTAATCTTAGTTTTAAAACCAGCAAATGTATAAATAATATACAATAAAGTGACAATAAAATGCAAGCACTCAGTGCTATTGCTATTGGCATTTTGCTGATGTGCTCATAATGCTTTATGCAGTTTGTGGACCTGTGATTAATGGGAATTTGGTTTAACATATTTTAGAATTAATGAGAATGCATTATAATATTGTTTACATCATTAAATATTTTTTAGCAAGCTAATGTTCTCTTTCTTTTCAGAGCTTATGGTGCTCTGCAGTCCTGTAGACAAGCCTGTACCAGAGCAGCCTGAATCAGCCACGCCCTCCCCTCTGAAAGTTTCATCCTCTAGCAAGCAGCCACAGTCCATCTTGCGTCAGCCTAGTGAAAACCTGGATCCAGTTCCTCGTCAAGACTCTTACAGTGGCAGCAACAGCAGCAGTGACTATACCAGTATCTCCATTAAGCAAGTTGAGTTTCGTTCATTTGGGGACACATACTGTTCACTTGCAGAAATTGCTCCCATGAAAATCACAATCCCTAGTGACGATACACTACTTGTTTCAGGCATCCCAGAAAATGTTCAACTCATGCTTCATAAGAAACAAGGTCATGCAGGTGCCTCCAAGGAAAAAATTGCTGACAGGATCTTTTTCTCAGAAAATGAGATGGATGTTGCAGAAGTGGCAGCATTGCTGGGCACACGGGGTCCTCTGCAGACCAAAACCCATGAAATTTCAACTTCTCCCTCTAATCTTTCCTCAGTGCCAATTCCTGTTGGTCCTCCCATATCTGCAGCTCAGAACCACTCACAGAACCCTGCCCCACAGACCTTTGCCCCACAGAATTCTTTCGAAACAAAATCAAAATGTGAGTTGATAAAAACCAAAAAATTTAAGTCTGTCACATATAGAGAACCATCTCCTATCCCTGATCTCAAGAGAGTGTCATCTACTGGTACACCTGTCTTGAAGCGACAAGCAAATGTCACCGATTCATTCTATGGGGAGGAGCCACTTGCTAAGCGAGCTTTCAGTGAAGATAATGTTCTGTTCTCTGGCTTTAAAAGAGATGAATCTGTTGAAGCAAAACGTTTACGAGCAGATAGGCTTGATGACTCACTACGAATGCACCAAGAAATTTTACGAAACTCACCTTTGCTCAAAAAACAAATGGATAGACATGGCACAGGATTCCGAAATTCATATCATCCAGTTAAGACTGAACCCATTGATGCTTGAATTATGCTTGATTGTATGAAGAAAATGGTGTTACATTCGATTGCTATGGTATTTTTTGTGAATGGAAAACCGGTGAATTTTTTAAAGAGATGTTTTTTGTCATTTTGTAACTTGGAAATTGTTTGACTGCAATTAATATTATCAGAAATTAAGTGCAAAGGCTGTCATAGTTCAGTTGTGCTTATTACATTTTCTTCAGTATTGAAGTTAGCAGGTGAGCTGGTTCCGGATGATGCAAGGGAGGTAATTTAACTTTCCTGTATGGTACTTTTCCTACATGGTACTGTATGCACTAACAAGGTAGGAAAAGCAAACACGAGTTACATTAGTTCATGATTCAAGCCTTATTCTAGTCAGTATCTTCTTTAAGTGCATACTGATTATTTGCCTTGTTGTATGACTATCATTCAAGTGAACATACATTGATTGCAATTACACTGTTTGGAAAGTTTATTAGGCATATTTTCTTATACAAAATTTAATATTGTGTGTACATACACACATGCATGCATACACATACACACTTTTATAAACAATCATAGGTATTCTGTATTACAGATGGTCAGGGCTGAGAAAGAATGAAGAATTTTTTTAAATCATTATTTATTAGGCTTATGAATTTGTTTTCGGAAAAGAAATAATAAATAGTATGTGATCAACTGCATTTCTAAAGAACAATTCAGAATAGTAAGATATTAATAGATATGGTATAATTGCTTGAGAATACTTCTGACTAATAGGAGCACTAACTCAGAAGGATAAGATAATTATTATGCAGAATCCTGACTTTAGAAAGAGTTCTGACTCACGGGAACACAAACTATGCAGCATTTGTTATGTAGAATGACTGATAGGGCATTAACTCTGCAGTCCTTAGTATTTCAGAGTGCTGTTGGTTTTTCAAGACATTTTTCTTTTAAAGACAGACTGAGCAACAATAATAAAATCCCACTGTTAAAATAAATGATTAACACTAAAGTAGTCATAATAAATAGATTAATGTCTTATAGATAAATCTGGATAATGTCCAGTGCTATTTTAACTGACCACACATCATGAAATTTTTTTGTAATTGCTAAGGACCACTGATAAAATTCATTACTTTTTATTTATTATTATTATTACTATTTTTTTATGTATACTTTGATTTGATTTGCATCTCTACTTGGTTACATATTCTAATATCCTTAATAAATAGCAGCATACGCTTGTAAATTTACACATACCTGACTTTATAATGTTATATATTGTTGTGGTTGTGTTTTTATGCTTGCTTTCACTTGTGGTTTCTGTTTGTATTACAAAACAAACCACATTTTGGCTAAGTTTAATAAGGCATAAAATGATTGCAAAGCTTAAGATGGACAAGCTCAGAGGAAAAAAACTGAGAGTGTACAGTTTCTCAAGAAATCTTTATTCGCTATTGTTTGGTGCTCTAACTTGTCAAAATGTTTGTGTTCAGTGGTTGATTATTGATTGAAGTTCAATGTATCATATTTTCATTTATTTCTGTATTTGGTTTCCTGTTTTACTTCATATGATGTTTTATAAAAGTGTTTGTGGATATGACTTGCAAAAATTTTACTTACTTTAGTGTGCACTCACATTTACAATCAGTTAGGGTATCAAATTTTTACACATGAAATCCAAAATCAGTGCAATTAATTATGTTTTCACATGATTTATTCTCAATTACCATGTTATAAATAAGTAATTGTGAATAGTTTGTGACTTACTGAAATTTGTTAAGCATTTAATATTTTATGCTGTAATGAATATCGAGTTATGCTGTTTCTTATGATTTACAGTATGAAACAGGAATGCTTTAAAGGCAGTAATATGAATTTTCAAAGTGCTTTGGTATGCTTGATGTTGTGTTTTTCTAGACTTGCCATTTACTGACTACTTAGCATCAGGTGTGCACAAACTTATTCTTTTCTTAAATGTAATATATTACATCATAGCTGGAAATAAATCTTGTTAGATTTCTAAAGATGAGCTGGAAATAAGCCAACTGTCTGTTAGATTTCTGAAAAAGCTTAGTTGTAATTAAATCTTCTGTTTTCTAGATTTATAAACTTAGGTATAAATAAGTCATCAGTTTGGAAGATATAAAAAAAAGAGAAAAGAAATAACTTTGCCACTGTATTAAAAGTTTTTTGTTGGAAGTAAGTTTGCTTGCAGGTAGTTGTAAAAAATTAGGTCAGTTTTGACTATGGAGCTTGGAATAATGAAAATTGCTACCTCAGGACTGTACCAAGATACAGTGCACCACTGAATAATGACGTAATAATAAAAATTAAAAAGAAAAGGAAACAAAGCTACAATGCATATCCTATTCATAAACAAAATCAGTCACAATACTCGTGCAGATGGTCATCCTATTCAGTTACCTTATACTAAGTGCCTATGATGGCAAACATTAAAAATAGGCCTTGGCATATTAATCTGTTATTCCGTTTTCAGTGCTGGTTTAATATAGATTGTACAGCAGGCACATTTATGTATTTTGTTTTATCTTGTGCTTTCTTGCCTGATGCATTTCAATGTAACATTTGTGATTACAATTAAATTTTTCTTCAGTGTGGTTCACATGTGTATTGTGTATGAATATAATTAACTATTGTTTAATTTACAGAAGAATGTTAGGCTCTAAGATTGTATGCTGCTTTGAAATTTAATCTACTCTCAACAAAGATAAATGTACAAAACATTTATAAGAATAAAAAATGATAAACTATATAATGTTGACAGCCATATAAAAAGTATGGCATTTGTTGTAGACATATTAACTGCATACATACAATTTTTTAAAAACAGAATATAATGCGCAAGTGATATTTATGTATTTCCCCTTTACTATCTTTTACTTTTATATCATCATGAAGATTAAGTAGCTTTTTTTGTGCATGTTTGACACTTTAAAATGTTTTATGCACTTTAAAAAAATTCTCCACCTTTAAAGTTGAGAGTAGATTTAAAAAAACAAAACAAAATAATGAATTCAGCCTCCAGACAGTATCGGGTTTGGAAATATTTGATTGGTCTTCAGAATTGATTTATTCTTAAATCAGAATAGTTTTTTCTTTGTAGCAATACTAATATATAGGCTTTATTCACTTTCATCTGTCAGTTTACTTGTAGTGGTATATAAAAAGGAATGTTTCTTCATTATAAAGTATGTTTAAATGTTACACATTTAGTAAATTAGTGGGTTTTCTTTTTGTTTGAACTACATGAGAGGATATGTACAATATAATAATATAATTAAGCACAATAAATTGGATGATTGGAAATCTAATAATAGCAACAGTTGTATTTTAGTGTCAGTTATTTTATGTGGCATGGAGTGCAGTCTGTTTTTCATTGTTTTCTAAAGTTGGCATGAATAGTTGTCTGTAGATTAATATTGTCAAGTAAATATGTTCAAGTTGTATTCATATATCATACGTATTGCAGTTGTTTGTAGACGTTGTCTTTATATACATATACACACACACATACATAGGCACATCTGTATGTGATGATTTTGTAATTTTTTTTAACATTTCAACATTCCTTGTATATTTTTGTTTAATTTAAACTATTTTATGATCAGATATAAAGTTAAGTAATATATATACATGTATATATATTTGATCGCCATCTACTATTTAGGTTTTAAAAAGCCAGGTATTTGTAAAACCTGGTTAGTTTCTTTCTCTTTACCTGCAGTGCTCCATTGTTTATTTTTTTAGCCGTCTTGTGACATTGCAAATGAACTCATTGAAATATATATATATATTATACACTTTATATTTTCTCTTTAAATCATGTTGTATTAAAGTTGATTTCAACCTCCACGTAACAGTCTGCATATCGTTGGTTCTGAATGCTAGTAGATCACATATTTTTTATGTGGTTAATGACCTGTCTTAAGAGAAAAATATTTCATGCTTCTTGTCAGTCCATAGGAATTGTGATAAGAGATGCTGATACAGTGATAGTAAATTTTTGTGTAATATGCGAGTATAATTGAATAAATGAAAAATATACCACGATGGAGGCTAAATTAGTACTTTTTGTAATTATATATTCAGTATAAAATAAGCTACTGTAACATCTAAGCAGATATATCTATACACCATCTCAGTGTTTAAATACATATTACACAGCCATGCTTGATGTGTATCTTACCACTTTTTGTTGTTGTTACCTTGGCAACCTAATTTTTAAAAACTTTTTTATACATCTTTAAATACAAGTGCAATTTGGTAAATGTATTAGGTGTTAATGAATATATATTATATACACACATAGTTTTTTTTTTATTTTGTATGGAAAATGCTAAAAGATTGTTTACATTAAAAATAAAATAGAATTTTGAAATCTGAGTTTGTTTTACCTTCCCCAATAATTCACAAATATTTTATTAAGTTGAAATGTACATGTACTAACATACACTTTCATTGAATGCATTTCATGCAAGTGTTCATGTTCAAACATCCACATCATGTACAAACAGCCATTGAGTCTTTCATGAGCAAACACCCATAGAGTGTATTTTGTGTATAAACATCCAATAAACACAAACTCCAGCATTATCATGCAATGTATTTATTTCATACTCAATGCCAACTGTATAGTCCCTGTATTGTTATGCTTATTAAATAAGTGTCAGTTGATTCTGCAAGCAATACATTTCATTTCAATAACTGTACAGTACCAGTCATAACAATTCATGTTCATAATTACAAGTGATATGGAGTGTGATGTTCCTTGCATCTCAAACTATTCATATATAAAACTTTTTCATCAGGGTAAATTAAGAATGATGAAGCAAACCATGTACACTGCTCTATGAGATTCGATGTACTGTCCGCAACCATTTTTTCTAAATATATATATATATATATATCCATGAACCATATAAGAGGAGCACTTTTACCAAGAAGGGAAAGATAAATATGGAATGTTATCGTCAGGAGATGATCTGATTCATTAGATAAAGCTACATCAAGATCAGTTTATGTATTGTGAGTAAAGCATGATAATACATAATTAGGAAAGAAATGATGTCATGAAGGACACCTTAACACAAACATATCAGACTCCATTAATATAAGTAATTTTCTACAAATAATAATAAATCACACAAACAGGCAAGTAATACAAATCTGTGTTTAAATAAAATAAAATAAAATGCTATTGTTTTCAAAGTCAAACAGCTTTGTGTGAATGATTATAATAGTTGTAATAGTCATCATTTTAAGCTGAAATTATATGCTATATGCAAATGCAAAATTAATTAATTTCTTTTAATAAAAAAGGCAGATCTGGACAGTAGTTTTATTTTAGAGTTATATTTACATGTTCATAGATGATACTATACATTTTTCCCCTATCAAATAATGACGTGATCTTGGGGGATTGGCATTCATTTCTTACTGGCAACTTTGAAATTCTATCCATTTTTCAACAAAAAAACCAAACTCTTAACATATCAAGACTTTAGCACCACACAGTAGAGATGGAACAATTTTATCTAATTCACTTTTAATGTACAAACTGTCCCAAAATGTTGACCAGAAACCATATTATCACTTGCTTTT
Organism: Sinotaia quadrata; assembly: GCA_028829895.1. Lineage (NCBI taxonomy): Eukaryota > Metazoa > Mollusca > Gastropoda > Architaenioglossa > Viviparidae > Sinotaia > Sinotaia quadrata. The sequence goes on along the minus strand of CM054181.1, from coordinate 7,400,255 downwards.
TTTGACAAGGCTATCCATAGATCATTAATATATCTCAAATAAATCAAACTGTTTCAAAGCAGGATTACTAAAGACAATTAACTGGTTGCTACTATGTTGTAAATACTTTCACTCCAACAAATGATAAAATCCTGAGAAATTCAAACTAATGCAACTTCATAATGAGGCACATTCATCTGAAGTCTTTCTTATTATACATAAAACACAACCACATACAACATTTTCCTTGAAACTTTACTGTTTGCACTTTCTTTTATCAGCAAGAACTGAAATAATGTGGTGGTGCTATTTAATCAAGATAAAAGAACATGAGAATTTAATCAAAGGCATACAATAAATAAAAGAGTATTAGTTTTAATTACACCTGCAGAATAACTACAGATAATTCTATAATATCTGTACATTTTTAGCATATCAAATGTAATAAAAATGATATATGGAGAGAATAATGCCATTTAAAAAAATATATTCAAATAACATGATCTCGAAGAAATTAAACATTCAATATGACTATTAATACAAGAGATCAAAGATAAGACTTTTGAGTGGGATTTTATCCACCTGATTTTAACTTAGAACAAGTTTTGCATCTCATGTACCTGGCTGTAGCTATTATCCAAGAGTGTAAAAATAAAAAGGATGAGAAAATCTGGTAATGTATCATACCAATATAACTGACACAATCAACCACATGAAACATACCAATACAATTGACATAACCACATGAGACATGCTCATCGTACCAATACAAGTGAAATAATCACATGAGACATGATCATTGTACCAATACAAGTGACATAATCATATGAGACATGCTCAACATACCAAATGACAATCAACCATGTGAAACTTGCTCATCATACCAATACAAATGACAATCAACCACTTGCAACATACTTATCATACCAATACTGACATAACCACATGAAACATACTCATCATACCAATTGACATAATCAACCATATGAAACAGTCACCAAAACAATGCTTACTGCAACAGTTTTAACTTTTAACTCGCCATCTAATGCGCTTGAGACATGTATTCACAGGTAACTGCCACTTCTGTCAATCTATTCAAATACCATACAATAGAATGATCACCAAATACATTCACTTATACACTTTTTAATGTTAAAAAAAAAAAAAATCATTCTTGCCCAACAGAATACAGTCTGAATTCAGCCCTACAATAAAGAAAAATGAACTCTCTATATGGCTATAGTTTTCCACTGAATGTATTCGTGCTCAGCCCATGAATTTTAGAGATAGCAAAAAATGTACATATGCTGAGGACTCGTGTAAAATGTCAAATCAGCAGAAAATGACAGTAATTAAATACAAGTTGTGTGGGATAGGTGGCTGTTAAACATAATTTTAAGTTTGAAGTGGACAAATGTGCCAATGATAAACTTTTCAAAGATTGAGATTTGTGATATGTAATTTAAATGACTACTAACAATATAGCAAGAAAGAGCTGTTCAGCAATATATCACTGCCTGCTATATCCTTTATTCTATCAATAAATGTCCATTATTATAAGGTCTAACAAAGCTGGCATGCAAGTACCACCAATAATTTTATTTTGTAATATTTAGCTGATGTGAACATATCAATCAAAGTATAAAGATAGTTTAACACTTAACAAAACTGAAATTATGATATCATTTTTTTCACTATTCCAAACACGAACTTGTTCAGTTGTATTTCAATGAAAGAAATATATATATATTTTTCAGTTACATATATCCTACACCTTTGGTATCCTATAACTTTTGTTCATGAAAAAGTTAAATTTAATTATAATTTTATTTAAAATAACAGGAATTTAGGATTATCAAAACACAAATATGCAGGGTTTTAGTATGAGGGCATTGGGTTGTACTGTGAGGGTATATTAGTGAGCTGTGGGATAATATTAACAGTGTACTGAGTGGTTATACTAATAGGGTACTTTAATGTGTATAATAATATCAGGGATGTACTGTGAGGATATATTAAGATTTTACTATTGGTGCATTATGAAGGCTTTACTTTGTAGATATTTTTATTAAGGAAGGAATATTAGATGATTAGAAACAACTTCCTCCAAAGTGTTTTCATCTATACCACTACAGATGGTATTAATATATGAGGGGCAATCAAAAAGTACTTCATTCTAAGACTCAGCATTATTTTCAAGAGCAGCGTATTTGTAATGTTTATGAATAGTCCCCTTGAGAGTAACATTTCTCTGATGATATTCAAGCAACCCAATTTTTCTGCCACTTTTGGAAATACAAGATGTCTAAAACTTATCTTTACAGCATTTTGTCCAATCAACCAGGAGGTGAAGAAGCACAGGGGTTGTCTCATTTACTCATTTAAGATTTTCTGACTACCAAATTTTGACACGTTTTCTCATTTTCAAGTTTTTTTCTCCTTCAGATCTTTATTCCTCCCCTCAGTCACAGTGAATCCACAGGAGAAACCATAGAGTGTTGAGTTGTTTTAATCAAACAAAATCTGATACACATGTCCAAGAAGAGTTTAGAACATGTTTCAACTTTATTTTAAAAAAAAAAAAATGGTGTCTAAATTTCCTTGACTGGTAATTCTTTGTGTCAGTACATGTTTCATTTAGTATCAAAGTTGTAAAGATAAATTTTGGACTCCCTGTATTGCTGAAAGTCATGAAGTTCTGCTTGTACAATCAGGATGGATAGTTGGGACCAACTTCATTTCAATTTTTGGACAATGACAACAACAAAAAATCACGAGTGAGATCAGGTCAACATGGAAGATTTGGTATAATAGGAATCTCTTTAAGTGAAAATATCTTTAAAAGAGAGAGAGCAGCATTGTTATGATAAGGAAAACTATAAACCAGCCATTTTGAAACACATGTACATGTTTTCCTTGTCCCATCAACTGAGCCAGAATCTATTATAAGCCTGGTTTACTGACATTTTGCAAACATTTATGAAAAGTGACACCCAGAATATAACAAAATGCCTCATCTACACACCTATTTGACTTCTACTGTCATGACAATCTGGATGGGGCAAGGTTGGTAGTCTCCAGTAGGATAAGTGAAATTCCATTTCAGAATCATAGCTGTACATATCTCACCATAATATGAATGGAACTGTACCCGTTTCCAAAGTAGAAATTAAGAAAGAAAGGTAGCAGATTTGATGACATTCCAAAACAACATATTGTGAAAGCAAAACCTGATCAGTTTATAAATATTTTTGCCTCAAAAAGTGGTAAAAACATTGGGATCAGTTTATAGATATCTTTGCCTCCAAAAGTAGTAAAAACATTGGGACACTTATGTATATTCAGAGAAAGATTACTTAGAAAGAGACTACATACACAAACATTTTTATGTAGACTGTTCTTGAATATGTCAAAAAGTTTTAGAACTTTTTAATCACCCTTCATAACTTCTGGTACTTATATAGGCATCAAATAAAAATACCTGTAGTCACCAAATGCTTATTTAGTGAGTGTCTGGCAAGAAACTCAAAAACAGTGTTTGGATTAAAGGTCAAAAAAAAAGGAAAAACAAAGAACAAGCTGTCTGAAACAAAGAAGCATTCTTATGACCCATGGCAATTTACACAGTAAATGGGGTCAGCACAATGATAAAGTTGACAAAGTCACTTGCATTTTAACTCTCAACAAACAGAATGGTATTCTTGACAGGAAACCAATCCAGCAGTTTCAAAAACTAAGACATAAATGGACAAAACAAAGAAGCAGTTAAGGTCATTATATAATGAGTGTAAAGTAGGGACTGGTTGAAATAAAGAGATATTTGCTAATGCTGCACAATAAAACTTGCACTGCTTTAACAGAATTGACATGCGCAAAGTATGTGCATTTTGGCAGTCAAGTAAAAGACTATGTCTTGTAAAAACAAAATTTCCAATAAGATCAATATTATCATTTACACTTATGTGCAATTACTTTTTCATATTTACACATGGAATAGGTCTATAATTTACACAGTGTCAGGTCTTAACAAAATAAAAAGCAAATTAAGTTTGCATTTTATAATAGAATACTGGAGTTAGTGGTAAGCCAAACATTTAGAATTACTAGTACTTTATTAACCACTTGTGTGCAGTTAAGTACATGTACATTAGAAATACTAACTTGTCTTTCATTAAAGTACATGTACATCATAAATTTCAACTAATCCTTAACTCTATGACAAACTGCTTTAAAAGTATAAAATAAATTAAGAAAAATTATTGATATATAATTGCAGACTGAACATGACTCCCTAAATTAAGTACTTCCAACATAATATTGAGATTACAAATACATCATCATCAAAATATACATGTACTGATATATATTTATTTTGAATTAAAAAAATAACTAAGGGTTTATTTATTTATTCTTAAGTTTTAATTTAAGGAAACTATCTCTCTACTTTATTTAAATTGTCAGGTTAAACTTTATAGAATTAAAATGCTATCTGATTAACTGATTGAAATATTGAAATATTTCATGTTTATCAATGTTCAATATTTATTGATTTCAATGGGTGCAGAAGTACCCAGGGAAGAATAATATTTTCTTCAAAAGAGAGAGAGAAACGGCCTAGAGATTATTTTCTTGAAAGGATAAAGGGTCTATGGATTATTTTTTTGAAAGACTATAGAAAGGGCCCATAGATTATATTCTTGAAACAATAGAAAAAGGGCATATGGATTATTTTCTTGAAAAGACAGAGAAAGGGCCTACAGACTATTTTCTTGAAAAGACAGAAAGGGCCTAGGGATTATTTTCTTGGAAAGACAGAAAGGGCCTAGGGATTTTTTCTTGAGAAGAAAGAGAAAGAATTTATGTTAGGAGATAGAGAACTGGGAAAGGGCTCTAAGACTTAGACTTAGACTTAGTTCTTAGTTTCCTACATATCAACATCCACTTGATGACATTTCTCCTTTCCCTCTCCATCCCAGTATGTTTTGGTACCGCTATTTCCAAGCCTACTTCAGGTCTCAGGAAAGTGTAAATATATTTTATCTATGTGATCCAATAGCTTGAAATGCTGTGTGTTCAGAGTCCTTTCCGAGAGCATGGCCCATGGTGGATTATCATCCGTCATCAATGGAAAGAATTCTGCTTTGGTTTTTTCAAATAAATGAAAGTTGCAAGTAGAAAATTACTTTTAAAGGAATAATATCTAGAGGAACAGTAATTTATGCCCTCTCCTCCCCCAAATCAAGGAAATTATTTAAAATTAAGAAAGGAAACAAAAGAGTTTGAATTATATGCAATTAGGAACTAAAATAAATGGCACCAAAATTAACTGGATATCTTAGCCACCAAAGTGGCCACTAATGATAATTCCAAACATTCTGATACCAATGGACAAAATAGATAAATCATTATGAGAATCAACATCTCCACTTGCCCAAACTGGAAAGTACTTGTCATAGGTAACAACAGACTAATTTACATAATAATACAGTAATATAAAGCAAAACAGCAAAGCATTATAACTTGGTGCACATACAAAGGTGACTAGATTTTAGCAACATTTTAACCAAATCTTCATTTGAAGACCAGAAAGAGATACATTTGGTTTTATAAAGTATAGAGGTAGTTCTTTCCAACAAGCTAAAAAGATATACAAATTCAAAGGATTGCCTCAAATCACTTAAATCAAGAACTCATCTAAAACCAAAACTAGGTATTCATCATTCATGAGTGGTTATTTGGTTTTTTAAATTTTTTTATTAAGGTTAAAATAATTATTGCAGAATCAGTTTGAGGTGACTGGACAATGATAAAATTTATATCTGCAGCACTGAAAAATATGTTTAAAAATAATAATTTAAAGATTATGATAAACTAACTACTTCTTATAATTATCTCATAATTATGATCATTTTAAATTAAAATAATTAATAAATAAAATATAACAAGAGCATGCTTGAAAACTGCTAATAAGTTCTACAGTTAGACATTTGATTACAAAAATAAATCGTTCTACCAAACTTAAAAAATAAAAATAAAAGTAAAGTATAAAATAAAACTTCCGATGAAAATGACCATGGCACTTGATTCAGCTCCTACAATCTAATGAAAGCAATCATAATATTTAGAAGTACTGCAGTCAATGTAAATGACTATTGTATTCACTTACAAAAAATGTATTCATGTATTCATGTATAATCCATTAAATATGGAAGAATAATTATAATAACTTCAAAGCAAAATGGTTCCTAAAATCTAATATCAGTTTGAACAAATGCCACATCAGACTCACACATTATGTAACTATTACAAGATAATATTTATATAAAAATAAAAAACATAAACGAGAAACTATCACCATGAAACAAATTCGCTGCAGACTAAAGTAGCCAGTACATCTAATGTCATGAGGTAAATGCAAAATATCAAGTTTCTTCAAATTTCTTTAAATTGACATGAATAATAAATACATAGAACATATATACAGATATTTTAAACAGATCTGTCTCAATTATTGACTATAAACAAGGATAAAACAATTTAAAAGCATCTTTTGGTGGTAATATTCAGTAATCTGCTTAGTTAATTCTTTTCACTTAGAACAGAATAAATGTCAAGGTGACCACTTAAGTCAACTTAAAGAAAGACAAACTGGCTACTAGTTCACAACCTTCTGACTAAAACATACAATAATATATCATTATTTGATTCATTTAAATATGGTCACACAAGAAAATTAAATGTGTGCATTCATTCTCTGTGAATGTGTTTTAGTTTTACATTACATAAATGAAAAAAATATTGCATTTAACATGGTATTATAAATTACATAAAATGTGCATAAAATGCACGACATAAAAATATATTCAGATCTCATAAATACTACTTTCACACGTGTTCAGTCAGAATTAATAAAGTTCTAGTTAAAATTAACGAGATCTGAAGCTAAACAAATTGTCTTTTCAAATACTGTGAATTGAAGCAATGATAGGTTTAGCAGTAAAAGAAATAAACACTTATTGTACACATAAAAACTTCTTTAGAAATGGTGTAGCAAGAATAAGATCCAAGTTTGTGTAACAGATCTGATGAGAGTGAGCAAGAAATAAAATTATAATGACTATTTTCAGCAAGTTTACTTTGTGAAAAAATCTGGGCCTTAGGTGGTTTCATACCAACAGATTCATAAGTGCCTCTCTGCACTTTTAAATTTACTAAGGCTGACAATATGACTTACATAAAATCTGAAAGATCTTCAACTTGCTTCAAAACTAGGTGCCAACCTCAAAACTTAGGCACAGAGCATATACATTAATAAATAATAAAACAAATAAATAAACAAGAAACATCTATAGTATATGCACAATTAAGCAATATGGTGCCCATGTTGTGTTGGCTCAAATGACTGATAAAGATACTGTACCCAAAATAGGCTTCCATCTCACCAAATCAAGAGAATCCAGCTACAAAGTGGCAGTTTACCAGTTTTTATTCAATCTCCAAAATGCCACCTTATTGTCACAATACATTTAATTCTTTTTAAACATGTACATGCATGCTTGATAGGAAGTATCCCAAATTAGCATTCTCCAAATCTAGAAGAAATGTATCAATTTAATAAAAATCTGAAACATGATTAAAAGAAATTAAGAATTTAGTACCATTATATATATACAATTCCTTCAGTATCTGTTACAATTAGGAAAACAGGTGTACAATTCTGTAGTGCAACAACAATTAAACCCTTTCACTTATGTTTCTTTCTTCCTTAACAAACCAAACTCTGTATAAATCATAAACTGTTCAGTATCTTTCAATTAACACTTTTCACAAGAGTTGATATTTACCTTTCTACCCCATTTATAGAGAACATGATAGAGATCTAATGTAAAACATGAACCAGAGGCCAACTTACATGCACGTGCACACACGCCACACTCGCATTAAACAATGCAAATAAATAAGTCAAACGCTCTTTACAAAAGTGTCAAAATCCAATTTAAAATGAATAATTAACAGTTAGTTCATATAACACCTTTTTATAATATCTGGTTGAGTTAAACAATGGTGTACACTGAAACTATAAACCACAGCATATATGATTATCCAAACTAAACCTACGGGGAAATCAGACTTATAATTAGTTGTCAGCATAAGTGTACCAGGGATTCACCAACAGAATCAGCACTGGAATTCTACTGTTGTAAAAAATCACATTATTTTAATAAATGTATTGTTACAACATTGTTATACAAAGGTGATAAAATGTTGAAAATATTTGCATATAGCAAATGCTGTAATTTCATTTCCTTTAATACATTTGGAGTAAAATAAACAATTTAGTTATTAAACACATAGATTTGTTTTTTCTATCTCTGCTAGGGATTTTACATCAGACTGCTGATAAGTGCTAAATATTTAATAGAAAATATCTACAGATCAACCAGAATCAACATAACCACAGTAAATTTTAAGTGTTGATTAGAAAATACCTGCAGATCAACCTGAATCAATCATGACTACAATACTCTCTGACTAAGCAGCCATATTAATATAATGTCAAAACAAATCAATATTACAACTTTTCTAATCTTACAATATTTGTTGAACATACTAATCATCTTCATCTCAAATTTTAAAAAAATAATAGAAACAATAACTGAAACTCTTTAGTATAAAGCTCAACTAAATTGAATTTCATCATAATAGAAAATCTATATCCTTTGGCTAATGTATTACATAAACCTTTTTCACTCATATATTTTTCACCATTTTATAATGGTGCCTATTTCTCATGTTACAGAGTTATGCACTGGACTGAAGTTGCTGCTTTATACTGGTATTTGTGGTACTGACATATAACAGTCTTTCTTTCCATAAGGTGTTTATCCACTTAAGGAAATTTGAAGAAATACAGGATTTTCATGAGAGTTAACAGGTAGAAATGTACTTTGACCATCTGCAAAACAAGGATGGGAACTATTCTTGATAGGTTCACTGAAACAAAGGATTTAGGGTAAACTGACCACTGAACTGAGTTAACTACAAGACTTACTGCATCTTTTATATATAACATGATTTTATGTTTACTGCCATCTACAGCCACCATTTAATGAAAATGAACTTCCAAAATAAAACTTAAAATTATTCCCACATATAATGTGTACCTTTACATACAAACAAAAAGTCCCAAGAAAAATTAAAATTATACTTGAGTTTACAGTAATCTGAATTAACAACAAAACGGACTTTTTAGTGCATCTGTAATAACACATTTTCTTACTTTTATTAAAAAAGAATACCAATTGATTGGCTGAAAACTTAAATAAAGATTTAAAATGATCTAATATTGTGGCATACATGCAAAATGGTGCAGCCTTAAAACTAACATGACAGAAATTCACAGTGAAAAAATAATCTGTTCAATTCTCCATTTCAAGTTATTTCTTCATTAAAAATATGTACAGAAAAATCTTATTTTGTGAATGTTAGCATGCTTTTATTAAACCAGACCCCAGCAAAAATGACATTTGAATATTGAACAAGAATAAAAATAAGTTGACATGAACAAAATGCACATGCAGCTATTTAATATTAAACTTATAACTACATTAAGCACAACAAAATGGCCACATACAGACAATTCATATAAAAATATGTTATTTATTTCATTAATACCCACATGCTGAATAAATGATAATAAGTAAGTAATCATTAAATGATAATATTGAACAAATTATTCACAAAAGGAATACATGTGCAATTATCATAAACACAATGTGCTGCAAAGTATTACATTGTGATAATAAATTAAATTAAAATCCTTCACCAATCCTAGAATAGTATAATAAAAAGACTTTCTATTTTTTTGCAATACCTAACACTAGCATTCTCAAATTTATTTTATGCTTTAAAAAAATATACGTATGAGTAGTTTCTTGTGTCTAATGAAAAGTGCACTACATGTACATTTTATTGTGTATATATTATAATAAAAATAATTTAACCATTAAATAGTAGCATTGTAATAATTGCAGTTAACTGAATAGTGATCAGATGCACCAAACTTAAAAAAATTACAAGTAAACATACAAAAAACCCCAAAATAATTTTTGGTTTAAGAATGAAAGTATGTTCAATTAGTGTTAAGCATTCAGCTTGGTTTTATGTGTATATCTTATGTACATTTACCTATTATTTCATGTGGTAGAAATCATCTGGCTTGGTGGGAAGATTACATGGCTATTTTATAATGCCCATAACAGCAGCAAGAGCAATAAGTGCTAAATGACTTCAAGATAAAAGTATGCATATATTACACATACTTCACTTCATAACAGAGTAACAGTAGTAGTAGTAGTAGTAGAAGTAGTAGTAGTAATAATAATAAAAACAAACATCATATTAATACCTAAATTAATAAATGTGATATATGATGAAAAAATAATGACTGTGTCAGCAAGATCATGGTCTTGGTGGGAAGTCTGGGGGAAGAAAATATCATTTATAATATAATAGATACAACAAATTTACTTGAACAAATAATATTTTGTTCTACTCAACTTCTTGTTTAAGGTTAAGAACAAGAGGAAATGATGATGTCTCACAGCTATCATTGTCATTTGAAGATGCTGATGAAACAGGCAGACAATTAATGCTTGCTGCATTCGTTGCAATTCGCCCAAGAAGCAGGTCTAGCTGACTTCTGTTGAATTCATTACCAACACCTCTTGGTCTGATGTGTGTAACAAATGACTGGTTAGGCTTGCGCCTACTGCCTCCATTTTCACTTCGCACTGGGGTTCCAACAGATGTTTTGGGTTTACCCAGCATTTGTAGGTTTTGTGAAGATCCCCCAACCATGCTGCCTGCACCACAGGAACTGTTAGAGGTGTGGTTATGTGTTGCATCACTGGAAAGTCTTCGTTGTTTAGGTGTAGAGCAATCCCTGGAGGAGGCTGTCAATGACAGAGAAGGTAAATGGCCAAAACTGCTACTGCTAGCAGTGTTAGTTCTTGCAGCTTGCTTTGAGAGTTCAGAGCTTGACCTAGGGATCTTTTTGTTTGAATTCATAGCAAGATCTAAAGGTGAATCACAACCAAATGTGTTGCTATTGCGTTGGGATGGGGTACTGTAGCTAGCTCCTCTACTACTCCCACTCCCTGAATTTACTTGTGCGCCAGAACTGTTGGCACCAATCAATCTGCTGCTCTGAGAAGACTTGTGGGAAGACAACAAATCCATATCTGCAGAACTAACAGTTGTAGCTTGCACAGTTATAGGCCCTTGGCCTCGTATGGCATGGGGAGTAAGGGAGATGTTAAGAAGAATGTTCATACCAACTCCTTCACTGTTTGAAACAAAGTCATGAGTTCCTGCTCGACCTCCATCACGTCCAAGAGAACTGCTGCATCTTTCATTGTCACCATCTTCTTTGGAGTCCTTGCAAACTATATGACCTAAAAAATTGATGCAAATTATATACAACAGTGAAATAATAAAACATTATCCTTTAAAATGCATACTAGTTTCACAAGTGATCCTGACATGAAATCAAAACAACTGTGACTGCAAAATAAACCTTAAAGAATAGAGACACAAGTAAAATATTACTATTAATTTACAAGCAATAAAATAAAACTCAATTTATTTGAAATCATTAGATAATGTCTGTACTGTTTGTAAATGAAAGAATTTTTAATCACTGATGTCAACATATCACAGTTAAGGAGTTACAGCTGCCCTACAATAATATATTCTATGCATTCTCATTAATCAAACAGTTTACCAATTCCTTCTTTTAAAAGCTATAATTATTTTTAAATATATCATAAACTTTTGTTCTCATGTTAAAAAACTACAAGTATTTGTTCCATCCTGTTCACCAATTACTGTTTTTATTTGCTTTTTTTTTGGGGGGAGCCATAACACAAGCAATATAAACTGTTGTGTAATTACTATTAGGAATTACACTTACAGTACTAGCAACATATTCTTACCAATACTGAACAAGCAGAAAAAGTGTAATTAATTAATTGATGTTCATTAAATTTCTATAGCTATAGGTAGCAATAGTAATTCTGTTTTCAGGTAAACCAAAATGAAAGCCTCCAATCATAAACCAGCAAAGTGAATTAAAAGAAGGCATGAAAGTGGCTGTTGGAATTAACATGACCATATCAATTATCAGAAAATTACTTTGGGATGCTTCATTAAAAATACAACAACAACCCAGTATGTTGGATTCATTCAATGACTGAATGTACACAAAAAACAACTGATAAAATGAGGTACTGATACTTAAAACATATGAATAAACTTAACCAAATCAAATGCACAGTAAGCATAAAAGTTAAAACTCACTGTGCTCGAATAGATAACTTGAACTGGGACTAAAATGTGGGAAGCAGAACAGACATGCCATTTAGAAAAAAATATGCAGTAAAAGAAAAGTATAGTATTTATTTATTTTTAAATTAGTCATTGATGTTTTGTGACAATGTAAAACTAAAATAGTAATAATATCTTTATGCCTAAGGTACAATCACATAAATAACATACTGACTTTTTTGCTGATTTAACCCTTGTCTATCCAAACTGGTCAAAATAATGTAAAGAATAGTCAGCAGAGAGCAGTCGTATTCAAGGGGAGATAACATTTTTTTTTCTTTTATAGTTTAGGATCACTTGGTTTGGTTTTGTCTAGTCATCCACTTCATTTTGGTTTCCTGCAGGAAATACTGTTGGTGTCTTCTAGCTGCTGCCTAAGCTGCACCCACCTGGGAGCTTCTACTGTGCCACACCAGCGCTTGTATAGTTAGCTAACAATGAGATGCTTTCAGTATGTACCTGCTATCAGGACTACAGCCATTAGAACAAATCATTATTCTTAGGGATCTGTCCATAATTTAACTACCCAGTTAAGGGTGTGTCATTTGACAGTCCCAGCAGGGAGGAATAAAATTTAGCAAAGTAAATGCATCTATACTACTTAATAAATAATACTTACCTTTTCAGACATTACTTATGTCTGCAAAATGTGTGGGAGTATCAGTGCTGTTAAAATTTACTCTCAATTCAAAAATTGGATGTTGATATGCTGAGCAGCATGCAACCAAGATTTAAAAACCTTCTGGTTTTCACAAAACATTGTTCATGGCATGTGATGATAAATCTATCAATACCATTTTGGCTTTTGAGACAATAAAAATTCCTTAAGCTAGAAGAATATATAATCACATTTGTGCCTCTTACACTTTAACAGCATAGATTTTTAAAAAAGGATTTAATTTAACTGAAACACTGAAGTTCATTCTGTATATTTAATAATGATAATAAGAAATAAAAATTATAACTTTGGTCTTATCTGAACAGGTATACATGTTCATGTAGACTGTTGTTTGTCAGTTAATCAGTGTGTACATGAATTTACAGTGATCCCTATCCCCAAAATGTAGCACATATACTCCCCCACTCTCCCAGCTACACACACAAATCTAATCTTAAACCCAATACACGTTAGTGACAGCAAGTGCAAGTGTACACTTTAAAAATGGTAACTGAAACAAAAATTCTTTAGGTTTGTAGCAATTATAGAAAGTGGAAAGGTGAGAGATTAATTTAACAACAACCCTCCCCCCATCCAACATTTGCTCAATGTTAGCCAGAATAGTCTAGACAAAAGTCTAATTGTATTGCAAAAAAACCCTTAAAAGTCATGAAACTTCCAGATGTTTTATTCGGCTGAATTAATTATAAAAAAATAAAAGATCATTTCTGGAAAGAATGTGAAGCACACCATGAACAGCTGCCTCTAGTTTTTTTTAATCTGCAGAAAATACTATTTCTTGATTAATTTTCGTTTAAATTTAAGATACAGAAAGTTTTATTTTGTGCATGTATGCTTTTCAGTCCTAAGAAGCCTTTAGGCTTATGCAGTATTCTTGACAAAGGAGATAGGGACTTGTAACAAGTCTGTCAATTTTGTAGCAATGACTTGGAAATCCATAAGCCCATGACACTTACTCAGTATATAAAATTATAATGTTCTGCTTAAAACAGTTCTGTCAGAAAATCCAATATAAACTGTTCATTTATACATTACTTTAGTGGCATTTATTAGTTTATATATTATTTAAAAGAAAACTGTGGGCATTTAACTAATTTTAAGTTATACTAATAGATTACATACTTTTAATTCTTTATTAGGAATAACAAATAATCAATTCATGAATTTGATGAAAAGCATGAAATGGAAACATATTGAAGTATTTAGTTATATCAATTAGCTATAGATGAATAGCACACTACTACCAGTACCAGAAAGGAATATTTACTAAACAGTTTATAAAAGTTTTTGTTTATAGCATAATAAACCTGTTGCATTAAATAATGATACATTGCAAAGCCAGGTTTAAACAGCTGTGCTGTTGATATTCCATTATCAACAGTCACAACAATGTGTGTGCAAGTAGGGTGGAGGACTGTTTTGCTGTCCTGTGGAGTTAAGGTAAATCATTCTGTTTCCTATGTTCTTAAAATGCAAACAAAATAAAGATTACCACTATCACTAAAAATTAAAAGAAAAAAAGAAAAAAACAAATTATAACACTATGCAGATACCATGCTATCTTGCATGTGTTTATTTTTAATAATAATTTCATCAGATATAAAAGTATTATCAACTTCTAAAAATTTAAGAAAAAATTATCAAAAGAAAAGAATTAACTACCAATAAAATGTTTTAACAATAAAATTCTACGCATACTTTTTGTAGGAAATTAAAAGCCCACCTGAAGAAGGGTCACGACTGATGCGCATTGATTTCAGCCAGCGATCAAATGGATATATGTCCATTAGGTCCATCCGTTGGAGGATATCTACTAACAGTTCTTTGGCCTGTTCTACACTGATAAAATCCTCCCCATCTTCCTCATCACCAGCTGAATATAAACAGACAATAAAGCTTGACTAATGAAAAATTAAACTAGTACTATTTAGTATATCACATATTTTTTCCTTCAAATTGTTGTATGTCTCCATCCAAAATTTCAAAGCACACTAGAATTAGTAGAAATGTACAATTAATAAAAAAATAAAACTTAACAAACTTAAGTGTTACTTGATGAATTGAATGAATGATGAACTTTTATGACAAAGAAAATGTAACATTTTAAAGATAACTTCTGAAGGGGTTTGTGTGTGTGTGTGTGTGTGTGTGTGTGTGTGTGTGTGTGTGTGTGTGTGTGTATGTGTGTATGTGTGTTTGTGTGTGAGATTAGAGAGAGAGAGAGGTGTGTATATTTTATTAGTTATGCTCATTTGATATATAACTAAGCTTGTATTAGGAATTATATTCTGATTTAACAAAGAAAAAAACAACCATATCAACTTCAGAAGTGGCAAAAGACCAGATTTTATACTGAACACGAAATGGTACAAGTGTCTGATAATACCATTTAATTCTTAATGAGTGTTTATCATTTTGTTCATCATACATAATTATAAGATGATATAGTGTTGATGATGTTAATAAAAGATAGACTGAGACCACTGCTTGTATTAGAGAATTAAATATCTAGAGTTTTTTTGGTATTAATTACTTTAAAATACACTTACCTTATTTTTGCAATATAATTAGCATATTATTTAAAAGGCACAGTATCTTGATAAAGATGTGACCATTCAAATTTAGTTTATGGTTGTTGCTTAAAGTTGGGGCTCATCTCATGTTCTCTTACTTTAAGAAACATAAATTACCAGTAACATTCATTTGTAAAATGTTTTATTGTCTTTTTCTGTCTGAAGCATTACTAGAATTAAGCAAGGATAAAAATTTATTTATAATCATTAGAAAATAAGGTGCACACACTTAAAAAGTTGCATCCATATGATATAACCAAAGTTTGAATAAATATGATTCAATTTAAAAATTAAAAAAAAAGATTTTAATTTGCACAGAAGAAAAGCAACAAAAATATATTTACATATTGATTTTGACATTATTTTATTATATTATATATATATATATATGCACATACACATATAATTGCAATTGTTATTAACAACAAATTAAGTTTTGAGTCATGAATATGATCCAAAGAAACCCATTCCTAAGATCAGTATAAATTATATCAGGACACACAACCGAATTTGTACATCATGCTGGTGATCAATCAAGCTTTCAATTTGTATTTATTGAGTATTTTTAAAAATTACTTTTGTTTAAAAGTACAAACCTCTTTCAACTTTTCTTTAGCACAGTGCAATAAAAATTATTTATTTTATTATACTATAGTAGTAACGAATATTATATTGATTTAAAAAAAAAATAGTTACTATTTTAAAAATAGTTCATTAAATACACTAGTTTGATCAAAACAATACCAAACAAACTGCATATGAAAAAATGAGGAAAAATATAAATTAACTTAATGAAGGGATCAAATGTAATGTACTAACACATCAGAGAGAATGTAAGAAAATCTGAAAACTCTTTTACCTGACATTTCTGATGAATCCTGAACATCATTAAGTTTTGAGACATTCTCACGGGCAAGTGCCATTTGATGATGAAAGCTGCTGATGCTTGAGGCTGTTGTGTATGGTAATTTTTGTAAATGCCTGTCTTCTTGACCCCTAAAACTTGTTGACAGCATTGAAAGCTCATCATCACTGCTGTCAGAATCATGAATAATGGCTTCCTGTATTTGCTCTCTAGAAGTTGTGGCATCTATTGGCTCCTGACAAGATTCATCAAGATCTATTGTCAGTTGTGGTGAAGCAACTGGAGTACCATCTTTGCATTCAACTTCCAATCCACTGTGTCCATCTTGTGAATTAGATGGATCCGAACCAGCATTAGATAACTCTGAACTTGTGCCTGTAATATCTTGAGAACCAGGAATGATGTACTGCATAGGACTAGTGTCATTATTGGATTTAAGGCCTGTAAGATCACGGATCTGTCGGACCATTTCGTTGAGTTTGTTAATTCCCATAGCAGCAGGGCGGTACCAGCTTTGACCAGAGAGTGGATTGACCAGATTCAGTCCCAGGTAAAATGGAGAGTATGGCTGGTTCATGGAGGGTGGTCTTTTCTGTGCATAAAACTTGTATAATGCTATTGGGTCCCTTTCTGGAACATCTGGCTCTGCCCAAACTCTGGCATTTGAAAGTCTGTGATTCAATCTTGCTGAGCCATGTATTCTACTCAACATTTGTGGTGAGAAAGTTAGATATTCTCTATTATTAT
This sequence comes from Sinotaia quadrata, assembly GCA_028829895.1. NCBI lineage: Eukaryota > Metazoa > Mollusca > Gastropoda > Architaenioglossa > Viviparidae > Sinotaia > Sinotaia quadrata. The sequence continues at coordinate 7,383,025 of CM054181.1, read as the reverse complement.
AATCTGAACATACAATAATATCCCCCCATAAAAGCTTTTTATGCTCTGTTGACTTTCGCAGTTTGAGGTACATGCAAAAGAAAAAGCAGAGCGAAAAAATTATGGAGTTAGGGTTGTATGGGCCCATTTCATGCGAGTCAAACAATCGAGTTATCTTTCCTTCTCGAACACAGGCAGACTGTGAGATTTCCGCTACTGTTTTTTGTCCTTTGCCTAAAGAACGCAACATCTGCTGTTTTAGCTTTAAAACATTTCTCATGTTAGCAAACTCGTTGTCTCTTGTCAAAGACGCAGGATAGTTTTTCTGTCGGAGGTATCTCTCAATGCTGGCCAGCATTGCTCGTAAACTGCAAGGTTCATATTCACTCCCGTCCGATTTGCGCACAACAAGGAAAAAAGAAGAAAGATACTTATCAAGGTCTGATGGTGGGATGGCTTCTGGCGGTCTCAGTTCATTCAAAGATCTCATATATGTAGCTAGAATTCTCATATCGGCCCCAGTCTTTCTATGCGTATTTCTATTTTCGCTCCCCGATAAAATGGAAGAGTTGGAAAATTGAGAAATGCTCTCCAGGTGTGCTGAAGCTATTCTGAGAGGCACTGACTCCATCTCATCACTTCTTTGATCTTCAAGCTGCTGGCAGAACGACTTCGGTGTCCCTCTTGCCTCCCCAGTTTCGTGTTGATCCCCTGAGGAATGTGGCTGATCGGAGGGCACATCATCCGTCACATAACTTTCCCCATTTCTGTCGTCTGCATGAGTTGTTGGATCTGAATTTCTTTCTTTGTCTTCTCCATCTTTCAAGTTAATGCAGTAACTTTTGTCTTCATCCATTTCAAGTGTGCATTTCAGCAAGGGAAGTAGAAGATGTATTCACTGTATACCAAAGCCGAATGACACAGAAGTTCATGGCTCTAGCAGGTTTGACCACAACTCGTCAGCCATCATAAACCGTTCCCTCTGCCACCTACACAAATGGGAGGTAACTCTATAATTATTAAATCCCTCAGCATCCGCAGCTAGCAGACGATAATTTTGTTGCGGATATTTATTTTAAAAAAACTCATTTGGCAAAGTAATTAGACAGAGGTGTATGAACACTCGTGTGATAGAATAAGAAAATCTTGTGTAACTAAGACCTCTCCCTCACGCCTGTGTGGAGGTTGCTTTCAACGAGATAAGGTGTGCCGGCTTCACGACGTCTGATATAGCGTGCACTTATCACACGGTACGCAGTTCGAACACTGCTTATCTGGCCTAGCCACAGATATGTCGGCACGCAGCTGCTGTGGTGTACACCGACAAACATGATAGCTTAGTGGCCCGGAACATTATCAGCCAAACGGCATCACGACTATCTCAGTAGCCTAAACGCAAAATGTGGAGGTCGGAAGTCAAGAAAGACTAATTACATTTTAAGGCAAATGCATGTACTTCAATGAAATAGGTTAAAAGAGTGTCACGGGATATGTGTTTAATGTATGTGTGTGTGTGTATATATCATACAATGCAATGACTATATAAATATTATCCAGTCTGTTGCGTGTACTATTCAGGATTGAGAGAATTACATGGGTTTCATCGGTCGTGTCAGTGTCCAGTGAGGGGGTCGCGGTTGCGTTATGTTTTTCACTAGCGTAAAGAAAAAATATTATTTTAAAAAATCAATTATTATTGTGTGAAAACCAAAAGTTGCCTTTTTTAAAATTTGAAAGGTCGACAAACAAAATTAAAAGTATAAAACCTGATTATGTACGTTGCGTTACAGCCAGTGATGGATGAAATGAGTTAGTTGACATCGTAACTAGTGATAGACACGCAGGAATTAATATTCCGAACTGTGATAATCAAGGCATACATATATCTGTATTCCCGGAATATTCGTGCTAAACTGAAAGATCGGCATAATCAGCTAAGAAATCAATGGGAACAATTACTGCAGGCCTACCGCCGCGACTGACATCAGCTCCCATTAATAAAATCCAAACAAACTAGATTCTAAAAGAAAATGCACTGAAAGAACGTTCAGTAGATCTGTCGCTCAATAATTAATACCACTGTTAATGCAAGTTAACTGCTGAAACTTACCACCCGATGATCGGTGTGTCAATGTCCAAATTAAATGTATCTGCTTTAATAGAACCAATAAAAACCCTCATAAAAATATCAAACCGAACTGCATATACAAAATATATATTGGAGAGGGGGGTGTTTTCACCTGGAGCCATTTTCTTTGCCCAAGAACTGCTAAGAGTGGAGCTTTTTCTATTCTATATTTATATAGTCTATTCATGACTAAGACCAAAGTAAAGACAACATGCAAATCTTTTTGTAGGGCCTGAATGTGTAATATTAGAGTTTGCCATATTGTCTACATATATTTCAGCACTAATATGGCCAAAGTTTACACTATAGGCTATAAGAAATATATACACTTTTATTGCTGTTTATAACTATGGTCAGAGATAAGTTAGTTGATTAATCTGCTATTTAATATGGTCAGAGATAAGCTGGTTGATATAACCTATTTAAATCTATGGTCAGAAATGAGCTATAGTCTAATTATTTGATATTTAGGTCAGAGTTTCATACAGTTTAATAACAACAACAATAAATATATTACTGATTCACCTTATGATGATTACTCCAGCTAAAATTAAAAATAGACATAAAGTATTATATATAATTTAAAATAAAGGCAGTTAAGTGTTTTAAGTACAAATTGAAATGCCTTACCACACTTGTTCAGCGAATCTACAACATTAACATCATTACTTATTTGAGTAAGTGTTAGACTGTGTGTGAGGAAGAGAGATTGAAGGGGTGTAAGTAGGTAGGTAAAATGTGATTGGAGAATTTATTTTTGAAAGAAAACATTACTTTGATAACAATATGACTGAAAGAATTAGTGACAAATGGGTGTTATAGATTAATGCTATATATGAATGGACAGACTGATAATAGAAAATAAACTCTGCTGAACAAAACTTGAAATCCACAAAAAAGAAGGTAGTTGTTTACATGTAGCCTGTTATAACCAATTTTGAAAATGGATGTTAGAGGTGAAACTGGCCAAATACTTCAGTGACTGCCATTAGAATGGTGGGAGTGGGCACAGCCATTTCTCTCAAAATGGCAGCTGATCATACTTAATTATCTGCCCAACATACATCTCAGGTAAAATGGCTAAAGACATGTGCAGTCCCACACCTCTGGTGTGATGTGTCTTGCTAACAACATGTTCAATCAGAATAAAACATCTTGCTTCTCTATGACACTTCACTGGCATCTGGAGTGCAGTCACCCACCTGAGTTCACTGTAGACACCCCAGCCCTTTTCATTAAAAAATATTTAAAACTTACTTTCAAAATATATTTATCACTTGATCATATGCATGATAACTCATGCTTAATCATCCATAACTAATTACAAGTGATGAGAGTCTTAATTTATTCATAATTCTCTAGAAGACACCACTCGTCTCTCTCATGGTGGATATGCAGGGGCTGTAAACATTTTCTCTCTTCCACAGCATTAAAGACAAACATTCACTGTCACACAATATTTTCATAGGTGGAAAACTTCTTACCAAAGGAAAAGATAAATCTGTCTTTATATTTAGTGAGCCCCCATCCACCTACTATCTTTCTAACATGGTTATCAACATGTGTAAGAAGATCAGTAAATTTAACAATGAATTTATTATCAACAATCAAATATACATATAATAAATACAATGAAAAGATTACTTGACATCAATATTTCATGAGTTCACATTCGAATAATTTCAATACTTATACAGTCTTATACCTTAACACATAATTCAACAGATTAGTGTCAATATAAATCACAGGATAATTCTTATCAGAGAACAGAAATGGAGTTATAGAGAGATAAGCAATAATAGTTTGTACATAACCTTGTCAAGACGATGCTGCAATATTCTTTCAAGCACTTTCGTAACAATGTCACAAGTTTATTGTTCACAATAGAATCATCAGTTTCATGTGTTCCTCTAGCATGCTGCAGGATGTTGATTGAGCTGCTGTTCTCTCTTGAGACTAATCTGGGTGCTCCTTTGCCGTATTAGTTCCCTCAAGAGGAACAGCAATGTAGCAATTTCCAGTTACTTCCTTGTACCAGAAATTCCATGATGTAGTTGAGCATACTTTGCCACCATACATCAACAGAGTGCAGTGTATCCTTACACTTACACACTGGGGTAGAGTCTTCCTGAATCTACCATGGTCATAGCAGTTTATAAATCAATAAACCAGGAAATTCTAGAAATTCCAGAGATTATAGGAATAAAGGCTACTTCCATTCTAAGCTAATGGCCGCCTTTCCTGACCTGACTTTTGCCACACCAAATTCAAAGTGATTAGATTATACAATTCTTTTCAACAGTTAAACTTTGATCTCAGCCCAATGGCTGGTCTCATTCTTTGTAAATCTTATCCATTGGATAATAAAAACTACTCATCCACATAAGACCAGTTAGATTACATCAGCAAGCTCTAGCACATTCTCATGAGTTGTTTACTCCAAAAATATCATCATAAGCAGTGCCCAAGGTTGAGTCATGTTAACATTGGCAACAAAGATATAATTATTAAGTATAGAAATTGGGATAGGCAAATTTACTATACCACAGAACCAAACTGTCTAAATCTACCCCCACCTACTGACTTGGTGTGTTATATGTCATTTCCAGCTAATCTTAATCTTAATCTTGCTTGTATGTTACAATATTTCAGTCAGCCAAGTACAGAGACCCAGGATGATCAGTCATCACTTAGGTCAAAGCCTGACCAATCAATCACATGGGTCAAAGTTTGATCAGTAAATCACATGGGTCAAAGCCAGGTCCGTCAAACAGATGGATCAAAGCTTGATCAATGAAGAGCATAGGTCAAAGCCAGGTCAGTCAAGCAGATGGTTCAAAGCCTGATCAATGAAGAGCATGGGTCAAAGCCTGATCAGTCAAGCAGATGGATCAAAGCCTGATCATTCGATCACATGGGTCAAAGATGGATCAGTCAAGCAGGTGGATCAAAGCCTGATCAATCAAGTATGGGTCAAAGCCAGCAGAAAACAGGATTCGTGCTGGTCAGTCAAATCTGTAGGTTCCAGTCAGCCAAGCACAAGGGGTCTTGCTGGTCAGACACATGAATTCATGTCGATATTTATCTGTTCCATGGAGAGTGACCTGTCAGTTTTTCTAGCTCCAGGCAATCTCATTCTTAATCACTGTTTTATGCCATTCTCTAGTCACTGGAGCACACAGATGCAGGCAGATCAGATAAGCACATGTATCAGTGTTATCCATCTTTTCTATTGATCTTTCAGTTGATTTAGTTCTAGATAATGTCAACTGTTTACTTGCTCAGATAATGTTGGTAATACATCTTGCTCTGGATTTTGCTATGCAATAATGAGTCAAGCACTTGAGACCATACACTATCCTTCACTGCTATGCTGGTCAGTTTAGCACACAGGTCCATCTATCATGATCTTCAGCTGGACTTATGGCTTTGCTACTTAAGAGAGATCAAGATGATCTCTAAGATTTACTATTGTTATTCTTTTGCTATTGTGACTGACATTCCACCAGGTGATTAAGAAATAGCAAAAAAATAACAATAGTAAATTGTTAGCCATAAATAACAGTAGTAAGCTTTGGGCCACAAATAACAGTAGTAAACTGTGGGTCATAAATACAAATACAGTAGAAAATTGTGGGCACTAATTAACAATTGATAAATTGTGGGCCATAAATAACAGTAGTAAACTCTAGGCCATATATAACAGTAGTAAACTGTGGGCCATAAATAATAGTAGTAAATTGTGGGTACTAATTAACAAAAGTAAATTGTGGGCCATAAATAACAGTAGTAAATTGTGGGCACTAATTAACAATAGTAAATTGTAGGCCATAAATAACAGTAGTAAATTGTGGGCACTAATTAACAATAGTAAATTGTGGGCCATAAATAACAATAGTAAATTTGGGGTATTAATTAACAAAAGTAAATTATGGACATTAATTAACAGTTGTAAATTGTGGGCCAAAATAACTTTAGTAAATTGTAGACTTAGTCCTGGTTTTAAATGTGATGCCAATTCTGGTTACAAATGGAATTTTAGTATTAATTTTAAAGAACATGTGCTAATGGCAAAAATAGATATATATACTCAGGTCCAAGCTATACAACATTTAAAGTTTAACTGATAAAATATTATTTATGCTGGATTTGAGAGGTTGGACACATTTTATAAACATTTTTCCTCTTGCTGAGTAAAAACGTTTCATGTTACAAGTAGCTCACCATGTGAATGACATTTATAGATATGTAAATATTGAACCCTGACTACCCCCAAAATATTCTTAGTAGCTGACTTATCAATACCCAAAATATAGTATAAAGTACTTATTACAGACCTCAGTGATTAATCATCACTACTGCAAAATATCCTGTAGATAATCAATCAGAGATTAATTATTAAACCCCCTAAAAAATATATATATCTTACACATATATCCCAAATATAATGTAAAATATTACAATTAACAATCATGCTTGCCAAATCAATAAAAGATAGTAATTTTTGTCTTCCTAATTTACAATAACTTATGTCCTCCATAACAGATGTCCCAAATATCCCAGTGATATAGTGCTAGTCATATGTGAAAAGCTTTATAACAGCTAGTTGTTGCTGTTTAATAGTGTATACACATCAGCTTACAGCTAATGCACACCAGCTAATACAGCAACAAACCCCGTCTACAGCTGAAACAACAGCAAACCCAGCATAATACCAGCGAATGCAAATGTATACAGCACACCAGCTTATAGCAGGAAACTCAACTAATACCTAATACTGCAGCAAATCTAGTGTGCCAGTTTAAGGCAGCAAATCTAGTGTGCCAGTTTAAGGCAGCAAACCTAGTGTGCCAGCTTAAGGCAGCAAACATGGCACACCAACTTTAGCTGCAAATTCAGCTTATAGCTAATATAGGAGCAAACCCAAAGTACCAGCTTACATAGCAACAAACCCAGCAGACCAGTTTGCGACAGCATACCCAGCTTACATCTAACACAGCAAGGAATAACAGTAATATTTTACTTATATTTTACCTTGTCAACCCTACATAACAAATAATACACAAAGTATATTTTTTTAAAGATAGTGCTGATAATGGATCACTGCTGGTATTGGAATATTTTTTAATAGAAAGGTCATCGTCATATGGTCAGTTCTCTTGACACATTTTGAAGAAAGGATGGCTTATCATATGCACATATCATGAGCTAGAGATAACCCACAAGGCAACTAAGCTGTATCGCATTATACTGGATTGTTGAAGAGGACCAAATTGTAGTGTAAAGTATTGGTGGATAGATCTACAGATCTAAAAATTAGGGAGGTTAGGTTGTATTGGTGAATTGATGTGTTTATTATAATGAGGAAAGTAAAGAAGTACCACTATACCAGTGAGTAGATGCACATATTATGAGAATTATAAATTTGAGGAGGGATCAAGTTGTAGTTAGGGTACTGGTGGATAGATTTACAGACAAAAAAATTAGAGAGATTAGGTTGTATCACACATACCAGTGAACAGATGTGTTTATTGTAAAGGTAAAGAAGTACCACACTGGTGGATAGCTGTATAAATTATAATATTTGGAAGTTGCATTTATATCACTGTACATGCGTGGACAGATATATAATCTGTAATTAAAGGGTTATTAAATTGTAGGATGCTAGTGAACAGAAGTGCATATTGTAAATAATAATAGGAAGATAAAGTTATATTGCAATATGATTGATGGATTATATGTTAAATGTACAAGTTTCAGAGATTAAGTTGCATTATGCTGGTTGATAAGAGTATTTATTGTAAATACAAGGAAGATAACAGATGTATTTATAAGTAAATGAATGTGTGTGTATGGTGTCACACACTTAATATTATAATATTAACAGACATGATAGTATGCTTACAAATGTATGTGTGTGTGTGTGTTTGTGTGCGTGCACGCACATGCATTTGTTAAAAAATACTGCAAACACAAAACACTGCAGAGATGTGTTTGAGACCTGCATACAGAACTTCATGATATTTACATATGTCTATATATTGGTGACAAAATAAAACTAAGGAAAATATAAAATAAATAAAAACAAAACCACCACCACCATAACAGCTAAGAAGCAGTGTGACAGTTATCTTTCAGCTCACTCAACCAGTTATCTTTCAGCTCACTCAACCAGTTGTCTTTCAGCTCACTCAACCAGTTATCTTTCAGCTCACTTAACCAGTTATTTTTGGCTCACTCAACCAGTTATCTTTCAGCTCACTCAACCAGTTATCTTTCAGCTCACTTAAGCAGTTATCTTTCGGCTCACTCAACCAGTTGTCTTTCAGCTCACTCAACCAGTTATCTTTCAGCTCACTCAACCAGTTATCTTTCTGCTCACTCAACCAGTTATCTTTCTGCTCACTCAACCAGTTATCTTTCAGCTCACTCAACCAGTTATCTTTCAGCTCACTTAATCAGTTATCTTTCAGCTCACTCAACCAGTTATCTTTCAGCTCACTCAACCAGTTATCTTTCAGCTCACTCAACCAGTTATCTTTCAGCTCACTCAACCAGTTATCTTTCTGCTCACTCAACCAGTCTTTTATTCTAAGAGAACAGGAAGTTATCATTAGTATCATACTTTCTACAAACAAACAAACACACACACACATACACACACACACACACACACACACACACACACACACACACACACACACACACACACACACACACACACACACACAAATCATAAAGCAGCAGAAGAAATTACATTTCAAGCAACAGTATATTGTCTTGACAAAAATCTTCAACTCCTTTTTTCTTCAGTTATCAAAACTTAAAGAACTAAACATTCAACCATTTCTTTTTATACTGTCTTATTTTTATCTCTTAAATCATTTCTAACTGCATATAGCTGGAAAAGTGTAATACCACAACATAGGTCAAGCTATGACCTATTTTAAACACAAGCAATGAATAGTACACATATCTTGCTATTAATAGGAGGGGAAAACACTGCCAGTAACATTTTAAAATGATGAAGTATATCCATTGATGTATAGACCTACTAGGCTTTAGTTTCAAAAGAATAAACATTTAGCTCAAAAATAATAAGCATATAGCTTCAAAATAATATTCACTATAAATAATATTGCTAACTCCAGTCCTATTAGTGACAGTAAAAATGCCTGGCTAGTAGCACTGAGGCATGCTGGCATTAATCAATGACACAGACACTAGTAGAACACTGAAAAGCAGTACAGTATTACACTTTAAATGATATCAAGTATTTACAAGAAAACAACTTTTTCGTCATACATCCAAATGATTAGACAAGTCAGAACTAAGGACCCACACCTCAAAAGGGGAGATAAATGAAAAACAGATCTTAGCCATCAGCAGATCCCATAAGCAGTTCCCTAAAATACACTCAATTAATTTGTAACTTTAATACTAGTAAATGTATTTGTTGAACCAAGTCTGTACTTTCAAGTTGTCTGAAACTTTATCCCACATCTTGCTTTTTGTTCCTATTATCTTTTTGTCTGTCTTTCAGATATAATATTTTACATACATCTTCCTTAATGTCTTTTTGTTCCTATTATCTTTTTGTCTGTCTTTCAGATATAATATTTTACATACATCTTCCTTAATGTCTTTTTGGTTCCTATTATCTTTTTGTCTGTCTTTCAGATACAATATTCTACACCTTCTTTAATGTCTTTTAATTCTCAATTAACTTTGTTCAGCTGGCTCTTGAGCTTCTGACTTTCATAACATCATAACTGACATTGAGTGTTGAGTGTTGTGACCCCCACCCCCCACTTGCAATTGCAAGAGTGCAAGGCCAGGCATGTTTAGTGAAATCTGGCTGACCAGCTGCTGGAGAAATTAGGCCTACTTACCCCTCTGTCTAGTGACAGAAACAGGGTGGAAGTCAAGGCAGCCATTTTTGATAGTGAGATTTGGATATCCACCACAGTCCATGTATGGATGGAAAGCACATATATAAATATTAATAATCAGTGTAATGGGTTTTTACACAGACCTGTATTTCTTGTACTATTTTAAGGAAGAGATATGAGAGAGAGAAACTATTCTATAGCAAAACAGGATTGCTGTTTTGTCTGAACGCAGCTCTGGTGTCACATAAGACTGTTAAAACTGATAGCATTTGGAGGTCTGAGCCAGATGCTGCTTAAGGGTGTTCATGCAGAAACACAAAGTACACACAATGGATGACTTGCTAAATCAACCTCTGGTACTAAAAGTATGAGTTTGATGTTGTCTATTCATACACCAGAGAAGTAGTTCTAGGGAAATGTGTTGTTGTTTCTTCTCTAGTGACACACACCAGTAACGTAACAAAGAGAGTACCTTGGCCAAATGAGTTTAGTACAAAAAGTAAATAACAGTCACTACTGTTGTTGAATATTGACCATATAGGGTTAGCACCAAGGGACAGCATTCCTCTTTACAGCATCATTACCCCAATTAAAGAAAAAGAACTTTTGGTTGGTGAAAAATAATCAGGTACCAATGCAGCAAAACACTTTGGTAGTGGTCAACACCACCCACCAGCTCAATTAAAGAAAATGACCTTTGGTTAATTAGAAAAAATCAGGTGTGGACTCAGCAAAATGGGATTTGTAGTGATCAAGGGTACAGCAAGGAGAAAGGTTTCATGTCTCCGGGAATAAAGGGCCTCACTGATAAAAAGAGGTGCTCATCATCTGTCTCATCAAGCAATTCATCAGGTTTTGAACATTTCTCCAAGTCTTTCCACAGAATGGAGTTAGCACAAATGAGGGGTTTTAACTAACTCATGCCTTCCATTCAGAATAAAGGACAAATTGGTTGCCATGGCCTGCTTGTTTGGTGGCATTTTGGTGGAAGTAGAAAAATAATTTCCTACATGTATCACCCAAAAGGATACACTGAATACAGGCAACCATAATCTGAACACTTTGGGCTATTGGTCTTTTTCAGGGAGAGAAAAAACTTACAGAAGACACTTCAGCAGTAATGACCACCAACATAAGCCAAGAAAGAGGAAGGCTAAACAGGTTCTCTCACATGGAATTCAGCCCTACATCAAAATTCCACATTGGCTGTGACACTGTGGCCCAGTGGTGTGTATGTATATGCTTACCCTCCATTTATTTACTATGGGAGGTGATAACAGTGGAATGGATTCTCATTATTCTTTCAGGTATTTTTATCATGTTCTGCAACCACAGCTCCTCCCTTCCTAGGACTGACACCCAGCAGGGTATGGGTACAACCTATGATCAGAGAAAGGCAGGACTCAAGAAGAATGCTATAGAACAAGGCAGAGATAACATTCCAGATTTTTTCAAGTAACATAAGGGACAGATCTCAAAGTAGTAAAGTCTTAGAACAAGCTACAGATCTCAAAGTAGTAAGGTCTTAGAACAAGCTACAGATCTCAATGTAGTAAGGTCTTAAAACAAGCTACAGATCTCAAAGTAGTAAGGTCTTAGAACAAGCTACAGATCTGCAGGGGAAATAAGTTTACTTTAAACTTACATATTTCCACTAAAAAAAACCTTATCTTGAAAAATTAGTGTTAGGTAAATGCACATATTTTAATTATTTTAAGAGATATTTAAATTATCTAGGAGGCTAGTGATAGATCTGAAAGTAAATGTATTCTTGTCATCTTTAAGCAATGATATGTATATATTCTAGTTATTAAAATAAGTGAAAGACATATTCATAATTTCTAAGTGTCTTAATTGTGCAACATGCATGTATTTGAAGGATATATATATTCTAGATGCATTTAAGGAACTTGCCTGCATTCTAGTTATTTTTATGAGCTGTTAAGGATCTCAATGTATTCTAGTTGTCTTTAACAGAGGGTCCTGCAAGCATTCCAGTTGAGGGACCCACAGATATTCTAGTTGTCTTTAAGACCCAGAGGTATTCCAGAGACCTGCAAGTATTCTAGTTGTCATTAAGAGAGGGACCTGCAAGATTTCCAGTTGTCTTTGAGAGTGACCCATGGATATTCCAGTTGTCTTTAAGAAAGGACCCATAGGTATTCCAGTTGTCTTTAAGACCTGCAAGTATTCCAGTTGTCTTTAAGACCTGCAGTATTCCAGTTGTCTTTAAGAGGGGAACAACTTGTATACATTCTCATCAACATCATCACATATTTTAATTGTCTCTATGATAAATGAGAGGCCAGAATGTAGATTAGTTGATTTTATGATAATTGAAGGATTTGCACTTATGCTATTATCTTTATGGTAAGTGAGAGTCCTATATATATTGTAGTTGTCTTTATGGTAAGTGAGAAGGCCTACATATATTGTAGTTGTCTTTATGGTAAGTGAGAAGGCCTACATATATTGTAGTTGTCTTTATGGTAAGTGAGAGCCCTATATATATTGTAGTTGTCTTTATGGTAAGTGAGAGTCCTATATATATATTGTAGTTGTCTTTATGGTAAGTGAGAAGGCCTACATATATTGTAGTTGTCTTTATGGTAAGTGAGAAGGCCTACATATATTGTAGTTGTCTTTATGGTAAGTGAGAAGGCCTACATATATTGTAGTTGTCTTTATGATAAGTGAGAGTCCTATGTATATTGTAGTTGTCTTTATGGTAAGTGAGAAGGCCTACATATACTGTGGTTGTCTTTTTAAGAGAGAAGGCCTACATATATTGTAGTTTTCTTTATGGTAAGTGAGAAGCCTACATAAAATGTAGTTTTCTTTATGGTAAGTGAGAAGACCTATATGTACTGTGGTTGTCTTTTTAAGAGAGAAGCCTACATATATTGTAGTTGTAAGTGAGAAGGCCTACATTGTAGTTGTCTTTACAAGTGCGAAGGCCTAAAGGATGTAGTTGTCTTTATAAGTGAGAAGACCTACCAGTGAAAGGAGGAAGGCCCCACAGGAATCCACCAAAAACTGAAAACATCGCCAAGATGAAAAGTTTTACAGCAATTCCTGCGGGGCGAATAGAAAGCGGAATCATCATCATCATCATATATTGTAGTTGTCTTTATAACTGAGGGGCATACATATGTGTAGTTATCTTTATAATTTCTACTTGTCTTTGTGAGAAGTCTGCATCAATAAAGAAAAAGCTTTTATTTTCTTTAATTTGGTAAGAAATCTGTACAATTAAGGTAGTCACCTTGCCTTGAGAGACCCATTCTACATGATTATGCTAAAACAAAAGTGATGATAAACTCTTTATCAAAATTCAATTCAAGGAGTTCTGTGAGAGTCAGTGCAAATGTCTCATATCATATTACTTTTAACCAATCAGTGTATTATAATTAATTGGACATCTTACACTTTTACTGCCATTACTATCTTCTAGCATGTCAAGTGATAATATAGAATCCCATACATATTTAGTAGTGAACTCTGTGTTACAAGTTATTTTATAGCTGGAGCAATGAAAAACCCAGAAGCAAGATTTTGTAGCAGTTGTAATCAATCAGATTTATATTATAAAGTGAATAAAGTTGTTTTCCTGTACATATACTAACATTTTAAAAACCTTTCCAGCACAAAGAGATTTTTTTCCCTAAAGTATGGACGGACGCATTAAAAAATAAAACACAGCATGTCTTAATTAAAAATCCCATGTAAATAATGACACACCTCACAAATAAATTACACACTCAAATAACGGACACAAACTTTTAACTACTTCAGTGCCCAGGATGTACAAATAACATCTATAAAAATGTAACTCATTCTACAAAGGATGTAATATGCTCATCTTTTTAGTAAATACAAATTATTTTGCCTTCACTTGCTTCATAAGTGGAGGCTTCCCTTTTGAGAAATGACCATCCTCCTGCCAAGATTTTTTTTTTAATGAAATGGCTAAGCATTCTATAATTTAACAAATATTTTAATTACTGTTAGTACTTTATAGATCTTTACTTTATATAGATCATTTAGATGACCTATATTTATTTATTCAGGAGACGGAGGAAACAGCTCCCATATCTCCTAAATTTTGAATGCACCTTTTCAGCAAAGACAATATTAAACATCAACCAGGTTTGTTACTGGAAGTCTACAACATTAAAATTTTATTAGTTGGCCCTTAACAAAATGTTTTGATCTCATATATTTGGCAGCATTTACAGTATGTTTTATAAAAAAACAAATGTTAAGACATCTTCAGCCAATGTGAACTAGTCTTGAGGAAAAGGGGCAAGGAATCTTTGACCAGAATATCCTATTGCAGACTTCAGCTCTGAGTCTAACACCATCATCATCAGTACCAGTAATGGTATAATCTAATCAAAATCATACTTTCATTAACATCAATGGAGGGGATTTGTCCCTGCCATCAATGGCTTGAGAGCCTACCAGTTGCTAACAACAGTGACTTCATGCTGACACAATGCTGAGCAAATCCATGTACATGTCATCTATGGCTGCTATCTAACCAGCTATCTTTAGCACAGCTAACTATCTAATCAGTTGTCTCAGCACTTACCACAAAGGTCATCTCAACTTCTCCCATCATGATATATTTTGTACCAATTTCAGCAGATTTTATCGAGTTATTCTACATTTAGACTGTAAAAAATATATTGCAGCAAATACCAACAATTAATAGTGGTCATAACTCTTTCCAGAAATTCTAGATGATTTTAACAGTGATGAAGATGACCTTGGTAATCTACCTGACAAGTCTGAGTGCCACTGCACTGTCGAGTGATGATAAATATAAATTTATGTTCATTGCTTTCTGGTTGCACGACATCATGTCAGCCAAAGACAGACACATCAAAATGTAAACAGTATGCCACTAGCAAATATTTCAAAGGTTAACACCCTTTAAAGATGAACACCCTATAGCATTGAAAATAGTACTGTATATGTAGGGCAAAACATTAGCAAGGGTGAATATAATACCATATCATAAGAGGGGCTAAACATCGTTGAGGGTGAATATAATACCATATCATAAGAGGGGCTAAACATCGTTGAGGGTGAATATAATACCATATCATAAGAGGGGCTAAACATCGTTGAGGGTGAATATAATACCATATCATAAGAGGGGCTAAACATCGTTGAGGGTGAATATAATACTATATCATATGAGGGGCTAAACATCGTTGAGGGTGAATATAATACTATATCATATGAGGGGCTAAACATAGTTGAGGGTGAATATAATACCATATCATTTAAGGGGCAGAACATCAGTGAGGTTGAAGTGAGGCAGAGGAGGTGTCAACAGGTTTGGGCAGGGATCCAGCTGCACAATATTTACTAATACAGATTTTGAAAATGCTTTCATAGAGAATTCAAATAGTTTGTATAACTACTCATGTTTTCAAAAATAGAGCAATAATGGCTGTGTGATAAAGTGTCTTAACAATTTTGACCTTTATTTTAAAAAATATAAATAAACTAGTCAATTTAAATATCTTATTTTAAATACAAACACTTTTGCAAACAAATATATTGTATATACTTGACTAAAGATAAATATGTCAGACTTAAAATAAAACAAACACTGCATCTAAAAGTGCTTCTAAGAAACTCAGTTTTTAACAAACATGCACACAAAAAACTGACATTTTTTAATCAAATGGAGATACATTTCAAAATGCCATTTTGTGAACAGATATTATCTTATGCATGAGGATTTTGATTTATATCTAATACTATTTTTTAATAAAATATTTATTCTCATAAGCAATGATAATTTTTTCTTTAAAAAAATTCACAAATAATTAATAAATCAAAATAATTAAAAAATAAATATTTTAACAAAACATTTCATTGGTAATTGTTCTAAAAGATAAACTGTGCATGTGTGTGTGCGTGTGAACTCAACTTATAATGTATTAGCTTTATTTGTTTTTGAGATATTCAGATTTGAAATGCCGAGGAATAAAAATCTGATAAAGCATTAGGCAAATGGGTTACAATTTTAAAAATTATATGGGTAGTGAAGATGTTAACTGGCATGTGAATCAAAAGCTTCTCTATATTTCCAGACAACCTACAACCCAATTATTACATTTAAGATTTTTCTAAAAACAACAATCACTTATATAGCTCCAGATAAAAAACACAAGTCTTTTATAAATGTTTTAATGAATGAACTGTGTGACTGAGTGAATTATTTCTGCCCTATGGGAAGTATAGTTATACACTGTATAGTCAAATAAATATCTGTATGATTGAGTGAATTATTTCTGCCATATGGGAAGTATAGTTATACACTGTATAGTCAAATAATAAATATCTGTATGATTGAGTGAATTATTTCTGCCATATGGGAAGTATAGTTAATATAATCAAATAATAAATATCTGTGACTGTAACTACTGTGTAAATTTAGTTAGGAAAATAAAATCCTGAAAGCAAAGAGTCTTTTCTCTTCATCTGCTGGCCAGCAATCTCAAAAATGAACCTAAACTGTAACTTTAATTAACACAATAGCAAGATTATATACATCTTTAAACATCACCTCTCGAGTCTTCAACAACCTTAACAAATAAGTAAATTCTATCTTCCAGCCTTCATTCACTTGCTAACCATCTCAATGTCAAACATTTCTATTTAAAATTAAGAATGCCATTGCATGAAAGACAGTTGGAGCATTTCTAAAACAATGGTTTAAAAAAAATAAAAACTGTATATTTTGGATAACAAGCACAGATTCTAATTCAGGAAAAAATAACAACTGGAGATGATCAACAGTATAATTTTTCAAAGGAAATATATATTACAATTTGTAAAAACATATATTGTATTTTTTTAATCTTGGTTCAACTAACTTTGCCATCCTCTGTGTGACCCAAACTG
Organism: Sinotaia quadrata; assembly: GCA_028829895.1. Classification (NCBI taxonomy): domain Eukaryota; kingdom Metazoa; phylum Mollusca; class Gastropoda; order Architaenioglossa; family Viviparidae; genus Sinotaia; species Sinotaia quadrata. Next base: position 7,366,099 of record CM054181.1, on the reverse strand, counting down.
GTGGATAGGATTAACTGAATCAATAATAATATCTTAGAATAATTTCAAAGTGTATAAAATTAAAGCAAAATAAAAAGACCCTAAAATAACTCTGCTGATGATCTTAAAACATTAAGGTGACCCAACTAAGGCAAAACAATAATTTCAATCAGGGTGTATTAAAAAAAAAATAAAAAGACCCTAAAATAACTTATGATCTTATAACATTAATATGACCCCAATAAGGTAAAAGAATAATTTCAATTAAGATGCATGGTAACAAAGCAAAATGAACAAAACCCACTAAAATAAATCTTATGACAATCAGTAAATGTGATTGCAATAAGCCAAAAAATAATTTGGGATGCTTAATGATTAAAATGAAACAAAAAGACATGAGAATAACACCGTATACTAAGCACATAAATCTCCAAATAATAAAAATTAATATAAAGATCTCACCCTAAAATAAACAAGATTATGAAGACATACGGAAGAAAGTTTATCATCTCCCAACCTTCCCTTAACATAAATAAAATTATAATTAAGATTATGATGCCAACTAAGAAAAGATTATTCAAAAAGAGAAAAGAAATAAAATTAAAAAAATATAAAAACAAGGTCACTGCATCATTGTCGAAGTGAAGAATGGTCAATCTTCCAAATTAAACATGATTACATGTAAGGCAAATTATCCCAAAATGCTTCACACTATGAGTGGAAAAAACCCAATAACATCTGAGTGAGCAATTATCTCCCCCATAAAACTCAGTATTCAGTCTATGTTGAACTTCGTCACCTCGTTGTAAAATATTGATAAAATAAAGACAACACAATACAATAGTATTAATATATAAAGACATTATTAAACATTTCTTGGTGCTTATGCTCCCTCCTCAAAATGGTTAGCATAATGGTTAATTCATGCAAGGATCTAGGACAGGGTGCACAAACGTTTGGGCTAGAGGGCCAAATTTCCAATTGATAGTGCATGGAGGGCTGCCACATGGATGACTCAGTAGAAAAAACAACACAAATAATGAAATAATGTGCTTTACATTCGTAATAATGGTAACATCCAAAAGTCCTCTGGAAGCTGCATAGAGCTCTGTCTTGGGCTGCATGTGGCCTGCAGTTTGTGCACCCCTGATCTAGGATTCCAAATCACCATAGGAGTACTGGAGCTTATCTGATCAAAGAATTACACCATACAAAATATGCTATGAAATGCGACCATTTCATTATATTAAAAGAATACCAACATTCTATCAGTGAGTATTTTTATATTTGAATTCATTAAGTGCAACATTTAATATGGTGGTTTAAATCATTAGTCATCAATGATGAAACCACATAACAGAATACAATTTAGTTTGTTTTTTGTTTTTTTAATAAATACAGCAGCAATATCTAATATACTACTTTTGTATTAAAATGGTAAATACAATAAACACAGGCATATTTTCTTTTCAGCACCATTATAATAGAGAGATAATCCTAAAGACATACTTTAAAGTTAAAAGGAAACAGAATATGAACTATTGACATCAATCTGGCTTACAAAAAAAATAACTTTGTTCATGATGATAAAGACCACAAGCCCTGACCATCTTCATTAACATGGTCACATTCACTGTACATACATTCTTCTCAGCATATTTTTGTGTCAGCAAATCAATTCTTAGCATCTCAAATGCTAACGGAAAAGATTACAATCTTATTTCACCATTACCCTTGCTCTTTGTTGTAATTTATTGCAGTGTAGCAAGTATTGCACAACATACATCCTAGTTATTAATCTCATTCTTACATGGCATACACAATATGCTTGTATAATTCCAAACAGTTTTTCAGATTGGGGGAAAAAATTCAACAAATCTGCTCTTCGTTTGCCATAAGTGGCACCAAGGGATGCAATTCTTCAATCAGACGTTCATCATTTTCTGCACGAGGTGGCTGGAAAAAAGAGACTAGCAAGTCCTCCTCTGATAAGGCTGAATGAGATGAAGAATGCCCTTGGTTAGTCACCCCTAGTCATCTTCCTAAGTTGAGGTGCCGATGTGAACTGAGTGAAACAAGCAGCTCATAATCATCTGGCTCCTTAAGTAAGTCCCTGACAAACCAAAGACAAAGAAATCTAAAGCAACATTCACTGCAATGCACAATCTGCAGACAATAAAATACATAAAGTGTTTTGGAAGGAACAAAACAATAACCAAATGTAGCCCAATGTTCACACTAATATACATCTGAAAAAATAATATCAAATTTATGTTTATACGGTTGAGCCCATTACATATCCCAATTTTCAAGGGATTTTTTTTAATGTGACTGAAACCTTACTGGAATTAGATCAGGACAAATATAAACATATCACCTTTATCCTTGAACAATTCATAAGCATACACTATTTTTTGTGTATATAATTCCAAAACAATACAATTCATTGTATTCACAAAAGTACCTTAACCCATGAAACATCAGAATATGTTTATCATTAACATAAACAAACTGTTAGATCTACAGACCATATCATACAAAGGAGTAACATAAACAAATTGTTAGATCTACGGACCGTATCATACAAAGGAGTATAGTAAACATTAATATAAACAAATTTTGCTAGATCTACATACTATATCATACAAAGGAGTATAGTAAACATTAACATAAACAAATTGTTAGATCTACAGACCATATCATACAAAGGAGTAAATGCTAACATAAACAAATTGTTAGATCTACAGACCATATCATACAAAGGAGTAACATAAACAAATTGTTAGATCTGCAGACCATATCATACAAAGGAGTAGACACTAACATAAACAAATTGTTAGATCTATAAACCATATTATATAAAGGAGTATAGTAAACATAAACAAATTATTAGATCTATAGACCTCATCATACAAAGGACTAAAGTAAACATTAGAGACCAAGTGAAATGGAATCTAGGTCAGCCATATATAAGAATAAATCCGTATGAAATGAGTAATTTCCATTCTTAGAATAAAAACTCAAACTTTAAATTTAAGAGATTTGTATAAATGCATTTATTTTGGTACTGAAAGTCAATATTTCTCTCGTTCATTTGCGGGACTGATTACTCACCATAGCAACATAACATGTGACATCACGAGTGGGAACTAAATCCACATGCACTGTTGGACGTACTGTCTTGTGTTAAATGCACAGTTTGAAAAATTAAAACAAGGTTAAATATTGCAGTGCATGTGACTGCATAAATCCAAAATATTAATTTTTTTAACATTTCCCAAAGATCGCAAATTATGAAAAAAGTGGATTACAAAGATGAAATGAGAAAACTTTCTTCTGAAAGCAGATACGGTACTGTGCGGTGAGCATTTCCTAAGAAGACTATGAAATGCAAACCATACAGTCTTTTTGGAGGCTGAATTATACATTAATAAATGCCTAATAACAGTAGTTGTGAATTATTAAAACAGATACTTCTTGCAGTTATAACTTGATATGTATTGGTAACAAAAATATTAGTATGATTAATTAACTATCAATTAATCAACGATCAATGAATATCTGGTATAAATAGATTGTTGTTGTTTCATTATTTGTAATATCTGATTTAATATATTTAAAAAATTAACTGAATAAGATGCTTCATATATTAAATATATATTCGTAAAACCCTTATCATCATATTTTAATCTGAATTTGTATGAATACATTTTATTACATCAGCTGTTGCTTGTGTGTTAATTGCATCATAATATTTTACTTTATATACTCCAGCATCAATTTTAACACTATTCATAACATAAATGTATATGACAAATTTTCTTGAATAGATAATCTTATTACTCTAGCCACTACTGGGATAAAAACTGGTCTTTATTTTCTGCTATTAACTTTAGTTGGTAAGTCCATTAGAAGGAATTTGATTCTTATTATTATTCATCTGCCATTACTACTCATATACAAAGGAGCAGTTAAAGTAACTTGCTCTTAATTAAATATTTTACTTTATAGTTTATGGTTTCATAATACTGCATATTAGCAAAGTATTTTGTTGCGCTAATTATACCACCATTAATATGATGGAAAAACTGGGATTTTTTCTCTATAATTCTAGCCATTTAAAAAAAAACTGTATCAGATTTTTAGATCAGATAATATCTTATATATATATAAAATTATATTATACACAATAAACTAATAATTGTAATATTAATAAGAAGAAATGCTTATATTTAAGCTGAATAAGACTATTAATATTAAATTAATATAAATCTGGCAATTAACTGTTAATTTTAAAAGGTTTAGATTTACAATATTAAATAAATAAAATAGTATACAAAACAAAATATAAACATACCACAACACTTATACAGACATTCATGCATAAACATGCAAACATAATATATATGAAAAAGTAAGTAAATAAAGTAATTAAAAATTATATATATATAATAATCGAATTATAAATTATTGAATAATAATCACTCATTTAAAAATATGAATACTGGTATTCTCTGGATTGTTCATCATTAGTAATAGTAAGTTAAGTAATTTTAAATTATATACAGAATGATAATCACTTATTTAAAACATAACCATACTTCTATTCTCAAAATGTTAGTAGAGATCGTTAATACTATTACTAATAGTAATAAATATTGGTAGTAAATGTAATATAAATATATATAAAATGACAATTACAAAACTATACTTAAAAAGCTTTCACTAGCTATTCATATAAAATAATACACAACTCATTTTAATAATAGTAATAGTTAGAAATATGTCCATGAACTTAATGATGACTACAAACCTACGGTAGACCTATGTAATACAATGATCATATTAGAAAAATAACTTACCAGACATGGACTTTGTCAGTCATTGTTTCCTCATTATCTCTAACATCATTGGAAATGGTATGCAAACAGGTGAACTTTTGCTATCATCAATATGAATTGGATCAAACATACATGAAGTACCAAAGTACCAGAGAAAATTACATTGATGGCCATTTGAACCCATGTCTGATATCACTTCTGCTTGCTTTTACGCCAAGGGCTTGAGTTTGTGCATCTTAGTAACAGGGCAAATCTTGTTCAAGAACTACGTTTGACCTAGATTCCATTTCACTTGGTCTTTAACATAAACATATTGTTAATTCCATATACCTCTTCACATAAGAGAGTAAAGTAAACATTAACATAAACACACCTCTTCACATAAGGGACTAAGATATACACTTTATAAATATACATTATTCACTCAATGAATATATCAGGACTAAAATGATTACTTCATAAACACACATTAGTTCACTCTCCACACAAAAGTAGCTAAAGTATCAGCAAACAATGTAAACAGTTAATAAAAACAAAATATTGTTTCAATATATATATAAATAAAAGAACTTTTATGTATTAGAAACCCAAATAACAGTTTATAAACACACAATGCTTTCTCTAACAAGAGTTATGTATCAGGAACCACCTTATATAACCTCTGTGTATCAATATAAACAAGCGCTGTTCTTTCTAGGTAGGTAAGAAACTCAACATAACTGTGATACAACTACTTATTTTATGAAGACATAGATATTACCAACAAATGTGAACATTTCAGAGATAATGAAAATGTTCATAACTATACCTGAACATATCATGCACAGAATTGAGCACCACAGGCTGTTGTAAACCTTCTTCAGAGTTTCGCATCTGTTGATTTCGATCCCATTTCATGATGAAATTCTAATGATAGAACCAGGAAACTTTACTATACTGATTTTCAAGCAGTGTTAATTTTTTAAAAAAATCATTAATTTCCAACTCAGATCTAATTTGAATTTCTTCATTTTATTGTTCATGGTGTCTGAATTGTAAAAATTAAGAAAAATAAACTTTCTGGCAATCTGTTTTTACAGTTAACTCCTTGCAGTTTTAATAAATTAAAACAATCCTTTCATCATAAAAGTATCATTTGACTTCCAAAATTTTGCTTAATCTTAAAATTCTTGTCTAAAAACTTTTGGTTCAATCTAAAAAACATTCATTATGATCTGTATCTTTATTTTTTCACATTTATCAGATTAAACTGCTCTTGAGTCACAGCAAGAAACTCCAGACAAAAGGCCAGTTCAATCCTCAAACAATCATTATGGTTTGTACCTTTTATTTACATTTGTATGGCTCTATTGAAATTACAGCAAAAAAACTCCAAGATATTTAAAAAATGTTACCTTGAATTATACATTTTTACTTACTGTCTAGTCACAAACCTGTATTCAAATAGTTGTATCTGTTTACTCAAAGTCAGTGTATCTAGTTGTACACTTTTATTCAAATAGTGTCAAGTTGTTAACTTTTATACAAACAATACACAGTTGTAAATTTTTATTCAAATACTAATGGTGAACTTTATCCATGTAATGTTCAGTTCTAAACATTTTCACAAAAAGGACCCTGTTGTAAGTTTTAAATAATCTTAAATGTGAATTCAGATACTGTTAGTTGTTAACTTTTACTCAAATGATGGCTCCTGATATATGACTCAAATACTGCAATGATATAAACTTTTACTCAAATGATGGCTCCTATGATATATGACTCAAATACTGCAATGATATAAACTATTAAATAAAGGTTCCTATGATATCTGACTCAAATACTGCAATGATGTCAACTTTTACTCAAATAACAGTGCCTATGAAGTTTAAGTCAAACAGAGCACTGATGTGAACTTTGACCTATTCAAATCCTGTCAGTTGTAAGATTTGACTCAAGAAGCAGCTAGTGAACTTTTACTCAAATACAGTAATTGTAAAGTTTGACTTAATGCACTGATGCAAACTTTAGTTCAAATATTGTCAATTGAGTAGTTGACAACAAGAAATCAAACTGAAAAATTTTATATTTATGCAAATATATTAGCTCCATGAATTTAGTCTTGATGTGGTTCATGACCTTTTATTAGGTTAATCAATATGACAACAAGAAATCTAAATGAACAATACATAATAGTTTTGTAAAGAATATATTACCTCCATGATGAGGGCAGTGAAGAGGTTCATGACAATTATCACAGAGATTAACCACCAGGCTACAAAAAACAGGTATGACCATCTGCAATATGACCCAGTCAGCGACACCAGTAATTTTCAGTTTGTATACAGCCAAAGTGCACATTTATAAATTATTACAGAGTGAAGGCAGAAAAATATTTTTAGTTTTTAGACAAAGCATTACATTAAGAGCCAGTAATATAATTTTAAGAGTTTGCAGATAAATATATTTATCAATGATTACACAGTGAAACTAGCAAATTAATTTTTAGTTTGTGTACATCCATAGTGTATATTTAAGAATAATTACATAAGTGAAAACCAGTCATTTAATTTTCAGTTAGAACACAAGCAAACACACCATTTATGAGAAACCAGTAATTTAATTGTCAGTTTAAACAATTGAAGCATAAAATTATGAATGGTTATACAGAGAAACCAGTAATTTAATTGTCAGTTTAAACAATCGAAGCATAACATTATGAATGATTACACAGTGTACTGTTTACATCCTCAGTAATTTTAAGTAGACATTTAGATGGAGCTATATATGTTAATGGTACAAACAATAAACTGCAGCACCTATTGTTCATTAATTAGTTTCCATTGCTGAAGGAACTTAGAAGAATTGTCCATCAATTAGTGCTACTATATGTGCAAACATTTAACTGTAGAGCAGTAAATATAATTTTAGGCTTGTTGTTAATATTCTTGATTAATCATTAAGCAATATGTAGCATTTTCTACAGTTTTCAGCCATATTAGGGTACATTCAACACATTTTAACCTTTAGATGGCCTGCCCTCATTAAACTGTGCACTTGTATGATAATTTAATCAAGTCTTTCTGCAAGAGTAAAAAGGCCAAAAGTGAAATAAAAAACTCTTTTACTAGCTAGAATATAAAATGCTACAGAGAAAAATCATCATTTGGCAATTCCCAAGACATCAACAACCCACATAGAACCACAGGGAAGAAAAATGACCAATGTATGTGTCATTGTGTCCGGTTATGCTTAACGACTCCATCCTATATTAGATTTCCTAAATATCATTATCTTCTAATATTAGCAACAGCCAGATGGTCTGACCTATCTTCTATGAATATGCCAAAGATTCAGGCTGTTATTCAATGACACACCGCCAGATAAATCAGTTGATGTGCACAAGTTAGTAACATTATCTTCCCCTTTATTTATTGGTTAAGATTATGATTCTATTTCTCCAGCTCCAGCCCCCATACTAGCTTTCATAGTCGATATTACAACAAATTATGTAACATAGGTGAAAATAACAATCAAATTTAATAACAAAATTGTAATAAAAAAGACATTAATTGATTCGCGGGAATTTCGAGAGTTCGTCTATCCCGCCATGCCCAATATATCGTATATTGTCCGTTAGATTCAATCTGCTTATTTATTTACGTGACTGGTACAGAACCTGCACTGAGTTACAAGGCTGGTACAGAACCTGCACTGAGTTACATGGTTGGTACAGAACCTGCACTGAGTTACATGGCTGGTACAGAACCTACACTGAGTTACATGATTAGCTCAGAATCTGCACTGAGTTACATGGCTGGTACAGAACCTACATTGAGTTACATAGCTGGTACAGAACCTACAGAGAGTTACATGGCTGGTACAGAACCTACACTAACATGGCTGGTAGAGAATCTACATTGAGTTACATGGCTGGTAGAGAATCTACACTGAGTTACATGGCTGGTACAGAACCTACACTGAGTTACATGACTGGTATAGAACCTACACTGAGTAACATGGCTGGTAGAGAATCTACACTGAGTTACATGGCTGGTAGAGAATCTACACTGAGTTACATGGCTGGTACAGAACCTACTCTGAGCTACATGGCTGGTACAGAATCTGCACTGACTAACATGGCTAGTACAGAACCAACATGACTATAAGAAGGTATAGGTAAAGACATCTCAAACAGACTACACACAATAAATGAAGAAACTTGAATTGCCTCAAACTCAACATTAAATTACTATCTAGTACAAGAGAGACTTGCACACAGTGAATATGGTCATCTTCGACACTGAGGCAAACATCTTTAATATGAATGTGTTAACATATAACTGTAAACAACTACTACAGTTACTAACCCTAAGACTGAATGACTTGACCATTAAAGAAATAACAAAAAGCTATAAAATTGGCTTTAAAGCAGCCAACATGTATGCAGAATGACTCATCTATAAATAGAAAGTAACATTAAGAAAACATGGTACAGAACCAGCCTATGGAAGTATAATTTACATATCTTTGTATCAAATATGCATTAATGCTACAAAACTGCTCTATAACTGTAGAGATTATGTATCTGAAGAGGGCTGGGATTAAAATACTGAATGTACCCCATATCAAGAACCATATGCCTGAAATACCCTGAATTACATATCAATTGATATATAAACAACTGACTTACGCATTCGTTGCTTCTCGATAGGCTTCCAGAAAGACCATCCAATTGTTCACTACCATCACATCCCAAAGCACAACAAGGGATGCCTGAAATATGAAAACATTTCAGAGTTAAATGAATGACGCCTGAAGGTCAGTGATAAAATGGCTTGATACAAGCACATGTATATGCATTACAGTTGCAACACTGATAACAATGGCTTGATACAAGCACATGTATATGCATTACAGTTGCAACACTGATAAAAATGGCTGGTCATGAAGATAAAATAAATTCCTATAATGCCAATTCCTGATTTTCATTTAAACTTAAGTTGACACAGGATAAATGGGTGGTCTATATCAGTGCAAGTACTTAGTTTGGTGAGCATGTACTAGTGAATATTCAGCAATTTTCAATCTTATTAACAATTCATTATTGTTAAGAATAGAAATAAACATAGATGTCAGCTATTATATTCTTTCAAACTAGCTATAAATTTGAAATTATCAGGCACTGATATTGTGTATTTTATTAAACTAAAAACAATTTTCTTTATTCTGAATAGGTTTCAGGCAATGTTTTAAATAATTAAATTTTAACACAGACTACTCACAGCAAAATCATCAAAGTTGTTTGCCCAATAAGCCAACTGGCCATACGTTCCACATGGAAATGTTCTATTTCTGAAAAAGTCAAACTGGAGTTTAGACAGTGAGTGTTCAAATAAAATTTAAAACAAAGAATACTATTAACAATTTGCATAATCTTAGCATTATATTATGGATTTGAATACCTGTGTTGAACTGTTAAATGGTGCTTTACCTGTCTGTAGCATTTACAAACGTGATGGCATCATGAAATATCTCCATACCCAGGATGGCAAAAGCATAGTAGATAACCTGGTGAATATTTTGTTTTTAAAATTAAGAGTGATACAAATATAATTCACACACACTAAAATGTTTATATTAACTTCAAAAGATTATTCCAATATAAACAAAACAAAATAAACCAAACATTCCAAATAAACAAAATGACTTCAGAGCACGAGTTCCTTATGTGTGCATAGATATCCTACTAATGAGAATTACACAAAACTTTACACTTTACAAATACAGTTTTCTTGAGGACACACTTCATTACATCAAAGCACACATGACCATTTATAAAAAATGTGTTACTTGCATGTAAATTGGCTTTATAACACAATCAAGAATCTATATAGTGATATTTATAATAGTCTCAAAACAATAAATCTATAAAATTGTGTATTTCAAGAACACGAGTCTTTTAGTGAGTCTAAAAGCTGATGTAATGCAGGAATAAATAAGGAACAGTGTCTAAAAATGATCTACTGCAAGAATAAATAGGAATCAGTGAATCTAAAAATCAAGTTATTACAGAAATAAATAAGAATTGGTTAGTCTAAAAGCTGATTTATAGCAGGAATAAATAAATAAATAAATAAATGGTAAGTCTTAAAAAAAACTGATGCACTACAGGAACAAATAAAAGTCTAAAAAATGGTGTACTGCAGTAAGTCTAAAAGCTAATGTAAATCATAAATAAATAAATTGCAGGAGTAAATAATAAGAAAGTCTAAAAAACTGGTGTATTGCAGTAACAAATATTTTTTTGAGTCCTTACACAACCATTAAGTGAAAAAGACATATATATATATATATATATATATATTGATGTATTACATCAATAATTAAGAGTCATTATTGTAAACAAAACATTAAAGAGTTATGCAATTAGGGATAAATAAGAGTCATTATTGTAAACAAAACATTAAAGAGTTATGCAATTAGGGATAAATAGGAGTCATTATTGTAAACAAAACATTAGAGAGTTATGTAATCAGGGGTAAATAGGAGTCATTATTGTAAACAAAACATTAAAGAGTTATGTAATTCAGGGTAAATGAGTAGGTGAACTAAATAGTAAGTGTACAAGCTGACATAATATAGTCATAATTTAAAGTCGATGCAACTAAATGCAACTTCTGATACCTGATGTATTACAGTCATACTTGAGAGCCATTAACATGCAAGCCTAAGGATTATTGTTTTAAGTAAAAAGTACTGTCTAAGTCTTAATCTAAATTATTTAAAGTGACTGGATCAAATACTTACAATAAGTCAGATTCTAAAAAGTACTTGTCTAAGTCTTAATCTAAAGTATTTAAAGTGACTGGATTAAATACTTACAATAAGAACTCCAGCAAATGATTTCATGTTGTGCACAAGATCAAACAACACATCTGTGATTATGTACATTGACTGGAAAAAAAAAAGGATGGAATCATTGTTCTTAAAAAAAATCACAACTTTTTGTTAAATTAAGCTAATAGTGTAGTCTTAATCTGAAACTCTGTTCATTGCCACTCTAAAATGTATAACAGCAGTCTGTTAATAAAATAATATTATACAGCAATCTCAATCTTAACTCTGTTCATTGCTACAATAAAAAAAGGTCTCAAATCACTGTCAAAATGCTTGAAGATCTGCTCAGTAGCCAATCTCACTTCAATGCTACAATGATTTACAGGTCTGAACAATAGCCAGTCTCAATTCATTGCTACAAAGGCATGTATAAGGTCTGTACAGTAGCCAGTCTTAATTCATTATCACAGTGGCATTTATAAGGTCTGTGCAGTAGCCAGTCTTAATTCATTATCACAATAACATGTATAAGGTCTGTGCAGTAGCCAGTCTTAATTCATTATCACAGTGGCATGTATAAAGTCTGTACAATAGACCCCCCACTTCTCTAGATTTTATCTTAGAAATGTGTCTGCTAGGCCTCATGATTCTTTAGTGAGTCCCTTAGCAGTTGATCATTTTAGCTTGCGCCTTACACAATTAGGATTGTCTCCCCTTGGAACAACAGCAGTCACTTGCCCTCCCTGTGCCAGTAAACACATGTGGAAGACATAGTGACCGGCAAGCCTATTGAACTTTGTTTCCAACTACTAGGTTCTTTTCAAACAAGGTGTGTGTGTGTGTGTGTGTGTGTGTGCATGCACTTGAAATTTCTGAAATGGATACATCAAACCCATTCATGACTGTCCTAGAGCTGTGTGCATATACACAGACAATTTACTGTTGCTTGTTACTGTACATTTTATGTTTATTTTGTATAATTGTCACTGCATTATTCATTTAGTACTGTTAAGCACTTGGAGGTTGTTCTATTTTGAATGAAAGAATAATTACTTTATAAGTTTCCATTATTATTATTATTATTCTAATGAAGTAATACCTTAATGTGTTTCCATTATTACTATTATTATTCTAAAAAATACCTGACTGTGTAGTATGTTTTATTACTACTATTATTATTCTAATAAAACAATACCTTAATGTGTGGTATGATTCTAAGCAGCCGCACCATGATAAGAATGTTGATTATCCGAAGGACATTCCACATTGTACTGATGCTATCTGCACCCGTTCTGCAAAGAACAGGATATAATTATTTTTCCCACAGTTTAAACTGACTGTAGCAGTCTATAATATTGTTTAAGTCAAACATTTCACTGGATATAACTTAATAATATCACAGTAAAGATTTGCAATGATGTATTATAATAGCATACAAAAAAAAACATGTGCCAAAGGTATACATTATTTTTTAGTAAAATAAATAATAAATAATCATCATCTGATCATTTCAGTATACATACAGTGAGTTGTCGACTTATGACTGCAATTGGTTCTGAGAGACTACAATTTATTACCCTGTCGGACTACCCTTTATTACCCAGTCAGACTACCCTTTAATACCCCATCAGACTACCCTTTATAACCCTGTCAAACCTTTATTACCCTGTCAGACTACCCTTTATTTTATACCATTTTTCTACACATCTTACAAATGCACTGCCAGATATACAGTACATGCTCGTGGTCGGATCGCAGGTAAAGTCAATCAGTCATATAGGTCATAAGTTGACCTCTGGCTGTACATAAAATAAATTTTTGGTGCTCTGAAAATATTTTAAAAATATTACAAGTAAATATATATATATATATATATATATATCACTTCATGTCATAAACAAATTCCGATAGTGAACAAGTCTGTTTTTGTAATTTATATAAATTTAGTAAGTGATTGATTGTATTCTACCATTTATATGAAATTTAATAAGATACAGGCTGGTAAAATTACTTGAGGGCTGGATGAATTTTGTTACCAGCCTGACTGACTGGTTGGAAAACTCACGAGTTTAAGAGACATAAAATCATGAGATAATTCCATTTTTAACTCCCCCATGCACAAATCACTGGTACTCACTCTTGATCAAAGAAAGGAACACCAAACTTTATGGCAGAAAATGTTTCTCCTACCTGAAAATAAGCAAAACTAAGCTTAAATTCTCTAAGCATAACTTATTTAATTATATGTGATGCTGCATGGCAAACCCGGCTAAAGACGCTAAAATTAATTTTGCTCTACAGCCATTTGTAGTCATAAATCCTCTTTGACTGTCCACGGGGTACTTTAAAAAAAAGTATCGTGAAAAAAATATCTGTCTTAAATTAAAATGTTTTTTTTAAAATAAACAGGAGATTACAAAAAACCCACTTTTGAATTTTTTTCACTTTAGCTGGGTTTTGACATGCAGCGTCAAATATGTTCTAAAAACATTGCAATCTACTTGATTTCTGAATATTTCCTAAATGAGAAAAATATCCTTGATACATTGAACCTGTGTTTATCCAAAATCCCAGTAGTCCAAATATCCATTTTCATGTGCTTTCGCATTGTTAGCTATGGAGTGAATTTCTTTATGATGTCTCACTTTAGTTCCTTAATACAAACATGCAAAAGTTTTTAAACGAGATACACTGCTACTACTACTACCAATAATAAAAAGACTTAACATGCTTAATCTTATTTTAATGCTAAGCTCTATACAAAATATACAAGGTCTTTATGCAAACGTGCTTCAACACTTAACAAGGCTAAATGGCTCCACTTGCAAATGACAATATACAACAAATAACTGTACTTATAAGAAGGAAGCATAAACTAAATGAATTTACAAATGCATGTTTTGACTAAGCAATGAGCCAAATGAACAGATGAAAAGTCGAGTCTTGAAGTTCTATTGAAAATGACCAGGGTCTCTTTGTTGCTCAGCCTGAAAAGCAGCAAATTTAAGATAGACATGCAAGCACATGAACTTGTATGTTTCATACATTTTTTTCCATGTTGAACGAGTGCAAGGGTCTAGTAGCAGAGTGTGCATATATATCACATATCTATTAAGGGCTGGAACCAAGAGTAAATCATAACAAAGAGAAGACATCTTGTAATCTACTGTTAACAGGTGGCCAGTGAACAATCTTAACTGCAATGTTTTCAGCCTTTTGCAGCTTCTTCACAGATCAAAAGCAAATAATAATGTAGAAATTCAGAATAATCAAGTTGAAAGAGTGCTTGATCATGCAAGATTTTATTTAACGTTAGTCATGAGGAACCTTTGAACAGAGCTGATTCCACTAAGGTCTAAATGTGCTGCTCCATAAGTATTCAGAACTTTTTGGGAGAGAGAGAGCTGTCAAAAAGTACACCCAGATTTCTATGTGAATGACTTTAAAAATCAACATCATTCATGTTAAAACAAAGAGCTGTCAAAAGGTACACCCAGACTTTTAAACCCAGCATTGACTTGTAAAGCAATGAGCTGTCAAAAGTACATCCAAACTATTAAAAACAACATCAATTTGTTACAACAAAGAGCTGTCATAAAGTACACTAAAATTTATAAAAACAACACTATTTATTTCAAGCAAAGATACAACACCATCCTGTTAAAGCAAACAGCTGTCAAAAACTACACCCAGATCTGTAAAAATAACACTATCTTACTAAAGCAAAGACACAACACTGTCTTGTTCGAGCAAAGTTATAATACTGTTTTGTTCAAAGACACAACACCATCTTGTTCAAGGAAAGACACAACACTGTTTTGTTCAAGCAAAGACCAACAAAATCTTGTTAAATAAAAGACACAATGAACATACTTTCTTTATTTCTTAATTTCATCCGACATTAGTGATGGTATTATAAATAGCTAAAGCCCTTTTCTGGACCTATGATGTTATATTTAATTAATGAAAATTAATGTTCTTCGTGGCACATTATGTAGGGGTAACTGTGTGATTTATTTCTGTGCATTCTGTTTTATATATCAGAGAGTGGTAATTACTATAAGGGCAATGGTGTTCTAATTATCAAAACTATTATTTTCATCAAACTATCATTGTTGTTTATGTTATAGTGTAAAGTGAACAAACAGGACAGCCACTGTGCCTTCAAGTAAGAAAAAATCTTGTGATACGCACAACAAGTGCCAGCGTGATGATGGCATCAAAAACGTTGCCCTTGTCAAAGACATAGCGATGCCAACCCATGGCCCACACCTTCACCAGTTGCTCCCCAGTGTAGTACATAGCAAAGGCAAAATTACAAATCTGAAACATTATTAAAAATATTCAGTCAATTATGTTCTTTTTACATGTCTGCAATATTAATAAACATATTCAGTCAATGAAGGTTTTACACAAATTAAATAATCTGTAACATTATTAAACATATAAAGCTAATTATGTTTTTTACATGTCTGCAGTATTATTAAATATATTCAGTCAGGATTTTACACAGTTTTACGCGTGTGCATGCATGTGTGCGTGCGTGTGTGTGTGTGTGAATGTATGTGCAACATTATTAAACATATCAGTCAAATAGGATTCATACAAAATTAAATGTCTGTAACATTATTACACAGATTCAGTCAATTAATGTTTACACAAAGTTATATATCTGATCATTAATAAACTTACTGTTAGTTAGGGCTATATACAGAGATACAAATCTGTAACATTATTAAACATATTAAGTCAATTAATGTTTACACACAGTTATATATCTGATCATTAATAAACTTACTGTCAGTTAGGGCTAATTGTAATTGTAATAATGATAACAGAGAGAAGTAAATAATACAATCTTACAGTAATAATGATAACACTGAGAAATAAACAATTAACAAAGTTATAAGTTATCTGATCATTAATAAACTTACTGTCAGTTAGGGCTATATACAGAGATACAAATATCTAACATTATTAAACATATTCAGTCAATTAATGTTTACACAAAGTTATATATCTGATCATTAATAAACTTACTGTCAGTTAGGGCTATATACAGAGATACAAATCTGTAACATTACTAAACATTGTTCGGTCAATTAGGGCTGTACACAGAGATACAAATTTGTAACATTATTAGACATATTCAGTTAGTTAAGTTTTACAATAAAACAAGGAGGCCAGGTACAGCACACAACAAAAGCAAATGAAGAAGCCAAACACAAGAGGTGAACTTTGATATGGTGAGGCCAATACAATAATTATGTACTTCTATAACTTTGATATGGTGAGGCCAATACAATAATTAGGTACTTCTATAACTTTGATATGGTGAGGCCAATACAATAATTAGGTACTTCTATAACTTTGATATGGTGAGGCCAATACAATAATTATGTACTTCTATAATTCATCTCACCCTCAAGTCCGAATTGTTGTTATCAAATGATTCATCAAACTGTATCACCAGCTCAACCTAAAAGACAAAAATTCAAGATTATCCAAAAGTAAACACCACTAAAATTCATAAATAAATTATCATAAATTATCAGAATAGTGGATTAAAATTATTTAACTGAGAAGCTGACATATTTCCGATGAAGATAACCTTAGTGAAAAGTATTTGTGAAAGTGCATTTAGTTTTCAAACCAAGACTTTGTTTTACAAGTAAGAATTTGCACACGTGTGTGCATGCTATTTTATCCATTTCAAATTAATCTAATTTATATAACTGAAACTAATACAAAGAGTTTATAGATTCACTTTTTGGACGGGTATGATGTTCTGTAGAGAAGCTAATAACGTTTACTTGCTCTTGACATTTCGAAAACAATGCAAAAACTAAAAAAGTAATAAACATCCATAACAATAATGTTCTAAATTTAAAATCTCATTAATGATAATAAACTGTAAATACTCAATTTTATTTGCTCTTTTACTTGAATGCAATTTTATTTCCTGTTATTCCTGAACTCATAGAAACAATTATGAAAACTAAGTAATAAAATAATAATAAGATTGAGAAGTAAATAATACAAACTTAAAGTAATAATGATAACAGTGAGAAGTAAATAATACAATCTTACAGTAATAATGATAACACTGAGAAATAAACAATACAAACTTACAGTAATAATGATAACATTGATAACTAAATAATACAAATTACAGTAATAATGATAACACTGATAACTAAATAATACAAATTACAGTAATAATGATAACACTGATAACTAAATAATACAAATTACAGTAATAATGATAACACTAATAACGAAATAATACAAACTTACAGTAATAATGATAACAATGAGAAGTAAATAATAACTTACAGTAATAACGATAACATTGCAGAAGGCAACAAAGATGCCAAAGTAGGAAAAATAATGATGGACAAATACTTTTTGGACTTGACGGAGCCGTGGTTGCTGAAACCATCTAACTTCTACATCCTGTAAAAGGATAATAACATAGTTTTGTTAAATAAATGCTCTATAAGTATTATTATAAACTATATTATAAATATCTCTGCCGGTAAACATGTACAGGCACTTCTCACTTAATGACTGACTTCAAATACAACTACTAGGTTGTTAAGTGAATTGGTCGATAAGCGAGGAGCTTATATGTAGTCTTAGGAGATTGTGAACACTTCATGTAGTGAAAACTGACCGACTGTGAGAATGAGACTAAGACTGAGAAAGGCAATTCCCCAGAGTTTATATGTAGTCTTGGAGATTGCGAACACTTCGTGTAGTGAATACTGACTGACAGCAAGAATGAGACTAAGACTGAGAAAGGCAATTCCCCACACTAGAGAGCTGGTCATAAGTCCAAGCAGTTGTTAAGTGAGGAGTGCTTGTACTTATGTATGTCTGTGTATGTTAATATATGTATGGTTGGTGAATTGTCAGTCAGTTATAGCCTGAATGGAAACTATAACAAGGATGGATTATAAGACATTTTTATTTCCTCAAGAGTATGTCTATGAAATATATTTATTTTAGTCTCTGAACATTTAATGGATATATATAATACAGTTATCAGCTACCAGTGTTTTCTCTCATGAGAAGCAGGTTGTATTCTATATTGTTTTGCAGGTGATTTGCTAATGAACTAGGTCATTTTCAACTAACTAATCACCTCCTATTTGCTATTATTCCATAGTATGCTTTTCTTGTTGTATGATGGAAAAAGGAATTTTTCAAGAATATTTACCAGATAATCATACTTATAATCATACCTTTCAAGCCTCTCTGTTTTTTCAATCCATGCCTTGAACATGGGGTATGGAGTGACTAGTAAATGACAGACACAGACGGGACAATAGAAAAGAGAGACAGACATAGGACAAAGGAAAAGTGAGACAGACATGGGACAAAAGAAAAGAGAGACAGACATAGGACAAAGGAAAAGTGAGACAGACATAGGACAAAGGAAAAGTGAGACAGACATGGGACAAAAGAAAAGAGAGACAGACATAGGACAAAAGAAAAGAGAGACAGACATGGGACAAAAGAAAAGAGAGACAGACATAGGACAAAAGGAAAAGTGAGAAAGACAGAGCGCACAATGTCAATCAAGAAGTATATACAAAAATTATACATAATGCCTCTAAAAATGTTTCTAAAATCAGAAACACAGGTACATAGAGCTCTATATACAAAATCACACATACAATTTTGATACACAAAATCATACACCACATCTATATACAAAATCACACTCACCACCTTGAAATGAAAAAATCACAAACACCACCTTGAAATTAAAATATGCACACCACCTCTATATACAAATCACATACCACCTCTATTTACAAAATCACACACTCCACCCCTATGTATAAAATCACAAACACACCAAATCACAACATTTCAATATACAAAATCACACACACACACTGTGACGATGTGTGACAAATTCTGTGTCATAGCCTCGTGACCCAATTGCGCGTTTCAAAATTAAAATTTTGAACGGACCTTTGTTGAAATTCACCCGTGATGCATCAGTATCTAGAGGCTTCTAGCAAGGTCGGATTGTTGCATAACTTTAGGCCAGTGTCCAGCACCTTCGAGATCAACAACATACCACGTGAACGGTCACGTGATGCGTTCAATGCAGTTTCATAAAATACGATCGTAAGGCGCAAATTCCCTCACTCACTCCCAGACCGGCAGACATACAAGGCAGCTTTACCATAGCTCCGTCCCGCCGCCATACCAGAGTCGTAAGAGAGTCGAAGATGAACCCGCGCTAGAACAGTAAATCTACTTTTAAGAGGTAACAATAACACGTCTACTTCTTACAGTATCTATTGCATTTATTGATTGTATTTTGTAATTGAATTGACGTATGTATTTTGTGCAGCTTAGCGCTATTTTAGCCAAAGCACGTGTTTCGATGTAAAGGGACAAATCTAAAAGTTATTGTATATAAATTATTGTAACTTTTCTTATCTTTAATTTATATAAATCTTAAATTCACTAGTGCCGCCAGTATGTCTGTGCACGTGGCGAATTCTTCTTTGTAATTCAAATTGTTCTTGCATATAATTTTTCGTGTAAAATTGTAAAGCATTCATGCTTCATTTTGAATTAATCCTTTGTGTGAATTCTAATTTTTAATGCTGTAAATATTTGAGAATTCATACGTTCGTGTAACGTTATATGTAACACACACGTGAACCACAATGTACATTTAAATATAACTATATTTGAATTGTAAACGACACGATAGTCAAAGATTCTAAATTCAGAACCTTAAACAAAGAAACATGTGCTTGGGTTTTGCGAATATAGACGCAAATAGTTACAGAGCCCAAATCCTTTGTTTCAGCCGGGTTCTTCTTACGTTACTCCTCTCTACCTTCGTACTTCTTGAGTCGTACACCGACTCGGGTGTCTTCATGACCCATACGTGAACTATGCAGAAGTACCTCGTGTTAACTACGGTTAACGATTCGTCGCAAGTACATTAGCGATGCAGTAATTGAGTGGACGATTGACTGTTATGCTATGCAGTACTGACGATGAGCCAAAGTGATGTGGACCAGTTCTAACCAGTTGAACCCCACGTGCGACCAAAAGTGTAGTTAAGTATATCTACTGTGGTCCAGAATCAAGTGACTATTTGGCAAGAAAATTCTCGTTAAGACTTTTAACAAAGACGGTAAAATGAGAGAACAACGCTGTGTAGAATTAAGACGTCGTGATCGTAATTAATCGTTGCTGTTAATTGTTAAACTTATTAAATCTATTTCATTTTGTTAAGAACCTCTTTTTGTAGTAATTTGTATGCATATAGACCAAAAGATGGGATTGGATGGGGGCTGTCTGAGCTAAACGAATGACGTAATGAATGCATATGAATCTAAGAGAGTTTTTAACGATTTCCAATCTAGCTAATGTACGCAAATTATCAGTTTCGTAAATCTGTGATCTAGACTACAAAGATGCATTTTTAATTTAGTCGAATGATGATTTGAGCAACCAGTCTGTTTAGGTTAAACGAGAAGGAATTAATTTAAATAGTAAATTAAAGTTCTATAATTTCCTAAGCAGGGTCTTTAAATAAATACTGGAAACGTAACAAGTGGTGCCTCGTCATGGGATTGATATGTATTAAATTGTAACATTTTTTATACATAGGGCGTATCATATCTTTAGGAAACGAACATCTGAGAATTGCCAATATTCTATTGATTCAGGATTGTTGAAATATTTATCTTGCTTTTGTTGTGACATGTGCATGTATTCTTTTGCAGAGTAGCGTGCATGTTAGTTAATATATGTTTAAGCGTAGTTAAGCATTATGTTAGCTATTGATGATTTATTTAGTATTGTGTTACTGGATACTTCATTGTAAGAGGTCGACGTGTTATACCGCCAGCTAGGAGAGTTATCGGTAGTAACAGACTTCGGACTATTATATTTAGGGTGCTAAGTATAATGTGTAATGTTGTATGGTTGGAGCCGTGACATTACGAAAGCCTTGGAGACAACAGATTGTAGCCAAGCAGGTGAACGTGTAACCAACGCGTAATTTATTTCAGAAGGTGTTCTGAATAAATTCAATAATTTTTGTAAGGTCGTAGCCTAAAAGTTATTGTGGGATAAAAGCGGAGTTTTATCGCCTACGGTTAGATACACAATCACGAGAGATATTTATTGTAGCCAGACGCGCTAAATAAATAAGATGGACACTTCGGATCTCGAACAGGTTATTGCGGATCTGAGAGAGATAGGTTCCTTGATCGGATTCCGAACGGAAGACGAGTTAATGAACTTCGTTAGAACTGAACTAGACAGGGAAAAGAGGAGAGAGGAACACGAACGGGAAGAGGAAAGGTTAGAGATAGAACATGATCACATTATGTCTTTGATACATCTAGGGATCAACTATCGGAAGAACAGTGTAGGGAGCTTACAGCTCATGGAGATTCTAAAACGCGAACAGAAGATAGGCATATCACTAAGATACGAAAGTGAACAGCTACGTAATTCTGCCCTACTCGCACTCAATGAAAAGGAAATAGAACACAGGGAAGAAAAGATATCTTCATTAAGCTCACGTGTAAAACTTACGGAAGCGCAGTTGTGTGATAAAGATTTCCGATTCAAAGGGGAAGGGGAGGCTGAAATACGAGACCTAACGTTCGAAATTAGAAAGTTGAAGAAAGAGAGGCAAGTGCTTATTGAAAGGAAAGAAAGTCTAGAATTAGAATGGTTGTGGACAGAAATCGAAACAGAGTCTAAAATTGTTGGGAAAGACAACGGTACTGTTGACAAATTACGACAGGAAGGTCAGGCCGTGAACTTTGACTTGCCGAGGTCAAACACCGCGAGCGTGGAGACTGACACACAGAAATTAGTCGCGCTACCGAACACAGCAGACAAAGTAGACAGTTTGATTGAAAACAAAAACAAATGTTTTGACAAAACCATTACAGTTCAACATGCTAACCAGTTTACAGAAACAGTTAGCGCACCAAAGCTTGATCTTGAAACAGAGACAAGAAAAGACACTGTTGTTAAGGACTTAATAACACGTGTAGAATTTGGACAAACACATACACCGCCGTGTACGTGTGACACCTTGTTTGACGGACTGAATGCGCATGATAAGATAGAGACAGATTCTATCGGTTGTGTACCGTTAAAGTGTGATGAAACTTCTAGCAACACAGTGACTGATTTTTCTGACAGGACAAATATGCATGAGAAGATAGAAACGAGTTCTATCAGTTGTGTATTGTTGAAGGGCAGTGACACATCGACTGAGTTTACTGACCGAACTGTTAGTTTAAGAGAGAGTCATGAAAATGTGCTCGCTACGAAGACTGAGACTGACATCGGTAGATCTCGATCTCCGATGATTGACGTGAGTCATGACGTAATTTTGGAACACAAGATTATTGCGTTATGCAAGGTTTCGAGTGCTAACACATTGACAGCCAGGGAAACAGAAGTATTTGATCCAGATGACAGTATAGGTAGCATTACAGACGGAGACAATGTGCCTATGATAAATTCATTTACTTCAGAGGACATGACAGTTGTCAGAGCTGAGACAGAGTTCTTTTCCAAACGTGACATGGAAGAAGATATGGTCGGAAACTGTACAGGGACGAAATCTAGTATTTCTAACATAGAGATATTAGGGACGGTCGACGATAACAATGCATGTGTACTGACGTGTATGCACGCAGTTGTCGGAGACATGGCAGAACTGTCTGCAGATAAATCACTTAACGGAATTAGTGACGTAGACAGAAGCCACGGTACAGGGACTACCTTTATTGACTCACCTGTTGAGATAAAGGAATGTCACGAGTACGTACCAAAAACTGAGACAAGTGGAAGTAAGGAGGAGGGGGTTTCATTAACTGATATGTTCTTTGATTCACTGACGATTAGTACGGAGTGTGATCCTGAGTTGATCAAAGACACAGTACAAATGAGTGACAGAACTAGATTGATAGATAATGAAAACCGGAGTGACGGACTGATAACCAGAGTAGGTGGGGCATCAGGGCTGTTACTGACATCAGATGCAGAAACTTATGATAGAGGAAACAGTGGGAGTGTAGCCTACAACACACAGAGAATAGACATGGTGATGTTATTCAGTGTATTAGAGACAGGTAACATTCACTGCCAGTTAGTGACTGAGACTGACAGAATTTCCATCATAGATTCTGACGACCTGATGAGAAGACATATTGAATTAACTGAGTCAGTGGAGACAGGCTATGTTAGTTCAATAAACGGTATGGTCCAGGGGAGACAATCAGTAACTCTTGGAGAGTTTAAGACAGAACCCTTGTTCATACAACCACGGGAATCTGACTTGCTAGCGAGTGAGTCTGACCACACAGTGACTAGAGAATACTCGAGTGGAGAGTTAGACAATTCTAGAGTCACAAAAGAGACACAGACTTATGTTGTCAAGGAGAGAGACAAATTGACAGACATAACAGTCGAACACCTAGTTGTGAATGGGTTAAAACAGAAAACAACTAGTGGGATGAGGTATTTCACTTCAGTCTATGATAAGATCGGGAGAACGGAACCTCCAGATTTAGCGGGGAAGCTAATGTTGCAATTCAGGTACTTCAGAGAGACTGGTAGCCACGACAGAGCACATTTGCGAACCTATGACGT
Organism: Sinotaia quadrata; assembly: GCA_028829895.1. Lineage (NCBI taxonomy): Eukaryota > Metazoa > Mollusca > Gastropoda > Architaenioglossa > Viviparidae > Sinotaia > Sinotaia quadrata. Next base: position 7,341,791 of record CM054181.1, on the reverse strand, counting down.
TAGACTTGATGCGAAATGGACCCATAGTAGATCTGACGCCATTCCGACAAAAGACGTTGAGTGCATGCGAACTAGGGACGTTCAATGTGTAGAAAATGACGTAACTACAGATGCGCGAAACACCAAGAGAGCAAATTTCCATTTGCGTGAGTTCAGTGACAAGGCTAAGAGCGATAGATTTGAAATTCAGACATCGCAGAGTCAAGGCCACAGTGACACTGACATGATACGAAACGTATCGAGAAGTTTGAAACTGTTAGACAGGGTAGAGGACAGTCATGCAGAAACTGACACTACCAGAAACATTTTAAACTTGACAAGTACTTTGGAGAGATTTGAAAGAGATAAAACACTTCGAGGACGTACTTACCGGACAAGAAATGAAAGGTCTAAATTTGACATTGCACCTCACAGTGACATTCTGACGAACAGAGTAAGAAAGAAAGAATGCAGTTGTCATGCCATAGACATGTTGACACACATGGGCGACGACGTGTATTGGGGTTGGGACAGAACTACGAAGATTGTGCTAGGCAGGATAGTGCAGCAGTAGAAATAATGATTTGACACTTTCTTTGAATTTTCATTATCTTCTTGTTGTACCGTAGTTGGTGGTTGTTATTGTAAATATGTTGGACATTTCATAAAAACTTGGGACAAGCTATGACACTGATTGAATTGTGTTAGTGTTGTAACTCTGAATATGACAGGTAGACTGATAGATGGTTCATTGAGTTGGTAATTCACAAACTCTGATATTTGGTTGATACAGGAAATCAATATCTGGAACTTTTCATAACCTGCATATTGATAGTGTTGTTCATTGGAAGTCAATTTTTTGATCACACTATTGTTGGATACGTATTCAGTGGAATTGGTTGATGTTGGATTTCTATTCTGAATAATCTGATTAGATCGAACTAGGTTGTGTGTGAACTATTGATTATTGGGACAGATAGTGAGAATTTCAGAACATGTTATTCCATTGGATGGATGTCTATTAAATTAGACTGGACCTTTTCTTAAATCATTTTATTTGATTTTTTTTTTCTTAAATCATTTTTCTCTGATTTCTGAAGTGAGAAATATTGTATGAGAGTGCCGTTAATCTAGAGTTGATTTCCCTGCCGCGTTACATTATTTCTGGTTAAGATGAAATTTTTTAATTGTAAATTTTTTCTTCATTTGCACTTCTACATTTTATAACACATAATTTGTAGGAGGCATTTATCTTTTGGTAAGATAAACGCCTCAAAAGCAAGGGGGTGTGACGATGTGTGACAAATTCTGTGTCATAGCCTCGTGACCCAATTGCGCGTTTCAAAATTAAAATTTTGAACGGACCTTTGTTGAAATTCACCCGTGATGCATCAGTATCTAGAGGCTTCTAGCAAGGTCGGATTGTTGCATAACTTTAGGCCAGTGTCCAGCACCTTCGAGATCAACAACATACCACGTGAACGGTCACGTGATGCGTTCAATGCAGTTTCATAAAATACGATCGTAAGGCGCAAATTCCCTCACTCACTCCCAGACCGGCAGACATACAAGGCAGCTTTACCATAGCTCCGTCCCGCCGCCATACCAGAGTCGTAAGAGAGTCGAAGATGAACCCGCGCTAGAACAGTAAATCTACTTTTAAGAGGTAACAATAACACGTCTACTTCTTACAGTATCTATTGCATTTATTGATTGTATTTTGTAATTGAATTGACGTATGTATTTTGTGCAGCTTAGCGCTATTTTAGCCAAAGCACGTGTTTCGATGTAAAGGGACAAATCTAAAAGTTATTGTATATAAATTATTGTAACTTTTCTTATCTTTAATTTATATAAATCTTAAATTCACTAGTGCCGCCAGTATGTCTGTGCACGTGGCGAATTCTTCTTTGTAATTCAAATTGTTCTTGCATATAATTTTTCGTGTAAAATTGTAAAGCATTCATGCTTCATTTTGAATTAATCCTTTGTGTGAATTCTAATTTTTAATGCTGTAAATATTTGAGAATTCATACGTTCGTGTAACGTTATATGTAACACACACGTGAACCACAATGTACATTTAAATATAACTATATTTGAATTGTAAACGACACGATAGTCAAAGATTCTAAATTCAGAACCTTAAACAAAGAAACATGTGCTTGGGTTTTGCGAATATAGACGCAAATAGTTACAGAGCCCAAATCCTTTGTTTCAGCCGGGTTCTTCTTACGTTACTCCTCTCTACCTTCGTACTTCTTGAGTCGTACACCGACTCGGGTGTCTTCATGACCCATACGTGAACTATGCAGAAGTACCTCGTGTTAACTACGGTTAACGATTCGTCGCAAGTACATTAGCGATGCAGTAATTGAGTGGACGATTGACTGTTATGCTATGCAGTACTGACGATGAGCCAAAGTGATGTGGACCAGTTCTAACCAGTTGAACCCCACGTGCGACCAAAAGTGTAGTTAAGTATATCTACTGTGGTCCAGAATCAAGTGACTATTTGGCAAGAAAATTCTCGTTAAGACTTTTAACAAAGACGGTAAAATGAGAGAACAACGCTGTGTAGAATTAAGACGTCGTGATCGTAATTAATCGTTGCTGTTAATTGTTAAACTTATTAAATCTATTTCATTTTGTTAAGAACCTCTTTTTGTAGTAATTTGTATGCATATAGACCAAAAGATGGGATTGGATGGGGGCTGTCTGAGCTAAACGAATGACGTAATGAATGCATATGAATCTAAGAGAGTTTTTAACGATTTCCAATCTAGCTAATGTACGCAAATTATCAGTTTCGTAAATCTGTGATCTAGACTACAAAGATGCATTTTTAATTTAGTCGAATGATGATTTGAGCAACCAGTCTGTTTAGGTTAAACGAGAAGGAATTAATTTAAATAGTAAATTAAAGTTCTATAATTTCCTAAGCAGGGTCTTTAAATAAATACTGGAAACGTAACACACACACACACACACACACACACACACACACACACACACACACACACACACACACACACACACACACACACACACACACACACACACACACACACACATACAATATACAAAATCACACACCACTTCACACACATACAATATACAAAATCACACACCACACAATAAACTCACATACCTTGATATACAAAATCACAAACACCACCTCGATATACAAAATCACTCTCTTACACACACACACACACACATACACAACACCCTGATATACAAAATCACACCACCACCACCCTCAATATATAAAATCACTTACACCATCTCAATATGAAAATCTCACACACCTTGATACACAAATCACACACACACTACCTTGATATAAAAAAATCACATACACACACCCCCACTATATATAAAATCACACACCACCCACCCTGATATACAAAATTACATACACTGCCTCAATATACAAAATCATATGCAACATCTCTATAAACAAAACAATACACTACACCCTGGTATATAAAATCACACAAAACAATGCACAGCTCGCAACACCTTGGTATATAAAATCACATAGAACAATGAACAGCTCACAACTTTTGTGGCAAGTTCAAAGGGACAATCTCATACACATAAATACCTTCTGTGGTTTAGTGTCTCTATCTAGTTCCATAAACAATTCCTGAAAATCTTTGGCACTATGCACTGTCTTGAGGTCTGTTTGCAGGTTCTGTGAAGAAATATTACTTAATTTAATATTAACTTAACTTACAGCATGCAAGATGTTGAGATGCAAAAGTTCTAACAATATACTCTGCCCTCCACACATAATTTTTAAATCATTAGACACTGGCTAATAATTTTTTTAAAAATAGCTTTAAGTTAGAAATTTTATTAGCCACTATCCTCAGTTTCATGATAAATGGAATCCAAAACTCTATGAACATAAATAAGTGAGGGAAAAGCAACCAATTAAAATAAACAAACATATTTCTTATGTTAATATAGGTATATTTATTGTACTTTGTAATCTTGTCTTCTGAAAGCTTGAACAATCCCTTACTGACTTAATTTATGCTAAGGGGAAGATTGTTGCTCATATCATTTTAGTAAGTGAGATATGAACATCATTATATAAATGAACTTTTTAGAAGTAGTATTAATATGTGCTATGTACACACAAACATATGTAAGTGTGCAGAGAGAGAGAGAGAGAGAGAGAGAGAGAGAGAGAGAGAGAGAGAGAGAGAGAGAGAGAGAGAGAGAGAGAGAGAGAGAGAGAGAGAGAGAGAGAGAAAGGACTGTCTCTGTGTATATGTGCATGTGAATATGTAGTTTGTTATTTGTTTCTCTTGAAATGGTAGGAATTTTGTATAATTATAAAACATCAGTAAATAATGATTGCAAGACATTTGTCTGGAAGTTGGCGAATTTGGACTAAACACTACTTCAGGTGCACCATCATATGTATTCATTCTTATATTAATTATTCTTATATTTACATTTTTGTGAGTAAAAAATATGCTGTCAAATTACAATATTCTTTTTAATCCCAATATCCTGATTTTATTCATAATAGTGACATTATGTGGGAGATGGGCAAGATGTTAACACTCTACCACCCTGGACCACCTGCAACCTTAGGCTAATCCACAAAACACACCTGGCCATACATGTTAGAAAGATGGAAGATGGTTAATGTAGAATAGAAGAGTGATAGTTCTGGAAGATAGCTAACTCGAGCCCCCTGATACATACAGCCAGGATAGTAAGTAAATACAGGTGACAGACTACAACATATAAGTGAGTCAGTCACACTAACATGAGTGGTCTATGTATCAAATTCAAATGTATTCAATAAGAAATAAAATAAGACAGCATGGTTACATATAGTGAATAACAAGAGTTACAATTAGAGTTTATAAATGATTATAGTTCATAATCACGACCATGTGGTGTTGTAAGAGAAAGTTCATTTAAGTCCTATGGCACTGTGGTAGTTATTTGGTTCGTTCATATGTGTGAACTATTAAATGAGTTTATAAGAGAACACTAACATTTCTGAGTGAACTCTAAAAGTACTTTGATTAAAATTCAAGTGATCTGATTGAATCTTGACTGAGGCTGTTCAGCTTGTTGGTTTTAAGATCACTTATCTTAGGAGTTGCTTGATATGTTGTCTAGGGTCCCAGTGACATATATATATATTTTGGTTACCACTCACGATATTTCTTCACATAGGTTGCCACTCATGATATTTCTTCACATTAATGACTGTTTTGGTTGCCACTCATACACATGATATTTCTTCACATATGTGACTGTTTTGGTCACCACTCATGCACAGGATATTTCTTCACATAAATAATTGTTTTGGTTGCCACTCAAGATATTTCTTCACATAAATAACTGTTTTGGTTACCACTCGTGATATTTAATTGATATTTAATTAACTTTTAAAAAGCATGAAAATCTTTGATACATATTTCTTTAAGTGTATGTGAATCTAGAATCTAATGCATTGATGTAAGTGTTGGTTAAGTGTACTCCGCAAATACAATAAAATATCTATATGATAAACACAGGAAAAGGCTAAATATTCAGTCTGGTGATGTAAAGTGTCCTCCGTAGATGGAATAAGATACCTATATGATAATACATGAAAAGGCTAAATATTCAGACTGGTGATGTAAAGTGTCCTCCGTAGATAGAATAAACACAATAAGTGGCTAAATATTCAGACTGGTGAAGTAAAGTATGATCTGTAGATAGAATAAGATGTCTTATGATAAATACAGGAAGGCTAAATATTCAGAGTGGTAGTCATCACCTTTAAAACTTTTGATTTGTATAAATGCAAGTGAAAATAAAACAGAGAAGTTTATGCAAAAATACAAAAATGGTATTTCACGTACTTTTAAATCCTAAAGAAGTATGCACGCATGCACAGATGCAAATACTGTTGATTAAAATTACAATTTTTGTTTACAGAAATTAATTTATTTCAAGGCAATAATGCTTACCTCTATAATTGCACTTTTCATGGGCACAGGTAGGGTTGTTTTTTCCACGACCATTTTTACGACACAGCCTCCTACCCCAGAACTGCATGTTTATATGAACACCAATATTTTTATCACACATTTCAGCTTTGACAAGTTATCATTTACAACAAGAACAAAAATCCAAGCACAAAATAATATACATTCACTTACAAATCTTTCTATATTCACATATAAACGGTTCTATATTCACTTATAAAAAGTTCCATATTCACTTATAAATTGTACTATATTCACTTATAAATTGCACTATATTCACTTATAAATTGTACTATATTCACTTATAAATAGTTCCATATTCACTTATAAATTGTACTATATTCACTTATAAATAGTTCCATATTCACTTATAAATTGTACTATATTCACTTATAAATTGTACTATATTCACTTATAAATTGTACTATATTCACTTATAAATTGCACTATATTCACTTATAAATTGTACTATATTCACTTATAAATAGTTCCATATTCACTTATAAATTGTACTATATTCACTTATAAATTGTACTATATTCACTTATAAATAGTTCCATATTCACTTATAAATTGTACTATATTCACTTATAAATAGTTCCATATTCACTTATAAATTGTACTATATTCACTTATAAATAGTTCCATATTCACTTATAAATTGTTCTATATTCACATATAAAAAAGTTCCATATTTTTTATAAACTGTACTATATTCACTTATAAATTGTACTATATTCACTTATAAATTGTTCTATATTCACTTATTTGTTCTATTTACACTTAAAAAAACAGCACTGTCTATTAAGTTTCAAACCACATTAACCTCAAACATTATCACCATGCCTTTAGAATTCTCATTTAACTGTACCAAAACAACATAAAATTAGCATGAAAATGTTTTAAAAAATACTAAATATAACTTTTAACTTTTAATTGTAATAATTATTTCTGAAATAATTAACATTTGCAGACAATAGCCATTTATAGCCATAGCTAACCTTTCAACGACAATCCTTGTGTACCTCATATAATCTCATTGTAGTTAATTAATTAACTTTACTTTTTAAATATTTTGTTGAGTGTACAATCTAGTTTGCATAGTTTTAAAATTTTACTTTATTTCATTTAATGAATTCTGTCATATGGCAATTACTAACTCATTTTACAAGTTATTATTTTAAAAGAAAGCACTTCACAATTTGGTAACATTTAAAAAATTTTTAAGTAAATACTTTAACTTTTAATTTCACACAGCATTTCAGTGTTAACATTATAGAAGATTTTTACTTTTGACAGCCCATACTTTATATCACATATAGACACAAACGGTTGAATTTTTTTCAAAATGCCAATATGATTTTAGACATAAAATAATGTTCTGTAAAGAGTTTAAAGTATGCACTTGACAAGAGCAATATAAGAGATCATTAACATAATGTTAAAATGTTAAAGTTAAAAGATATACTTTTAACCTGAAAGGGAAAATGCTAGAATCATTGGAAAATGTTTCATTAACATAATGTTAAAATGTTAAAGTTAAAAGATATACTTTTAACCTGAAAGGGAAAATGCTAGAATCATTGGGAAATGTTTCATTAACATAATGTTAAAATGTTAAAGTTAAAAGATATACTTTTAACCTGAAAGGGAAAATGCTAGAATCATTGGGAAATGTTTCTCTTTTCCTCTGCAGAACTTCAAATGCTGCTCTTACACCAAGACGTCTTCGATTGAGACTGCTTTGCATGGAATTCTGAAACAAGTAATGAGAGTTTAATATAATAAATAATAATGAAATATAAGCAAAGCTAAACCACAGTGTACAGAACAGGTAATGCAAGTTTTTTGAGCTAATATAAGCAAAGCTAATAACACAGCGTATAAGTTTTTAGAGCTAATTAAACACAAGCAAAGCTAATAACACAGCGTATAAGTTTTTAGAGCTAATTACACAATGAAACCTCTGCATGAACCCCCAAGTGTCTATGCAATGATCCAATTTAGGACTGTTTTTCTATCAACGAATGTGTTTTACTATATTTACAATTCCTAACAGCTGATTTATGACTGCCCCAATTTTTATTTTTATGATTTTATTCAAGTTAAATATAGGTGACTTTTGTGCATATCAGATTATAACTCACACCTTATATTCTGAGTTTTACTGTGTTAGGAACTACAAGCACTTGCACCATTATCACAATTCAACTTACAGCTCAGTGCCTGTTATGGTCAGGGAGCCAGGTTAAAAATAAGAAAATACTTTCACACTTCCTGCCAAGCATATGATGTCAACTGCAATAACACATGCACAACTGCTTTGTGTCTAACAGCTTTAGACTGAAATGAACTATTAGTATAGTACCATATTATTAATTACTGATAAGAATAATATTCACATTTTAACTTTTCAAATTTTGATTTTTACATTTGTAATAATTTACATTTTAAAGTACAGGCAATTACTGTGAAAGTGTTTCGTCTCGAGTATTACTACTTGGAGATTTAATTTGACTTGATGCTATAAACTGCATTACCGTCTATACCATGCAACAAATATTTACTGTATTTTTGCTTTTAAATTTATATTTAACTTATTTTGGAGTCTTTATGACAGAAGCTTAGCAACAACAAGCAACACTACGCTATCTTCTAACTTGCATTGCTTTACTAATTTCCATTTTCTTTGTTGCTTCAACTTATAACTGAGTCACACAAAATTTGGAAGCTTTCTAAATACTCAACCAATGTTCAACTTATTGGTGTATACACAATGATTACAGATTGATCTGAAAATACAAAGGAAGTGGTACTTATGAAAACATATATACTCACCTGAAAATACCCTCGAAATTGGTTGTAGATGACAGCTGTCAACATGTTCATAAAACAGTACAAACCTGCAATCAACAGTCAAAATTACAAAATGCATATAAAATATAATGATGATGACAATAATAATAATAATAACAAATAATTGTGATTAATAAAACTAATGAATATTTAATCTTTTGATTAAGATATTTCACCATTTTGAATTCTTGGCCATAATTTTGCTTTATTATTTTTCCTAATGCTCCAATGATTTTTCTAAAGGACAGAGATATTTATTAGTTTTTATTCTGCTGTACTGATGTACTTTTGTTTCCTGACCATACTGATGTTCTGCTGTATTCTGACTGTACTGGTGTTCTGCTGTATTCTGACCATACTGATGTTCTGTTGTATTCTGACTGTACTGATGTTCTGCTGTATTCTGACTGTACTGATGTTCAGCTGTATTCTGACTGTACTGGGGTTCTGCTGTATTCTGACCATACTGATGTTCAGCTGTATTCTGACTGTACTGGTGTTCTGCTGTATTCTGACCATACTGATGTTCTGTTGTATTCTGACTGTGCTGATGTTCTGCTGTATTCTGACTGTACTGATGTTCAGCTGTATTCTGACTGTACTGGTGGTCTGTTGTATTCTGACTGTACAGATGCTGTTTCCTGACTGTGCTGATGTTCTGTTGTATTCTGACTGTACTGATTGATAACTGATGTTCTGTTGTATTCTGACTGTACCTGGTTTTGATTCCTGACAGTAATGATGTTGTTTCCTGACTGTAATGATTTCTTCCTTTTCTGACTACTAATTTGTTTTCATTTTTCTGTTGTTGACTATGAGTTTTCCCCATTGTTTACTGACTGATATGATTATTTTCAATATTGTTTACTGACCAAAGTTCTGGTAATAAAGGTATTACTTATACTTATAACTCAACAACACCATTAATTTGTTTAACATCAATGCTATATTCATGGTAATAAAGGTATTACTTATACTTACAACTCAACAACAGCTAAAACAATTTCTGTTAACAAAAAGTCAACCCAACATTACATTTATTTATGAATTGACAAGCATGAAGAAAGCAAATGTTTACATGATGAAAGACAGATACCACATGTGTGATTTCTCTTCATTTCAGTGTCAAATAAAAAATAAAGAGATATTGTCATAATCATTTACAACTCAAATGAGTATAACACTGATACCATTATGTTTGTTTAAACTTTCATTTCCGGTGTCAAATAAAAAATAAAGACACTGTCACATTTATTTACAATTCAGTGATAGTCTGAAGAGAACAGACATCCGCAAATGTGATTTGAACAGATAACACAATGAGTAAAATACAGTAACACCATAAAATATAATAACACAAAAAACCTGAACTTACCAATAATAAGAAAAACGATGAAAAATAAAGAAGAAATCCTACTCTGGCTGTAGGCGGGCATTGTGACTGAAAGCCAAAAAATTATTGAAACAATGTATTTTATCGGTAAATGAAGTCTTTTACTACTAATGGTGAGCAAAACCATAATTTAATTTTCAACATTAAAACATAATAAGCATTTTAACACTAAAACATAATAAGCATCATTTAAACACTAAAACATAATAAGCATTTTAACACTAAAACATAATAAGCATCATTTAAACACTAAAACATAATAAGCATTTTAACACTAAAAGATAATAAGCATTTTAACACTAAAACATAATAAGCATTTTAACACTAAAACATAATAAGCATTTTAACACTAAAACATAATAAGCATTTTAACACTAAAACATAATAAGCATTTTAACACTAAAACATAATAAGCATTTTAACACTAAAACATAATAAGCATTTTAACACTAAAACATAATAAGCATTTTAACACTAAAACATAATAAGCGTTTTGTGCAGATGCTCACTACTTCTGGCTTCATATTAAAAAAAAAATTCATACATACAATTACATGAGTTTAGAATTTTACACAAACCCACTAATAGTCTGTTGTAAATGGAGAGGGGGGAAAAGAGAGAGGGAGGAAGGAAGGTAAAGAAAATGAACAGAGTGAAGGAGATGGGAGAAATAAAGGAGAAAGAGATGATAGAAATAAGGAGACAGAGGCAATAGAAATAGGGAGAAAGAGGCGATAGAAATAAGGAGACAGAGATGGAAAAAATAGGGAGAGATGAGAGAAGTAGAAAGAGACATAGCAACGGAAATGGGAGATAGAAATTGAAAAAATAGGGAAAAAATAGGGAGAGATGAGAGAAGTAGAGAGAGACAGAGGCATGAGAAATGGGAGATAGAAATGAAAAAAATAGGGAGAGAGGAGAGTAGGGAGACAGAGGTAAGAGAAATAGGAGAGAGAGATGGAAAAATAGGAAGAGAAGTAGAGAGACAAGAGATGGGGGAAGTAGAGAGCCAAGAGATGGGGGAAGTAGAGAGCCAGAGAAAGACGGGGGTTTCACAAACAATTTAAAGATCTCAAAAAGTCTATTTTTATTGTTCAATAAGGCATTATTACATTTACAGAAAGAATAAACATAATGCAATGGTTAAACATATAATAAATATATCAATAACTTTGGTTTAAAGTGTGTCTTAAGTAAATACTGTGGTAAAACACTGAAGTCTGTCTTAGGTAATTACTGAAGTCAGTTTTAGGTAAATACTGAAGTAAAACATTAAAGTCTGTCTTAGGTAATTACTAAGTCAGTTTTAGGTAAATACTGAAGTAAAACATTGAAGTCTGTCTTAGGTAATTACTGAAGTCAGTTTTAGGTAAATACTGAAGTAAAACATTGAAGTCTGTCTTAGGTAATTACTGAAGTCAGTTTTAGGTAAATACTTAAGTAAGACATTGAAGTCTGTCTTAGGGTAAATACTGAAGTAAAACATTTAAGTCTGTCTTAGGTAATTACTGAAGTCAATTTTAGGTAAATACTGAAGTAAAACATTTAAGTCTGTCTTAGGTAATTACTGAAGTCAGTTTTAGGTAATTACTGAAGTCAGTTTTAGGTAAATACTGAAGTAAAACATTTAAGTCTGTCTTAGGTAATTACTGAAGTCAGTTTTAGGTAAATACTGAAGTAAAACATTTAAGTCTGTCTTAGATAAATACTACAGTAAATAACTGAATTCTGTCTAAGGTAAATACTGCAGTAAAGCACTGAAAGTTGTCTTAGGTGTAAGTACTGAAGTAAACATTGAAATCTGTCTGAGCTACACACAGAAGTTAAACACTGTATGTCTTAGATGAATACTCGAGTAAAACATTGAAAAGTGTCTTAGGTAAATACTGAAGTAAAACATTCAAGTCTATTGGAACTGTCATCAATAGTCAAATGAAATGAATCTTGCATAATGACATGAATAATGAAAATACTCATGTGAAAAGTGAATTACTATCAGGATTGTTGGAAGTTGTCAACAACACCAAGAGACTCATAAAGGAATCCAGCAAGGATGCAAAATATCTCTTTCCCTCAGAGTTACCAAGCTGAAAATCAAAATCAAAATCAGTGCTTTAATCAAGCATATTTTCATACCCATATTATTATTGTCATCTGGAACAAACTATGAGAAATATATCACAACAGCTACATTTATTAGCTTATGCATAAACCAATATTTGCAATGCTATCTCTAAAACAAAGTCATAAACATATTTGTGAGAACATGCACTTATACTTTCACACACTTGAAATCCATAACAATTTATCTATAGTTCTACTCACACCTACAATTAATAATTAGTCATCTATGATTCTCATTTCAAAATGCGCTATCCTAACATATACAAACATTTAATTGGCTACCATTAATATCAATCTAGCTAAACATCAAAATGTTCATCCACTTTCTATGAAGCTATGGACAACATACAAAAATACAGTAATTTTCAAAACACACTTTTAAACAATACTATTCACCAAATATCAAATACAAAACCACTCACACCATACATCAAATCCCCCTCTCTCTCTCTCTCTCTCTCACACACACAAACACACACACGCACACACACAATTTAACTATGCATAAAAATGGCAACATGTGTCACATTTCAATTTACAAATATAAGGGCTTTATTCTGTGTTCCTGCAAGCACTAATCCACCACTGCACAAGCAAATCCCACTCAGTACTCACCCATATCACTGAGAAATAAGTGAATGAGAGATCAAATGACACACAGACTGGCACTGAGGAATAAGTGAGTGAGAGATCAAATGACACACAGACTGGCACTGAGGAATAAGTGAGTGAGAGATCAAATGACACACAGACTGGTACTGAGGAATAAGTGAGTGAGAGATCAAATGACACACAGACTGGCACTGAGGAATAAGTGAGTGAGAGATCAAATGACACACAGACTGGTACTGAGGAATAAGACTATCTAGCAAATGAGTGAGAGGTCAAATGACACATAGACTGGCACTGAGGAATAAGACTATCTAGCAAATGAGTGAGAGGTCAAATGTCACACAGACTGGCACTGAGGAATAAAATTATCTAGAAAATGTTTCAATGACACGGGTCTGGATTGCAGAAAAAGACTTACTACCAAACGAGCGTATAGTTAAATGACACCTACATGAACTGGCACTAAGAAATAATTTATTAGATGAGTGTAAGAGGTCAAATGTCGCTTGCATTAACTGGTGGCACTGAGGAATAAGACATTCACTAGCAAATGTGGGAGAGGTGAAAAGCAACTTACATGGGCTGGCAATGAGGAGTAAGACATTCACTAGCAAATGCAGAAGAGGTCAAAAGTGACTTACATGGGCTGGCAATGAGGAGTAAGACATTCACTAGCAAATGTGGGAGAGGTGAAAAGCGACTTACATGGGCTGGCAATGAAGAGTAAGACATTCACTAGCAAATGCAGAAGAGGTCAAAAGTTACTTACATGGGCTGGCAATGAGGATGTTTTATTCTGATCACTACTGTTATCTGAGCTGTTCTGCATTGGACAGAAAGTAAAATGAGAATAATTTAATGAAAATTAACAATACACAATCAAAATATAAATCTGGAAGATTATTCATGAAAGTACTATATAAATTTATCATACAAACTTATGCGCAAAGTCAACCCTATCTACAAATTGCATTTTTCCAAACCTAACATTAACATTCTTACAGTCATTCTGCTCAGGCAAGGGTATTCTGCCATTACACTTGTTGGCAATAAAATTCAACTAGCAAAACCACTTAACATTACTCAACAAGTGGCACAAATTAATATGTGAGAAACTGCAGAAAGGTTGAGTGCTGGATGAGGCACACACTTCCTGAAAATAAGGAGTTATATGCACTGAGGACAGAACAAAACACAACTTACATAAAATGGCTTGTGATTTGGTCCTATTTTCAATCTGGGATAAAGTCCTCATTAAAGTAGGAAACAGTTTACAAGAAGTTCCATAAAAAAGTAGACTTGTTAAAGTGAAGACTCAGATATTGGAAATTTTAATAATGGGCAACAGGCTGAAGCACAAGATGATGTAAGAATAAAATTTAAAGAATGATAAACAATTTACACAAATGTACAAATCGTCTTTTTAAGTCTAACTTATTAACAATCCTTTCAGGCATTTATAATGATACTAATCTGCTGTATTATGTGTTAGGATATAAGACTGAGTGAGCATTGAAATTATTCAAAAATGGTTTCATGGAAATATTGATGTAAATATCTTTTCACTGTATTTGTTATATGTGCATATTAGATTGTTGATTTAATATATTTATTGTTAAATTTACGAACATTCTTACACATATTGATAACCATATGTTAGAGAGATAGTGGGTGGATGGGGGCTCATTAAATATAGATTAAAGGCGGATTTATCTTCTCCTTTGGTAAGAAGCTTTCCACCTATGGAAATACTGTGTGGCAGTAAATATTTTTTTTAATGTTTAAGAAGAGAGAGAACGTTTACAGCACCCTCATATCTGCCAAGTGAGAGAGACGAGTGGTGTCTTCTAGAGAATTACTAATAACATAAATTAAGATTCTTATTACTTGTAATTAGTTAAGGATGATTAATAATAATAATAATAATCAAAACCTATAACCAGGGTGGCATTGTATCACAACTATAATGTAGACAATAACTCTAACAAAGCCAATAACTTTAATTAATCCAATCATTCTTAAACCTACCTGATGTTTTGGGAAAAGAAGCATGCCAAACAAGGTAAAGATGAAGAGATGCATTGTCAACATAATCAGGACACTATAACATAAGAAAAAAATATCAACATAATCAAGACACTGTTAACATAAGAAAACAATAACAACGTAATCAAGACACAGCATAAGAAAACAATAAAAACATAATCATCAAGACACAGTTAACAAAAGAAAACAATAACAATGTAATCAAGACACAGTTAACATAAGAAAATAATAAGACACAGTTAACATATGGAAATAACAACATAATGAAGTAACTGAAAACACATGGAGCACAAAGAAAATAATCATAACATAATAGTGACATAAGGAATATACTGATAACATAACCAATGACCTAATACTAAAAAGTAAACTGAACTGTGTACAAATCACCAGCTTATATATAAAGATGTTCCAAGCTGAAAACTGGTAGAGGTATGGAGACACATTGCAAGGCACCATTATTAAAAATTTCGCCCCCTCTATTCTATTCTAACTGCCAAAATGGTGGCAAGCCAAATGGGAGTTAACATGGTCAAGCAAGTAAAAGAAACATCCCTTCCCCTGAAGCTGATAATACTAACTGTGTATATATATATACTGTCCACACTGCCATTACTTGAAACTGCCAAAATGGTGGCAAGCCAAATGGAGTTAACATGAAACACCCCTTCCCTGACGCTCATAATACTAACAGATATACTGACCACACTGCAATTGCTTGAAATACACAACAATTTTTTTTTATATCCTAACTGAATTTCAAAACAAAGGCTCATACAATTTTTCTATGAATTTCCTGCCACACAAATGTCACTAGTCACAAAACAGCAGACAACAGGACAAAGAACAAACACACTCCATTCTCAGAACTACAAGTAGAAATAAACCATATTTTTAGAAGAAAGCATCCCCATCCCTTCCCCTTCAAGCAACAAACTTGAGACAATAGCTATTTATAGATTCAGATTCACTATTCATCCTCTAAGCAAAGAAATAAACTAGAAAACACATCCCACTATAAGGCAAACAAAAACTGGAGAGCAAATAAACACTGGAGAACAAACAAATATTGAAAATACTATAAGCACTATAGGATTCACAGTTGATGCATTCCCCCAACTACCAAACAATATGAGAAAAACTATATCCAATGCATTCAATACATACTTCAAAAACACAAAAATCCCACGTGGAATATAAGGAGCAGATTAAAAGTAATATACAATGCATTCATTACATACCTCAAAAAACACAAAAATCCCACATAGAATATAAGGAGCAGATTAATAAATAAATAAATAATAAAAATAGGAAGTAGTGCATTTTAGCCTCTCCAAAATGGTTGTCAGGAGTGGGAAAAAACTGGCACCAAACTGATAACTCTAAGGGAAGAAAAGTTTTAAAACCTAAGAAAATCCAAAGAACTAACAATGCCACCAACACTAACACTAGTAACAGTAAGGAAAGCAAATCAGCGCACTAACAATATGAAGAAAAGTAATTATATATCAAACTTAGGAACCAATAATATAACAAAAAGAGTGATATCAAACCCAGGAAACAGATAACATAAGAAAAAGAGTGATATAAAAAACCAGATGAAAGTACACAGAGTTATCAAAATCATAAAACTGATAACATAAGGAAAACAATGATGAAAAAAATCAAACAGATAAAATAAGGAAAGTCATAACGAGCAGAATAAGACAACTGCAGATCTTCAGAAGACTCTAGTGTGCTCAGCACATTTAATAAACAAGATCAAAACAATATATAATAATCGGGCTAGGCAGGATAGACAAACTCTAGGACTTTCTGCGAATGAACTAATGTTCTTTTTCATTACAAATTTGTTATTAAATTTCATTTGTTATCTTTACCCATTGTTACATAATTTGCTGAACGACGACTGATGAAAAGCTAGTTGGGGCCGGAGCTGGCATAACAGAATCACAATTCCTAACTAACAAATAAAGGGGGAGATAATGTTACTAGCTTGGGCATGTCAACTGATTTATCTGGCAGTGTGTCATTGCATAATAGCCTGAATCTCTGGCATACTTGTAGAAGATAGGTCAGGCCGTCCGGCTGTCACTAATGTTAGAAGTTAATCAATAACCAATATTAATATTTGGAAATCTAATATAGGACAGAGTCATTAAACCTAACCGGACACGTTACATATACTAACAAGTGTTTTGTTTTACACAAAGATGTCATAAGTTAAACTATGCTAGAAAATACTATGAAGTCAGTTGCTGTGAAACTACAAACCTGCTGTGACACATGACATCATTAAAACTCTCTGTGGACTGTAAGATTGTACCAAAATACTAAAATACATAGAAAGAGCAAATCAATTAAAGTGGTCATTACTTTTTACAGAGGTTCTTATTCTTGTTTGGCATAGTTCTGGCCCAAGGCTACAAGCTATCATCACAAGACTGTGCTACTAGATTGACTGCCAGTCTACTCACTAATCTAAGCTATGTCCACCTATCCTCAGTCAGTGACTGCCTGGGAAGAGGTCTGTTGCAAGAAAACAGCTTTTATGAGGTTTCCACTAGGAGGAAGTATTGCAGCAATAATGTTTGTTTTGTGGACAGTGTGCACTCTATGCTGATACGATGTATGGTATACTCAATATATTTGTGGTACAATAAACATCTGTGTGCTACGCTTAACATATGTATGGTTTACTCAACATCTGTATGGTATATTCAGTATTGTGTGGTATACTCAACATCTCTGGGTTCTACTGTGTTCATTTGCAATGCCCCATGTTTCTGCTGTATATTCAGTGTTCAAGTTTGTGTGGCACAACAGTCGTTGTAGTATACTAATATTGATTTCATCTTGAGTATTTGAATACATGGAGAACATTTTCAGTACCTGCAAACTTGTGGTAAAGTTCTGCGAAGGCAGTTAACAATCTTTTTCATCAAGGATGAATTCTGAATGATAAAATATGGCCTAAGCATTCTGCGAACTCTCACAACCTGCAAACCAAATGAAACGAAAAAGAAGAAAAACTCAACAATGTAAATAATTTTAGATTATCAGTTGAATAACATCTGCAATATCACCTCATTCTCCCACCAATACCATATCAAATAGAGAGATTCTTAAAACATTGCTTGTATTTATAATCTACAATTTGAATAAAGTTTAAAAATTAAAAAAAAATATCATTAGGCTATTTTAAAACAATAACAAACAAAAAAACCCTCCAAACAACAAAAAAAATCATTAAAAAATACCTGTTATTAAATATACTTTATAATTATTATAATAACTGTATTTACACAAGTATTTAACAAGTTCTTAAAATTACAAACATCAGTCCATATTAATCTTTAATGACATTTTTGGTTAATTGCTAATTAATGGGTGTGACAGATGAAAGAAACTGAGAACTACATATTTTAGACAGCTGCTAAATCACTACTATGTGAAACTATGTCAAGCTATTAAAGCTTCCAAGTTGCAGTGTTTCTCATTCTGATTGTCAAATTCAATGACTTATGTTTTTAAAGAATGCTTCCCTTTTGTAAACCAAAGATTATATCAAAACACTCTTTAAAAAATTGTGTGTATATGTTTAAGTGTGCATGTTTATGTGTGTGTATTTGTGTGTAACTGAAAACATTGAATGTAACTCATCAGATTCTTGAAAACATTGAATGTAACTCATCAGATTCTTGCTAATCTCACCTCTGTGCAGCCCATTCCAGCCGACACAGTCCAGTCAATCAAGGAAACAATTAAAAGAAAGATTGCTCCCATGTCCCATTTTTGTCGAACAAAATAATATTTGCCCATCAGGTATAACTGAAAATAAACACCATGTTTCAAATAAATTTAACTACTATCATAAAAGTATATCTTCATTTTTTATAAAAACAAACAAGCAAAATATTAATTAAGAATGTTAAATTCCAGAGAAATTAATACATTTTTATTAGTGATTGTTGTGTTAGAATCCAGGACTTATAACATTTAGTTACAAAATAAAGTTAATTTTATTAGTTCAGTGTTGTCTGAAATAACAGAGAATGAAATAATATGAATCATAAATCAAAATTTTACATACCCATTATTTTTTTAAAACTTAACTGAAAAGCAAAAACAGTTTATCTTAATTTTACGTCAGTACTTTTGGTCTAAAAGCATGTTAAATATTATTTAAAATAATTCATGAAGCTATAAAAGGGGTGCCTGTCTTATCTTGATCAGGGTTCACTGGTTAATTGTCTATTTTTGTATAAACTTGCATCATTAATAAACATTTGTCTACTAGTTTTTGCTGATATCAGTATCTCAAAATGCCCCCAAACAGTCTTGCAACTCATTTTCTGGTGGCCGGTCAGAGGCTAAGCAACTTATTTTGTGATGGCAGGTCACATATTAAGGATGAAGAGATTCTAATACAGTTTTTCATTTTTGCTGCTTAAATGTGCTCCTATATCTCATAACACTATTAAAAGCTGAAGATTCTATAAAGCATGAAGCATGTCTATAAATAATTTAACTGATACACCTGTATTTATTTCTGTTGGTGTTGTTCTTATAACACCTCGTCGATGAGTAAAGACAGAGACAATCCTGAAAGATCCAATATCGCTATCTGTGGCTGCAAATTACAGCAAAGTTTTCAACCAGTCTACTCCTTTTGGTCAGAGATGAAGGCAAAGGTGAATTGGCAGAAATAAGGGGAACTGTTATTACAGTTATAAAAAGGCAATAATTTGATGTGTTGATGTGTACACTATTAATAACTAAACCTATAATAGATTATGTGTGTATATGCTAGAAACTGTGTTCAACTGGATCAGCTTGCAGTTATTTCCTTGTAGCAGACATACATGAAACTAGTATCAACAATCATTTACGAAAATAATGATTATTCTGTTTGAAGCTAATTATTGACATGAAGTTTGGTTCTTTTACCCAGTGATATTTTTATTTTTACGATACAAATACTCTAAGTAATCATAACTATATTTAAAAAATTTAAATATTTTTTAATCCACTTTAGTAACTTCAATAAACCTTGCACATACCAAAATTTGAATATGCCAAATGGAATAGGTGGTAACACTGGAAAAAACCCACCTTTATTATTAGTGATAAATAAATAAACATATAAAAAGTAAAATACTTGTTTATATCCCTTGGTGTTTCTACTCTTTGAGTTCATTGCATACAAGATAATATAAATAAAAGGCACAAGTCCAAAAAGCATCTCTGTTATCAACACAATGAAACCCAAACTATAATTGTAAGTATGCTGTTTATTGACAGATATTAAATTATTTAACATTTCTGTGGTGTTATTTTCTAGTATCACAGTGTGAGGCTTATAAATAGCCAGACAGTAAAATATACATTTCTTTGAAGCTATTTTCCAGTATCTAAGTTCTGTAAAGCCAGATTAGTGCTGATAACATCTATTGTTATATTGCTTATAAACAGTCAGACAAAAATATACATTTCTATGGAATATGGTAAATTTTTTCAGGTATCGGGTGTAAAGCAGAATACTCATTAAAGCAGTCAGACAATAAAATGCATTTCTGTGAAATATCTGTTATTTTCAGGTATTGTGTATTTACAGAAGCTCAAACATAAGTGTGAATCACATTCAGCACCAACATAATGACAGAAATCACATATAAAACATTTCAAACAGGAGATCAAACACATTGGAAAACATCAAACTGACAATCACATACCTCAGAAATCATATCAAATAGATGATATCTGCATCAGAAATCACATCAAGATCACATACACATAAGAAATAACATCAGTATCAAAAAGATGATCACATACAAAATAAACTATCTTAAGCTCATAATCATCAACACTTCCCAAAAACATATCAATCAATATAAAAAGAAAACAAAAATAATGTGACTATCAATAAGATGACAAAATAAATTGAAACAGAAATCATTTCAAACAGATGAAATATATATCGGATGTTTCATCTGTTTGAAATGATTTCTGTTTCTGAATCCAAAAGATAATCAAACAAAAATTGATAACAAATATTTAAACCAGTTACCCATTTGTAATGGATTATTAAAAACATTATCAAACTCCCTAGTATTAACTCACTCACTCCTCCACCCCCCCCAAAAAAAAAAATTAAAAAAAGATTTTATGTAAATCTTTTTTTACTAGCAAATGAAATCACAATAAACACATACTAGTAATGGAATTCATAACCAGCAACTAATCATTAGTAATGGAAGTTACAAAACAGTTACTAGCAATGGAATTCATGCCCAACATTAATTAATAATAATGGAAATCACATTAAGCAGCAGAATTATAGATATTGTTATTAACAATGGAAATCACAACTAACATAATTATTAGAAAACAAACAATATATACATTAGTTAAGAAATCACAATCAACTGATATCAGTAAATTAAAATGAAATCATAAATAATCAGCCCTCACTGTTAAATTTAAAATATGAATGTTGGTAAGCAATGGAAATCAACACCAACAAATACTCACTAATAAAAAAAAAATGAAATCAATATTAACATATACTCATTACTCAAAGAAATGGAAATCAATACTAATATGTACTCATTACTCAAAGAAATGAAATCAATACTAACATATACTCATTACTCAAAGAAATGGAAATCAAACTAACAGATAGTCATTACCAAAAGAATCAACACTAACATAGTCACTAGCAAAAGAAATGTCATCAACACCAACTGAGTGTCACTACAAAAAGAATGAAAGCTACACCAACAAATAGTCACTTCTGAAAGAAGTAGATGTCAATACCAGCAAATACTCACTACTCAAAGAAATGGAAATCAACACTAACAGATAATAACCACCCAAAGAAATGGAAATCAACACTAACAGATAATAACCACTCAAAGAAATGGAAATCAACACTAACACAAGTAACAGATAATAACCACTCAAAGAAATGGAAATCAACACTAACAGATAATAACCACCCAAAGAAATGGAAATCAACACTAACAGATAGTCACCACCAAAAGAAATGGAAATCAACATTAACCGATGGTCACCACCAAAAGAAGTGGAAATCAACACTAACTGATGGTCACCAAACCTAAAGAAATGGAAATCAACATTAACCGATGGTCACCACCAAAAGAAATGGAAATCAACACTAACTGATGGTCACCAAACCCAAAGAAATGGAAATCAACACTAGCACTGTAGCAGATGGTCACCATACCCAAAGAAATGGAAATCAACACTAACAGATGGTCATCACCAAAAGAAATGGAAATCATATCCAAGCAGCAATCACTATGAATAGAAATCAAAATCAATGAAAGCTCACTAGCAAACAAAAATTACAACCATCCAATAACTATAAACACTCCCTACCAAATAAAATAAAAATCACAACCAAATGACACTTAAGTTTTTTACTGACAAATTTATTTCTGAATAAAAATCAATATTAATGGATACTCACTCGGATGATTATGTCAGCAAGCAGCAATAATAAGCAGACCAATTCTATGGTGTGTGTCAACCAGCAGGGAATATCAACTCTGTCTCCACGAAAACGAGTGTCTGAAGTCCAAGAAAGTGAAGAAGGATATTCGAAGAATGCCAGAATGTGAAGAGTAAAAATGACACTATACCTAGTTCTGAAACAAACATTAATCTGAAGTCAAGGGCAGCAAATAAATGAAATTGTTTATCAAAATATGAACCACTATGAACCAAATATTAACCAATTGTTAAAATGCAAATAATGCAATAAATACAAATTTTAAATATATATATATAATTTATTAATTTTATGTTTTAAACATTTTTTCAAAAAGCTAATTGTCCTTGGTGTGGATAATGAAAGAAAGAGGTAGAGGTGAGTCTACTAAAGATGCACATACTTTACTTACTTTTGGCACTACTCAACACTATTTTTTAGGGCATTTATGAGGTGGCTTATGAATACTAACAAAGGGATTGATTTTCAAATCCAGAAGAAGCCACTTAAATGTAATCAACATTGATCCTTTCAGATTTTGATTATTAAGCAACAAATTCACAAGAGCAGTCCCTATATTATAAAATATGTACTCTCTGGAGACATATAATAAAAAGACAGGACATTATAAAAAGAGAGAGGACATGTAATAAAGACAGGACATGTTATAAAAAGACAGAATGTGTTATAAAAGAAAGGACACATTATAAAAGAGAGGATGTTATAAAAAGACAGGACATATTATAAATGGTCAAGACATTATAAAAAGACAGGACATGTTATAAAAAGACAGGACATATAATAAAAAGAATAAAAAGAGAGGACACTTTTCTAGGAAGGCATGAAACAGCAGCTTGAGTACTCACACACTTTCTAACAGTCATGCAATATTTCTTGAAAACAGGAATATAATGAATTTCAAATGTTTGTATCCCAATTTACTTTAAAGCACAAAAATATACAATATGCATGTGAAATATGCATTTTTGGATACAAGAAAGGACGTCAAAATAGAATAAATAAAATGGAAAGACAGACTTACATGTAAACAGAAGTAGAATGGTAGCGCCGATACAGACGTAAGCATGTTTCATCAACTTTGTGGTCAATGGATCGGTACTGACAATTAAGATTTATACATTAAAAAAAATCCACTTTATGTAAAAGTATGTCATTCTTCTCCTGATATAAAACTATGTAAAATAATTAGCATTGACTGCAATAATGATTAACTTTTTGGACTCATTAACAATCATTTTTACTGCATTTAACAATCTAGCCATATTAATTAAAATCTGATAAACACAGTTTCTATTATCATACAAGTAATCTCAAAACACAATAAAAGGGCAGTAACACTCTCAATGAATAAAATTATAAAGAATATAAGTAATTTTTATAAAAACCCTGTCAATCTTTATCTAAGAGCACAGAAAAACAAAGGAAACAAATGATTTGAAGAAATCACTATAATCATGTCTCTAATTTGTTATTAATTTGTTTGTGACGTACTGTATGAAGGAAGTCATCCTACTTCCTTTTGGATTTGTGATGCGTTGATTTACAGGTATATTGACACATATCTATGTGTGTGTACTTTAAGTCAAGATGTCAAAAGAACATTGTACTATACAGCTACTATTAATGGCGAATTTTGCATATTATATTAATAACATGTATTTTCTCAAAGCAACACACATTTTAAAAATTAGGGACTTACAGGGAGATTATTATCTTTCTTCAATCAAATGTTTAGTGCCAGGAATCAGCAAACTCAAGTATACATTGCAGCTGTGCACGTCATTAGTCGTTCATAAGATATATCATAATAAGAATTAAGATGTATTTATTACATGCATTTTCTCTAACATAAAAAGATGTATTTATTACATGCATTTTCTCTATCATAAAAAGATGTATTTATTACATGCATTTTCTCTATCATAATAAGATGCATGTATTTATTATAAATGACAAGGGAAAGGGTATCATAAAACATTCATTCATTAACAATAACAGATACTATTGTGAACTACATATCCCAAAGCAGACAGATGCTGCAAAAAAATGTGTCTATGTATGTGTGTTTGTGTGTGTGTGTATGTGTGTTTGTGTGTGTGTGTATGTGTGTTTGTGTGTGTGTGTATGTGTGTTGCATGTATAAACAGGAGTTTGTTTCTTTCCTGTGACATAATGGCATTTCTCAACTGCACTGATATTTATGTGTGTGTCAAATGGAGGATTTCTTTTATCAAACTTTCACTGAAAACACACTATTTTATCAAGGATCTTTAGACAAGATAGGTAATCAGCACAGACAGTGCCAGCAAAAAAGACCAATACAAGTTACAACACTACCATTGACATCTATGTAATCTGAGTTTTATAAGGCAGGCAGTATAAAGCTAAAAGTTTTGTTTCTTGTAAAAGCATATCAGATTTGTTTTCTTATACCCTGAATGGTTGAATAAAACGAACATATCCTTGTCATCACTAGGTGGTAAGATTCTCTCCCCTACCCCCCCCCCCCCCCAATCCCCAAATGGAACATTTTAGTTTGGAGAAAAGATCTGTTAGTTGACTGCATGCAGCATAATTTGACTAATATGTTTGGTTGGTTGGTTGGTTGGGGGGGTTTCTTACCACCATTACCACTTTTCTCACCTGTCTGTGCATGCTGATTTGCAACAATGATTCAATATAAATTAAAAGAGATCAGGTATCCATTTGTTTTCATAAAATGTCATTTTAATGTTTTCCTAATGATCTGCACCTTTTTGATTGCATGCATTCTCTCTCTGAAGCAGGGATATGCTTTGTCTAATAATTTGAGAAAAACTAAAAATGATCTCATATTAGTTTCCAGAAAGTGAAAGAAATTGCATTCTTTAAGGTAATTCAAGGTAAACTGGAAGTGATCTAATATTTATTATTAATTTCCAGAAAGTGAAAGAAATCACATTCTTTAAGTAATTCAAGGTAAACTGAAAGTGATCTAATATTAGTTAACAGAAAGTGAAAGAAATCACATTCTTTAAGTAATTTAAGGTAAACTACAAGAGATCTAATATTGGTTTCCATGAAAGTGAAAGAAATCACATTCTTTAAACAATGTTGATAGTCCAGTAACAAAGTGAGATACCATATCTGGATGGAATGATAATGACTCTAATATATCTTCATTTGAAGATGAAAAATGCCAGCTCCTAGCAATTTATTTTATAGTTTTATTAATAAAGTATATGTTTAAATTGTCTAATAATCTTTCGAGTTAATGTAATTTTATGTTTCAAAATTCTGTTTGTAGAGAATGTCACTCTTCATCATTCATTAGCATCATCCTTAAGCTTTCATTGAATTGCAAAAGTAATCCATTGGTTGATGCAATGTCATGGAAACAGAAACTGACAGTGAGTGTGAATATGTTAAACACAGATGAACTACTTATACTATTACTAGTGCAAATATTATCATATATTACCTTGTAAGCATCTTCAATAAAAACAACTGCTTGAATAATGTTTTTTAGTTCTGAAAAACAAAGCAAATAAATTATCACTTTCTAAGTTTCTTAGTTTAAAAATTATAAATGAAGAATATAATCACTAAATGATCACAAAACAGCAAAATATCAGTTTAAAACACCCTACTATTCACTGTCAATTTAAAAAAAAAAAGAGTTTGTAGGAATAAAATTAAATGTAATATTAAATTAGTTTTTAATTAGAATTTAGATCTGTTAATAAAGAAATTAAACATGAAAATAAACTGTAACATTTAAATTTAGAAGAAATGGCACATTTTACATACTAGATATTTTTTTTAATTCTGTACCAGTTAACTATTAGTATTACTAGGTTATACAAAAAAATGTACTGTACAGAAAACTACTTTAACAGATGGTAAATGACTAAACAGTAATTAAACAAATATATTATCAGTTAAGAATTGTAAAAAAATCATCTGAAACTGTTATTTACTATAGTATACTATAAGTATAATGATATAAATATCCTAGGGCAAGTTAAGACTGATACTTTTTGAATTTTTGTATTTCTTTTTTTTAACTTATGAATTATTTATTATTATTATAATGTGTATATTCTATTGTTGACTTTCAGTGTGAGGTATCCCTCTTTGGTTAGCCATGCAGCCAACTGTGTATCTTCATTTACACCTTACACATACTAATAATTCATTAATTGTAGAACGATATGTTGGAATGGAAATCATTAGACCTGATAAGTGGCTGTACAGGGAGGAGACACATGGAAGGGGTTCTTAATTGGACATTAGATTAGCATACATGGTCAGTGTTTTCCACTGTATGATGTACACAAAACAGGGAATATAAAACATGTAAAACATAATTTTACTGCTAGAAATCAGCATTCACAATTGCACATGCTGCAAAGAAAGGCTGAAGAATAGTTAACTGGGCCAAAACTATTTATGGAGCCTGGTACAACAGTAACAGCATGTATATATGTGTGAAATAGAAATGTTTTATAAATTAGAATACTCGGAGACTGTTATTTCTTAACCATAAATTATTCATGTGTGTGAATGTTACTATATCAGTATATGTATTTTTCTACAGAGATGCAGTATGTGGCATTTGCAAGCATTTTGGTAGTGAATTTATTATGATGCAATTTTAACTTTAAGTACACGTTGTAAGCAGCATTTTTCTTTGCAATTGTGAAATGCTATTCTTGGATAAAAACTTTAAGTTTGAAAGTAACACATTTTTACATTCACATATAAATGAAGTATGTAAATTGAAAGACATTATTTGTGACTTTATCATATAAAGTGTTCTTTTAAACTATTTCAGTATTGGAAATATTGATAAATTTGTTGTCTTTGTATGACAACCAGTGAAATTATAATTCCTAACAAATAGGGAATTCTTTAACTAAAGTTTAAGTATGTAGCTGGCTAGTATACTAACATTTATTGATTTATTGCAGCAATGCTACTTTGCTAGGGACATTGTACTGAAGTTATTATTGATTTCTTGACAAAAATGACAGTGATATGTAAGTAACTGTGGTATAAATTCTCATTAATGCCACTGCATTTAATTATTAGAAATATGAACATGCTTTACTGCAAAAGGGAATGTTATATTTTATCTAGCTGGGCCTTGAATTACAATTTACTAGTGAAGTAATCCAGTAATCCAAATGAGGTGAGATGCTCCAGGGTTGCCATTTACACCAGTGGGAAGAAAGTCAAGGAAAGTTACAAGACAGACTGCTGGAAAAATCATAATAGCTGCTAGGAGCACATGCCAGGGATTGTGCTGTTGATGCATCTGCTACTGTCATCTGAGAGTTAAACTGGGCTCTCAGGACTATTGTGAATTAATAGACAGTCTGTTTGAACGAACTGTATAGTGGGAATAATGGATAACAGAGATTATAATGAATGTTTGCTTTTCTTATTTTATGTAACATAAGTATTATTTTTAGTTATTTCTATTATTAAAATGTTGATATCTTTCTCCATTTCTTAATTAATTCTTTGGATGACTGTTAACTGGAAATAGTTGGGGTGAGCCATATATTGGATGAATGAGTGTTAATTAATAATAAAGTTACTAATATTCATCAGTCCTAGGGGCATCATTATCTAGTTTGCTTCTCATTATATTGTTGAATAATTATCCCATTATAAGTTATTGCAGTAGGTAGTTTGGAGGAGCAAACTATGCCATATAAACATCTAAACCAACCGTCTCAATAATTCATATTATAACACGGTCATATATAAACTTCACATGTAACATTTACATTAAAATTTGTTTAGGAAAAAGCAAATAGTTTACCAAGTCCTACGAACTGATGGTATTCTTCGGTTGTCAAACTTGATGGAAACTCCTCATCTGTGTATTGCCAAAGGTTGGGTCTTCCCAAATCAGAGGGTTGTCTGACAGTATCTCCCCTATCCAAACTATAACCATTTCCAGCTTCATCGGCAGGGATCTGGTGCGATATGTTCACACTAGAAACAGTAGTTGTTTCATTCACTGATAACACTGGCTCAGCTATCTTATTTTCTTGATTTTTTGCGTGAAACAGATGTGTACTATCTCGATTTGATGCCATGAAG
The DNA here is from genome assembly GCA_028829895.1 of Sinotaia quadrata. Lineage (NCBI taxonomy): Eukaryota > Metazoa > Mollusca > Gastropoda > Architaenioglossa > Viviparidae > Sinotaia > Sinotaia quadrata. The sequence continues at coordinate 7,313,137 of CM054181.1, read as the reverse complement.
TGTTTTTTAAAAATTTAATTTATAAAAAATATGTTCCCAACTAAAAAGAGAACAAAAATATGTTATAATCAAATATGCCACAATTTTATAATTTCATCGTTTTTATGCTCAATTACTTTTGTTATGTTTTTGTTGCTCCAGCTGATGAAAACAGGAACACCCACTTGTATCTGCAATAACTCTAGGCCTAACCAATGTTTCATTAGAGTTACTTCTCTTCACGCAACTGACACGGATAGGCTCTACGCATTTTTTCAGTCAACAAAATATTTATCAGCACTGATAGACTGTGTACATTGTCTAAATACTGAACACAATATTATACATGTAGAACATATTTTATAACTAACCATAAAATATAACAAATAGTTTGTCTGCATATTTGCTTAAAATATTCGAACTATAGGCCTACATACAAAACTAGTATTACTTATTACATGTAATTATTTGAAATACGAATGCCGGTGATACGTATATTAGGATGCTTTGTCGATAAAGCTCTCCATATGCAACTGAATCAGAATGCATATCATAGTTATATTAGGCATTTTCTGCCAAAAGTTTCACATCCTACATTTAAAATAGTTAATACTGTTGCTACGTTCTTAACTATCAAAACCTAATTTTAATTAATCTGCAAAAATAACCTGGGAAAAATACTTGCTTGAAAGAACGCTTTTCAATATTTTGTACACATATGTTTTTTTTTTAATGTGTCTTTTCGACTTTTACAAATAGAATTTTTAAAAAAAGTTTTGAATATATAGAACTGTATAGTTTTAGATAAATCCTCAAACGGCGATTGGATTTAAATGGTCATATCTATCATTGCATTGTGGGATTGTTATTTTTCTTTTCCGAGGGTGTTTCAAATAGATTAAAATGGCTTCTGCTGAGTGTTCCTCATCCAACTCTCTGCATGTGTTTCATTTTGAAAAGACGTTTCCACTTCGAGATTCAAAAACAAGCATAGGTAGATGTTATCCTAAGTTTAGTCTTTCGAAAACTTTAAAAAAAATGTTAAAACGTGTATTATTACATCTAGCCATTACTCATTCAAATAAAAAATAATGTATAATCACCTCTTGCATTTTTCAGTTCATGGTTTACACTTTACAGTTATTATTATTATCTGATGCAGTCTCTTATTTACACTTATTACTATTTGTAGGAAAGGAAGTGGGTGATTTTAAATTCTGACTAATGAAAGTTTTAAGATTTATAAAATTTATTTTTTCTCCACCTACTTTTGCTTCTAAGTAGTAAAATACCTATTTTCAGGACCATTCAAAGCCACTCAGATATGGAATGAACTAATTCTTCACTTAAAGAGTAAGGTAGAGCTGAAGCGGCGCCGCCTCAAGATGCGTCATTATGACAATTGCTTCACTGGTACAGATGCAGTTGATGTTATATTGCATTACTTGCTCAGCGACAAAGAGACATTCACAACTGACTTATCAAGGGAAAAAGCTGTTAAGGTATGTTAATTATATTCTTCCTAATTATTGCATTCAGCAGTGGATTTGATAAACCTATCAGTTATATTGCATTACTTGCTCAGCAACAAAGAGAGTAGAGACATTCACAACTGACTTATCAAGGGAAATAGCTGTTATGGTATGCTAATTATATCCTTCCTAAGTATTGCACTTAGCAATGGATTTGTTAAACCTATCGGTTATATTGCAAATCAGTTATTGTCATCTGTACGTCTGTCAGGTTTAAATTCAGTTGAGGTAGAAAATAAAATACAAAAGTGTTGTAGCTTCAGATATGTGCATTGGACTGGATCAGAGGTCTGGAAGTGGGATCTGGCCTGTGGGCACGATGTTAGATAATGCAATGATAAATAAGACCATTTACATCCAATCGACATTTGAGGATTTACCTAAAGCACTATTTACCCCTTCCCTCCAAACCTGTGAGCATAAGTAAAATTAAATCACTAACTTTCTTAATAAATCAGAATACATTTTATGTATATACAATTACTGATGTTTCATGTATAACAGTTTTCTTATGCTAATCTTACAAAATGTTTATGATGCCTGTTCAGTGTTCTTGCTTTGTGTTGTTAATGTATATTGATTAAATAAATGAGTGTGCTCAATGTTTTCACACTATTATACTTTTTAACATCATTTATAATCAGTTACTTAGCTGACTAATCCTACTTCCTAGTAAGTAAACTCTAATGAATGAAGATTATAATGTCTTGGTGTAGGTGTGCCAACTATTAATCTCCAGGAAAATCTTTGAGCCAGTAAACATGCAGCATGGTAACAGTTCAAAGCATCATTTTGAAGACAGCAGTGGAAAATATTACTGCTTCACAGACGCAGCAACAGACTACACTGAAAATGAAGATCCTGCTGATGATTCTGATGATGAATCTCTTTGCGATGAGACAGATAGTCAACAATGTTCTGACATTATACGGTAAGGTTCCAGTATTGTTGACTGGTGGTGAGACACAATCAACAGTGTTCTGACAATAGTTATAATCTTAGTGGCAAACAGCATAGTGTTGGCTTAGACAAGGGCTGCCTTACTTAACTCAGTCTTCTCCTACAGGTAAAGGTCAAACTGGTTGCTGCCCTATTAGGCACAGACTGCCTATTTGGTAGTTTGTTGATGGATTTAGAGAAGAGTTTACTTCTTGTATCATCCCCCTAATTATCACATGGATATATGTACATGGGTATATGTTGAACACGGGGAGGGGGGGGGGAACAGAGAGGACAGGGCTCCAAACATTCCTGACTAGCAGGGTCAGCATAGGTCAAGAGATTGCTTATCACTCAATGACCACATTAGACCAACATTTGGTCAGTATTAAATTTTGTTAATTAGGATAATTTCTCAGCACAAATGCAGTTTGAATTTTAAGCTTGTGCAATAGTTTTATAAGTGGCAATAGATACTAGCAATAACAAACTCTATCTATTTATCTATAAGGCTACATCTTGGGGAGACAGGGCTCCAAACATGCCTGACTGGGAGGGTCAGCAATAGGTCAATAAGAGATTGTTTATCACTCACTGACCACATTAGTAATAGTAGTAGTACCAATAACTTCTTTGCTCCACAGGAATTGTGTGAAAACCTTTCATTTTCTTGATGTTCTCAGTTTTTGAATGATTCCCATGGAGCCTTCCTCCCTTGTTAACTGACCACATTAGACCAATTGGTCCTTTATATTCACTTTATATAACTCTCCTCATATAGTTGAACACCAGTACATCAGATGAAGGCAGGAATTAGATTCATAAAATATCATATTTTCAGCTGATTCTGATAACTCCATTCAAATGGATAAATATGTTAGAGAACGTAGTGGAAATTCTGGGGAAAACACTATGCTTAAATCTTATCAGCAGAGCATTGTAAAGGATCATATTATTATATGCTTTGTACAGGATCAGATGCATGTTTTGTCTGAGGGTCCAGATAAAATTACTCTGCTGAAAGATGGCTCATTTAGATTTTTTGTGGATCCATTCTTTTAGCCCTGACTACCTGAGCATGACATTCAGTAATTATCTCCCCTCTACCACTGTCTCAAAGATGATAGTCCATGTACTTCTTATGTGCAGGACTTTGTTAAAAATATTAGGGCAATAATGATTTGCCAATCTTTTTACGAGTTGGAAATATTTGCAGTCTTGGTTGAAGCAAGTCATTAGAAGTACACATTAACACTCTTTAGAGCATGTCCCCGTATTTTTAATAGTCCATGAAATCAGGGCTATTACATTCACTTTAGCATTATATAGCGACTTTGAAAAAAATTGTGGCAGTGATTGGCTGGTTGACTTCCACTAAATTCTGTTTTCAAGATATGTCACCTTAATTTTCTCTTATGGGTAGGTTGTTTGCTAGCATTTTTTGCATATATACACTACACACATAGATAAATAATATTCTATTCTTGTTAGGGAAATTCTCTTTTCATAGTCCTACAGGATGCTTATCTGGTTATATGAAGGAAAATTAAAATGTTAAAAGTAACATGTGCTATACTTGAATACATACCAGATGTGCATACTCATAAACCTTTCAGCTCAATCACACGAACACACACATGCACATAAACACACACTCTCTTACTTTTTCAGCCTGTACCTCTCTCACAGATGCACTGAAAGGAAATCACCCATGACATTTTTACTGGATGAAATGACTGTCAGTAGTTATTTTCATTATTTTTACTTTTGTTTACAATTGCAATTCTTTAAAAATCTGCTATGGTCAAAACTAAAAAGACATTTTTTTTTCATAGTCATTTCTTTGTTACTATAGGGAGAAATGCTTATGTTATAACAAATTTTGAAACAAGCATGGGAATGAAGCAGTAACCAGAGAAGGTGCTTTTAATAGGTTAAAGTTCACTTTTTCTAACTACAGGTGCAGCTACCCTTTGGAATGTCTTTCTGAACAAGCCTCCATGTGTCGCAGAAGTTCAGAAAGTTTAATTTCTGGTCTCTCATGCAGCTCCAGCCATAGCTCACTGCCTTCAATATCTGATCTACACACTTCACATGCTAATCAGTCTTTCCCTCTTTCCAAAGATAGTAAGTTTTTAGTTTATTTTTGGTCTTTCCAAATTTTATCACTTATATTATTAAACTATATACTGTTTTATGTAACCATCCTGGCTTGAATTTCTGGCATACACAGTATAATAAGTTAGTATTTTCTTGTTGTAAGATTGTTTTGCATGCATTTCTTGAAAGAATTGGGTTCTTTTAGTATTTTGTAAACTTCATGATTGTATATATTAGTTTACCTGACTTTTCAAAAGAATAGATTTTTTAAATTGTCTTTTTCCCATATACTATAGACAGTTTTGTTGTAAGAAATTATGTACAGCTCATATTTAATACGTTTTAATAGTTTTACACTTGCCAGTCATATTTGACATTTTTAATATCTACACACATCATATCTGTTTTAATATCTAAATAATCTACTCTACATACAGGTCACATTTCACTGTTTTAATATCTACACATAAGACATATCTAACTTTTTTAATATCTACACACAAGTATTATCTAACAGTTTTAATATCTACATACTAGTCATATCTAACTGTTTTAATATCTACACAGTAGTCTTATCTACCAGTTTTAATATCTACTCACTAGATATATCTAACAGTTTAAATATCTACACACTAGTCATCTAACAGATTTAATATCTATACACAAATCATAACTAACAGTTTTAATATCTATGCACACTAGTCATATCTAACAGTTATAATATCTATGCACACTAGTCACATCTAACAGTTTTAATATCTGAACACTAATCATATCAACTAGTTTTAATATCCTCACATTGGTCGTATCTAACTCTTAACAGCTTTAATATCAACATACAAGTCATATCCAACACAGTTTTAATCTCGACAAATGTAATACCTAACATTTTTAATATCAACAGCAAGTGATATCTAACAGCTTTAATATCGACATGCAAGTCATATCCAACACAGTTTTAATCTCTACAAAGTTACATACATAACATTTTTAATATCAACAGCAAGTGATATCTAACAGTTTTAATAACCTTCACACAAGTCGTATCTAACACAGTTTAATTAGTGTATGGCCTCTTCCCCCTGGCAGTGATACAAGAGACATGGCGTGAAGTGGCGCTAGCACAGCTGACAACTATAATTGATCTGACTTTTCTTGATGGAGTGCTAGCACAGGACAAGTGCAGCAAACGCCAGCAGATGCACCACAATCTCATCATCTCCAACATCGTAGCTCAAAACTGGCACTTGCCCCTTACACAGAGTCTTGTCAATCTAAACACTGTTGGACTGGACGAGGATGAAGACACTGTAGTGCAGACAGCAATCGCTTGTATTGAATGTTTGCCCAAAGGTACATTTCTTTCATTCTGTTCATTTTAATACTAATTTAACTTCTCCAGTGCTGCATTAGCTTAACGATAATGGGAACATGGTATAAAATGAATTATCCATGTTGAAAGGGAGACAATAATGGAAACATTGATATAAAGTGAATTATCCATGTTGAAAGGGAGACGATAATGGGAACATGGTATAAAATGGATGGTCCATGTTGAAAGGGAGAAGGTGACTTAGAACAGTACTATAATCACTCACCAATATAATAAAATGTGAGGTTTTGAAATGGACATCTAACTGTTAAAATGAAAGTTTTAAATTAGACGCGAGTACCAATAGAATAAAATGTGTGACACTGAATTACACATTCTGAACATTTACCGAAGGAGTAAAAAAGTGCATTTGTGTATCCCAAATTCACTGAACAATTACTAATGAATAAAAAGTGCAATGGTAAATTACATTCAGAACAATTACTAATGAATTAAAAGTGCAGTGGTAAATTACATTCTGAACAATTACCAAGTGTATTGGTGAATTAGAAACCAAACAATACCAATAGAATAAAAAATGCAGCAGTGAATTACTTTCTTAACAATCACTAGTAAAAAAGACTGATGGGTAAGATGCTACACACTCACCAAAATAAAATAAAAATAATAAAGATAAGGTAAAACTTGTACTTAGCACATCATTGGCAACTCTCAAAATATAAAAAGAAAGAAAGCAAAATGGGGAATAATCAAAAAACTTCTCCTCTTATACTTCTCTCGCAAACTAAATGTGTATAATACACTAAACTACTTTCTTTCCCTGCATTTTAAACAAAAAGTAAAACTTTTGTTTTAGTACAGTGCTTCAAGCATGTCATTCCATTTAGTAGGTAGCACAATTTTGCTGTTTTCCTGGAATAAGTAGCATTTAACACAAATTTGGTGATTTTTCTGTAGCGAAGTGTAATACTTTCATACAGTTATTTGGTGATGCAAATTGGGTAAAATTAAAGATCATTTCTTTATCTAACATCCTGTTGTATTTTATTTAATGTGACTTAAACCATGTTTGAAAGAAAAATAATTACACTTACTAAGTGTTTTGGATACATTCTTGCTAATAAATGTGGCCATGTAGCTGTATGTTGACGTGATTGAAAAATTTGCTTTGGTCCAAATTTCTTTTTTCGTTCAACCACCTATGACCTTTTTCTTATATCAATAATAAAAAAGTAAAGGTGCGATCCTAAGCTTTCTTCTAATTCATATCAGTAAGAAAAAATAAAGATGCAATCCTAAGCTTTCTTTTAATCCATATCAGTGAGAAAAAAATAAAGGTGCAACCCTAAGCTTTCTTCTGATCCATTTTTATCAGCATAACTTTAAAACTCAAATTGGTAATCAATTAAAATCTTGACTATTTTGAAAACTTTGCTGTTAATGCATTTGAATAAATTTTTCACTGCTGAAAACTGCACTGAGAATGGCATTCATTCCTCAACGAAACTAGTAGTTAAAATATCATGTAGCTTTGACTGGTTTAGTGCAAACAGTTTCTGTTAGATAATCGAAAAGCATCTGCTTCAAACTCTAGCATTGCATGTTAGAAAATTTAGAGCTGCAGTAAACTTTGAGAGTGATTAATCTTGATGCTTGTTATGCTTATATCAGTTAGTATTGCTTCCATTAAATATAGCTCTTTATTTGTGTATGAATTTATTTAGTAATTGTAAGTTAATTTTAGCAGCAATATGATTGCAAGATTGATGTCTTTTAGATCCTCAGTTATGTAGTGTCTAATTCTTTCTTTACGACAACCCTACTCTATTCCAAACCAATTTTAAACTATATATGAAGCACACTTTGGTAAAAATAAAACTTGTACTTTTGTTTTATAGTAGTATTTATTTAATGTTCAATTTTTTTTATACTGTTGTATTATTTGATTAATAAAACATTCTTACTCTAAAGTTAAATTTTACTGAGATCATGACTCTTTGTTTTTTTAATGCATTTTTCTCTAGATTCTTTTGTTGAAGAGTCAACTAGAAAAGAATATTGCTATCCTTTCAGCAAACTGACAATCGAGCTGAAGTCTCCTGCAGCTTATTTTCATTAAAAATGTATTTTGTACGAACATTTCATTTAAAATGTAATCAAGCAATTATATTTTCAGGGTCAAATATTACACTTAATATATATTATAAACATAGTATAAATTAATATCTGTTTAATAATTTACTTGTGCATGTAATAATTAGTCTAGGTATATGGAATTTACAATTGTTCTTTTAAACATTTAAAATTTAATTGCTAATAGTAAATTAATATCTATATATACATTGTATTACTATTATTATTTGTTTTTTAATTATATTTTGGCTTTTAGATGACTTTATAATCATTATACATTTTTTTATTGCAGTTCTTAAGAGGTTAGATTCCCACCCACCCCTCTCAAAATTACTTTTCTTTATAACTTTTTAATTGCATAGTTTGTTTATTTTATTGAAATAAAATTATTAAAGAACTAAAGCTGTACATAAGCTTTATATACTAAAAATGTTGTATCAAAATTGTATTTGACAATGATTCAATGATTGATTAACAATTGAAAATAGCCTCTAACCTTTGTTGTTTTTTTCCTTAGTAGTAGTACTTAGCATTTGTAGGCTTTACCAGACAGGAGCAACATTTTTTTAAAGGTATTCACGGTTTGTTAGGCTCAGTAAAAAACATTGAAGTACAGTTCTGAGTACTGATGTAATTGTTGTAAAACCTTCATTTCTTTCTGTACATTCATATATATATAGTTTCTTTATGTAATCAACTTAATTATTGTAGCACATCATTTACATTTTAAATACAGTATGGTAGCTATATGTCAGAATAGAAAACTCACACCTTTGTATAAAGATATGTGTTATTTTGTAGAAAAAATATATGCACTGACACCATTTTATAATCTTTGTAGCACAAGAAACGTACAAGAAAAGCAATGCATGTGGATGCATGCACACACACTCACACACGCACACACACACACACACACACACACACACACACACACACACACACACACAAAATATAGCTTTTTAAAGTCACTTTCAGATTGTCTAACACTCAGTAATCAGATATTATAAATTTTTATGCTCAATTTGAATTGCACTGTTTAATGTTTAATATCAATGTTAAATGAAAATAAAATTTTAATATTTGTTAATAATTGTTCAGAAATTACATGCTATTTTGAATTGCGCTGTTTAATGTTTAATAACAATGTTAAATGAAAATAAAACTTTAATATTAATCACACATTATTTTCTCAACAGGTGCAAACTTACTGGCAGAACATCTTTTCCATAGTAACAACAGCAGTGCTAAACGTCTGGCTTTTGAGTTATTGCATAAACATTATGCTAATCAAAGGGAAACAATTTTGCCAGCTCGATTCTTTGACCTGCACATGGCAATTTTGAACCTCACATTGCAGCATCACAACAAACAGGCCTTGGAGGCCTTGCGACTTGACATGATTCTTTTGCCACTTCCAGTCAAAGAGGAGCTGTTGAGATTGTTGAAGTTTATGACTGCTTTGGCCCTGGATTCCAGCATTGTGCTTGAAAGCAGTGTGAGATGTTCCTCTTATTGCCTAAATTTTTTTGCTCTGACAGCTGCTGATTTAATGGAGGCATAGTTCATTTCTAATAGAATAGAATACAAGTTAGTGGAAGGCTTTTATCATGTTCTTAGGGTTCCCTCACATGTCTCTAATTGTGGGGAAAGTCTGGAATTTGATTTTAACTTTTCTAGGTCTGGAAAAAGTCTTGAAATTCAGTAAATGTCGGAAAGTATAGAAAAATTCTTAAGGGGGCTTTTGTGCTTTTTTCCACTATTTTAAAATTTGATCATCCATAGGCTGCAAATCAGAAACCTTGACCCCATTGAATGGCCTGATGTAATAAGATTGTAAACAAAATGTTTAAAAGGCTTGATTTGATTAGTTGTTTGCTAAGTGCGTTTAAACATATGGGTCTTTTATGAGCACTTTAAGAATTTCCTCAATCAACATTAACTTGTGAATTATATGTTCTCCCTAAGGATTTATTTGTATTTAGAGGTCAAAGGTTCATGGGATAAGCAAAATTTGGTGCAGAACTTTATACTGTCACATTTGGCTGACAGATAAAGTTTGCATTTTCTAAAGACATCACAGATAAGTGGTCATTTAGATTTTTGCAAAATATTTATTTTAATAAATCATATTCTGCTTAAATGTAAGTCAGTATATATTCTTAAATTATTGGTTCAAAATATACTTTTTTTTTGATCACCATATACTGCATTTACATCAAACCTGTTTTGATTAGTATATTTGGCATTATTAGTATTGGCATAAAATATTCAGTTTTTCACCACTTTTACAAATTTGACAAAATATGTTAAATAACCAAAATACTTATATATAAATATGAGCATCCATTTTATTTGTGAACATTACACAGTGCACATATTCTAACAATTAAAGGGAATTCTTTAATAATAGAAAGTATTCATGTGACATGATAAAAGAAAACAAAAGAATCATAAAACATATACAAACATTAAGACAAAGTAATACATAAAGCATTAAAAAAATACCTAATTAATTAAATACCTAAAGCATGCTTACTGAAAATACTGAGTTGTTAATGACATCATTTATTTTTGACAGTATAATTTTCAGTTTAATTTTCTCATCTTTTCCTCTATTGGTCAGTTTTTTGTTTTTTTACAGTAATTTTATGTTTTAAAAATAGCTTTTCTCATATTTAAAATTTGTAAACACTGATAGGTAATATTTTTCAGATGAAATTCGGCATGCTGACTTTTCTTATATGTACAATTAAAAAGTTATTGCAGATAAAAGCCTGTATGCAATTTTTAAAAGTATATATATTAATTTAAAATGTATGTAATTTCTTGATTTTTTGCTAAGCATATTTATTAAAAAATTCATAATGTTTTTCGATAATAATTATTTCAATTCATAATGTTTTTCGATAATAATTATTTCAATTCTTGAAAACTGTTGTGATGCTTAAAAATATATTTAAAGACAACACAATATTTCTTTCACAGTTAGGTTTAATATATCAGCCTTGCACATTAAGATCATATTTGAGTTTTAAAAAATATTTCAAGTCAACACAATATTTCTTTCACAGTTAGGTTTAATATATCAGCCTTGCATATTAAGATCAAATTTGATTTTAAAAAATATTTCAAGACAACACAAAATATATCAATATCAAGTAATTCTTTCCTTTCCATATTTATTCTAAAATTGTTTTTAAAAGTTTTCATTTTGGTTTCATTTCTCCAGGATTCCAATGAAGTTGTTGTTCTGAGAGCATTTTCCAATGCCATCTTCAGGCACAAATTGCTGGCACCAAATTTGGGATCTATTCTGGTACAGTTCATGATGCAGAACCTGAAGAAAATGTTCACTGTTCCATCCCATGTCCGTGAAAAAGTCTCGCTGAAATTATTTCAGATTAAAACTGGGAAAAATGTTCCAGATGCTGGTAATTTTTGTCTGTATGTTTACGCATGCTATATCTGTGTGATTAACTTCTTGGTTGTTAGTGGGACACGCTTCTAGCCATAACTGATTTCATGCTGACCATGTGATAAGGATGAAATGCATGCATTTTGACCATTCCTTGCTTTGTTGTCCATGAGTGATGTTAAGTTGATTGCATAAATTTGATTTCCTGGATTCACATCTTTTCAGAAAAGCCAATTTTTGGCATGTTTGCTTGATTGAGAGATATATTAAGTCTTGAAAACAAACTTTGGGTAAAGTTCTAAATTTGTGTGTGTTTTTTTTAATGTTATATTAGTGCATTGGCTTAAAAAAAAATATCAGCTTTTAGAAAAACTAAATAGCTTGCAAAACCTAGATGAGCTTTATAATTAATTTTAGATGTTTATGTGAATGAATAATTTCTGTTTCGTGAAATTAAATTTACAAATATGCATGTGCTACCTGCCTTATCCTCTCCTCCTACTTACATTTATTCAAAGGAAAAAAATGTTAATTTACACAATTATATAGTAACTTCACTTTCTGCTCTGTTCTAGAGTAGACTATTAAATCTCTGCATGTTCATGTAAAATCTACTTTTATTTGAGATTTACTAAGTGAAAATTTTTAGTACAATATTTTCTTAACAGTTATGCGAATACAAGTACTATTGAGCCTAGGTGTGGTTTTGTGTGGTTTCAGACACCACCTACTGTGATCGCCTTTCCAAAGAAGAATATGAGCAGCAGTCACGTGACTGTACAAAGGAAGCACTTGTCAGTCTTATGAACAGCATACTGGATGATACAAAGTTATCTTTGAAAGAAAAGAAGCAACGTGTAAAGCAGTTTCAGAAATGCTATCCCACCATGTATGCAGAGCATTTTCCTGGGCTGGTGTAATGTAAATCAGTAAAGAATTTAATGGTGAAATTCAACAAACCTCTTCCAAGGAAACGTGTATGCTGTACCTATAACATTTTTTATGACTAAGCATTTGATGATGACGACTTTCTTAAGTCCATCTTACCAGCTTCTAAGGGTTTGTGAGTCCATCCCCTGAACACCCACAAATGGATTATGTGGGCTTTATGTTTGATTAATGGGCTCTCAGCTTTCAGATTTAGTACTATGGGATAATCGCTCTCACCTTTCAGGTTTGAACACAAACTTTACAGATGTACATTAAACTTTGCAGATATGGACTACATATCCTACATTAAACTTCACAGATATGGAATGTTTATATCCTACATTAAACTTCACAGATAAGGAATGTTTACATCATACATTAAACTTTGCAGATATGGAATGTTTATATACTATATTAAACTTTATAGACAGGAATGTTTATATCCTAGGTTAAACTTGACAGATATTGAATGTTTATATCCTACATCTTTACAGACAGGAATTTTATATCCTACATTAAACTTTACAGACAGGAATTTTATATCCTACATTAAACTTTACAGACAGGAATTTTATATCCTACATTAAACTTGACAGATATGGAATGTTTATATCCTAGATTAAACTTTACAGATATGGAATGTTTATATCTTACATTAAACTGGCAGATATGGAATGTTTATATCCTAGATAAAACTTTACAGATATGGAATGTTTATATCTTACATTAAACTGGCAGATATGAAATGTTTATATCCTATTTTAAACTTGACAGATATGGAATGTTTATATCCTAGATTAAACTTTACAGATATGGAATGTTTATATCTTATATTAAACTGGCAGATACGGAATGTTTATATCCTACATTATACTTGGCAGATATGAAATGTTTATATCCTATTTTAAACTTGACAGATATGGAATGTTTATATCCTAGATTAAACTTTACAGATATGGAATATTTATATCCTACATTAAACTTTACAGATGGGAATGTTTATATCCTACATTAAACTTTACAAATGGGAATGTTTACATCCTACATTAAACTTTACAGATGGGAATGTTTATATCCTACATTGTACTGCTTAGATGTATCCTCTGCTTTAGACCATTTAGAAGGGCAAGTTGTCATACCACAAAAGAATTAAAAGTTGGGAACTTGATAAACCACTTTTTTAAATCTATTTTTTTTCTTTTCTTTTTAAGGTGATCATATTGTTTTGAAATGTAAGCACACCTTTAACCTTTTCCCCATTTTTCTTTAAAAAAATACCCCCAAAGTATAAAGGAATCTTGTATAAATAGATGTGCAATATTCATGTTTACCATTTTGTCACAGGTATTCAAGTTCAAAAGTTAAAGTTTTAAATATTTTTTAAAACACCCATATGTAATATGATAGAAATATAGTCTTCTTCCCAACACACACTTGCACATACATATGAACACATGCAAGCGAACACATATGCATGCATGCACACACACACACACACACACACAGCGCACAACACATATTCTGGTTGAAATGACAATTCCCACACAGCAGAACCTTTGATTACAAAATAATATGAAAGCAAAGGCTTTTTTCTCTGTTTCATTGAAATCTTGTCTTGATCTCAAAAGAGTTTTGTAAACTTGTTATTTGCAAAGGTTTTACTATTTATACATTTATCAAGAATTCAATTGTGATTTAAGCCTGTTTGTCCACATTTAAAAACATCTGTATATATATTTTAATATAACTACATTATTGTAAGTGTGATTAATGTTGAAACACTGTATTTGTCTGTTATGACAAATTAGTAGACTGTTGAATTAATATGAATTGTGTAGAGTTTAATTTGTTGAATCTTTGAAAATTAACATTAATTTAAGTGGCAGAGATTATTAAGAATACAGCCCAACTACAATTGAAATAATTAGGATGATTGACTACAGAGACTATTCAGAGTACACTTGACTGTTGCATATGCAGAGCTTACTTCAGAAAACGAAGAATGTTGAGATGTATATATAATCATACCCAGTGCAATATTGATAAGGACATAAATTTTGTTCGTGTATGTTAATGATTACAAGAATGTTTCATGTGTGTGACTGCATAAGATGCTTGACTATTCCATGTGTACCTGCCATTGCAAGAGATAGTGCTTAAAAAAGTTAAAGTGTTAACCTGAAATTCATGTTGTATATGATTGTCCTAATTTAATATTGACCATTTTTAGCTAATTTTCTGGCTCCTTGGTAGATGATATCCATTATTTTTTTTAAATTTTACATCTGAAAACTTTGAAGAATGTCTCTGTTGACTGCTGTGGGTGGTCTGCTGACTGTTGTAGGGCTTATCAGTCTTCATCGATTCCTGTTGATTGACATACTGATTACTGTAGATATCAAGTGCATCATAAGAAACTTTTGAAAATAAGGTGTATCTATGTAATTTTGCTCTTTTTATCTGAACCCCATTTTTTTTTTTTTACTATGAATTATGAAAATTTTGTGATTGTGTTTTGGTATTTTCTTTGTTTTTGGTCCACAGTTCATTATTTGTTTTACTACTTAAATGGTAAAAAATTATTCTTTTCTGAGTAAATATTTTGATCAAATAAAGATTGTGTTTTGTTGTCCTTTCTAGAAATTATGCATAGCTCACTGTGTCATAGACTGATCGAAATCTATTTGAACTCTGGTGTAAGTTAAATTATTGATCAGTTTCATTCTTAATTTTAATTTAATTTAAGTTTTTTGTATGTTACATTTTAAAATAATTTAGATATAGAAATTGAAATTTGTGGTTAATTCAAATAAAACAGTGTTCCATTTTAGCAAAATCAACACATTAAATTAAAAATTTAGAAGACTTTAAAGAATTTAAAAACAAGACTCGTTTTAATGTGAACATACCTTGCTCTGATCAAAGAACTGACCTTTCTGTAGATGTTCACCACCATCCTTTCTCAAGTACAGCTCACATCATTAAATAACCATGGCGCTTGTCAGAACTGTTGTAGTACCACCATCCTTTCTCCAAGTACAGCTCACATCATTAAATAACCATGACTCTTGTCAGAACTGTTGTAGTACCACCATCCTTTCTCAAGTACAGCTCACATCATTAAATAACTATGGCGCTTGTCAGAACTGTTGTAGTACCACCATCCTTTCTCCAAGTACAGCTCACATCATTAAATAACCATGACTCTTGTCAGAACTGTTGTAGTACCACCATCCTTTCTCAAGTACAGCTCACATCATTAAATAACTATGGCGCTTGTCAGAACTGTTGTAGTACCACCATCCTTTCTCCAAGTACAGCTCACATCATTAAATAACCATGACTCTTGTCAGAACTGTTGTTGCACCACCATCCTTTCTCCAAGTACAGCTCACATCATTAAATAACCATGACTCTTGTCAGAACTGTTGTAGTACCACCATCCTTTCTCAAGTACAGCTCACATCATTAAATAACCATGGCGCTTGTCAGAACTGTTGTAGCACCACCATTCTTTTATGGCATTTGTCAAAACTGTTGTAGCACCACCATTCTTTTATGGCGTTTGTCAAAAACTGTTGCATTATTGTCTTGGAAAATGATATTTGCTTTTGCACATCCAAAGCATAATAAGTAATTTTTAATTTTCTCTAAGAAATATAAGTTATTAATTTAACCCAGTCTTTTGTTATTCTACTAGAAGTTCTTCAGGCAGCTCATTCACAAATAAATGATATAAAATAAGAAACAATAGTTGTAATCAAATGATATAAAATAAGAAACAATAGTTGTAATCAATTTGTTTGTTTTTAATGGTTATAGTAGAGAACATAACCAGAATTCAACTTGGCCTAAAAATAAAGAGAACTAAATTGCACGATTATGATTTACAGAAAGACTTTAGGCAACAGCAGTTTCATTTGAGTATTTGTTCTCAGAAATTTTAATCTCTTTAGTGTGATTTCAGGATTTTACACAGATTCTGATAGTGTGATTCCCTAGCAAACTAGCAAACTCGTCTTTGATTCCCTAGCAAACTCGTTTGACACTGATTTTTTATAGTGTGATTCCCTAGCAAACTCGTCTTACACTGATCTTTATATTGTGATTCCCTAGCAAACTCGTCTTACACTGATCTTCAATGCTTGACGTTCATGCTAGTGAAATGTGTTTAGGATGTTTACTTGTGGATCACACCATGAGGATCTGTGTAAGACGAGTTTGCTCGGAAAGCATAACTATGTGGACATCCTACACACATCTCCATAGCATGACCCAATAAACTCGTCCTACACACATCTCCATAGCTGGACCCCAAGTAAACTCATCCTACACGAAATCCCTAGCATAATTCCAGGTAAACCGATCCTGCATAAATCATAGTGTGACCCCTGAGTGAACTCATCTTACACAGATCTCCATCCCAATTTCTGGTCATTATCTTCACACTTGAATGTAAAGATCAACAAGTGAGACTTTAACTCTCAGAACGTACACTTTACTATAGTGATGGTATGCTAAATCTGGATATTTAATATTAAAATTATTTTATTGTCTTGTATTAAGTTGCATCACTTATTTGTATTCATGTCTTTTGTCCTTTTATAATCAAAATATATATAATTTTGCATTCGTATCTTCTACTTTATGTTTTTATCAGTTGGTCACATTAAAAAAAATAAAAAAATAAACCAATCACTTGTTATTTTTTTTTATATGGCTAGTGAACATGAGCAAGCCAGTGATATACAGATCTGCAGAAATATAAAACCTAAGCTGAGTGTATCCTTCAGAGCTAAGCACTTAGCATTTAGATCTATAGAAGGATAAAATCTGATTGAATCTTTCCAACTAAACCTGTATTTAACGCTGCAATGAATCCTCACTAAATGGATAGCCCTTTGTAACTAAGACTCCAAGATAGACTATTAACAAAACTCAGCAATGCAGAATATTAAGCTACACATGAATCCTCAATAAATGGATAGCCATTTGTAACCAAGACTCCAGGATAGATTATTAACAAAACTCAGCAATGTAGACTACTAAACTACACAAATCCTCACTAAAAGGATAGCCCAAGATAGACTATTAGCAAAACTCAGCAATGTAGACTACTAGTCTACACATGAATCCTCACTAAATGGATAGCCCAAGATAGACTATTAACAAAACTCAGCAATGTAGACTACTAGTCTACACATGAATCCTCACTAAATGGATAGCCCAAGATAGACTATTAACAAAACTCAGCAATGTAGACTACTAAGCTACACATGGATCTTCACTAAAGACTCCAAGATAGACTATTAACAAAACTCAGCAATGCAGACTACTAAGCTTGAAGTAACCAATGATGAACACGCAAAAGACTTTATGAGTACACGTAAAAGCGTCTACATTTCAGCTAAATAACTTTCATCAAGACAATACAGTTCAAGTTTTGACACAGAAACATAGTTGGATACACTCATAGAATAGGAAACAAGTAAGAAGAGACACGTGGGTCATATTTATAATAAATCACACTTTCAAGAAGACGGTAAAAATGAGATATGCTAGAACAGTGGTTTTCAACTGCTGGTCCATGAAAAAGTTATTGCCGCTTAGCACATATAAAACTAGAGACTATACTTTCGGACAAAACCATTCAGAGGAGAATTGTTGACATGGCCACCGATATTGGAGAACAAGTTGTAGAGGGGAAAAAAGAAATCGATATATTTTGCGATTCATCTTGATGACTCAATTGACGTGAGTAACCATGCTATTCTACTTTGCTTCGTGAGATATAGTGAAGATGAATACTTTAGTGAAGAACTTCTTTGTTGTCTTGACTTACCTGGACGGACCACTAGTTCAGAGATATTTAGCACTCTTGATGAGTATTTTCAAGGTCAGGGCTCAGACTGGGGCAAATGCGTCGGAGTGTGTACGGACTTCCACACAGACTGTGCTGTGAGCATGACTGGACATCGCTCATGTATATTTGCGAAAATAAAGGACATTACTCTTCCAGAAAGTTTGTCCATACACTGGATGATCCCACAGAGAGCACCGAGCTGCAAAGAAGCTTTCTACTGGACAAACACTGATGAATGACGCGGTGAAGATCATAAATGAAATTCGTAGTCGACTTATGAACTCCAGGCTGTTCTCCACACTGTGTGAGAGTATGGACTCACAACACCAAGATCTCCTTCTCCATGCAATGAGGTGGCTATCGAGAGGAAGGGTTCTTTCACACCTTGTCGAACTGAGGGAAGAAATAAAGCAGTTCATGCGGGGACAAAACTCTGCCCTAGTAGAGCCTTTGTTAGATGAGGAATGGCTGGCTAAACTTGCATATATGGCAGACATATTTAGCCTTCTCAACGAACTTACTATTTCTCTTCAGTTTTGCACAAATATTTTACACCGAGAAATAAAATGGATGCGTTCAAAAAGCTGGCTCTTTGGGATAGTCACTTACAAGAAGAAGATATAGAAATATTTCCACTTTTGCAAGATTTTTGATTGCTGCTGGCCTCAACCGTAAAGTCATAAACAAGTCATAATAAGCCATCATTTAAACGCATTAGCTCAAGACTTTAATAATCATTATTACCCTGACAATGAGGATTCTCGTTATTAACCCCTAGGTTAATAATCCCTTCATGGAAGTTGTCAATTCATGCGCACTTAATCCTCGTGAAAAAGAAAACCTGATCGAGTTGTCTTCTGATGTCACTCAGGTGTCCAAACATAATGTAATCATTGTCTCAGTTTTGGATATCACTGGAAAAAGAATAGCATCTCTCAGTACAGAGATATTAAATTGCTGGTCGTATTTTTGACTACCAATTTGTGTGAAAAGACTTTTTCAGCCCTGTCAGTCATAAAAACCAAACAGAGAAACCGAATGGCTGTCAATGCAGCGCTTCATCTCTCAGAAACAACGCTGCAACGGTCATCAAATATTCTAGCAAAGAAACAGCAGCAGATTTTGCACTAACTTTATTTGAATTAAAAATTGCTTTCTCAAAACTTCAAAAGAGTCTATTATTAGCATTTTTGTTCACTGCTCGGTTTCTGTTTCTGTTAGATAACAATAGAATTTTCATTTTATGACTCTAATGATAGGTTTAAAATACTATATAAATAATGGGTTTTATTTCTGCCATAGCGGTCCTCGAAATATTTTCACCAGTCCGCAGGTGTAAAAAGGTTGAAAACCACTGTGCTAGAAAATCTTCTGAACAGCTAGTCACGTGATAAGTGCAGATTGAAGTGACACCTAGCGTCTAAAATCCTAAAAGGACCCACTAACCTCAAATTGTGCATGCGCTCGCTCACTTGTAAGAATTGAATTTTGGTTCGAATTAATTGCGACCTGGTATCGTTATAATTCACACTAAATCGCATACCGCTTTATTTGAACTTGGATTAATCGCGACCGAACTGTAATCTCAAACCGCTTTCAAAGCAAATTTAGTAACTTTTGTCTTTTGTTGTATGTGAGGTTGTAGGCCACTTTCAAATCAAGGGAAATAACTAATCATAGTTGATCAAAAATTGTACTAGTTTTGCAATAAGCAGCCACCAGCCTACCTCATTAAACGAACAGTTTAGAAGATTTGCATTTCTGTCCATACATTTTAAAACTTGAATTTTATTTCTTTCCGCGATGAATATTTCTTTGAAAATATATAATATAATTTAACATAGGGCTAATTAAGAAGATTTTTAAAGTTCTGAACATTAAATAGTAGAAAAATAAAATAGATAAAAGATTTATTTTTTCTTTATTAGAACATGGCACTTGAAAGTAGAAAATGCCTTTCTAACACTACTAGAAAATATCTTTTTTTTAAAAAAAAAAAAATCCAGTTAGTGTATCTTGTACGAAGTGCTAGTTCGTGACCCACGTGTGTAAAACCCACAAGTAGTATGTCTAACTATTTACACCTTAATTACCTCAGTTGTAAAATTACACAGTTTTACTTGTAAAACCCACAAGTACTATGTCTAACTATTTACACCTTAATTACCTCAGTTGTAAAATTACACAGTTTTACTTGTAAAACCCACAAGTAGTATGTCTAACTATTTACACCTTAATTACCTCAGTTGTAAAATTACACAGTTTTACTTGTAAAACCCACAAGTACTATGTCTAACTATTTACACCTTAATTACCTCAGTTGTAAAATTACACAGTTTTACTTGTAAAACCCACAAGTACTATGTCTAACTATTTACACCTTAATTACCTCAGTTGTAAAATTACACAGTTTTACTTGTAAAACCCACAAGTACTATGTCTAACTATTTACACCTTAATTACCTCAGTTGTAAAATTACACAGTTTTACTTGTAAAACCCACAAGTACTATGCCTAACTATTTACACCTTAATTACCTCAGTTGTAAAATTACACAGTTTTACTTGTAAAAGTGCAATTTTAACTGCTGTATTGAGAGTAAATGCTATCTTGATTAAAGTCAGGTCTCTAAAAGTACATTTTATTTTATCTGTAACTGCGACATGACTCTAAAAGTACATTTTATTTTATCTGTAACTGCGACATGACTCTAAAAGTTCATTTTGTTTTATCTTAACTGCGACATGACTCTAAAAGTTCATTTTGTTTTATCTTAACTGCGACATGACTCTAAAAGTTCATTTTGTTTTATCTGTAACTGCGACATGAAATCTAAAAGTTTATTTTGTTTTATCTGTAACTGCGACATGTCAATACGAGACTTGGCGTTGTTTCCAATATGGATGAAGTAGCAACACACCCTCCACCCTCCACGATGGGTGCGTGGATTTATTCTGACGTAAGACAATGACGTAATAGGGTCATAACTCGACTTGGTTGGTCAGGTATCGGACACCTCTGTTCTGAAAAGAACTATTCTATCCAACAGTTCCCTGTATTAGAGCATAGATTTAACAATTCTGACTAAGTGAAGCCTAACTGAATAGTTTTTCACCTGCCTGGATTATTTCTAATATCGTTACTTGTTTCTTTCACATCAATTGCTCTGCGTTGCTTGAAAACCGCAAATAATTTTATTTCAAGATTTCGGTAACAGCTGACCTATAAATATGTATTTCTCGTGTTATTTTGGTTTCAGCATACAATATGTGACACCAACGCCACTTAGTTAATGGATATGATTATTTTTTAATTAATTAAGCATCCAAAACTAATTACAAGTGATGGGATTCTTAAGTAATTTTATTAATGATCCTCCAGCAGACATCACTCGTCTATCTCATTGGCGGATATGCGGGCGCTGTAAACGTTTTCTCTCTTCCACAACATAAAACAACATTTACTGTTACACAATGTTTTCATGAGTGGAAAACTTCTTACTGTCGGAGAAGACAAATCCGTTTTTAATCTATATTTAGCGAGCCCCCCATCCACCCACTTTCTTCTCCAACATAAAGTTATCAATATGCATAAGAAGATCAACAAATCTAACAATAAATTTATTAAATCAACAACCAAATATACATAGGACAAATACAATGAAATAGATTACTTGACATAGATATTTCCATGAACCCAAGTTCGAATAATTGTATGTTTACACAGTCTATGTCTTTACAAATACAATTCAACAATAGAGTCAATACAATTCAACAATAGAGTCAATAGAAATCACAGGATAAAAAGTTGTTGGACATCGCTAATTTATTGTTCTGTTTGAAGGAGTTGACACAGCAAAAAGAATCACCCAGGTTAACTCTAAGTAATGGAACAGTGCTTTAGTGTAAGTGTAACATGTCTAGCTGACATAATAACTTCTGAAAATAACTTGTCTTTGTTGACTTAATAACTGCTGAAAATAACTTGTGTCTTTGTGGAGCTGAGTAATAACTGCTGAAAATAGCTCCTGTCTTTGTGGAACTGATGTAATAACAGCTGAAAATAACTTGTGTCTTTGCAAAAGCATGCAAAGGATTATTGGAACAGCAGTTAAACAAGGTTATCACTTATATCTAATAACTTCATTTCTGTTCCCTGAGAAGACAGCAGTGAAAATAGGCAACTGGAAAGGTTGCTTGCTCATTGTAAAATATAATTAAGGAGCAAATGCTAAGCCTCCAGCGTATTGCTTTATAACTCCTTTCTTATTTATATTCCAGTCTCAACTTACAATTTCCTGCAACAGTATTTATGAGCCCAATGCACACTTGCAGCATAATAAATACAGCATATTAAAACAATTTCAAATGTTAACGCACAATATATGAGAAGTTTAGTTCAAACATTTGTAGAAATAAAAGTAAACTCACATAGTACATATTTATATATAACACATTAATAGCAAAAGTACATGAAATATTTTTCATTCAACCAGTCAGCTAACTCACCATCAAGCTAATGGTTGCCTTTCAAAACCGGACTTCTTGCCACTCAAATTCAAAGTGATCTGAGAACAGAATTTTCTACAGCAAGTAAACTTTTTAATCTCAGCTCATTGGCTGGTCTCGTTCTCATAGATCATAACCATTGGATAATAAATCTACTCGCTGGCTTGCATTACATCAGCATTTTCTAGCTTAGGAGAAAGCTTTTTTATTTGGGGGGGGGGGGGAGGCACTAGGATTTTTGATCTGTCGCTAACATTACACACTACATGATCTTGTGAATAGAACGCCATGTTGGCACCAGTATTTTTGACTGTCGTTAACATTACACACTACATGATCTTGCGAATAGAACGCCATGTTGGCACCAGTATTTTTGACTGTCGTTAACATTACACACTACATGATCTTGCGAATAGAACGCCATGTTGGCACCAGTATTTTTGACTGTCGTTAACATTACACACTACATGATCTTGTGAATAGAACGTCACGTTATAAAGACGCCGTTTATAACTACTCTGCAGTGTGGAGCCTCCACAGTCCACACCATCTACTGGCTACAAAGCCATAGCTAGTAAATAAAATATAACTGTAGGCCTATTAATATTATATGGTCATTTAACATTGCGCGCGCGCTCGCACACACACACACACACACACACACACGCATTTTTCTAATAAATAAAACATTGGAGGATTTTTCAAGTATATTAAGAGAAAAGAATTAAATTTTTAATTTACAATAAGTAAATCGCACCTTTCCCCTTAAAAATCAAATGATGAACAGGAATCCTGCTTGAACATGAAGCAATGACAACGACACTGACGAAGGTTTGTTTATACGTCACAGAAAAGCAATGACGTCGACACTGGCGAATGTTTGTTTATACGTCACAGAAAAGCAGCATGACGAAAAACTGATTCTCTGGGCGCGTGGCGACCAGCGCGTAACTGAACACTCGGGACAATTAAGTCCAAATGCAGTCTACCACCAGGGGCACCAAGACGAGAAGCCTCCTTCGCGTCAGTAACACTAACAGTGGCAGTCCGTCCCCTATTTTTTTCTTCTCAAATCCGCATGCTGGGTAGTGACGGCCATTTTTGTCGACTATCTCGGCTTGCGACGAGATACCGGAAGTTTATTAGACCGTCATCAACAGCTGTGTGATCGGACACTGCTGTAGTGCTGCTGGCTGGGTTTTGAACCGGTGATCCTAGTCTCTTGGATCCGGGGAACGGGCTCGGTTATAGCGCCCATTGTCTTTTTTCACCCGGCTCAGGTTAACAAATAAATGAATCTAGTTATGCAATCGGATGTACGATATGTTGAAACGGACACCCACCGTACACGTTAGCGACGGATATTGAGAGTGCCCGACTTCCGTCGTCTCCATTTCACAGACTGGAATTTGTTCGTCTGAGTGGTGTTAGCATTCAGATAACGCATTGCCTGTTAAGTGGATATTATTTCACACACAAAAAAAGCGCTCTATGCAGCCTCTTACACATAACACATTGTTTTTAACAAATAACACATTATGCTCTAACAAATAACACATTAGGTTCTTAACAAATAACACATTATGCTCAAACAAATAACACTTTAGGCTCAAACAAATAACAGATTAGGCTCAAACAAATAACAAAGGCTCTACAAAAAATATAACATAAAAAAATAAAAAATATAATAGGCTCTATAAAATAACATAGTCTATAATAAGTAACACTTTAGGTTTTAACAAACAACATATCAGGCACTAACAAATAACACATTAGGCTGTAAAATAACATATTATGCTCTAACAAATAACAAAGGCTCTACAAAAAATAAGACATTAGGTTCTAACAAAGAACACATTAGGCTCTAACAAATAATACATTGGGCTATAATATATAACACATTAGGTTTTAACAAAGAACACATTAGGTTCTAACAAATAACACATTAGGTTCTAACAAACACATTAGGTTCTAATAAATAGCAGTGGCTATAATAATATAATATAATAATACCCCACCCAGATCGTCTATAAAGGAAGTGCAAAGATGCAATGAGGCAATAATGTGTGGATGTACCTCTCTCCACACACACACACAAACATATGCACAAGCACATGCACAAACACATACACACTCATGAACACTCATGAACACACACACACACACACACACACACGCACGCACACTTTTAGCCCACATTTTCCAATTAGGTCATTGTAAAGTCCACAACAGCTGGAAGTGCTACCCGCCCCCCCCCCCCCCAATTAAAAAGAAAATAAAAAAATTCCTTGACTAAAAATAAAAATATAAAACTAAAAATATAGCAAGTCAGAGAACACTAACAGTTGTAACCAATGAAATGTGCACCAAACTTAGACCCACCCAACAAAATCTAGCAAGCACAAAACTACCCTAACTCTAATCCTAACCTTAGCTCATTGTGTTACTAAATATAAGCATTAAACTATTAATTAAGTTAAAGGTAGGCAAAATCATAATTATCATATGATGGGTTATTTTCCCACACATTTTAAGTATAAATATTCATAATTTTATCTATATATTTTTTTAATGAGATTCTATTTGTGATTTATATGATGTGGATATGTTACATAAAGTTTATTTTTGAAGTGAAAGTTCAGAATGGACAGGGGTGGGTGGGGGGAGATTAAGCTGAGTGAGTACGCATTGAGTAGTAGCTGTCGGGTAGGACTCTTGTTATTGTTTGTGGGAATGCTAGATCTCTGGCTTCTAAGCAGTAGGGCAGTCACTTAAAACATTAGATCTGTATAGTCTTGGTTTTGACCTGGATGTGTTATGCAAATTTTAGGCTGATGTAATTGTGAACTTGTTTTAGGATAGGTGACATGCCTGTTGATAGAATGTGAATTGGAAGCTGTGAGAAAGTCATAAATATTAATTAGCTCTAGGTAAATTCTTAAAAGTGTGAGTCTAAGTAGGGTTTCAAATCTAAGAAAATATATTCTTTACTCTTTGCAAACGACTCTTTGGCGAGTTTTAAGACTGAGTCCCTTCCTATAATTCTGGGTTGTACTTGGAACTAAGGAGACCCTTGGCCAGATAAGGTAAAGACATCTCTGTATTGTGTGAATGGTTAGGTTTTATTAGGAATGTTATGCAATTTGAAACACGTCTTTCATTTCTTGCAGAGGCATACGCCAAAATAAGTATTTATTAATGTAGTAATTTGCAGTACACTTAGACTCTGCAACTACTTGTGTTTCAGGGTTTTAGTTTTAGTTCTATCTTTATGTTGGCTTTGATGTTATTCATGTTGAGCATCTGCCAGCATCAGGGATCTTGTGCCACTGCATTGAGAAACTGAAGCTGTTTTGATTATGAACATTGACTCCAGTCCAGCTTGAACTTGATCAGATTATTCATTTGATTGCATTATGATGAGAAAATAGGACAGGCTGTATTTTGCTTATTCTTTTTAAATATTGTTCAACTTTCCTTTCTATTAAAATTTTATTAATTG
This sequence comes from Sinotaia quadrata, assembly GCA_028829895.1. Classification (NCBI taxonomy): domain Eukaryota; kingdom Metazoa; phylum Mollusca; class Gastropoda; order Architaenioglossa; family Viviparidae; genus Sinotaia; species Sinotaia quadrata. The sequence continues at coordinate 7,286,900 of CM054181.1, read as the reverse complement.
TTTAGTCTCGCGTATCTGTTATTCCAAATAACTTCTTTGATAGTTATTGTAAACTGTGGCACTAGTCTAATTATTGCATCTTGCTCTCTGTCTGTCTATATATTTGTTTATCTATTGTATAAAATCTATTTTTCGGTATAAATTACTGAGTGGGGGAGGGGTGGGGGCCCGTGAGTCAAATTGATGGCGGCGTACCAGAATGTCGGGGTAACAGTTGCAGATTTGCATATTTAGCCAGTGGTCCATGCTCTGCATCGGCACTTATAGATGTCTTATATGATTAACTAACTGCTAATATTAAGTATAATACATTATTACAACGTCATCCCAAAGTACATCGCAACAATAATGAATACAGCACTAAGACAGGTCTGAACTGTTAGAGACGTTAGGAGCTAGAAAAAAAATCCACATCACAACGAATAACAATAACTGCTACAAATGACCTTGATCTTGCCTTCTAAGCACCAAAAAATTGGTATTTTATATATATATATTACCTCCCATTGCTTTGTTAGCTGATGAAATATCCTACTTGTAAATTTTCGGTGTTTGGACAAAAACCAGTAAACTGATGAGTTTAATAATTTATTTGAGACTAAGAGCAAAAGATAATTTATTACTTTCCTACAAATGAAGTGTTTGGTTTTTGAGTGCTTTTCGTAGGTAGGTTGATTTTTGACAATTTAATGTTGATTTTAATGCAGAGGAATGTGTAGGCCTTAAGTCCATCTAAAGTAAAGACAAAGGAAAGGGCAATAACTTTGTTCTGTTCAAGGAAAAGAGGCCTTTTGAAGTATTAAATGTTCTAATAAGAGAAAGATAATATTATCTTTTGTTGTTTATTTAGTAAAACAGTTGCTAGTATTTTTTTTCAGCTTGTTTAAATTCTTTCGGAAATTGCATTGTGAATAACGAGCTTGAGAAATAGAATTGTAACTTTAATAAGGTAATAAAATATTATTTAATAAGCAGACAAATAATACATTTTATACGTATGAAAGGGGAAAAGGTACTTACACTAAGATTATTTTACAGGAGAATTAAAAATTAATTCTAGAGCACAAAGAAGGGGATACTTTCCATGATTAGATTTTATTGATTATAATTATTAGGGTTTTAGATCTTATTTTATTTTTAATTTGCTTGCTCTCGTGACTACAGTTGCCAAGTTTTGAGAAAATTCTTGGTCAAATAACAGTGAGAGAACGTCTTAGAAACATGTTGCATTTAACTCTTTCTTTTCTGAATTTATTTTCGAAGATCAAATATTTACATTTCTGAATGTCTTTTTGTCTCTCTGTTGTGTGCGTGAGTCTGTTGTTACCTACCAGCACTGCAGTCTGTGTAGTGGGACTCGATCCTGACAGTAAACCAACATTCACAGCAGTCTGTATAGTGGGACTGTATACTGATAATAAGCCAACATGCACAGCAGTCTGTATAGTGGGACTGTATACTGATAATAAGCCAACATGCACAGCAGTCTGTATAGTGGGACTGGATACTGATAATAAACCAACATGCACAGCAGTCTGTATAGTGGGACTGTATACTGATAATAAACCAACATGCATTGCAAATCTGTGTAGTGGGACTGTTGCAGTCTGTATAGTCTGACTTGGTCCCAACAGTAATTCAAAATACATTGCAGTCTGTGCAGTGGGACTCTGTCCTGACAGTAACCAATATGCACTGCAGTCTGTGTAGTGGGACTCTGTCCTGACAATAAACCAACATGCATTGCAGTCTGTATATTGCAGTCTGTATAGTGGGACTCTGTCCTGACAATAAACCAACATACATTGCAGTCTGTATAGTGGGACTCTGTCCTGACAATAAACCAACATGAATAGATAATGGATGATATAAATGACCCCTCTAGGATCTTGTATGATCGATGTCAAATTAAAAACTGATAATGGATAATTATGTCATCCTATTGGGCCTTGAACATATTAAAAATAAAACACCAAGAATGTGTATGTTCATTCTAACGACGTTTAATTTATAAACAAATGATGACAATGAAAATTATAAATTGCAGATTTCAGTGCATGTCATCAAGTGCCTGTTAATTGCAAAACCAATACGATGCAATGCCTCTTAAAAATTAGATGCTCTGCAGTGTCTTTGGTACCTGGCTATTCTACATTCTTTTGCTTGCATTGCCTCTTAAAACTGAGGTACTTTGCAGTGTCTTTGGCTATTCTACATTCTTTTGCATGCATTGCCTCTTAAAACTGAGATACTTTGCAGTGTCTTTGGCTATTCTACATTCTTTTGCTTGCATTGCCTCTTAAAACTGAGATACTTTGCAGTGTCTTTGGCTATTCTATATTCCTTTGCTTGCATTGCCTCTTAAAACTGAGATACTTTGCAGTGTCTTTGGCTATTCTATATTCCTTTGCTTGCATTGCCTCTTAAAACTGAGATACTTTGCAGTGTCTTTGGCTATTCTATATTCCTTTGCTTGCATTTGCCTTTCTGCCACTTCTGATGATTTTAAAGGCTTAGTAGGCACAATCCAGTGCTCCCCGCCATCCACACTAGAAGGTTGACAACTATATATATATATATATATATAGAATAAATAGATCAAACAGATAGAGACATAAAGAGACAGAAAGATACAATCATAAAGAGTAGAGTGAACAGATACAGAATAAATAGAGCGAACAGATAGAGACATAAAGAGACAGAAAGATACAATCATAAAGAGTAGAGTGAACAGATACAGAATAAATAGAGCGAACAGATAGAGACAGAAAGAGACAGAAAGATACAATCATAAAGAGTAGAGTGAACAGATACAGAATAAATAGAGCGAACAGATAGAGACAGAAATAGAGTGAAAGATACACACATAAATAGAATGAATAGATACAGATATAAATAGAGTGAAAGATACAGACATATGTGGAGGAAGAGATTATTAGATAAAGAGGGCAGTAATAGACACAGAAAAGGTACAGACAAAAAATAAACATATACAGATATAAATAGAATGAAAAGATACGGACATAAATAGACACATACAGACATAATAAGAATGAAAAGGTAGAACTGTGAATAGATACAGATATAGACTGAAAAGATATAGACTAAAGAGTAGAGTGAACATATACAGACACAGAGTGAACAGATACGGATGTAAGTGGAGTGAACAATACAGACATGAACAGATAGTTTATCAAATGTCTTCACGGTCGCCTTTCAAAACCAGACCAGAAAGAATATTGTCGTAGTGCCTTGCCATGAGGCGTGACGGGCTATTTATTGGCTTTTGCTTCTGACAACCGGAACCATCGATTGGTATCCTGTTTTACACCTGTTCGTGTCTTAAATATATCTAGTGGAAGTTGCCACACTACAAAAAGCCGGACCGGTCTTTCCCCCTTCCCTGTCTTGGTGGTCGCCACAGGCTACCCTCCGATTGCAATTGGCCAACTGACCTGAGAGCTCTCGCCCCCCCCCCCCCAGTTGCTGTCAATCAAGCATGACTGAACTAACTGTTTGACTTGGTCCCCCTTTTTGTCAGCTTAGGGTGTAAATAATTAATAAGGATTAGCTTTAAGCCTTAATTAATTAGGAGGATATCTGAGCATTACAGTCTGATTACCAGAAACAAGATAAATGCACTAAATAATTTGTAATCTGAGTGTGTACTCTGATTACCAGAAACTCTTGTAGAAACTGTCAACTGAATATAAAAAAAAAATATACTGAGAGAAAACAATAAAAGAAGTATAAACTTTCTTTTTGGAAAATATTAGGAGGTAGGAAGATAAACTTTCTTTTGGGGAAATATTAGGAGGTAGGAAGATAAACTTTAGGATAGGTTAAATCTCAGGGCTAATAATTGCAAATTGAGATTGAATTGTTTCTATTAAAAATATTTTATATAAATTCTAAATTCTAAATTCTTAATTTTTCATCCATCTTTGTCATTCCTTATCTTCACTTTGTGTGAAATTCATAACTGTAATGTTTGTGCTATTTTGTTGTTTCATATGTAGCCAAGCAATTTTGGGGGGGGGGGGGGGCTCATCGAGCATTAGAAGTATGATTTCCATTAGTTGTGTTGTCCTAGATTATTCATTAATTTCCTGCCAACTAACAAACTTACTAACCACACATCTTGCTTGAGATTGGAGGAAAGAAAAATATATCTACTTGGCTAATCACAGTAAAATGTGAGGTTGCCCGGCTATATTACACACATTTCAAAGTAAAATGGGAGGTTGCCCTGTTATATCACCCACTTTTCACACTAAAATGGGAGGTTGCCCTGTTATATCACACACTTTTCACAGTAAAATGGGAGGTTGCCCTGTTATATCACACACTTTTAAAACTAGAATGGGAGGTTGCCCTGTTATATATTTCACATATATTAATTAAATTTATTAATGGATGATTAATGATATTTATGATAATTATGTCAAGTAATATAACCTTGCATCACGCGATAGATAATTATGTCAAGTAATATAACCTTGCATCACATGATAGATAATTATGTCAAGTAATATAACCTTGCATCACATGATAGATAATTATGCCATCCTGAAGGGTCTTGGGGATATAAATTGCAACGAATAACTGATGATAGAAAATTATATTATCCTAAAAGGTCCTGAAAATATAAATTAAAATTTATAACTGATAATGGAAAACTATTTCAGTCTATTAGGGCGTGTCAAAAAACAAACCGACATTAACAATTAGACTAGACGACAGCAACATATGAACAGCTCTATTCTAGTATTCCCAACGCCATGTCCGCGCTGAAAAGCCGAAGCACATCTACCAGTTAGTCTGCTATCTTCAATGTATATTTCTTCAGAACTAACGTGTAGCGCAATTCAGAGTAACTGATAAACTAAACTTGACACCAATTAGCAAGTACTAAGATGAAAACCAGCGTTGCAAAAGCTAAGCCACCATCGAGAAAACACCTCTTTTCTTTAGTGTGCTGAAAAGTTCACAAATTTATGCACTAACACTTTGGATACAAGTCGACTATTCTACAACTGCTCTGCCCTGAACCGGAAGTACTTTAGAATTTATATTCGACTATGACATAACCATGCGGGCATGTAGACCTGTGGGATATAAGCAGCAGTGAAAACCAAACCCAACTGTCAAGTTTTAACAACATAGAAAAAGAGTGACGGCCCCTTTGTTGTCGGCACATTTCAGTGGCGACACCTGTTGGTGCAGGGCACGTTCTTGGCTGTCTGAAATGGATCTGCCCACAAGTAGGGCTGTTTTCTTTTTCAAAAGCGTTCGTCTTTGTCAGAGAATTTACGTTTGCGGTCTAACTGTAACAAACTCGACGTGTCGGAAAAGGAAAAATTACCTATTTCTACCTGTATAATATGAACTGAATTGATAAAACAGAAGAGTAAACAATATTACTTTATTAAAAAAAAAAATTGCCGTTCAAACGAAATATTTCCTTTAGGTCAGATTTGGTCAGGGATTAAACTCTACTTTTCAATATATATCCTGGCATTGTTGTTACTAGAAATTTCTGTGACTGATGCTGTTCTTTTATCATGCTTTGCCACTTAAAAAATAGGAAAAAAAAAACACCAGCCACGAAATAATTGCAGAAAAATATCTCGTAAAGCATCCTGAAACAACAACGAAGACTAGAATTCCATCATCAAACTCCCAGCTCAGCGGGTAGAGTGGAATCCAACAAAACATGCCTTCAATAAAATTAATATTCGAGACAATCATTAACCACCACCCCTATCCCCCCAAAAAATTAAATTAAAAAAAAAATAGCTGTTTCATTTAACAACAACAATCCACAAACAATATGCAGTCAGATATTTGGCAAAACTACAATTTCCAGCAAAAAATACAACAAAAGCACTGGAGTGGGGTGGGACTACGAAAAAGATATGCAGTATTTATAACCAGATTTCTTTCAGGGAAAAAAGACAACTCTAAACGCACAAAGTATTTTTAACCAGATTTCTTTACAGGAAAAAAAGACAACTTTAAATGCACACAGTATAACCAGATTTCTTTCTAGAGAAAAAAGAGACAACTTTAAATGCACACAGTTTAACCAGATTTCTTTCCAGGAAAAAAAAGACAACTTTAAATGCACACAGTATAACCAGATTTCTTTACAGGAAAAAAAAGACAACTTTAAATGCACACAGTATAACCAGATTTCTTTCTAGAGAAAAAAGAGACAACTTTAAATGCACACAGTATAACCAGATTTCTTTACAGAAAAAAGAGACAACTTTAAACGCACAAAGTATTTTTAACCAGATTTCTTTACAGGAAAGAAAGAAGTTCCCATTTCGAACGCTTACGACCCGATTTCCAAAGGAATGCGCACGGCAGAAAAGACCGCACACGGAAGTTTCTCAGGTCGTTACAAATCATCATAATTAAACTCAGTGCGTAGATTTTGTTAACCGAAATCGACACTGCCGACAGTGCAGGTGTGAGAGTTGTCACTGAGAAGTCTCTTAGCACCTTATTACCCCCCCTTAATGTTTTCGGTCTATATCACTGACTCCACGGCAAGTTCTAAGTGCTGTTTTTAAAGGTCAAGGGACGAAACGCGCGTCTAACTAGCGCCCTATCACGTGACAAGGAAGAGATCAGGAGTGAGAGGTGAGACGTTCGTTTGCCCTACTGTGTTGACTATTTTATAAATGTCGGTTTTCAATGTTGAAGAACGTTATAAAGACTAAACGGTATCTGACTGTAGTCGTTGCAGAGATAAAATATGAGTGAAACAAAAACAAAACAACAACAAACAAAAAAACCAACACCCCCCCCCCCCAAACGGAAGTACATAGTGAGGAATTGATTCAGGATGGCAGATTATACCTGTTACTATGTACATCGATCAACTGAATAGTGTGATATGATTCGTGGAATATTTTGCTTTGAAGACCATAAATCCCCGACTTTATTTTTAGTGATAAGAACATTAAATTATATATAAAAAGTCAGCATAAATATAATCTCAGTACAAGTATTTTGTGGAAATACTACTACTTGATGTATGTTACTGTTTAGTATTTTTGAAAGGAAGACTAATTATTTTTTAAACCTTCTGTTTGACGTAAGAAATTTTGTGATTGTTTTTTAACTGTCAATTTCGAGCTCTATCTACATATACTATTGTATTAATTTAAAAACAGTAAGTATCTGGCCCTTAAAATACGTCCCTGTATCTGTATATTAAAAACAGTATCTGGCCCTTAAAATACGTCCCTGTATCTGTATATTAATTTAAAAACAGTAAGTATCTGGCCCTTAAAATACGTCCCTGTATCTGTTTCTAAATGTCCCATGACACCTGGAAAAATGTGTAAATGTCCTATTAGACATGAAAACAGGTCTAAATATCGTATGGGATTTATAAAGCTGTCTTAATGTTCTATGGAACCTCGAAAATGTCTGAATATCATATCGACCTAGGAAAATGTCTAAATATGTGGACTTAGAAAGTAGGTTTGAGGTTTTTAAGAAAGAAATTGGACCATATTCAGGTCTTGAAAAAGAGCACATGACAGAATTCAGACGCCATTATTCTCATTACAATAACATGACGAATTGTGACAGTCTACATAATTTAAGAAACACTATGACCTCATAGGATGATGCCGCAATAAGATGAAGACATTATAAATAAAATTTTTGAAGCGAAAAAATGACAACTTCATGTATTTTCAAGGGAAAAATTAGGTTCATTTACTAATTTTAAATTTTAAAGGTTATTCCACCAGTTTGACTGTTGCTTTTACTTAAACCGCACTAAACAAAAAAACTTACGGCTTATTCTTAACTGACCTTTACACGTTACACTCCCAAGAAAGGTCGTAATGGTCAAGACCAAAAGACCCTTAGCATGCTTCCCTGTTGCTAAACAACATGGTCAAGACCGAAAGACCCTTAGCATGCTTCCCTGTTGCTAAACAACAAGGTCAAGACCGAAAGACCCTTAGCATGCTTCCTGTTGCTAAACAACATGGTCAAGACCAAAAGACCCTTAGCATGCTTCCCTGTTGCTAAACAACATGGTCAAGACCAAAAGACCCTTAGCATGCTTCCATGTTGCTAAACAACATGGTCAAGACCAAAAGACCCTTAGCATGCTTCCATGTTGCTAAACAACATGCACGAAAGCAATAACTCGAACCATAATTCTCATTAAATAAAAACAACTTTAAAAAAAATAAAAATTAAAAACCAGGCCGAGGATATCAAACCCTTGGCATCTAAAATAGCAACGGCCCACCACTACGTTGATATTAAAAAGGTTAACCTGAAACCCTTGCAGAACACGTGTTGATGTTGGGAGCAGTATATGGTGACAGAAAACAACACCTACTACATATGGCAATCTCTGCAAATCGATATGTTGTCAATGATTTGTTTTCTTTATTAAATACATCGACGAGATCATTTGATGACGTCGCCATGGTTATCGTGAAGGCAGTCTGGCGAGGCAGTCATCTGTTATCAACTGTCAGAACTGTAGGTGGCATCCTAGCTTGATAGACAGTTGAAGTGACGCCCCTTTCTAAAATTGTACTAGACACCCACTGAATAGCGTCTTGATATTTTCCCAACATTTTGTTTAATTGTCTTAACTGAGCTCGAATCAAATGAAAATGTATTATCTGCATTACGTATACCGGCGTATCAGTCAATCGATACATTAACCTGTGCAGTTAAAACGATGGCCACATTGAGAACATTACTACAACAGTATATCTGGTCTACTATAGCGATTTATTTTCTCCTCTACAACAGTATATCTGGTCTACTATAGCGGTTTATTTTCTCTACAACAGTATATCTGGTCTACTATAGCGGTTTATTTTCTCCTCTACAACAGTATATTTTGTCCTTTACAACAGCTGATTATGTCCACTTATTTTATCCCCTACAGAATATTTTGTCACCTAAACAGCAGATTATGTCTTCACATTTTGTCCCTTACAACAGTTAATTTTGTCCCATACAACAGTAGATGATGTTCGCATATTTTGTCCCCTACAACAGTAGATTATGTCCACATATTTTGTCCCCTACAACAGTTTATTTTGTCCCACACAGCAGTAGATTATGTCCACATATTTTGTCCCCTACAACAGTTTATTTTGTCCCCTACAACAGTAGATTATGTCCACATATTTTGTCCCCTACAACAGTTTATTTTGTCCCCTACAACAGTAGATTATGTCCCCATATTTTCTCACCGTCAACTGTATATTTTGTCCACTAACAGAATATTTTGTCTCCTATATCTACAATATTATATTTTGTTCCCCAATTGAATGTTAAAGAGCTATTTTGATGTTGCGTTGGTTGTATTATAATAAAAACAAAATGGGCTAAAATATTCATTTTTTAAAATAAATTATTTCTCTCTGTCCTTAGTCTATGTATGAAAAAAATATCTTTATTGCTATGCAAAGCTCTTTGTCCTAGCCAATGTATAAAAAAAAGTTATAGCTATTTTATAAACATGTGTGCCCAAAGCCTATATGCGAAAAGTGATATTTATTTTAATTTTATATAGAGATATGGTCCATAGGTCTCAGTATGAAGAAAATATCTTCAATTTTAATTTACATAAGTAAGTTTGTACAACGCCATTGTGTGAGAAACTAATTTAAATTTCGTATAGATTTATATCCAAAGGCTGTGTAAAAAAAATCTATCTTTTATTTCTATTGTATATACTATGTGACAGTATAAAAACAAATGAAGATGTCTCTTATTAATTATGAGCAAATAATGTTAATATCTCTAAATATAATATTATCTTTATGCGGACAGGGTTGAAGTAGTTAAGGGAAATTCAAAGACAAAAAAAATTGTGACTTGTCAAGAAAATCTCTCTAGTCATTTTACCTTGGATACCTTTGTTCCAAAATAAATACTGACCTGACAAATCACCTTTAGGCAATGTTCTAAAATAAATACTGACCTGATTATGGACAGGGTTTTAAAGTAAATACAGGAAGGTCAGTATTTATTTTAAAACATTCCCTAAAGTGATATTATGTTAGGTCAGTATTTATTTTGGAACAAAGCAAGTCACAATTTTTTTTTGTCTTTGAATTTCCCTTAACTACTTCAACCCTGTCCGCATAAAGATAATATGCAATTTCGCGTTCAATCTCATGACTGACTTCTTTGTACCATTCAATAATCAGCCGCAACTTGCATGCTCGAAGTTTCTTCCAGCTTACTTCAAGGAAGTGCAAAATATAACAATAACAGTATAAAGCCCCAGAATTAAAAAAGACTCTCACAGTATAAAGCCCCAGAATTAAAAAAGACACTCACAGTATAAAGCCCCAGAATTAAAAATGACTCTCACAGTATAAAGCCCCAGAATTAAAAAAGACACTCACAGTATAAAGCCCCAGAATTGAAAATGACTCTCACAGTATAAAGTCCCCAAATTAAAAAAAATCTCACAGTATAAACCCCCAGAAAAAAAGACTCTCACAGTATAAATCCCCAGAATTAAAAAAAAACTCAGATATAGGAATGAATCAAATGAACATAATATACGATCAAATGCACAAACACACATCTCAGTACTACAAAATTTACATAATTGTAAAGACATGTAAATCTATGAAGTTCCTAAGAAGATAGCTCACGGCAAAATAATCAGTATATGGTGCCTTCATTATCATTCATGATAAAGTCAGTTCTTTCCTTTAATCAGTTCAGTGTCTGCTTCATACACTTTCTCTTGTAATAAAGCAGTTTATGGCTCAACGTGAAGTATTTAATATTTGACAGACGAACATATAGTCACTAAGGACAGTGACATCAGAGAAATAAAGATGAAAACAAGACAGATGAACTAAGAACAGTGACATCAGAGAAATAAAGATGAAAACAAGACAGACGAACATATAGTCACTAAGAACAGTTATATCAGAGAAATAAAGATGAAAACAAGACAGATAAACATATAGTCACTAAGAACAGTTACATCAGAGAAATAAAGATGAAAACAAGACAGACGAACATATAGTCACTAAGAACAGTTACATCAGAGAAATAAAGATGAAAACAAGACAGACGAACATATAGTCACTAAGAACAGTTACATCAGAGAAATAAAGATGAAAACAAGACAGACGAACATATAGTCACTAAGAACAGTTACATCAGAGAAATAAAGATGAAAACAAGACAGATGAACATAGTCACTAAGAACAGTGACATGAGAGAAAGAAGATGAAAGCAAGACAGACGAATAAAAGGACACCACCGTGAGCAACGGTTGTCTTTCTGTTGTGTCATGCAGGTAATTGTAGTTTTAAGTCGTTCCGCGTCAGTGAATTCGAGTCAACGATCGTGTCTAGCGAGCGGGCTCTGAGCAGGAAAATAAGGCTGTCGTCTGTGCTCTAAACGGCAAACAATATCAATTTTCCTTTCACAGAGTACCCTATCTATCACGTTATTAGGGTCATTATCAATTAAAATCTAACTCACGATTTGTTCAGCTTATGTAGGTCATTATCAATTAAAATCTAACTCACGATTTGTTCAGCTTATGTAGGTCATTATCAATTAAAATCTAACTCAGATTTGTCCAGCTTATGTAGGTCGTTATCAATTAAAATCTAACTCATGATTTGTCCAGCTTATGTAGGTCGTTATCAATTAAAATCTAATTCATGATTTGTCCAGCTTATGTAGGTCGTTATCAATTAAAATCTAACTCATGATTTGTCCAGCTTATGTGGGTCGTTATCAATTAAAATCTAATTCATGATTTGTCCAGCTTATGTAGGTCGTTATCAATTAAAATCTCACTCATGATTTGTTCAGCTTATGTAGGTCGTTATCAATTAAAATCTAATTCATGATTTGTCCAGCTTATGTAGGTCATTATCAATTAAAATCTAACTCATGGTTTGTTCAGCTGAGCTGCTGGTGTACATTGATATTATATAGCGTTACAATTTGCGAAGCGCACAGTAATTGTAAAAACCTTCTACATTCATAGGTTCAGGATTAGGTTTAAGGTTAGAGTTAGATTTAGGGTTAATTTGTATTTCTAGTCGTTACTTATTAGGCTTTTTAAATTTACCAACTTTATTATTTAATAGATGTCGAGTGGTGGCGTGAACAAGAATCTGTCCTTAGGCAAGATTAGAAATGCGGGGCCCTTTAATATAAGTTTATATTTTGTAAATCGTGGTAACACAAAGAACCCCACAACCACCTTAAAAGAAAAGATATGAAGTGCAAAAGTGCAAAAAAGTGCAAAAATACCAAAAACGGTCAATTTAAATTTTCGAGTTTTAACAGAGGCGTTTTCATCAGTTACGTCAGAATAGTCCAAGGATTGACAAAGTTCGTTTTCAATACAAATACAAATCTAAACCAGAGAAGTGGTGCACGATAACCGAAAAAATATTTTTGCTGTTTCCACCGAGTAGATGGCACTTTTTTTTCCTACATGAACTCGGACCAATCTGAATATCTTTTCAAGCTGAGTCTTTTTTTTTTTTTGCGTCTCAGATACTCTAACTGGATCGAATTTTGTAAGAAGTTCTACTTTGGGTTACAAGAAATTTCTGTTGTTAGGTTCACAAAAGTGCTCGCGTGGCCGCGATTTTTTTATTAGACGTCTTGATTGGATAGTTTAGCCAACGTTTGAACAATCGCAAATAAACGTTCAAGCGTTCAAACCAGTATTTCCTGTCATCTTAGACCAATCTCTGCTGGAAACTATCGACAGTAACAATAAATTCGAATAGTTTGCAAGAGTCTTCCACTTCTGCATGCAATAGATTACAAGAGTCTTCCACTTCTGCATGCAGTAGATTACCAGAGTCTTCCAGTTCTGCATGCAATAGATTACAAGAGACTTCCACTTCTGCATGCAGTAGATTACCAGAGTCTTCCAGTTCTGCATGCAATAGATTACAAGAGACTTCAATTCTGCATGCAAAAGATAGCAAGTCTTCCATTTCTGTAAGCAATAGATTACAAGAGTCTTCCAATTCTGCATGCAGTAGATTACAAGAGTCTTCCACTTCTGCATGCAATAGATTACAAGAGTCTTCCAATTCTGCATGCAGTAGATTACAAGAGTCTTCCAAATCTACATGAAATAGATTACAAGAGACTTCAATTCTGCATGCAAAAGATAGCAAGTCTTCCATTTCTGTAAGCAATAGATTGCAAGAGTTTTTCAAATCTGCATGCAATAGATAGCAAGTCTTCCAATTCTGAATGCAATAGATTGCAAGAGTTTTTCAAATCTGCATGCAATAGATAGCAAGTCTTCCAATTCTGAATGCAATAGATTGCAAGAGTTTTTCAAATCTGCATGCAGTTAATATGATGTGAAGATTCAACAAGCTTTATGAATTTTTATTTTGTTTTGACCAACCCTCAGAAGACGAAAGCAAACGTTTTTGAAATGAAAATAGATTGCAACAAGAAAAAGAAAAAGAAAATACCAAATTATTATGAATAGAACAAACAAGTGAACTTCGGGAAATTTTTCGCCATTACCAAGACATCCAATAAAATAACCTGCATTCAACATGCTATCAAGATGTCCAATAAGGTAAGCGCCATTAAGATTGCTATCAAGATGTTCAATAAGGTAAGCGCCATTAAGATTGCTATCAAGATGTTCAATAAGGTAAGCGCTATTAAGATTGCTATCAAGATGTTCAATAAGGTAAGCGCCATTAAGATTGCTATCAAGATGTCCAATAAGATTGCTATCAAGATGTCCAATAAGATTGCTATCAAGATGTCTAAAAACGTAACCATTTAAAGTGCTATAAAGACGTCAAATAAAGTAAGTACCATTTCATGTTTGTTCCTTCAATAGGAAGGGAGAAGACAATATGGTCTTTACTAGACTGACAGAGGAAACAACATACGGGGCTTATAAGGCCAAACTATTAGAATACTTTAAGGTGACTAGTGAGATGTACATACAGATGTTCCACCAGTACAAACATGAATTGACTAACACATTTTTTTCCAATCAGCTAGTAAATTACAACATATCTTGACGAGGTGGTTAAAATTTGATGAAATGAAAACTGACAGTGGAAAAGATGTTAGTGATCATTTTGTGATTGACAAATTACAGGCATCACTTTCTTCAGCACTTTAAGCTTATGTTAGGGACAAAAGACCAAAGAATTTGACAGGATGATTAGAAGCAGATGACAGGTATGAAGAAATATTTGTGACGTGCTAATCTGACAGCTAGGAATAACTTTGAGCCACACAGACCAATTAATGAACAAGTGATGCCAAAATGACAGAGCATCAAGCCAGGTAATAAACTTAACATGGGATCCTCTCTCACTCCTCCATTTAGACAGGGTACCCACTCCTTACCCCCATGGGAAAAAAAGAACCAGTGGTGTGTTTTGACTGTGGCCAACCTGGCCATTAATAATTATATATTTGTTGCCAATGTTAATGTGACCTGACTTGGGCACTGCTAATGATAACATTTTTGTAAGTTGGAGTAAACTCAGATGGAGCATATACTAGAACTTGCTGATGAAATCCAAACCAGTTCCAAGTGGTTAGGTAGTTTTTCTGACTAATAGACTCATGCTTGTTTATAACAACTTCATCCAACGGAGTGGACCGAAAGTTATTTTGTGGAAGAAAGCTCTGTATTCTAATCACTTTGCTTTTGACATAACTCAAGTCCAGTAATAAAGGCAATCGTTAGCTTATGGTAAGTTAACTGACTGATAAAATACATGTTTACTATTGGCCTATGATTTGAATTGGAGAATGCTTTATGTCAGTGGTCCCCAACCCCAGGTCCGCGGACCGGTACCGGTCCGTGGACCATATGGTACCGGTCCGCGGACCAAATGGTACAGGGCCCCTCAATTTTATTTTTACTCTGGTGTATTTCTTTCGGGTTTGTGCGACTTTCCATGGACGAGATTGAGCCTGAGCATTCATTCTCCCAGTTGGTGCACGATCATCTGTCTTTGCTTTTAAAGAATTCGAACTCTACTTCCCAACCACACCAACACACTTCGCTTCGGACCACCGACGAACGCACTCCATTCATTGGACCGCCGGGAGGAGAGTCATGTCAAAGCGCCACACCAGACAAACCAGCACTAAGACTCAGCCCTTTTCAGGGCTGGCAAAAATGCCACTACTGCCCACTCCACCTAGTGACATTTTACGCGATTCTGAGTCAGTCACAGAAGATGCGGACGGCCCTTTCTGTTTCACAAACGAGCGCATAGCCCAGCTGAGACAGATACGGCAAAAGAGGCTTGAAGAGATGCAAACATTAAGAAGTACAAAGGAGAAGACTGGACAAAATACTGCTGTGAAATCAGCAAACCAACCGAAAATGGGGGCATACGAAAAGTTACCCCCTTCACCTTCACACTAGAAACTAAAAACGTTGAACTAAAAAATGCGTTCACTAATTTGCTGTTGACCCTCTTCCACACCAAAACAGAAGATGAACTTACACTAGACAACAAGCCATCTTAACCGCAATTGGTCTCCATAATTTTTTAAACAAGCACCTGACAAGGCAACACGAAGAAAAAACTACATCAACAGACTGTGAAACACAGACAGACATCTTCTGGAAAATAACGCCGACAACAAAAACACGCTCTTCACAAACGGAAAAGGAGGAAACAACGCGAAAACCCACACAGGAAGACGGCACAACTCAAACAGTCAAAGGAAAAAGCCACGTTTCCACCCAAACTCTACAAGCCACTACAACAGAACAGGGAATAAACACCAACATCATCTGGAAAATTCCACCTACGGCCAAAGTGAATTCAACTCAAACAGCAAAACAAGAAATCAGCCAGGCATTCTCGCAAACTCCAAAAACCCACAACAGATAATAAGGAAACTCAGACTACAAGCTCTATCAGCAAAGAAAAAGAAATTAAAAACAACTACCACCGAAAATAAGAAGAAACGCCAAAAAATCTCCAGCACACAAACGGTACATATCAAGACGCAAGAAAGAAAAATACAAACAGAAAAAGAAGTGAAGACAACTGACGCAAAGACCGAAATAGAAGTCGACAACGCTCCAACTACACCATAAGAAACAACAACAACGACTAAACCAACTGCCCCCAATCCACAGCCAGAGTCACCACCAGGGACTGCAACAAAGACAACCACAACAGACACACGAGGAAACACTACAGAACGGAGCCCCAAATCAAAAAGAAAGCGCCCGCCACAACACATCAGACGACAACAACAGTATCATCTACTACAGCCACAACAACAGAATCCAGAACAACAACGGCAGCGCTGCGACAACAACCACCGCCGACAACAACAACAACAACGGTGGCAGCACAGGGAGCAACATCACATGCAGTGGGGATATTATAACCACTCCATTGCGGATCTAATTCAACTAATGCTTGCCGCCAACACCCACCTACATACAGTCCAACGGCTACCGGGGACATCAACAACAACAGTGCCAACGACAACAACAACACTGGTGAACATTACAGGGTGGGGAGTGAACATCCTGGGCGCACATACACACTAAGTACAGACGATGTGGTATTATCCTGGGCTCTATAAACCCCCTCACCTGCCAATACATCAACGGCCACCACAGCACTTAAATCCGTATTGCCATTTCCGAAACCTATTTGTGTGAAGCGGGGTTTTCTGCAGTGACAGCAAGCAAAACAAAACAACGGATGGACATAAGCAACTCACTTCGGGTGTAATTGTCTCCTATTACCCCCAGATGGAACCGTCTCGTTGCAAAGAAACAAGCTCAGGGTTCTCTCTGATTTAGCGTTCTAGTGAGTTAAAATGTTAAATCACTTTATATTCATTTTTTGGTGTAACTGTATTTTAATTTGAAGGCACGTTTAAATACAATTAAATTAAAATTATTAAATCAAAACAATCTAAAATATAAACAATCATCGTCCCCCCACATCATCGGGCCGCGGTAAAATTATCAAGCGTTGACCGGTCCGCGGCAAAATTATCAAGGGTTGACCGGTCTGCGGCGATGAAAAGGTTGGGGACCACTGCTTTATGTAACTGAACCATTATTTCTATGTTCACTAATTTGATTTTATTTGTTACACTAAACTTGTGAATTTTGATCGATGCTTTATTTCTTATGCTGTGTGTGTATTGGGCTAATGAACACTGTTGCAGGATTTGCAAGTTTAGAATGTTTGTAAGAGAGAAAGGAGTTTAGAGATGAAATATGCCTGAAATTTAGTGCTGACTTAATTTGACTTTTGAAGAAAGGAGCACATCTTTTTTGTTTTATATCTGCTTCAGAATTCAGTGACTGCTGTACTCTACATTGTGTTTAGATTTTGTCTGATGATAAATGTGTCATTGTGTTTAGATTTTGTGTCTGATGATAAATGTGTCAGTGTTTAGATTTTGGATTATAAATATATGAGACATTACCTTTAGATTTTATGTCTGAGATAAAAGAGTCATAGTGTTTAAATTTTAACATCTGATGATAAATGGATCATAGTGTTTAGATTGTAAGTATGAAGATAAATGAGTCATTGTGTTTAGATTTTATATCTGATGATTAAATGACTCAAGATGTTGGGAGGAATTGACACCAGAAGCTGTCAAAAGTGAAAACATAAAAGGAAACAACTTGCAGAAATTAAAAAAAAAATAAGCCATCAACATGCTTTCTTGATGACTCAGCATAACTTGAAAAAAGATGTCAATGCAGGATTAGTGCTACACAAAAATACTTCTGCCTATTTGTTTAAAATGCCAGATATTCTTATCAGCAGACTTAAAATCTAAATAAAAATTAATACTAATTTTATTAGCAGACATAATATCTAAAATAAAAATAAATACTATTTAATGGCTGAATGTACCGACAATTTTGATTTAGTTTTCCACGTGGTCTCGAAAATTTGCTGATGTAAACATTTTCAATCACAAAATACGTAAAAGAATACTTCTCTATGTTGGCAGAAGTGTCAACATCAAAACAAAAAAACAAAGCACAAAAAACCCACCCCAGAACAATTAAAAAAATTCCTAACAAACCGGAAGCGGAAGCAAGGCGTGATCATCAATCATGGGCGCCCTCTAAAACTAGATGGCAAAACTATTCAAAATTAGAAAATTAGCTCGGGAAAATTACACAAATATTTGAAAATATTTAAAATGACCTACTTAAAAAAATTCTAACTTTGACAATTGGCACCAATCCGAAGAAGTTAAGTTCTATTTTTTAATGATAAAATCTAAATCATATAACATAAACATTATTTACATATTCATATTAAATATTTATAAGACAGATGTTTTTAATGATGATTGTCCTTGAACTATTTATGAACGGGGATGGCAGCAGATAATTCACAGAAACATCATTATTTGCTTTGATTTATTAATTTATCGCGTGGTGGCTAAATTCTCGGTTATTAGCGAATTTTTAAAATTCTCTATGTGAAAAATAGACACCTCTCCTAGAAATGCTAAATTGCGTGATAGCAAAGATTTGCAGGTGCGAGTCATAATTTGGCTACCTCGCTCGCAAATCAAAACATGTTTTATGACATGTTTTAAACTATCAATTCTAAAATTAAAATTCTTTCCTTTCCTACAGTAATTCACGTTGTATTAACATGTATAATTTTCTGCCTAATTGCCTAGGAAACTGTAGACAAAGGCTTAGGTTGCGGCTAAAAGCTAAAATCGCCATTGAATATGTCTTTCTTTCGCACACACATTAAATTTAATAAAATACGGAATATTCAAGTTTGTGAATAACTCTGAATTTTCTTACTTACAAATTACATTTGCGATTTCTCACGCTTTCAAATGTAAAGTCCACCTGTCTGTGCTGCAAGTTAGATGCACAGGTGCAGAATAATTTACAAACTCAGTTCTATCTTAACAGTTTTCCAGTTTTGACAATAAATTACTGCGATTGGTCGCATTAGTCTTTAGTCTTTGGTAAGTGGCTGACTTCCAAACCCCGCATAATTCATCTGTCCTGCCTGTCAATCTGTCCTGCCCGTCAATCTACACTAGCCGTCAGATTTGAGGGTCAAATGGCCGTCAATGTAATTTTCTCTGCTACTTCAAGTACGTTTGATCCAAGTCGTACTGACGACAGCGAAAATTTAACTGTTAGTATTTCGCATACCATTTCTAATGATGTTGGAGATATCGAGAAACAATGACTGATGAAGTCCATGTCAGGTTAAGTTATTTTTCTAATACAGTCAGCATAATACATAGAGTACCGTACGTTTGCAGTTATCATTAAGTTTATGAACATATTTCTAACTATTAATATTATGAGTTGTGTATTATTTTTATATGAATGCCGAAAGCTTTTAAAGTACAGTTTTCTAATTGTCATTATATATATTAAATTTACTACCGTTATTTATTACTCTTAGTGGTAGTGTTAACGATCCGTACTAACATTTAGATAGTTGTATTTTAAATAAGTGATTATCATTCAGTATACAATTTAAGATTACTTGACTTCCTAACGATTAACAATATAGAGAACAGCAGTATAGTTGTGTTTTAAATAAGTGATTATCATTCTGTATACAATTTAAGATTACTTGACTTACTAGTAGAGTACTTTCTTTGTGTTTGCATGTTTAGACATGAATGTCTGTATAAGCGTTGTGTGTGTTTATATTTTGTTTTGTGTGTATATATATATTGTGTTTGCATGTTTAGACATGAATGTCTGTATAAGCGTTGTGTGTGTTTATATTTTGTTTTGTGTGTATATATATATTGTGTTTGCATGTTTAGACATGAATGTCTGTATAAGCGTTGTGTGTTTATATTTTGTTTGGTGTGTATATATATATTGTGTTTGCATGTTTAGACATGAATGTCTGTATAAGCGTTGTGTGTGTTTATATTTTGTTTTGTGTGTATATATATATTGTGTTTGCATGTTTAGACATGAATGTCTGTATAAGCGTTGTGTGTTTATATTTTGTTTGGTGTGTATATATATATTGTGTTTGCATGTTTAGACATGAATGTCTGTATAAGCGTTGTGTGTTTATATTTTGTTTTGTGTGTATATATATATTGTGTTTGCATGTTTAGACATGAATGTCTGTATAAGCGTTGTGTGTTTATATTTTGTTTTGTGTATATATATATATTGTGTTTGCATGTTTAGACATGAATGTCTGTATAAGCGTTGTGTGTGTTTATATTTTGTTTTGTGTGTATATATATATTGTGTTTGCATGTTTAGACATGAATGTCTTTATAAGCGTTGTGTGTGTTTATATTTTGTTTTGTGTGTATATATATATTGTGTTTGCATGTTTAGACATGAATGTCTGTATAAGCGTTGTGTGTGTTTATATTTTGTTTTGTGTACTATTTTATTTGTTTAGTATTGTAAATCTAAAGCTTTTAAAATTAACAATTAATGGACAGTGTTGTATTAATTTAATAGTTGAATAGTCTTATTAAGCTTAAATATATGCATTTGTTCTTATTAATATTACATTTATTAGTTTCTTTTTTTAAAAAATGGCTAGAATTATGGGGGGGAAAATCCCAGTTTCGCCATCTTAATAATGGTTGTATAATTAGCGCATCAAAATACTATAACTCTGCTAATATGCAGTATTATGAAACCATAAACTGAAAGTAAAATATTTATAAGTTACTTCAGCCATTCATTTGTAAACAAGTAGTTATGCCAGATACATAATAATAAGTATCAAATGTCTTTAATGGATTTACCACCTAAAGTTAACAGCAGAAAATAAAGACCAGTTTTTATCCCAGTAGTAGCAAGAGTAATAAGATTATCTATTCAAGAAAATGTGTCATATACATTTATGTTATGAAGAGTGTTAAAAGTAATGCTACAGTATAAAAAGTAAAATATTATAAATAGTGTTAAAAGTAATACTAATGTATATAAAGTACAATATTATAAATAGTGTTAAAAGTAATGCTACAGTATATAAAGTAAAATATTATGATACAATTAACACACAAGCAACTGCTGATGTAATAAAATGTATTCATACAAATTCAGATTAAAAAATGACGATAAGGGTTTGAAGGTTATATATTTAAAATATGAAGCATCTTATTTCGTTTTTTTAAAAACATATTAAAATCAGATATTACAAAATAATTAAAGAAAAGCAATCTATTTATACAGGTATTCATTGACAGTTGATTAATTGATAGTTAATTAATCATAATTATCAGGTTTCCAATACATATCAACTTATAACTGCAAGAAGTATCGGTTTTAATAATTCATTACAACTGTTTTTAGACATTTATTAATATTTAATTAAGCCTCCGAAAGGACTGCCCTCATTGCATTTCATAGTCTATGTCTTGAAAATGCTCATTGCCCAGTACAATAAAGTATTCTCGTTTCATCTTTGTAATGCACTTTTTTCGTAATTTGTGATCTTTGGGAAAGTTAAAAAAACAAAAACATGGTTGTGGCTGCATAAACCAGAAATATTCAGTTTTAATTTTTCAAATTACGCGTTTAATGTAAGACAATATGTCCGATATCAAATACAGATTGTAGTTCCCACTCGTGACGTCACATGTTGTGTTGCTATGGTGAGAAGTCAGTCTCGCAAATGAACGAGAGCTCTGATTTCTTTCAGAAATATTGACTTTCAATACCAAAATAAATGCATTGATACAAATCTCTGAAAGTTTAAATTTCGCGGACTGGAATGTAAGAAAAATGGAGCTATAAAGCAAAAAACTGGGGGACTTAGCATTTGTTTCCTGACTGTATTTTTACAGGGACAAGCAACCTTTCTCCCTGTGTTATTTGAATCTTCTAGTTTACTGATTATAAACTTCTATGACCGACTGTGGTAGGGGTGGGGAGCAGTGTTTAAGTAGCAACTTCATTGTTGTATAGTGGCAATGTATTTTGACTATATCAAACAATTTCTGGTACAAGGAAATTACTAGGAAATTGCTACAATTGTTATTCTGCTTGAAGGGGTATGTACAATGAAAAAATTGCCTAAATTAACCTTGAGAGAATAATAGTTAATCAATGTAGTCCAAACATGCAAGTGAAATACATGGAACTGACATAATAATGGCGGACAATAAACTTGAGATAGTGCCTAATTCAGGTTATGTAAAAACTGTATCACTTATCATTAATAACTCCATTTCTGTTCTCTGATAAGAACTATCCTGTGATTTGTATTGTGTTGTTGAACTGTATTTTAAGCTATAAGACTGTGAAAAATAGAAATTATTCGAACGTGGTTTCATGGAAATATTGATGTCAAGTAACTTTTTATCATTGTATTTGTCATATGTATATTTGATTCTTGATTTTATAACTTTATTGTAAATTTAATGACCTTCTTACACATATTGATAAACTTATGTTGGAGAAGAAAGTGGGTGGATGGGGGCTTGCTAAATATAATTAAAGACGGATTTATCTTCTCCTTTAGGAAGAAGTTTTCCACCTACGGAATATTGTGTGACGGTAAATGTTTATCTTAAATGTTGTAGAAAAGAAAAAACGTTTACAGTGCCCACGTATCCGCCAAGTGAGAGAGACGAGTGGTGTCGGCTGGAAGATCATTAATAAAATAAATTAAGATTCTCATCATTTGTAATTAATTTTCGATGATTAATTAATAATAATCATATCCATTAACTAAGTGGCATAGTAATAAAGAACATGTAGCTAACTATTAGAGAAGTGATCATTGTAGACTGTAAAGAACCAGTAGGGGTTAGAAAGAACGATAACCATGTACATAGCGAACTCCTTGCTAGCTAATTCAAAACTGACTGCCATATATATAGCTTCACTAACGTGATGACGCGCTCACACACACACACACACACACACACACCCCCGAATCAAACTTGTATGCTGAGTATTTGATTGTGTGTGTTGTGTGTGTATTATTAATTCATGTATCTTATTGTTGTGTGTATTTGTGTATGCTATGTATGTGTACGCCTGCTGCTGTATGTATCACTATTGTGTATCTTGAAGTAGTTTAATACAATCTTTTAAAAGTAGAATAACAGTTTGAGACTAAATAATTATTTTTTTTTAAAAAGTTATAATCACATTGTCTAAATAAACACTATTTTACTGATTTATACAAGTCATTTGCTAAATAAATGATGTTTGTATAATTTATAACACAGTAGCTAAATAAATGTAAATTTTAAGATTAAAAAAAAACCATTATATATATCTTTAAAAAAAACTGCAAACAAATGATCACTGTTAAAACAATATAATAGATTCGTTGTTCGTTTATTTAACCTTTCACAATTTTGGGTATAAAGTTCGAAAAGTTTTTTTTCTAGGTTAAAAAGTTAGCAATGGGACAATATTCAGAGAATACAAACCAGGCACAGTAGTCTCCCATTGTGCAAGGCAAGCCATCGAATATTATCACGTGATACAAATATGATAATGAGGCGAGCAGTAAGCTCAATGTTGGAACACTAGCCCTTCCCCACCCCCCACCCACTCAAAAAAAAAAAAAAAAACCACACTCCACACCAAACAACAGAACGAGTTCGAATTAAACAGTGTATTAACTTCTCAATCAAAATTTCTAGGAGTCAAAGACAGTTCAGGGTAAAAGACATTTCTCGTGACTCAACCGCACCCTATGCCCAGGGACAGTAATGGACAGAGAGCCTGGTTCTACAGAAAGCACACGCTAAATATGGCCATTGATCTTTGGTAAAAGCATTCCGACGACCGCTGCTGTATTGGCCATAAACAATGATCAGGATCTTAATCGTCATATTTTTATTCTTACCCCCTCACCTCCCTCAAAACTTGGAGGCCTATCGGTGCACCATTTCTTTCGAGTTATTGATTTCTGCTTAATGCCCATTTCAAATATTCGTTGATTTCCCGAGCAAACGTGGTTTACGTGATTAGTCAAATCAGCGAAACTTGAAAGTAGACCTTGACTTTAATAGAGAGAAGTTGGACACAATTTTAACCATTTATAGTCCCAACCTATGCGAAGAAGCTTGGACGCAATTTTAACCCTTTATAGTCCCAACCTATGCAAAGAAGCTTGGACGCAATTTTAACCCTTTATAGTCCCAACCAATGCAAAGAAGCTTGGACGCAAATTTAACACTTTATAGTCCCAACCAATGCAAAGAAACTTGGACGCAATTTTAACACTTTATAGTCCCAACCAATGCAAAGAAGCTTGGACACAATTTTAACCCTTTATAGTCCCAACCTATGCAAAGAAGCTTGGACGCAATTTTAACCCTTTATAGTCCCAACCAATGCAAAGAAGCTTGGACGCAAATTTAACCCTTTATAGTCCCAACCAATGCAAAGAAACTTGGACGCAATTTTAACACTTTATAGTCCCAACCAATGCAAAGAAGCTTGGACACAATTTTAACCCTTTATAGTCCCAACCAATGCAAAGAAGCTTGGACGCAATTTTAACCTTTTATAGTCCCAATCAATAGACGAAGAGCATGAAGTACATAACCATGAGTAGGGGGAGAAAACTTTCCCGTTAGTCTCCCCCTCCTAACCTCTTTCGATTAGCAGAGCTCAAGGTTAATGTTTTACGTGTATGCAAATGTCACCGTTTGTCCTCTGTGTGGTTCTGTTACCACGTTTGTTTTTTCTTGCACGACGTGTTCATATTTGTTGTTGTTAATTTTGTTTCAATCTCGACTCAGGTTTCTTGGGACATGCGAGCCGACGATAATATCTTCATCAAAAATAACTTCAGCACGTCACAGGGGAGGCTATCGCGTAACTCTTCCCTAAGTATTTCATAAGCGAGAGAAGCAGATATTCGGCCAGGCCTGAGAATACACTTTCTCGTGATGGGATGGGGAAGGCCGCTGGGATGAAGTTTCCAATCTGTAAGATTTTGGAAGTCTGCGGGATTTCGTGCCAGCACGCGGCACAGGCACCAACGGTTCGTGATACCACTCAGTGTTTGCTCTGAACTGCTCCCTTGCCAGCGCGGCTCGCGTCAACGACCGCAGGTGTGGTAGCGCTGTGCAGGTAAGAACCTAACGGAGAGAGTTGGTCGGGCTACTGACATACAAATGGCTTGTGCTTGGCACGTCACTGGGAAGAAGAAAAAGTTTAACACCAGCCTTAGATTTGATGGCAGGATTGTCCTGAAGCAACAACCGAAAGTGACGTCAACATCGAGCCATCTTCTGTCGACAGCAGGACTTCTGTCACGTGGTCTTTGTTTGTGGTGTTCAAGACTATTGTGCTGATAATCTCAGCTTTCATGGTCTCGGATCTTAAAATAAGTGTATGTATGCGTAGGACTGAGTCTAGAGAGCGTAAATACGCATGTCCCTTATGAATCTTTATATCTTTATATGAAGTTCGTCAGCAGCGATGTTTGTCCCCACCCCCGAACACACTTAGATTTTGCTGTACAATGGCCAAAGTGTGTCCAGCCGTCTCAGTTTTGAGGCTGAGGGGTTGCGGTTATGGGTCAGCTTTTCACAAGCAGCCTGGTAAGACACAATGCCAGGCGAACCACTTTCTCTGTATATAAGAGAGATAATATCTCTCTTTTTTTCGGTGTATGGTTGTTTGCCATTCTCTCTCAGTTTTCGTTCCCTCTACAGCCCCGTCTCGAATTTCGCTGCAGCGTATAGTACTCAGTAGCAATTAAGAGCTGAGCTGGTCTGTCATTCAACCCCTCCGGCTGACTTGGATGGGATTCGTTGCCTATGTTGCGTATATAATTCAGTTATTCATTCATCATTTATCGAATCAGATCACTTCTCGCTCTACCAGTCTCGATGTCTGACAGTAAATGCCTCTTTTCACACACACACACGCACCACACACACACGCACACACACACACACACACACACACACACACTGGAGACAGACTCGCTGGCAAATAAACACCGACTTAGCCTGATCACACTCTAATGTTAGTTCATTCGCTTGAAAAAGCCAGTGTCGAGACAATTTAGTGTCGGCTTACCGTTCATCAAAACAAAACGTTTATCTAAAGAATTACATAGGTTAGCGGATTGGAAGCGGGCTGGGTTGAACAGCAACTTCTGGGCAACGCGACCCGATAACCAGAATTTAGTCAGATTTGATTAATTAATCACTAACCTCAAATAACCGGACTGTCCGTATCGCTTCTCGACCCGATAACCAGAATTTAGTCAGATTTGATTAATTAATCACTAACCTCAAATAACCGGACTGTCCGTATCGCTTCTCGAAATCACTCTTTGTAATGACTCGAATTAGATTCTCTTTAGTTTCCAGCTGCAGTTTACCAAAGAGACATCTCAAATTCTCTCCGTCCCCCGCTCTCAAACCTTTTCCCCTTCCCCAACTCCGCTTTACCTAACCCTTTCCCCAACCAGTCAACATCTCGCAATTTTCCTGGCTTTCGTCTCTCTTCAAGCCGGTCCCCGGTAAGGCGTGATTGGTATCAATAGAGAGATCGAATTACACAGCGATCGTCTTACCAGTCGATATGAGTTGGACTGGGATCGGATAGAAAGCCCGGGGCCTTCGCTCCAGCCGACGCTACTAAGCGTCCCGTTCGTATACAAGTTAGCCTAGCCTTTCCTCTCTCTCTTCCACTACAGTCAGTCAGTCGACTGTGAGCGCTAGCCTTGTGCGAGCGGTTGGAGCTGTAGTCTGCTGTTAGCGGAGTATCGAAGTTCAGATGTCGGTTGTGAAAAGAAGTTCATTATCAATCGCGACAATATCTCTGCAAGCCGGCCTTGTATCAGTTCGTTGAGCCTCGTGTCTGCACCACCACGGGAAGGGGCTGTGATATATATATGTATATTTTTTGGGGGGTGGTATGTTGTTGCTTCTGCTGCCAGACTCCTAGTAACGACTGGAAAAAAAACCGAATTTGTCTACGAATCCGAGCACTTGAGTCTCAAGTGTTTTTGTGTTGATGTTCATTGAATTTAGTGTGGAGGTATGGATCGGTGGTGTGTTGCGCCAAGTTTGATTTAATTTCATTTATGTCTTGTAAAGGAAAAGATAATCAGACATAACGCGGAACTAATGAGCGCCTCCCCCTCCCCTCACACTCAACTGAAGAGCGCCGAGTGCGACACACATGTAAGCCGTCCTTCGCTGCTACTTTTCGGCGAAGGTGTGTTTCAGACTGGCAAGAGCCCGCGTTCCAAACTTGGAGCTCATTCAGTCGGTGTTGCGTGTCGACAATTTGTACGTCGTGACCAGCGTGAAGAGGTCGTGTCGTGACCAGCCAAGCATGGAGGAACCGGAGCACGAGGGTAAAAGCAATGATGGGAACCTACCCCCACCTCCACCCTCTAGCAGTCGAGGAGAACGGGACACTGGGTCGCGACCGTTGCAGATCCGAATTAAGGAAGAACCGACTGATGACATTAAAGTAAGTGTTTATTCAGGTTGCTTATTTTTTGTTGTTGTCAATGCTCTCTTCCCTTCACCCCCTCACATTTTCTCGCCTTTTCTTGTGCATCCCCTCTCATCTCTCACCCCCCCAAAAAAAAAAAATAAAAAAAAATTCACTACTACTTGCATTAATCTTAACAGCTTTGACTATCCGGCTTACAATGGTGGTTAGGCCTGTTCGATCGTCTGTAGGATACATGAAATTTTGCAAACAATCCTGCCTACATCAAGAGTAGATAACTGGCTGTCAGGTAGGCGTTACTTATATGGAGTGCAGTAACCTTTCTCTTCTTTCTTCCCACCGTTAGCTATACAGGACTTATGTTGTGGCGATTAAAAAAAAATATATATGACGGGTTGTTGGGATTAGGGTTACATGCTTGAGGGCTAACGGCGGAGACCCAGAAACTGTGATAATGAAATAATTATATGTATATGAGGACTATTTCGAATGTCAGACAACGACATATAAACTCAGCGAAGAACATTGCCGTCTGCAGTAAAATTTTAATGCGTCGGCTTAGTGCAGTACAATCCCAGCTGTTAAGAATCTGTCTGCTATGACCACTGACATGAATTTTAAACATCGCTTGTCTGTAATTGCCTTCTCTTTGCACTAATCACATACAGACTTTCTCGTTCTGTCTTTCCTATCACTCTCTATCCTTCTCTCTTTTATCACCTGCCTCTCTGTCTTCATCTTCCTTCCTCCCTATATCTTTCCCTCTGTCTTTCTGTCTCAGTTATTGCACATTTGTCCGTCTGCCTTTATCTTCCTCTTTCTGTGCTGTACTTTCTGTCTATATTATTGTTTTGGTTGTCTGTCTATATGTACTCTTTCTCTGTTGTATTTTCTGTCTATATTATTGTTTTGGTTATTGTCTGTCTATATTGTACTCTTTCTCTGTTGTACTTTCTGTCTATATTATTGTTTTGGTTATTGTCTGTCTATATTGTACTCTTTGCGACAGTCTATCTGTCTCTCCCTCGTTCCGTTTCTCTCCTTCAACATCTCTGATGCCGTCAGAAAAAAATTGTGTTTATTTCATGTGTGAAATAGGCGTTGCATCTTCGTGCCATACAACGACGTGTGTATTTTAATATTTAGGCTGTTAGTTCTTTTCGTGTCATACAAAGACGTGTGTATTTAGGCTGTTAGTTCTTTTCGTATCATACAAAGACGTGTGTATTTAGGCTGTTAGTTCTTTTCGTGTCATACAAAGGTGTGTATTGTTACTTCGTGTCATACAAAGACGTGTGTATTTAGGCTGTTAGTTCTTTTCGTGTCATACAAAGACGTGTGTATTGTTACTTCGTGTCATACAAAGACGTGTGTATTGTTACTTCGTGTCATACAAAGACGTGTGTATTTAGGCTGTTAGTTCTTTTCGTATCATACAAAGACGTGTGTATTTAGGCTGTTCGTTCTCAGATGATTGCTGCGGTACGACTCGCAGACCATCAGTTCTAATTTCTCGTTCCAGTTTTTCTTCTTCTTTCTCTCTCTTTCGTTATCTCTTTTTCTTTTTCTCTTCCCTCTTTCTTTTCTCTTTCTCTCTCTTTCTCACTTCTTCATCTTTTTCAACTTTAAAAAAAAAATTTTTTTTAGCTACATTGAGAATTCTTGACAGCAAGACACTATTCTTACTCTGTTATTGTGCAATAGAAGCCATACAGACACATTCCATTTTCCTCTTCCATCTCCTATTTCTCTCTTGTAACTTATATATTTTTCTTTTATTGCAAGATCTTGACTGACAAGTGCCTCCATACACGATCGCTAGCGCTGACACATGACGAGACATTAAAACCACACATACCATACATATAGGTAATATTTGGCACAGCTGCTTCCCTAAAAATAGTGGATGCCGGCGGAAAGGTACTACACTTATTAAATCATTTCAGACAATGAAAATGTCTTTGTCTCGGATGTTATCGATCAGTGGGGACATTTGACTGCCCCCACTTATGTCTACAGGTACCTTTTGCTGACTTGTACAAAGAAAAAAGAAAACAACAAACTAAAAGAAAACATTAGCGAATTCAATATTACTATTATTTCTTTTAATTTTTGCACTCGGCTAAGCTGCCTGCAGTTTTCAGTCCGACGGCTACGTCGGGTTGTTTTGTTATCAGTTGATATATACTCTAGATCGAATATATGAGCGTGTGTGTGTGTGTGTGTGTGTGTGTGTGTGTGTGTGTATTTGTGATGCATTTTATATATAATCACCTTTCTCATATGACATCTATCTATCTATCTATCTATCTATCTATCTATCTATCTATCTATCTATCTATCTATCTATCTATCTATCTATCTATCTATCTATCTATCTATCTATCTATCTATCTGTCTGTCTGTCTGTCTGTGTATGGAAGTTTTAAATCATCGTGTTGCATGTCTGGTAGTAGGTATTGCACAACGACTGTTATCAGAATTCAGTTTAGCTCCACGCTTGACGGACCACACAGGATTTCGCAAACTAAAACCTGAGTCGAGTGCAAACACAACAACAGTAAATAATTACAGTCTTGGATTCTCTGGTACTGTACTAGCGAGTCGTAAGGTATAATTTTCTTCGTTTCCTTAGCAACTGACTTGCGTGCAAGGAGGTGTGTGTGTGTGTGTGTGTGTGTGTGTGTGTTGAGTTTAGTCATTTGCAACACGAAACTGCGGGCTTCCGCTGTGTTCTGGAAACTGATGCTGAGGTCTCTGGTTGCTCCAGTCGAATAAACAGCGCTCTTTGCCAAATCCTGGCAACCCCGTCCTGACGGCACCAAGAAATGCTCCTGGGAATTGTGTGTAGTCCTTGTAAGAAATGCTCCTGGGAGTATTGTACAGTTTTGTTTTATTTTAAATTTTTCTGTGTAAAGCATGAACTATGCTGTTTTGTATGAATGCTTGAAAGAAAGAAGAAGTATGTGTATGGTGATATATTTTTTTTATTTTACGAAAATATTTCTTGAAATATAGTCCATAGTTGTAAGTAGTCCGTTACGAAATGAATAGAATTTAGTTCTGTATAGCAATGATTTACTGATGAGAATGTAGTTCTTTATAATAATTATAATGATTGTCTGATTAGAATGTAGTTCTTTATAATAATTATAATGATTGTCTGATTAGAATGAAGTTCTTTATAATAATTATAATGATCGTTTGTATATAATATAGTCTAGAGTATTGTTTATTAGAACTCTATGCACTTCTTTACATTAATGACCTTTGGGAAAATGTTAATTCTTTATAAAAATGATCGTGGTAATAGGATGTAGTTGATTGTTACTGGAAATGATCATTAGAATCGTAGATAGTGCTTTATAACAATGACCGTTGAAATAGCTTGTAGTCCTTTAAATAAAGGATCGTTTGATCTTTGCGATTTCTGTTAAGTTTACAAGATCGCCGTCTGTTTATCTTGGTCACCATTCAATCCTTTCAGAATAGAGAAAATTTCCGTTAACCATTTCAATTATCTTTTAAGTCATAATTCACTATTCAATCCTTTCAGAATAGAGAAAATTTCCGTTAACCATTTCAATTATAAATCTTTTAAGTCATAATTCACCATTCAATACTTTCAGAATAGAGAAAATTTCCGTTAACCATTTCAATTATAAATCTTTTAAGTCATAATTCACCATTCAATACTTTCAGAATAGAGGAAATTTCCGTTAACCATTTCAATTATCTTTTAAGTCATAATTCACCGGATTGAATGTTGACAAGATGTAGTAGTTGTTACATGTTTAGCTGGATAGGAGCAGTATTAGATCTGACTAAAGAGGATCCTTACCTCCCTTTTCTGTTGTAAGGTATTCAAATCTGAGGACGTTATTTGTGCAAAAACTCATCAAACCTTGCGTGTGTGGCATGACCAGAAGAAAACAAGAAACAAACACCTTAACTACGGATGAATTTCTATCCAGCTGGCTTAACATAAAATTAACGTCAACTGCCCCGTCACTCCTGCATTCCTCCAAACGGTTAATTTTTTTCATTATTCCCCAAACCCCACCCCGTGTGGGCATGGCCCCTCTCAGTTTCAAAATTCAATGACTGCTTTTTACTGTGATGTAACTCATAACAATTGCAGACCGATGTATGAGTCACAGATTTTTAAAGAATCTGAGGACTGTACTGTTCACACTATGTCTGTCGAGGGCGAAGCTCAGATTATAATAATATGACACGAAGCGATTTCCTATGTAGACGAGCTGTCTTGAATAAGTCTTACCCTAACATGTCCTGTGGCGACCTCGGCTATAACTCAGTGCTCCTTTCAAATCGGTGTGTAATGAGATATACATACCCCTGTACACTGGCCACACCGGAATTATAACAATACGGGACTTAGATTATAACTAAATGGGATTTTAATCAGTGAAGTGTATAACTATATATTTACAGGACATCTATTTATATTTATAAGGGACATAATTAGATTGAAACTGTACAGGACAATGAAAATATTTATAAGGTAAGTATTTAGGTTATGCGGTACAATTCATTGAATATTTATAAGGTCTGAGGGGAAGGGTGCCAGCCTTTACAAATTCTGCGATTAGTACATGTACGGGTGTTTATACACGTGTATATATATATATGAGTGTGTTGTGTGTGTATGTGCGTGTGTGTCTGAGAGAAAGAAAGAGAGAGAGAGAGAGAGCAGGATTAAATAATGCTTAACAAAAGCAACACAAATTTAGAACTATATATATATTGTAAAATAAAAAAAAACCCAAACAAAATAAAGATAATTTGTATGTACTTAAAAAAAAAAATAATGACTGAAATTTATTTTTTATTCTGTGCAAATCTGAATGAAGTGGCTTTAAAGTTTACTTCTTGTTTACAAAGCACAACAGTTTAATGCTTCATTAAACTGTTGAGTATTCGGCCAAATGGCTGTATTAAATTTTTGAGGTTGTGGTTACATGGATGTATTACATTTTGGAGGTTTTGGTTACATTGCTGTATTAAATTGTTGAATTTTTGGTTACATTGCTGTATTAAATTGAGTCACTTGAAATAAGCACGATGACATTTACTTTAAAATATTTTTGGGATAAGAACATAATTAAGAGCATACTACTAGCAAACAACCAGAGTACGATCTGTAAAATGAACAACCACTTTGTTACGAAAACTTATAACTTAAATGCCAGGCATAGTTTATATTAGATTATCTATGTCAAAATTGAGTAGAGGATTTACACATTAGAGCTGAGAAAATGACACTCATTGTTACTTACGACGAAAGTGAAATATGAAATTATTTTTACCTGAGGGAATGAAAGCCATATTTACCTTTCTTTCGAACATCATTTTAACAGTTTATTACTTGCTCAGGAACCCATTCTTGGGTGTAGAGGGTGGGTGGGGGTTCATATACTGTCTGGCTTTAGAACGAATAGTGGAAGTCAACCCATAGATAAAATGGCCGACGTGAAACTTTCTGCTAGACTACATAGTGGTTACCGTTGTATTTCGGTTTAGAGACCGCTAAAAACCACGATCTTAATCAGCGCGACCTATCAGGGGCAGAGGGTGTTGGACCAAAGTTTCACGACGGAGGAAAACTAATGAAGAAGAAAAAAAAAAGAATTAAAGATTACCATCCTTGTTCTGCGCTGATATTCACGCTCGAGGCTTACCTCCCCTTGCATCCTTCCTGGCCCTACCGCCCTCGTGCCGCTCACCTGGCCTGCTCTTCGCGTGACCTGGATTAACCTTTCCAGTCGGCTTCTAGAAGCAAAGTCGTCATGGCTGGACGGGCAGCCTGGTATCAGTTGCCTCCCGTGTTTTTATTTGTTTGTCAGAAGGATTCAATCCAGTAGATGGTGGCTGATTAGACTAAATGTGCAATGAGTCACGTTTTAATACGTCATGAAGATGGTTATGCCGAACACAGAGAGACGTACCTAATGACAAGCTGTTTACACTGGACAGTGATATGTTTGTTACCTGTCACAAGTCGTTTACACTGGACAGTGATATGTTACCTGTCACAAGCTGTTTACACTGGACAGTGATATGTTACCTGTCACAAGTCGTAAACACTGGACAGTGATATGTTACCTGTCACAAGTCGTAAACACTGGACAATGACAAGTTCTCTGTCACAAGCTGTTTACACTGGACAGTGATATGTTTGTTACCTGTCACAAGTCATAAACACTGGACAATGGCAAGTTCTCTGTCACAAGCTGTTTACACTGGACAGTGAAATATTCCTTGTCACAAACAAATTTACACTGGACAGACTTGTTCCCTGTCAAAAAAAACCACAAACATTTGCACTAGACAGTGACATGTTCCACATGCCATTTACACTAGACAGTGACATGTTCCACATGCCATTTATACTAGACAGTGACATGTTCACTGCCACAAGTCGTTTACTTTGGACAGTGACAAGTTCCCTATCACAAACAAATTAACACTGGACTTTAGCAAGCAATTTTTGCCGGACAATGACACATATCCTATAAGAAGCCGTTTATACTTGGCAAAGACACATAATCTTTATAAAAAGCCGTTTATACTTGGCAAAGACACATAATCTTTATAAAAAGCCGTTTATACTTGGCAAAGACACATAATCTTTATAAAAAGCCGTTTACACTGGATTGCGACCCATACCCTATAAGAAACCGTTTATACCTGGTAAAGATACTCTTTAAAAAAAGTCGTTTATATCTGGCAGAGACACATAACTGCAAGAAGCCGTTTACGCCTGACAATACAACTTATAGGACCATTGGGCCCACAACGTTATAAATCTGTGCATCATAACCAATGTTCCTTCTAAGGTGCGCAGCTCATTGAAAATGCTGTGCAGCTGCTTCAAAATTCCGCGTACAAGTTTTGGTAGCAAGGTCAAAAAAAACCCTCCAGTTCCGAGCACATAGAAAAATGTTCCGAACACACAGGAAAAATATTAGAGAGAATGTTGCTCATAACACGAAAGAAGCTACCTCACAACACAATGATCAGTGAAGTAACTGTGTGTGTGTGTGTGAGAGAGAGGGGGGGGGGGGGAGAGAGAGAGCAGTGGATCCGCCTGTGCAGTTAAAAAGGCTAAGAGAGCCGATATATCACTTTGAATCACTAATAAACCCACAGACGTAAAGAAGACTGTTAGCGCATTTACATAGGCACACAGGGCTTGTTATTAAACGACGAGAGTTTGTGATAGATAATTATGATGGCGTGTATTACAGCGTCAACAACTAACTCTTTTTGAACTCTGCCATTATTACCACAGACATGCAACGTGTCCTGTATTGTGTTACTATTGGTAATGTGTTTGATTTTTTTACTATAAAGATTATGTTAATAAGTTATAAGAATTCTAGTTAGGGCTCCAAGATCAGTTTCACTTCGGAGCGCAGTTCATGCTGCGGGTCACGTCTCTGTTTTAGTCACGTCTATTTCAGTCACGTCAGTATTTCAGTCATATCTGTGACGTCTGAATTCCAGTCATATCTGTTTTAGTCACGTCTGTGCTTGTCATGTTTATGTTTGTTTTTGCTCTTTATTCACTAATAGTAATATAATTATTTATGATCTGTTCGACTTAAAACTTATTATAAGTTAATGGAGAATGTGGAATTTGAAAAATCATAACATCTAACCACCCCGAGTACATCTCATCAAAAAGTGATGATAATGATAGTGAAAATCTCAATTACATTGTTTTTTCTGTTAATTTCTGAAGTAAATTCGCATTTCAAACTTGACTGAATTATAAGCAAAGATCGTCTTTCTAAAGTTACATGAATATTATCTCAGTCAATATGATGCACATAGCCTACAAAAGAAACAAAACCAACCAACTAAACCAAAAATCCCAAACAGCAACACCATAGTTATTTTAGTAATAACTTATAAATCTGTGCAGGACAGCCCTCAAAACCCGTAGCCAGAGTTTCAGTGTTAACTTACAAAATTATGTAGGACAAATGTCCAGTAAAGAACTCCAGAGTTTCAGTGTTAACTTACAAAATTATATAGGGCAAACATCCAGTAAAGAACTCCAGAGATGTTAACTTTCAAAGGTATAGAGAACACCACCCATCCCACTAACTATATTGGACAACCCCTCTCCATACACTTATTTCACTATTAACTTACACAGCTATACATAATACCTCTTTCTTACCAAACAATCCCCTAAATTTTCATTATAAATTTACAGAGATAATTCTCTCCTCCCGCCTAAGAATAAGGACTTCCTAGTTATTTCAAAAATACAACCTTACTGTAGTAAAATAGGAATGTGAATCGAATACAAAAGATAAGAATATAAATCAAAGTTACGATAGGAACATAAATCAAATAAAAAATAGGTAGGAATATAACTATTATATAATAGTTAAGAATATAACTATTATATAATATATTAAAAGAATCAATAATTAGGAACAGGAATCAAGGAGATGATAGTTAGGAATATGAATCAAATATAAAATAGTTAGGAATATGAAATATAGAATAGGAATTTGAATCAAATATATATTAGTTAGCAACAGGAATGAAGTACATAATAGTTAGGAATATAAAACAAAGTGCTTTTGTAAGCAATCACAGGACGGCAATGTAAACAATGTGCTTTTGTAAGCAATCACAGGACGGCAATGTAAACAAAGTGCTTTTGTAAGCAATCACAGGACGGCACTGCAAACAAAATGCTTTTGTAAGCAATCACAGGACGGCAATGTAAACAAAATGCTTTTGTAAGCAATCACAGGACGGCACTGCAAACAAAATGCTTTTGTAAGCAATCACAGGACGGCACTGCAAACAAAATGCTTTTGTAAGCAATCACAGGACGGCACTGCAAACAAAGTGCTTTTGTAAGCAATCACAGGACGGCACTGCAAACAAAGTGCTTTTGTAAGCAATCACAGGACGGCACTGCAAACAAAGTGCTTTTGTAAGCAATCACAGGACGGCACTGTAAACAAAGTGCCTTTGTAAGGAATCACAGGACGGCAGTGTAAACAAAGTGCTTTTGTAAGCAATCACAGGACGGCACTGTCACACCTGTCACACGACTCTTCAGAGAAGACTTACACATATAATAATGTGATACGTTGCAGTTTCCTTGCACTGTCACACCTGTCACACGACTCTTCAGAGAAGACTTACACATATAATAATGTGATACGTTGCAGTTTCCTTACACTGAAATGACGTCACAACGACACCATCATAACTGGTTTCACTTCACTTCCTGAAATGACTTGCGGTGCTTGGAGTTTGATTTGTAGAATGCAAACTACACATAACGGTATTTTCCAGTGATATTTGAAAGTCTTCGTCTGTTCGAGCTCGATCCTTATTAATGAATTATTAATTAATTATAAATTAATGACCATCCGTCCACCCCGCGCCATCATTGACATCTGCTTCAATAATAGGCTTTCAACTGGTCATGCATGGATACCATTGCTTGGGATTTAAAAATGTCTTCCCATCCCTGAAGAGTATTCACAAGGGAGAGAACTAGAGATACCTGGGTTTCAGTGGGACGTATGTGCCGTGTATGGTTGAGCAACTTGAACCTTGCAACAAGAATGGACGACCTATAGAAGTGTTTAATGTCCCCTGAGTAAGCAGAGACGATGAAAATAAATAATTTAGGCAAGAAACTACACATTAGTCCATAAACCGATCAGTCAGCCACTATTTAGTGGGTCAGTCAATCAGTCATCCGCCAGCCAGCCAACCAATCAGTCAAACACTTAATTACTCAATCAGCAATCAACAAACAGTCAAACAACCAATCAAAGTCGGTTAAATTAGATAACCAACGTGTCAGTCAGCTAAGCAACCAGTCAATCAAGAATCAGTCAGTAATCAATCATATAATTAGACCAGCAGGTCAATAAGTCATTCAGTAATTTTTTAGCAGACAGTGAAACAGCCTATCACTCATTCACTTAATCCATCAGTGAATGAAATACTTTGGTCCTCGCGCGCAGCATTCCAAGTTATGGTATATGTCATAACAAGAAAAATGACACGATTAAGGTACAAAAAATGAAGTATAGTTAACGTCAAAGTGACGTATGATAAATGTTATAGCAAGGACAAAATGATTGGTTGATGTCAGAGAAGTGACGTATGGAAAACGTAAGAAAGCCTTTTTGTTTCAAATGACGCAATAAATGTTAAAGACAATGAAAGATGATACGAGGTAAATGTCAGAACGAAAAATATGACGGAACTGTAAACGTAAGAACAATAGGGGAACAAAAATGACGTATCTTTTAATAAACATCTTACATTTGTTCCCATGTGTCATGTCATGTCTTACGTGCTGTTCCCACCTGTTGCACGTATTATTCTCCAGTCCAGGTTTGCCCTTGCTCGCAGATGGTACCTGGCGCTGCATAATTAGGTCCTTTCACATGCTTCATTTACCTTCATGACTGTTGTCATCTATTTTCTCCCGTACTTGCTTATACTGCGCGTTATGGGATGTTCACACTTTTGGATACCTGTTGACAGTTTGCCGGTGCATGTTTTGCGGTAATCTTAATAGTTCCGGTTTTGTATTAACTGTCATAAGTGTATGTTGTTGTTTTTTTGTTTCTTTCTTATTGTTTATGACAAATTTGGCTGACGTTTCATTACTGGTTTCCTGAAAACACTGACACAACATCACATGTTTATCAGGTAAGGTGACACCAGAACGCTTAAAGTAATATTCATTCTGTAAGCGTCACCAACGCTGTGCAATCTTATCCCCTGTATAAAATAGATTGCGGCGTGATTGAAGAGATAAGTGATTTCCATTCTGGGCAGAGTGAACATGAATCAGTGCCGAGATCAGAAAGCAGTGCAGCTTGGATTGCGTGTACAGTTAGCGACGTGTTCTGTCGCTGATAGTGCCTGATGTGCGACTTCTACCCCTTATTTCAGGAAGTTCTCCAGTTAAAACATAAACCACTAAACCAACCAATCAGCTAACAAACCATCCAACAAACTAACCAACCAATCAGCTAACAAACCATCCAACAAACTAACCAACCAATCAGCTAACAAACCATCCAACAAACTAACTAACCAGTCAGCAAAAACCCCAAACGTTAATCAGCCAGCAAACCAACCAACCAGTCAGCCAGCAAACCAACCACTCACTCACTCAACAAACCAATTAACCAGTCAGCTAACAAATCAACCAGTCAACCAACCAACCAACCAACCACTCACTCAACAAACCAATTAACCAGTCAGCCAACAAACCAACCAGTCAACTAACAAACCAATAAAAATAATCATACCAAACCAATCAATCAACCAACCAAACAAGCATCTAACCAACAAAAAAAATCCAGTCAAACATCAAAACCAAACAAAACACCAAATCAGTTAATTAACCAACCAACCAATCAACCAAAGGAACAAAAATTACAAATCACCCAAGCCAACAATTCAGTCAAGCAAACTAAAGTCCATAAAACATTCTTAGAGAAAAAGGTGTGACCGGTTAAAAGAACTTGTGATTCAGTATTAATGGTGGATAATTGTCGAAGATGATGATCAAAATGACCAAGTACTATGCTACAATTGCTGACACAGTGAGATGACGCTGCTGATACAGTATATGATTGTTACGTTTCCAGTATTTCTTTATAGACCCTGCCTAGGATAATTAAGGACTTTAAAGATAATAGATTAAATTAATTCCTTCTCTCTATCCTATACAGACTGGTTGCTCAACTTATCATTTGACTAACCTAAAAATGCGTCTTGTAGTGCAGACAGCAGATTTACAAACTGATAAATTGCGTACGTTAGCTGGGTTGGAGTCGTTAAATTCCTCTAAATTAATATGCATTCGTTACGTCATTCAGCTCAATCGCCCCCATCCAATCCATGAAATAATCATTAGGTCTATTATGCATAAAAATTAACTACGAAGAGGTTTAACAATTAAAAATAAGATTTAATAAAGTTTAACAATTTAACAATAATCAATTACGAGCGTGAAGTCTATTTCTTAACTCGGCACGTGCATGCTTACTGTTCTTTGAGAAAGAGTGCCCAATTGTATCTTATTGAATTTTAGTCATCTGAGTGGTACTCAGCTTTGTGTCTTTGTGTCACCTGGTCTTTTGTTCCAGTCCGAACCCGGTCTAGCTCACAGTAGTCGCATCAGCGGAAATGCACGTAGCATACAAGGGAAAATTGTCCTTTAGTTTCGCCGCTAGTGAACTTGAGATTAGACCAGCATACGCCTACACGTTGACGTTGCTTTACAATGGTGGACTTTAGAAGAAGTGAACTCTCTCAGCAGAGTTCAAAACCGGCTTGTACAGGATTTCAAGGACGAAGACATCCAAGCTCAAAGACCGACCTATGGAAACAAATGTGTTCCATAATCGTCTGCTAGCACGTTTCGCTACTTAAGCACGATCAGTTCAAATGCATGAATTAGAAATGCGACTAACGCGTCGTTTACAATTTAGATTAGAAAATATAGTCTTCTCATTCATGTTATATTTAACAGTGCATGACGTATGAATTATCAAATATTTACATCGTTAAAATTAGACTTCATACAAAGGGATAATTCAAATCAAGCAAAGCGCTTCACAATTTACAATTAAAATTACACGCAATAATTTGAATTACATGAGAAATTCATATCAAGCGCAGGCATTCCTGGCTCTAGTGAATTTAAGTCAATATAAATTAAAGTTACAATGGAAAAGAGTTACAATGATTTATATTCCATAACTATAGGTTTTCAGTCATTTCAACGAACCGTGCTCAAGTTATATAGCAATACATAGTAATATATAACACAAGTACATACATAGCTTAAATATACAGAATACAATCAAATAAAAAGTGATACCTTATGAGAAGTCGAAGTGTTTATCTCATCTATCGCGCCGGTCTGTCCGTTCCTATACGACTCGCGAGTAGCTGACGTGGCTGTCGCGTAGCTAGTTGTATCTCCGAGTACCGGACGGGTGCGTTTTAGTCATATTTATAAGAAAGCATAGAGCATATCACGTGACGGATCGCGTGGCATGTAGTTGGTTCTAGAACCTAGACAATGGGCCTAAAGTTACATAACGTCCTGACCTCTTTGCTGGAAGCTTCTCGATGTGAATATCACGAGAGAGCTCCAAAGAAAGGAATTTCAAATCTCGATATTTGAAAAATAAACAAGTGGGTCAAACAGTCAAGACATTTTAATCAGACTGTGACAATGATACATACTGATACAGCAAATGATACATGCTGATATAGTGCATGATAATGCTGATAAAGGTACATGATACATATCGATACAGTATATGAAACATTCTGATACAGTACGTTTTGGAATATGGTATATACTGATATGGAATATGATATACACTAATACATAGCATTATTTATACTGGCACGTGATGTATATTTATGAATATTTATACAGTACATTAAACCCTCTTGCACCTGATGTATGTTTATACAGTAAGTTAACACTTCTGGCACCGGATGTATGTTTATACAGTAAGTTAACACTTCTGGCACCAGATGTATGTTTATACAGTAAGTTAAAACTTCTGGACCGGATGTATGTTTATACAGTAAGTTAAAACTTTTGGCACCGGATGTATGTTTATACAGCAAGTTAAAACTTCTGGCACCGGATTTATGTTTATAAGTGCGTTAAACATTCTAGCACATAATGTTTTTTAAAGAACACATTGCATACACTGATATATTTCATCTATACAGGTTACATCTATATGTATAAACATCTATGTACTTCATACCTTCCAGAGATAAGCTGTAAAAACAAATTAAACCATTTTCGAAGGTTTGTCAGAGGTTTGAACCCATAGTTTTGTGTGCTCAACAATAATGGAATCATAGAACAAAATGGTAGTTTTCAGTGCTCAAACCAGAATGCTCAACAATAATGGAATCATAGAACAAAATGGTAGTTTTCAGTGCTCAAACCAGAATGGAATGATAGAACAAAATTAATTGAGCAAAATGATAATCGTCAAGCGTAGGAAGAGTTATCATCATTCGTAAATCACCCTGGTCTATCAACTTCACCATTGTATTACATAGACGTATCATGACCTCACCATTGTATTACTTAGACTATCATGACCTCACTATTGTATTACATAGACGTATCATGACCTCACCATTGTATTACTTAGACTATCATGACCTTACCATTGTATTACATAGACGTATCATGACCTCACCATTGTATTACATAGACGTATCATGACCTCACCATTGTATTACATAGACGTATCATGACCTCACCATTGTATTACATAGACGTATCATGACCTCACCATTGTATTACATAGACGTATCATGACCTCACCATTGTATTACTTAGACTATCATGACCTCACCATTGTATTACATAGACGTATCATGACCTCACCATTGTATTACATAGACGTATCATGACCTCACCATTGTATTACATAGACGTATCGTGTATGACTACTGCAAGGAAGGGGTTAAATTGTTGATGCAGTATGTTATAGAGTGGTACCCTACATACATTTTTGAAGTTGGTAGGAAAAGTAAAATGCATTAAGAGAAAGAACCGTTAATTTGCTCTTTCAAAGAAGAACGTTCTCAATAAATTATACTATAGTGATTAATACAGGCTTTCATTTTGTTTCTGAGCTATAAATTATACTATAGTGCTTAATACAGGCTTTCAGTTTGTTATTTATCTCTGAGCTGATTTTTTTTAAAGCATGAATATTTTTTTAAAACTCAAACGAATGGAAAAGGAAATAAGGAAAAACTAACACGAAAAACTATAATAGCAAAATTGGAAACTTTATCTGGAAATTTAAGTATAGTGTTTGTACAGAGAGTGTTCTGTTTCCTCCCTACTGCCTCCTGAGATCCCAAGACAATTTCTGCAAGATGGAGTCAAATTCCAGTCTCTTGATGACATTTTGCCATCTTCTTACATAATTTATTACTCAGTCAATAGAAGTTTAAGGAAGCTTTTAGTGAAGATTTAGCGTCGCCAGTGCAAACAAAGTTATTGTCATTCTGCATACCATACATCTTTGACTTACGCTCCATTGACCGCTTTTAGCAGTATATTTAGTAAGGCGGCCTTGACCGCTTTTAGCAGTGTATTTAGTAAGGCGGCCTGCCATTTCTTTATATTGCGACTTGTACAGTTTGTGTGTTGTTTTACGATTTGCTCGAGGTGTTACGGTTGTGGACGGTATTTATTTATTTATTGGACTGCGACTTTTATTTTGAGATAAAGGCAAACAGAAAAATAGATGATAGATAATAAGGTAGATAGACATTCTCGGACACACATACACACACACACACACACACACACACACACACACACACACACACACTCATACAGATAGATAAAGTGATTGACAGAATGACAGAGAGATAATAGATACATGGGCAAGAAAGATAGATATAGACAGAAAGACCAGATAAAGGAAGAGAGAAGCAAATTGTTATGTGTGGCTGTGTGCTATCGTGTCATTTGGTCCTCGTGGATTTTAAAATTATATATTAAAATATTTCATAGACAACAAGTTAGAAGTAATTTTGTGGTAACATACGTATAGTGAGAATGCGTGTGTGTGTGTGTGTGTTGAAAAGAAAGGAAAAGAGAGATAATTATGGAGAGAGAGTGAGAGAGAGAGATTCGATTGAGACTTTAAAATTATCTTCTCTCTATTAACATTTTAACCTTTCTCTCGACTGGGGCATCTCATTTCTAACCCTTTGGAACTGAAGATTTCGAAATTTCTCTGCTGTTTCCATGAAAGACAAATAAGCCATATCCGGTGTCATGGCCGGCACGAAGTTGCATTAGTTTTGTCATATCCGGTTTCGTGGCCGGCAAAAATTTGAATTAGTTTTGTTTCATATTTTTGTGCTCAGGTTTAG
This sequence comes from Sinotaia quadrata, assembly GCA_028829895.1. Lineage (NCBI taxonomy): Eukaryota > Metazoa > Mollusca > Gastropoda > Architaenioglossa > Viviparidae > Sinotaia > Sinotaia quadrata. The sequence continues at coordinate 7,243,462 of CM054181.1, read as the reverse complement.
TGGTGTCGATTGCAGACGTTTCTCCTTTCATTCTAAAGTAATTTCGACATACTGATAAACGAAACATTTTTTAAAAAGTGAATTAAAGACAACGTTTTCCCTGTTTTCTAGTCGCTCAAGTTTAGTTTATGATTAAATAGTTCTGAAAGAATGACATATCTCATATATAGTTTATGTTCTAAATATATCAATTTTGTGATTACGATAATAACTGAATTACGAATTAAATAATTAGTTCTGTGATGATGATAATATTGCATTATAGTTCATGTTCTAAATATATCATTTTTTACATTACAATAATAACTGAATTAAGAATTAAATAATTAGTTCTGTGATGATGATAATATTGCATTATAGTTCATGTTCTAAATATATATCATTTTTTTCGATAACGTTAATAACTGAATTACGAATTGAAAACTCAGTTCTGAGAATGATAATATTGCATTATAGTTTGTTCTAAATATATCTATTTTGCGATAATGGTAATAATTGAATTACGAATTAAATAATCAGTTCTCTGCTGGTGATAATATTGATAATACTGTCAGACTGACAACATTTATACATAGTTTACGTACTGAGTAAATCAGTTCTGTGATGGCAATAGAATTTAATTCTAGTTTATGTCCAAGTAAATCGGTTACAAAGACGATAAAATTTAGATACATTGTAAGTAGCAAGTTAATCGGTTACATGATGGCGATATTACTGAATTAAAATCTGATATATGTCCAATGACTGAGATTTAAATAGCTCACACATTTATGTCCAATGACTGAGACTATAAATAGCTCACACATTTATGTCCAATGACTGAGACTAAATAGCTCACACATTTATGTCCAATGACTGAGATTATAAATAGCTCACACATTTATGTCCACTGACTGAGATTATAAATAGCTCACACATTTATGTCCAATGACTGAGACTATAAATAGCTCACACATTTATGACCAATGACTGAGACTAAATAGCTCACACATTTATGTCCAATGACTGAGATTATAAATAGCTCACACATTTATGTCCACTGACTGAGATTATAAATAGCTCACACATTTATGTCCAATGACTGAGACATAAATAGCTCACACATTTATGTCCAATGACTGAGATTATAAATAGCTCATCCATTACTCATGTAGGTACAGTTTGCACAACTATTACCTCTTTAGGTACAATGACTGAGATTATAAATAGTTCATCCATTACTCATTTAGGTACAGTTTGCACAACTATTACCTCTTTAGGTACAATGACTTTTAGAGACAAAGTATCTCCAAGTCCATCCATTACCCATTTATGACTAATATTAAGTATTGGGGATATATATTTCATAAAAAAATAATTTGCTCAGTACCTATTACTAATCAGTGACTCTTAGATATTTAGTAACAAAATACTCATTGCTAATCAGTGACTCTCAGATATATTTAGTAACAAAATACTCATTGCTAATCAGTGACTCTCAGATATATTTAGTAACAAAATACTCATTGCTAACAATATACGTTAGCAACTTCATATAGCACTCATTATTAATTTTTAATAATAACTTTGACAGGTCTATTTTTCATAGTTTCCACGCACTTTTATATATGATGACATTTGACCTGTCTTACCCCCTGACCGTTTTATGTCTTGTAATGTTCAGTAAGCTCTACCTTGCTTATCAACAAAAATCTCTAAACATTTTTTTTTTGATTTAGCTTTTCATGGAACTTACAAAAATACACAAATCCAAAAATCAATCTTTCCTTCAAAATGTATTAGAAGTAACAAATAAATAAAATATCAAACAATAATAACTAGCAAACAATTCCATATATAGATATTATGAGACCTAAAAGCAAATAGTTTTTAAATACTGAAGTCAAAATCGAATAATATCTAGATTTAATCTGCCTTGAGATATTTTTTTTAAAAAAAATTATATATATATAAAAGAGCAAATAAGAGCCAAAGCTCAGCTTAATTTAATGTTTTGTCTCTTTTGTGTTTATCAAACAGGAAATGGGTTAAAACGAATTCAATAAGCAAAAATAACATTACAAATAATCCAGAATTTGAAATTAGTCTTTCACGAGAGTGAGAGTGAGAGAGAGAGAGAGAGAGAGAAAGAGAGAAAGAGAGAGAGAGTCTTTAAAAGAGCAATCAACAACAACACAAGTACCCACACACCCACTTCCAATGCCTCCTCTAAATCCCACAATTTTTTTTAATGCTTTCTTGAAACAGTAATATTACGCTTATTGCAAGCAAACACTTTGAAATTTCTTTGTCTTTGATCTTGTCCTAATGAACAAACTCGTTATCTCACCTTTATCTTCTGAGGATGACTGTATTACTCCTGAAAGAAATGGAAACACTTGTAATGACTCTCTTACACAATTATCTTAGCATTACCAAAGAGTGACAATCAAGTGGAGGTAACTTATCGACACTGATGAAAAGTTCTCCACAAATAATTGTATATACGCAAGCGGAATAACTCTTTGCGATAGCCACTTATCTCTATACAGATCAGTGTTTCTTGCCGAACTATTTAGTAGAAGATCGTAAATTATTGGATGTCTGACGTTATGTTTTAAATGACGTCATCTAAAGTTAATGTTGCTAAAGTGATCAAACGCTTTTAAAGTACCACTTGCATAAAAAATGCTTGCGAAAGAGGCTGCTTTTTAGGGACAATAAGTAACGGAATCTATCTATCTATCTATCTATCTATCTATCTATCTATCTATCTATCTATCTATCTATCTATCTATCTATCTATCTATCTATCTATCTATCTATCTATCTATCTATCTATCTATCTATCTATCTATCTATCTATCTATCTGTCCGTCTGTCTGTCTGTCCGTCTGTTCTTTCATCATTCCATCCATCTGTCCATCATTTCTATGTAATAAAAATAACAAGAAAAAATTAGTGCGATTAATTTAAAAAATAATAACAAACTGAACAATGATTAAGCACAAACAGCGAAACCACCATCAAAACGAAAAGAATATTTTGTATTGTGTTACAGTACTCGTATGAACACTCCACTCATCCACCCCCCACCCGCAACACCAGTTATATTTGTTTTGTTGTATTCTGTTGAAATATGTTTTTTCCTCTAAACTTACCCTGAATTGTTGAACACGTGTATTTTGTCATTTTGGCGTTCATTGTATATTGATGACTTTCATTGTTCACTGGAAACGTTCACTTTTCATTCATGACCCTCATAGTTCATTGATAATGTTAATTCTTCACGGGCAATGTTCATTATACGTTTACTTGTAAACTGTCGGTGTCCGGTTGTTAAAAATTCTGTCCGTCTTAATTACCGTTTCTCCACGAAATCAATCTCCGAATTAATAACTGTACCTCCCTACCGATAATTCTTTAACTTAAAACCTGTTCATATTTAGAGGTGAATACTTTCATTTACATTCGGTAAATGCTTGCAATCAAAGTCAAGAAAATACCTGAAAATTGGAATTGCAGTTACATTTAAGAATATACCTTCAACCCTCATTAAAAACAACAACCCACACACTTCTTCAGAAAAATGGAAGGGAGTTATCAGTTTTAATTTTGGATCGAACATTTCTTTTGTTTTCAGAATCTAAAATGGCTGCCGTGATTTAATTAGTGGTGAACAGTAGCCCCTCTTTCTTTGTCCTGTCGTCGACAATTTTAAAACAATTAAATATAATTGTTTCCTTATCGCACGATTAGCATCATATGTTGAGAAATAGAGGTTTAATACAATGGGTTTTACTTGCATGGCAAGTAGAGGTTTAATACAATGGGTTTTACTTGCATGGCAAGTAGAGGTTTAATACAATGGATTCAATACAATGGGTTTTACTTGCATGGCAAGTAGAGGTTTAATACAATGGGTTTTGCTTGCATGGCAAGTAGAGATTTAATACAATGGATTCAATACAATGGGTTTTGCTTGCATGGCAAGTAGAGGTTCAATACAATGGGTTTTGCTTGCATGGCAAGTAGAGGTTTAATACAATGGGTTTTACTTGCATGGCAAGTAGAGGTTTAATACCATGGGTTTTACTTGCATGGCAAGTAGAGGTTCAATACAATGGGTTTTGCTTGCATGGCAAGTAGAGGTTTAATACAATGGGTTTTACTTGCATGGCAAGTAGAGGTTTAATACAATGGGTTTTACTTGCATGGCAAGTAGAGGTTTAATACAATGGGTTTTGCTTGCATGGCAAGTAGAGGTTTAATACAATGGGTTTTACTTGCATGGCTCAGTCCACTGCGGCTCTGCTGTCAGAAGTCACTGTGTCAAGGTAGGAAGTTTTGCTTGGTTTGCTATCCAATCAAAAATAATATATCAAACAAACCAGAATTTGAAATTAGTCTTCACGAGAGACTGTGTTTAAAAAAGCGATCAACAACAACACAAGTACCCACACACCCACTTCCAACTACCTCCTCCAAAACCCACAATTTTATTTAAAATGCTTTCTTGAAACAGTAATATTACACTTATTGCAAGCAAACACTTTGAAATTTCTTTGTCTTTGATCTTGTCCTAATGAACAGCCTCTTTATCTCACCTTTATCTTTTGGGGATGACTACATTATCCCTGAAAGAAAGGGAAACACTTGTAATGACACTCTTACACAATTATCTTAGCATTACCAAAGAGTGACAATCAAGTGGAGGTAACTTATCGACACTGATGAAAAGTTCTCCACAAATAATTGTATATACGCAAACAGTGTAACTCTTTGTTCCAGCCACTTATCAATGTCTATAGATCTAAAATATTTAAGACTTTTCTGATCATATAAACAAGTAGCGTGCGTGCTGCCATAGTTGTCATAAAAATAGATTTTTGTGCTCAACTTCCGGCTTTCATTGCTCACGCTATAATCTTACAACGCATTGTTTTCTTAAGCTATAAAGCATTTAATATTGTTTTCTTAAGCTATAAAGCATAAATAAAGCATTTAATATTGTTTTCTTAAGCTATAAAGCATAAATAAAGCATTTAATATTGTTTTCTTAAGCTATAAAGCATAAATAAAGCATTTAATATTGTTTTCTTAAGCTATAAAACATAAATAAAGCATTTAATATTGTTTTCTTAAGCTATAAAGCATAAATAAAGTATTTAATATTGTTTTCTTAAGCTATAAAGCATTTAATATTGTTTTCTTAAGCTATAAAGCATAAATAAAGCATTTAATATTGTTTTCTTAAGCTATAAAGCATAAATAAAGCATTTAATATTGTTTTCTTAAGCTATAAAGCATAAATAAAGCATTTAATATTATTTTCTTAAGCTATAAAGCATAAATAAAGCACTAGAACGCTCTGTGCAGTGCGTGGATGTACAAGGAACTGAAGAATTTTTTTTAAAATTCAGAATCAGTCGTATGCTGAACATTTTCCATTCAATTGATGTGATGACTGTGAATGTCATGTACCTTTCGCTTTCTATCGAATGTCATTGGAGCCAGACCGCAAGAGACAATGGCTGCGGCTGAAAAATCCTCCACACTGTGTTTATGTTGCTGATAAATATCGTACCATTGACAATCCTATACCAGAGTTATATCTTGGTTATAAAAGAAAGGCAGATAAAAAGCGACGAGTACTGATACGGTATCCAGCGAAAATGTCATCTGCTGCAATACATATGCCTAAGCATACCAGTGACGGTTGGAAATAGAAAGTCAATGTGGCAACTCTAACCCACCCAATCATCTCCTTAATATATATTTTCGTTTATATGATCTTACTTTCAGACTATCCATATTTATGTGAGAAACGAGCGGATCAAAGTAAAATACTTTGTCAGTAACAATTTCACAACACAGGCAGCTGACCACACAAAAGCCTTGGGGGATTTACAAACGTCACCGACCTTGACCTATATTTTAAGTAAGGTAGGGGAAGTTGTGGATACTGAGCTGTACTGTCAGAAGTCGTGCTAGATTTTGCTTTTGATACATGATAGAGTGTTTTATTTTTGCAGCAAATACAGTTATACAATCAGCAAGCAGTAAAGGTAGATTTTCTTTCTTCTACCTCAGCCCACCTCACACACACACACACACGGTGCAGCTAACTGCAATTACTCCGTAACGTTAGTCGTTTTTTTTTAAAAAGTGATGTCATCATTCTAGATGTCCCTCAGTGAGTGTCGCACTAACCATACTGAACTCCATTCTTGCCAGACCAATGAGGATTACATGTCTTTCCTGGAATTAGCATATAACTATCTGACCTGGGTCAGATACATTTCTGAATGTTAGAGTCCTACTATCACCATCGCCACACTACCACCATAAAACTATAACCCTCTCGCTCCCCAAAGATAATTCAAGCTCTTGTTTGCGCATACGATGTAACGTGATGATTACATGTAGGTGTGTGAGTGTGTGTGTGTGAGTGTGTGTGTGTGTGTGAGTGAGTGTGTGTGTGTGTGTGTGTAAGTGTGTGTGAGTGGAGGTAATCGGTTTCTGCATTTCGGTTTGCGGTGCATTCCGTGCGGGTCTTTCAGATGGACGTCATTTCGCGAATGTTACGGGTTTCTCTGACATATCATTTTCTTTCTCAGAGCGGGTACATGTAGTACTTTTAGCGCTGCACGTGCTGCTGTCTTCTGTACGTAATAATATTTTTTCTTACTATTTGTTTGAATATGAACTGGTTTATCATGAAAAACTATCTCTAGAACAGCATGTATTGATTCTGTATGAAATGATAGCAGCCTATATGACGCGATATGATTCTCTCCCCTGTAACCCCCGAAGGCAGGTTTGCCCGGGTGTCTAGTTCGCGCATGGGATTATTCATTGTTATGAAATGAAGGAAACCCGACCCTCAGGACGTGGAAATTTTGAGAGCGAATGGTGTATCTATCACGATCCGTCAATGCAAGGATATGAAGTGTCAGAAACTCGACACCAATAAAGTTTGCTTTCCATACAGCCTCGCGGACACTGTAGTCCAGAAAATGTAAGCAAACACCAACAGTAGGCCGCATAAGCTGCCAGACCACGACTGGGAACTTGATGCACTTAATCGTCTAGATGCTAATAAAAACCTGCCGATATTTTATCATACACTGGTTTTTCATAGGTATTAACTAACACACACGCGTAAGCTAACATAACAAAACAGCTGCCTGTTACCCTGTATCGAATGATCGCCTGCACAAATAAAAGTCCGCTTTACTTTGCTTTTGTCCCTGTTCGAATGTTTCACCACCTTTCTTTTTAGGCTTTCCCCGTATTAGAAATTAACTTAGGCACTTTTATTTATTTATTTTTTTAAAAAAACCCTAAGATTTGTGAGGTTCCAGATTAAAACTATACTGTTAACCGATACGACCACTAGGACTGTCTTGGAGTCGGAGGGAGGAAAATGTCCGCCTGACAATGATTAAGTACTTAAGTACTGCATAGCGTGGAGAGACAATACATTCATTTTAATGCAGTGCTTCTTAAAAATGGAAAGATAATTATGGAAAGGAGTCGAGTTGTCGTTCTTTACCTCAGGACTGGGATGGTAACTATTTCTAGCACAGAGAAACCCAACTCCAGAGACTTAATCTAAACCATAATCTTAACACTTAAGACTACATCAATATATAAGACTAATATAAAGAAGCATCTCTTAAGTAATAATAATAATAATAAAATTATCAGTTTGGTAATGTTTAAAATAAAAAGGAAAGAATAAATCCGCTAGGATTTGTGTTTTTTTCCCAGTTTAGATACAAGATCTATCTGGCCTCTGACCTGTCTCATGCTTGACATCACTGATCAGCTGCCATGTTTAAGTTTTTATGAAGACGTCACAGTACGTCTCGCTTTGAAATGGAAGGAGGGATGGGCGGAGGGAGGGAAGGCGAACGCTTGCATAGGAAAAGGCGGGGGGTGGGTGGGTGGGTTAGAGGAAAGTTTGTAATTACATATGTATTAAAAATTCATTGTTACGGACGAGGCGAGGGCTGGGTGTGTCCGAGAGTGTGCAAAGAGTTGGGTTGGGAAGAAAGGGAAAGACAGCATGTAAAGTTGTGTACGGTAGCAACGGCATGACTGAGATATGTACCAATTACCTCATAAGATTACTAACTCTGACGTGATATATCCCACTCACCATGACGTCACAACAATAGCCCCTTTCCTCGTGACGTGAGCAAAGTTTTGGCAGTGGGCTGGCCCTGATTGTGTGCTGGCTCTGTGTGTGCTGGCTGTGATGGCTCTGTGTATCTGTGTGTCTGCTGGCTCTGTGTTTATCTTTGCTAGTGTGTGTGTGTGTGTGTCTGTGTGTGTGTACAATACTAAAGCTTTTGTACGGGTGGGGCGGGTGCTGTTTGAGAGGTATTTCAGTCGTTTGCATGGCTTCTGACAGGGCTTAGTGCGGGTGGTCGTAGGATTATGACTATTTTGTCATCGAAATGAACGCCACGGTTAGAGACATTTCACACTTGACTTCCTGCCTGCTGTCTGGTTGAGATTTCAGCCCCACGCCCTTCACGCTTGAACAGATAACTATTGTTTATGGAGTTACCAGAATAAGTGTGAAATTGCTCCTCACGGGGCTATTGCAGCCGTGCCTGACGAGTTAACAAAAGTGCCCTAATCCCGCGGCCATCACCCTACAATATGTTATAAGTTACCAGAATGTTGATCCCACCCCCATACACACTCATCTGTACACCACCATCCACATTTCCTCAAGAGAGAAAAGTTGACTTGCTGTTGTACTGGAGACATTAAGGGTTAATCTTTAACAAGAAATATTTATGTTATCAGAAAACGTTTCTCTTTTTCAAGGACCTTTTAAAGATACTGATTTGCTTTTGATAAGAAATTGCTTACCTCTTTTAATTAACTACTTAAGAATTCGTGTGTTAATTGCCTGAAAATCGCTGCCATAAAGTAGCGGAAAACTAGTTTTTTTTTTTTAAATTTATGCAGTTATCATGGATTCTGATAGGCGGGCGAGTTAAAAATAATCAAGAACAAGCAGATTTAATTTTCGGGATTGAAAAGCTAGCAACATGAGACGTTTGGAGGGTTACATTGTAAGATGGCATATTACACTGCGGGGAAAAGACGGTTACATTAAAAGACACTTCTCTGGGTTCATTACGAGAATAAGTGGGTTACATAAACAGACAATTATCTGTTTAAACTACGAGGAAAAAGTGAATTAGAAGAGATTTGTCTGTTTCACCGCAAGGGCAAGTGGGTTACATTAGAAGAGATTTGTCTGGTTTCATTGCGAGGCCAAATGGGTTACATTAGAAGAGGTTTTTCTGGTTTCGTTGCGAAGCCAAATGGGTTACATTAGCAAATATTTATCTGGTTACAATGCGAGGACATTAGGGTTACATTAACAGACATTTGTCCTGTTACACTCGAGGACAATATACTGGAGACATTAGACACACTCTGTGTACTGTAGACATTAGACACACACTGTGTACTGTAGACCTTAGACATACCCCGCGTACTGGTGACATTAAGACTTAATTTTTATCGCTCCACAAACCCACTTGCTATTAAACAGCAACTTAACAACGCAGTGCTCATGTTGCTTTGACATAGTGCTAGCTGTATAAGACATTTACTCATAATTATTGTAACTCTACAGTGCCGTATTGTATAGTGCTAGCTGTATAAGACATTTACTCATAATTATTGTAACTCTACAGTGCCGTATTGTATAGTGCTAGCTGTATAAGACATTTACTCATAATTATTGTAACTCTACAGTGCCGTATTGTATAGTGCTAGCTGTATAAGACATTTACTCATAATTATTGTAACTCTACAGTGCCGTATTGTATAGTGCTAGCTGTATAAGACATTTACTCATAATTATTGTAACTCTACAGTGCCGTATTGTAACTCTACAGTGCCGTATTGTAACTTCATCGTTCACTGGTTGTGTATTTTGTGAACCAGTTGTAAATATTAGCCGGATAGTGAAAATACACATCACTCGGTATCAGTTTTCGAGTCCCGTTTTGTCGGCTCTTCTCAAAACGTTCGCATTTGGCAGTGTGGTCTCACAGTTATTGGTGCATATTTTGACAGTGTGGTCTCACAGTTATTAGTGCATATTTTGACAGTGTGGTCTCAGTTATTGGTGCATATTTTGACAGTGTGGTCTCAGTTATTGGTGCATATTTTGACAGTGTGGTCTCACAGTTATTAGTGCATATTTTGACAGTGTGGTCTCAGTTATTGGTGCATATTTTGACAGTGTGGTCTCAGTTATTGGTGCATATTTTGACAGTGTGGTCTCACAGTTATTAGTGCATATTTTGACAGTGTGGTCTCACAGTTATTGGTGCCTATTTTGACAGTGTGGTCTCACAGTTATTGGTGCATATTTTGACAGTGTGGTCTCAATTATTGGTGCATATTTTGACAGTGTGGTCTTACAGTTATTGAAACAGGTTTTAAAGATGTGGTCTTACAGTAATTGGTGCAGGTTTTAAAGATGTGAATTTACAGTTATTGATGCAGGTTTTAAAGATGTAATCTTACAGTTATTGGTGCAGGTTTTAAAGATGTGGTCTTACAGTTATTGGTGCAGGTTTTAAAGATGTAATCTTACAGTTATTGGTGCAGGTTTTAAAAATGTAATCTTACAGTTATTGGTGCAGGTTTTAAAGATGTGGTCTTACAGTTATTGGTGCAGGTTTTAAAGATGTGGTCTTACAGTTATTGGTGCATATTTTGACAGTGTGGTCTCACAGTTATTAGTGCATATTTTGACAGTGTGGTCTCACAGTTATTGGTGCCTATTTTGACAGTGTGGTCTCACAGTTATTGGTGCATATTTTGACAGTGTGGTCTCAATTATTGGTGCATATTTTGACAGTGTGGTCTTACAGTTATTGAAACAGGTTTTAAAGATGTGGTCTTACAGTAATTGGTGCAGGTTTTAAAGATGTGAATTTACAGTTATTGATGCAGGTTTTAAAGATGTAATCTTACAGTTATTGGTGCAGGTTTTAAAGATGTGGTCTTACAGTTATTGGTGCAGGTTTTAAAGATGTAATCTTACAGTTATTGGTGCAGGTTTTAAAAATGTAATCTTACAGTTATTGGTGCAGGTTTTAAAGATGTGGTCTTACAGTTATTGGTGCAGGTTTTAAAGATGTGGTCTTACAGTTATTGGTGCAGGTTTTGAACGAGTTTGACTCGAAAGCAACATGGGAAGTGAGTGCAGAATGAGTGAGGCGCACGTGCGCGCGTGTATATGTGTATGAGTACGTTTGTGTATATTTGTGCATGTACGTGTGCTAGTGAGTGCATACGTGTGGTTTTAGTGCCTGACTGGTGTTTGAATGAGAGGTATGTATATAGAATGCATGTGCGAATGCGTGTGTTTGTGTGTGCATGTGGATGTGTGTGATGTGTGTGCATGTGTATGTGTGTGATGTGTGTGCATGTGTATGTATGTGCGTGTGTGTGTATACGTATACGTGTGCCTGTGTCTTGAGTGTGCACGTAGAGAGGGTTCTTCTCTACCCACCTACCCCAACCCCCATCGTTATCGTACCCCCAATTTCATTCTCCCTCCTAGAAAATCCCGAACAAAAACCCTTCAAAACCCCTCAAAACACGTCGAAGCCCCTCACAGCCCCTCAAAACCCCTCATAACACGTCGAAACATTCGGATGTCTGTCACGGCAAATGCGCATTGAGTGAAAGGAAGAGTCACAATGTCTTACAGGCCAGTGAAAGAAATAAACTGTAATACAATGCATTACTTGTTTATCTAATACAGAGATAAATAGGTCAGAGATGCATTAAAAGCCAGCCGAGTTGTGAGCGAACTGGTGCACTTTTTAAATTGTTATTCTTTTGTGTTTGTTTGGGTATGAGTGATTTAACAATCTTCTGTCTTTAGTTGGGTATGAGTGATTTAACAATCTTTTGTGTTTGTTTGGGTATGAGTGATTTAACACTCTTTTGTGTTTGTTTGGGTATGAGTGATTTAACACTCTTTTGTGTTTGTTTGGGTATGAGTGATTTAACATTCTTTTGTGTTTGTTTGGGTATGAGTGATTTAACAATCTTCTGTCTTTAGTTGGGTATGAGTGATTTAACAATCTTTTGTGTTTGTTTGGGTATGAGTGATTTAACACTCTTTTGTGTTTGTTTGGGTATTAGTGATTTAACACTCTTTTGCCTTTGTTTTGGTATGAGTGATTTAACAATCAAATGAGTTCTGAATGCACAGAAAGGGCGGGGCTTTAAAAATTAAAAAAGTGAAAATAAATGCTAAATTGCTGCATAATGTTTTTCATTCACATTATCAATTTTGTTTTCAAAACATAATCGTTAATAAACAATAGTGAGGATCAAATTTAATAAATAATTAATAAATGAATAAATGAACTTTCGGTCGTTAATACACGAATTTCTGCAGGCCCACCCCCATCCCGCAAAAAAAAAAGAAGAAGAAATCAAATAAAAAATAGAGGAATATCAATTATTATAAGTTTTCCCTTCAGGATAATTGATAGTTATGTTAAAAAGACTGATTAAGTAAGCAATGGTTATATTAAACATGTATTTCTTTCGAGACAACTGCTATTTTAAACCAACGTGGACGTCCGTGATTAATTAATTATAATTCAGGGAGACTAAACATGGAAGAATTTAATCTGGAAGATTAGGTCCTAATAGAATCGAATTTGGGAAACCAGAACTGGAAAAAGTAGATGCAGAAAACTAAAACTTGTCTAATGTAGCGTGAGATCAAATCTTGTCTAATGGAGCGTGAGATCAAATCTTGTCTAATGGAGCGTGAGATCAGATCCTGTCTAATGAAGCGCGAGATCAAATCCTGTCTAATGAAATGCAAGATCAAATCCTGTCTAATGGAGCGCGAGATCAAATCCTGTCTAATGGAGCGCGAGATCAAATCCTGTTCGAAACACGCTAGTATCTCATGCAGCATGAGGTTAGAACTGTATCCTTAATTAACGTGGATATTAAGACGAACGAAGGCAGGGTTATAGTACAAGACAATTTTCTGCTTAGACTAAAAGTAGAACTTAGGGATTACATTAGAAGACAATGTCTGCTTAGACTATTAGAACTAGGGGGTTACATTAGAAAAACATTTTCTGCTTAGGCTAAAAATAGAACTTAGGGATTACATTAGAAGACAATGTCTACTTAGACTATTAGAACTTGGGCTTTACATTAGAAGATAATTGTCTGACTATGCTGTAAGGGTTTAAGGGTTACATGAAAAGACAGTTGTCTGGTTACACTGTAAATAAAAGAGGATTACATTAGAGGACAGTTATCTAATTACACTGTAAGGACATAAGGGTCATAAAGGAAATTATTTCTGGTTAGACAATTTGTACTTAAGAGTTACAAAAGAAGGCAATTATCTGGTTACACTGTAAGGACATAAAGGATATATTAGAGGAAATTATTTCTGGTTAGACAATTTGTACTTAAGAGTTACAAAAGAAGGCAATTATCTGGTTACACTGAAAGGACGTGACAGTTACATTAGAAGGGAGCATACACTGTTTTGGAACAGTGTGAAGAAATATATTGAACAAATTTCATAATCAGTCACGACCTGACAGAGTGGTACAAGACACGAATTAATGTGTTGAAGTCACAAAATACTACACAGCTGACCTGTTTAGTGTAAACAGTTTAATAAATGGAATAATCATAACAAATAAAAACAAAAGAAAACTGAATTTAATGATCACTCCTGTTCTCACTCCCCACTTTGGTCAAAAGTTCTTCTACAACTAATTGTAAATTATTTCATTATTTTCTCATAATCTTTCACCACTTGAGTTCATAATGGTAAGTGTTTGATCGTGGATAGTTCGATGATTGACAATTGCATCAGGGTTTACATCACCTGATTACTGAATGTCCATTCTTTCACACTAACCTTTGACCTGCAATGATGTTGTCACAGTTGATGTACCAAGGTTTACATCACGTGATTACCGAATGTCCTTTCTTTCACACAAACCTTTGATTTTTTTTCGCTGGCTCTCTCCAGAGGATGCAGGAAGCCTTTTATCTGGGATATTATCAGATTTAGTGGTCCTCTGGAGAGTCTTCCTCTCCTCACTTGTTTCTGGAGAGGGGTGAGGGTGGCTGATTGGAGGTGGAATTGAACTTCATGCCTGTAGTGGTTGGGAGGCGGGTGCAGGAGCGTGGTGGTGGTAGACTCATGGAGCAGTGGCTAGCTGAAGAGCGCTGGAGGAATTTTTTCCTTTTTTTTTTTTTTAAAAGCCTGCCTCTTATTGGGGGGAGGGGGGTATTGGTTGCGGGTGAGTGTGGATTGTAATCGAATGAGTGTTTTCCTGTCTGTTTCTGTGGCTGTATTTGTTCTTGTGTGAAGGTGTGATTGTTGGTATTATTTTTTTAATATTAAATATAGGTGTGGGTGGATAAACGTATAGAAAAAAATGTGATGGTGATAGTGTGTGTGTGTGTGTGTGTGTGTGTGCGTGCGTGTGTGTGTGTGTGTGTATGTGTGTGTGTGTGACTAACCTTTGACCTGCAATGACGTTGTTGACCTTGTGCCATTAATTGCGTAGGTTATACATTTCAGTTTAGTATGTAATTTCACCCTGCTTGCCATAGAACAAGTGTGTGTGTGTGTGTGTGTGTGTGTGTGTGTGTGTGTGTGCGTCTGCTCACCTTGCTAGGTCACCTTAGTACACATCTGTTGATGTGTACTCTTTTTGACTTCACGATATCCGCCTAGTAAAATTCTCACAGTGTAAAGCAACACCACGGTCCATAAATAAAAATCTCTTGAACATAGGTATCCATTTCTGCAGCTCAAATATCTTAACCTATTGTTAATGACGTAAGGAATTAAACGGATCCTAACTATACTGCAAAAATGACACAGCAATTAAATTAAAACGTCATTCTTTTCCCAAATTCGCATTATTTCGTAGCCAACTAAATATAAAAAGGACGAGTTAAACTCAAAGTGAAAATACAAGAGTTATTAAACTTTAGAACAAGGGATTGATATAAACTCCTCAATGCCAGTCTCTTGGGATGGACTGAGGCGTTTGAAACTAGACCCTGATGTAAAGGTTTAAACTTTGAATAATCTTAAATCACTGGATGTTTGGAACTAGGGACCGAGAGTCTGGCTGTCTGGAATTAGGGACTGACTTAAACATCTAGTCTTTGGACTGAATTAAACGTCTGGAATTCTGGATTGACTTTAACCTGTGAATGTCTGGAGCATGGGAATGACTTAATCATCTGAAACTAGGGTTTGGTTTAAACGTCTGGTACTATGTCTGGATGTCTGGTACTAGTGATTGACTTAAACGTCTTTAATTATGCAGGGACATAAATGCTTGGGTGTCTGGTACTTGGGACTGATGTAAAAACGTCTGGATGTGAGGAACTAGATACTTGAAAATATTCGGATGTCTAGAGAAGTGACTGACTTAAGTGTCTGGGTGACTAGAACTAGGGACTTGAGACTGACGTAAACGTCTGGGTGACTAGAACTAGGGACTTGGGACTGACGTGAACGTCTGGGTGACTGGAACTAGGGACTTGGGACTGACGTGAACGTCTGGGTGACTGGAACTAGGGACTTGGGACTGACGTGAACGTCTGGAAAGAAATGTATGGGCGTCTGAAAGCACCTCTATCATTAACTTCCAGAATTGTGAAAAGTTCTCACTGTTGCTTGTTTATTCTGTTTAACGAGGCATTTTTCCTAAAAAGATGACATCGGAAAGTACTTAACAGTTGTTGGTGTTTAGTCAGTTTTATGAGGCGCTGTACCTCCCCAAATGAATGATGTTGGTTCAAAGCCAGACACATTTTACAAAGTGCCTGATATTGTCGATCAGTCGGTTTAATAAGGTACATACCCCTAAGGGGTGGCTTTGACCCAGAATCACCGAAGGTCAAGGTACTAGAATACAA
This sequence comes from Sinotaia quadrata, assembly GCA_028829895.1. Lineage (NCBI taxonomy): Eukaryota > Metazoa > Mollusca > Gastropoda > Architaenioglossa > Viviparidae > Sinotaia > Sinotaia quadrata. The sequence goes on along the minus strand of CM054181.1, from coordinate 7,227,484 downwards.
GATCACGGGTACATGACCCAGGATACGCACACAAAACACCGAGGGTCAAGGTACTAGAATACAAGATCCCGGGTATTGATTGACAACTGAGTATTTACCTTCACCTTCAACTTTAGCTGAGATCGCATATTTTTTTAATTTGAAAACAGTTTTAATTTAGATAACAAGACTGAAGTCTGAAAGACATCGCGACAGAATGTCTAATGCGCCTTGCCATCTTATGCTTGTCCTTCGTCTACCACATCAACGACACCCAAGACTATGATGCGATAAATGCTACCTGGGGAAAGCGGAAGTGGTCAGACCACGCAAAACTTCGCGCCAGGCATGCAGATGACGATATGCAGATCCTTGATTTCAAATGGGAACAGACTGAACACGTCACACGGTCAACAGAAGACGTTGGAAAAAAAAACCCACGTTGCCCAGATACATAAGGCGGTCCTCCCACGTTGCCCAGATACATAAGGCGGTCCTCCCACGTTGCCCAGATACATAAGGCGGTCCTAAGTCTAACATGGTTATTCCGACAACGTACTCTGATTTTACGGGCGAATACATTCATTTATTTGATTATATGTTTCGGGGTTTTAAATCCCGTCACCAGCTTTCGCTGATTTCGCAGGCGGGCAATATTTTTCTTGGTTTTGTTTCGAACTTCACATCCGCTGATTTCGCAGTTGATCGCAATCTATGCTTAGGAAGGAAAGTATATAATACATTTAATGAGAAGAGTGTCCCAGACCGGAAGTGCTCTCCATAAGCTCATCAGTGAAGATGAATTTTCGTGACGATTCTCTGCGCGGCGGCCTATCTTTTCCTATTTTTAGCTCCACATGATCTTGTTCGACCTGTAGCACATGGGACTCTGTTTATCGATCCGTCCAACGAACTTGACACAACCTACCAGCTTGAGTTAGAGAGCAGTTACAACGATCACCCTGTACTGTTTCAACTCGGCAGGGATTGAACTCTGGGGCCACTTGAGCGAAGAGGCCAGCTTTCGAACGTTCCACGTGTTACTGTTTACCCTTGCTAGCGCGAACAAAGTATAAATTCGCAGTCTGTCCTTGGCACCACTGAGCACCACCTTTCCCTCCACGTACAAAAAGTTGTCCGACACACACCCACTCACACCCACCTACACACACACACTCACACCCACCTACACACACACACTCACACCCACCTACACACACACACTCACACCCACCTACACATACACACGAATACTTATCCCCCACCCTCCGACTATGACTCACGCACTTTTCATATGCGTCTGCTATACAACAGTATGTTCCACACCTCCCAGCCCCCACTCAGTGTGCAGACTCGGCACCCCGTAGCACAGGGTCGCTAGCTAAAGGCTATCAGGTATAACCAAGGTCCGACGCGAGTGGTTGCCCTCATATTTACCACTCATGAAAAATTGTAATTGTTTCCTGCAACTCGAGCACCCCGGGCCTCAGGGACGAGAGTCGAGTGTCAGTCGACAGACGCCTTTCCTCACGTTCCTGGGTCACTTGGTCCCAGCACTGGCTCCGCAACGCAGGTATGAGCGACAAAGTTTCATGATGAAATGGAATTTACACAGGAAAGATGATGGAAACTCTACAAGACCTGGCTTGTATGGAGCCATTGGAGACTCCCTTATGTGCATCACCCACTCATCCTTTCGATCACCCCCTCCATCTCTCTCTCTCTACACACACACACACACACACACACACACACACACACCTCATTTCCATTCTTACACCTTCATTCTCTTGTTGACTGAGAGTTTTTCTCTATTTTGTTGATATCAAAACAATATGTCCATCACATATAAGGCTTTCAATTGTTGTTCTTATTTTGAAGCTATTTTGTTGATATCAAAACAAAGAATATATCCTTCATATATAAGGCTTTCAGTTGTTCTTATTTTGAAGCTATTTTGTTGATATCAAAACAAACAATATATCCATCACATATAAAGCTTTCAGTTATTGTTCTTATTTTGAAGCTATTTATCAAAGTGAGTTTGTGTAAAATGAGTCAACGCTTACGAATGTAGAAGAGATTTTCCCCCATAACTTCACCTTGTCAAAGCAGTAAATAGGTACCGCTACACATCACCTTGACTTATCACAGCAGTAAATAGGTACCGCTACACATCACCTTGACTTATCACAGCAGTAAATAGGTACCGCTACACATCACCTTGACTTATCACAGCAGTAAATAGGTACCGCTACACATCACCTTGACTTATCACAGCAGTAAATAGGTACCGCTACACATCACCTTGACTTATCACAGCAGTAAATAGGTACCGCTACACATCAGCTTGGATTAACAGATTTCATCACTATTCCCGCGCTCCCCTATTTCTCCTACTCGATTTTAAACGCATTATTATTTATGTTTATCGTGTTACTTCATTAGTTATGTTTATCTTGTTACGTCATTATTTATGTTTATCGTGTTACTTCATTAGTTATGTTTATCTTGTTACGTCATTATTTATGTTTATCGTGTTACTTCATTAGTTATGTTTATCTTGTTACATCATTATTTATGTTTATCTTGTTACATCATTATTTATGTTTATCTTGTTACATCATTATTTATGTTCATCATGTTATATCATTATTTATGTTCATCATGTTGCATCATTATTTATGTTCATCATGTTACATCATTAGATATTTTTATCATTTTACATAATTAGTTATGTTGATCACGTGACATTGTTGATCATATCACTTATTGCTGAAAAGAAGTTTGTGTACTTGTGTGCTATTAGACAGGGATTAAGAATAGTGACATACCTAAGCGAAATCAACATCCGTCAATAACGTGACTCTGTATTTATAATGCGGTTAAACGGAAGAGACGCTCATAACACGTGAAACACTAGGGGAAACCAATTACTTGAACAATGAAAACCTAATAGTTAACTACCCTGAAAAATCTAATAGTGACTTATCTAACTGTTCTAAACACCGAAAACACTAACAGTGACCTTTCGAACTGCACTGGACACAAAAACTAATAGTGACGTATCTAACTGCACTGAACACAAAAACTAATAGTGACGTATCTAACTGCACTGAACACAAAACCTAATAGTGACGTATCTAACTGCACTGAACACAAAAAATCCTCAGTGACGTATCCAACTGCACTAAACACCAAAAAAACTAATAGTGACGTATCTAACTGCACCAAACACTGAAAAAACTATTAGTGACGTATCTAACTGCACTAAAACAAACTAACATTGGCACATTTATTTAAACATGGACTATACTCGTAGAAATCGTTCATTTAATAAATATTTGCTCTAAATACAGGACGTCTGATGCATAACCGCACTAAATACAGAACGTCTGGTACCTAACCACACTAAATACAGAACGTCTGGTACCTAACCACACTAAATCCACACTAAATACATGACCTCTGGTACCTAACAGCACTAAATACAGGATGTCTGGTACCTAACCGCACTAAATACAGGATGTCTGGTACCTAACTGACTAAACACAAAAAACTAATAGTGACGTATCTAACTGCACTAAGAACCTGGATAAAATGGTAATGACACACCTAATGGATAGGTGCGTCATAGACTTTTCATAAAGAAGAAACTGATAGTGACGTATTAAATTGCACCAAGTGCAACGATGTAAACTTGTAACGATGTATCTAATTGCATCAAGTGCGAAACTTAACTGATAATGGTATTTCTGACTACACTAAGTACGACATCAAACTTGTAACGATGTATCTAATTGCATCAAGTGCGAAACTTAACTGATAATGGTATTTCTGACTACACTAAGTACGACATCAAACTTGTAACGATGTATCTAATTGCATCAAGTGCGAAACTTAACTGATAATGGTATTTCTGACTACACTAAGTGCGACATCAAACTTGTAATGATGGATCTTGCATTAACTGTGGAGCTAAACTGATGACATTCCTAATTATACTTAGCACGACTTCAAGCTTGTAATGATGGATCTTGCATTAACTGTGGAGCTAAACTGATGACATTCCTAATTACACTTAGCACGACATCATGCTTGTAATGACGGATCTTGCATTAACTGTGGAGCTAAACTGATGACATTCCTAATTATACTTAGCACGACATCAAGCTTGTAATGATGGATCTTGCATTAACTGTGGAGCTAAACTGATGACATTCCTACTTACACTTAGCACGACATCATGCTTGTAATGACGGATCTTGCATTAACTGTGGAGCTAAACTGATGACATTCCTAATTATACTTAGCACGACATCACACTTGTAATGACGGATCTTGTGAATCACAAATGCTAAAGATATACTCAAATGCGCCTAGTACGGATCTAGAGTGGTAGTGAGTGACGTATTAAAGTGCAGTAAGCATGATAAGTAACTGATAGTGACAATCTATATTAAGATGTATCATAAGCTGGTGGTGGCGTAACTAATTGCACTAATTATAGAACTAAACGGATATTTCAGAGCAATATGATACTATGCTGGTAGTGACGTACCTGACTGCACTAAGCATCAAACTCAGCTATTATTGACTTACCTAACTGTACTAAGCATTAAACTTAGCTATTAGTGACGTACCTAACTGTACTAAGCATTAAACTAAGCTATTAGTGACGTACCTAACTGTACTAAGCATTAAACTAAGCTAGTAGTGACCTACCTTAAAGTATTAATCAGTAGGAAAAGGTATCTGTGATAAAACCAAACTACTCCCCCCGCAAAAAGTGACTAACGTGGGAGTGTCTTAACTAAATACACCAAATATGGAACTAAACTAGTAGTAATGCATTTCACTGTATTATGTATAGGTCTTAACTAAATACACCAAATATGGAACTAAACTAGTAGTAATGCATTTCACTGTATTATGTATAGGTCTAGATTGATAGTGACGTACTTAACGTACTTATGGGGGTTATAAGGTTAGTAAATGTGACGTATCTAACTGCACTAAGTACGAGGTTGTTTTTTTCGGGGGGTATCCAACGGTGACATAAGTACTTACTTCATTCTTCAAATTAAATGAGGGTCGCTTCCGACTTACGCCGATTTCCGACTAGTGACGTATTCATCTGCACTCAAATGTGGATGGGTGGGAAGCTAACTGACAACGACAACACCTACTTGCACTGAACACCATTTGGGGGACAATGGCTTTGGCTACATCTTGCTCAGTGTCAAAAACTTAGCAGTCTTCGGCTCAGCATTGTGGTCAATAATCCTGTTCACGTGCAGGGGACAAAACTGCTCCTCCAAGCAATTGCAATGATCCATTCCCATTCTGTATAAACGCATGGATGCAAAACACTTTTCGTAGTAGTAAGCCTTACGGCTCAAATTTAAATCATAAAAATCGCCAGCTGCTGCGACACAACGAAACAAACCAGTTCGTTGAAACCTACACTATTTTTAAATGAATGTCTTTGTCATCTATATTTAAGCAAATAAAAACCTCGCGAATATAAATATGTTATTTGACAAAGTGTTTAAAGCCACATCATGTATCTAGGAGTGCGGTGTTGCACATGGTTTGGGGTCACACTCGTAAAGCAATTACTTCTGTGCATAGCTTGCAGGTATTTGGTGTTTCCGTGCGCGTGTGTGTTCATTGTGCTGTGTGTGTGTGTGTGTGTGTGTGTGTGTGTGTGTGTGTGTGTGTGTGTGTGTGTGTGTGCTGGAGATGGGTGGACTGCGAACTGTAAACGCGAGTGTTCGACTAAACAGTGTTCGATTCTTTGATGGAGTGTTTCTTTCAACCCAACTCCTTGAGACTGAAATTCCCCGTTGACTGGTCCTGTAATCCATATGTATAATAAACATTTTCGATTTATTGTGGAATCTATTCAATTTAAAAAAATGTGTCGATTTTTACAGATTTTAATAATTTGATTCGAGGGCAGTCAATTTCGGTGTGAAACAATAGTCAGTTGCTAGTGGTACAATAGTCAGTTGCTAGTTGTACACTAGTCAGTTGCTAGTGGTACAATAGTCAATTGCTAGTTGTACACTAGTCAGTTGCTAGTGGTACACTAGTCCGACGGATGAATCAAGTTCTGCAGACAGAAGAAAAGACAGAAGGAAAAATGTAGGTATTCTGACATATATTTCTACTTCTGACTGAAGAATGTACTTACCACAAACAGAAAAGATATGACTCGCGGAACGACTGACGGATGTAGGAATAACGAACAGACAGAATAAATACGACCGATGGACGGATAAAAGAATAAATGATCACTGACGGATATAGCTATCGACAAAATATGGGGAAAAAAATGATGACCCACTAAAAAATGCAGATGACGTATGAACGAAAAACGTGTGCAAATTAGACAAAAAAAAAAAAAAAAAAAAAAGGAAATGGCTGAGGCATGGCTAATGGACGGATATGCATATTGCCTAATAAGACCGCTTAAGGTGTGGTCGATTGAGATAAGACCGATGGAGATAAGGCCGATGAGGTAAGACCGATAGAGATATGGTCGATTGAGATAAGACCGATAGAGATATGGTCGATTGAGATAAGACCGATAGAGATATGGTCATGACGAGATAAGACCGATAGAGATATGGTGGATTGAGATAAGACCGATAGAGATAGGCCATGACGGAATGATATTAATATAACCGACGTGGGATATAAGTATTGGTAATCGACTTTTTTCTCTTCTGTTTATATTTAGCGCCGAGATTAATCTTTATAGAGTTTTGCTCCTGTTTATATTTAGCGCCGAGATTAATCTTTATAGAGTTTTGCTCCTGTTTATCTGGCGCCGAGATTAATCTTTATAGAGTTTTGCTCCTGTTTATATTTAGCGCCGAGATTAATCTTTATAGAGTTTTGCTCCTGTTTATCTGGCGCCGAGATTAATCTTTATAGAGTTTTGCTCCTGTTTATCTGGCGCCGAGATTAATCTTTATAGAGTTTTGCTCCTGTTTATCTGGCGCCGAGATTAATCTTTATAGACTTTTGCTCCTGTTTATCTGGCGTCGAGATTAATCTTTATAGACTTTTGCTCTTGTTTATCTGGCGCCGAGATTAATCTTTATAAACATATTATATAGACTATAACAGTATGAGCTTTAAATAGACTGTGACATTCTCAGCATTACACAGATTGTAACAATATCAGTGTTTGATTTCTTGAAATTAAACAAAATAAATTAGTAACTCGAGATTTTGCAAGTGATACACGAATTAAATGATTTGTCTAAAATTATGTTGTCATGTCAACAGAAATGGTATCTAGACACATCAATAATCTGTCTGACCAATCTGTTAAAAATGGTGTTCAGACTCACTAACACCCTGTCTGAATAATCGAAATAGTGTCCAGACTCACCAACACCCTATTTGACCAACCAGTTAGAAATGGCGTCTAGTTAGGCCAACACCCTTTCTCACCTATCAGTTAGAAATTGTCCAGACTCACTAACACCCTGTCTGATCAATCGCTTAGAAATTGTGTCCAGACTCACCAACTGGCCAATTAGAAGAGGTGCCCAGACTCACCAGCATCCTATCTGACCAATCAATTATAAATGACATCCAGATAGGCCAATACCTTGGCTAGCCTATCAGGTAGAAATGGTGTTCAGACTCACCAGCACCCTGTCTGATCTATCAGAAAAGATGTCCAAACTCCCCAACACACAGGTCTCATCTGAAGACAAACAGTTAATGGGGACCTATAAGGTGGAGAAGTGAAAGACAAACAGTTTGGGGTGGGGGATATGACCTATAAGATGAAGAAGTGAAAGAGATTCTATTAGAGCGCCGCCGGGCTTAGTACTGATCACTTCTCACCCCCCCCACCCCCGTCGAAAATACAGATATTATTTTCATCACCTCCGTGCCAGAGGGCCAGTGGGATTGGGAGGGTGGGGGGAATATGACCGAATGCATTACTATACTGCGAGAGTCAGATCGAGTTCTTGTTCATTTGATGGAGCGATCGCCTTGTGTGAGTGGTATAATCGTGTGCGTGTGTGTGTGTGAGTGCGTTGGCTGTTAAAGTCTGGCTTCATGCGATCGCGCGTAACTGCAAGTTTGTGGGTTTACCTGTAAATTTTTATTTAAAAAATAGCTTAATGCGTTTATTGCCCTAATTGAATTCCTTTTCACTTTCTTAACACAAATTTAACCTTACAACGAAAAATTTCAACGGTTGTGGGTATGTGTTCTAATAGCGTTTTTTAAAAAATATTTTTTAATAAAGTTGAGGGTATGTGTACTAATAGCGATTTTAAAAAATATTTTAAAATAAAGTTGATGCAGTTTTCTATGGCACAGATTAATAATATGGTTAAGATCGCAAAGCTTAGCCAAAATTGGGGTGCAGCTATTGGCCACCTACCCCACTAGCAGAGTGCAGCTATTGGCCACCTACCCCACTAGCAGAGTGCAGCTATTGGCCACCTACCCCACTTGCAGGGTGCAGCTATTGGCCACCTACCCCACTTGCAGAGTGCAGCTATTGGCCACCTACCCCACTAGCAGAGTGCAGCTATTGGCCACCTACCCCACTTGCAGGGTGCAGCTATTGGCCACCTACCCCACTTGCAGGGTGCAGCTATTGGCCACCTACCCCACTTGCAGGGTGCAGCTATTGGCCACCTATCCCACTTGCAGGGTGCAGCTATTGGCCACCTACCCCACTTGTGGGGTACAAACTGTAAACGCGGTATCACAACTCAGAAACCGGAAGCTGGACCAAAGTGCTGGTTTGCTCTCGTGACAATAAATTACATTTAAACCTTTATCTAGAAGCACTATGGGGCTGGTTTGCACTCGTGACAATAAATTAGTTTACTACCTTTATCGGAGACACTATGGGGCACTCTTTCAGGTACACGATCCCATAAAACATTTAGCAATCCAAATTCAAGTAGAAATCATCTTTTCATGAGACCGAGTAATTAAAACTTGAATACCCCAACTTTGCACTGATAATATCCCAACCTTGCACTGATAATATCCCAACCTTGCATTGATAATATCTTAACTTTGCATTGATTATATCTTAACTTTGCATTGATAATATCTTAACTTTGCATTGATAATATCTTAACTTTGCATTGATAATATCTTAACTTTGCACTGATAATATCTCAAAAAATATCTCAACCTTGCATTGATAATATCCCAACCTTGCATTGATAATATCTTAACTTTGCATTGATAATATCTTAACTTTGCATTGATAATATCTTAACTTTGCATTGATAATATCTTAACTTTGCACTGATAATATCTCAAAAAATATCTCAACCTTGCATTGATAATATCAAGAGTTGCGTGTCCTCATGCGCATCAATCTCAATGGAAACTTTCACTTTAAAGGCGGAAATAGGTGTCACTGAAGTTCACTGGGTGCATCTTCGTGAAGGGCAGACGGATTTGAAAGTATTGACAGCGATAGTTTACCGTACGGATAATGAAAAAACAAACTAAGTACACTGTTATAAATATATACTCTTTTCGTGAAAACAGCCATGTTTTGCCGTACGGATAATGATCAGATCTTTAACATTGCTTTCATATTTAATCCTTGTCCCTATCAGATCCTTAACAGTGGTTCCATTTGTAATTATTATCCCAGTCAGATCTTCTTTACCATTGTTATCATTTGTAATCCTTGTCCCAATCAGAGCTGTAACACTGCTGTCATTTGTTCCAGTCAGATCTGTAACACTGCTGTCATTTGTTCCAGTCAGATCTGTAATACTGCTGTCATTTGTTCCAGTCAGATCTGTAACACTGCTGTCATTTGTTCCAGTCAGATTTGTAACACTGCTGTCATTTGTTCCAGTCAGATCTGTAACACTGCTGTCATTTGTTCCAGTCAGATCTTTAGCACTACTATCGCTAGCATTGTCTCAGTCAGATCTTCAATACTGCTCTAATGTTTAGTCCAGTCTCACTGTTTACAGCGAGATCTTTCATAGAGTTGTCTCAGTACTGTAACGGTATACAGTATGTAAAGTACCTTACATTTTTAGTGCATTGAAAATATTGATCTTGTGTTCTTAATTTTTGTAATAAGAATAAATGTGGAAGCATATACCTGCATGTTTACTTGTAATATTTAATCACGTGACAGGGTGTAATAACAGTAACAACAACGTAGCTAACTTAAAAGTGCCATATTTTTGCTTACCCAGCGAATGCCTAAAGTAATTTTAGATGTTCGGTTTTAGAATGGACATTTAATGACTATTGGTCAGTGTAACTATAATCACTGTCAATGATCAATGATTTAAAATGGATGATATAATTCTTTCCCCGTACAGGTAGAAAATAATTATAATTAATTTTCGTTTTAGGATATTTATTACCTTTTGGGGCATGAAAAAATGGTCAAACCCATTTTACTAATGAGAGAGTATTTTTGGCAGAATTCTCACAAGTACATAAAGATGCATACACCCTTCTTTCGTTGTATCAGTAATATTAATGTACTGTTACTTATTAAAATATATTTACCTGTTGTCGTAAACGTTTCCTTGTAGTTATTTACGAGATACAAATTTCTACACCTGGTCTATCTTTAGGAAAGAAATAGAACTATCAACAGTTTCACAGACAATGTCCTGAGAACTGGATTCTGATAATGATTTAGGGTACCGGTTCTACGGAAAACTACACATTACGCTAGCGTTGGTCGATGGACAACTGTCAGATGTTACTCTTACGTCAGTATAGAGGTGTGATTCTTTCAAAAGTCCCTAGACAACCCTTCTCAACCTTTTTAATCTGGTGAAACCCTTGAAATAATTTTCCGACCTGAGGTAACCTTTGCGTAAAAATTGTTATATCAATGATGCTTTTCTTTAAAAAATACGTTTTCTTGGAGAACCCCTAACAGCTTTCATGGAACTCCGGTTGAGAAACTCTGCCTTAGACTGTGCGAACACGTGCAGGATAGTGTGGGCAAGAGCAAAGAAACCCTGCCCTAGACTGTGCGAACTCGTCCAAGATAGTGTGGGCAAGAGCAATGAAAGTGCGGACCACAGCGTTTCCTAAAGAACTTTGAGACTGACGAATTTTTAAACTGCTGCTAGCTCACCAACGGCAGACGCTCTTTTGTGAAGAAAGGTAGGTATGGTCCAGTCCAAAGCGATACCAGTAGAAATGCTCGCTGCAACGGAAATGGCTTAGAAAGGCGAATTAATTTGATTTAAAAGTAATTAATAAATTGTTTACACATCGACAGAATCCAGGCAACGCACAATTGCTTTTGCTGTACACACAATGGAGACACTCAGGGGTGGGGCGGGTATTGGGGGTAGGGTGTGATAGTATTTCCTGGTTCTGCGAAGAATTCGCGATCAATCTTTATAGAAGGACAATGTTAAATTTTTTTTCTAAGTATTGTTCGTACAATACAATGTTCGAATTAATAAAAAGCTTTATATTTATTTTTCTTTTAAATTAAAATCATTAAAAGTTGTGAGTTTCACAAGAAATACAGTGCATCTTTATTACAGAGACTTAAAAACTTTATTGTTATCTAGTCCAGATATTTTATCAAGTTCTTACGTGTTATCAAATCCTAATGTTATCGAGTCCAGATATTTTATCCTTACGTGTTATCAAATCCTAATGTTATCGAGTCCAGATATTTTATCAAGTCCTTACGTGTTAGCAAATCCTGAGTATCGGGTTAACATTACACTACTGAGCTGTGGACTTAATTTGTTAGGATTTGAAATCACATTAGGATTTGATAACACGTTAGGATTTGATAACAGGAACTGATAAAAGGTTAGGATTTGAAAGCATGTTAGGGATCGAGAACACTTTAGGATTTGATAAAATATCTGGACTCGATAACAATAGGATTTGATAACACGTAAGGACGTTAGGATTTAAAACATGTTAGCTTGATACGATAGGAACGATAACATTTTAGGATTTGATAACATGTTAGGACTTGATAACTTATAAGGTCTTAACTTGTCAGGATTTGATAACATATTAGGGTTTGATATCTTTAGGATTTGGTAATACTGAATTCAACGGCATGAGAGTCTTCGGCCAAGAACTATCGGCCTACCCATCTTCTCAAGCCACCCGGTATATGAACTAAAATCGCTCTCTTTCCTTTCGCTCTTTCCAGTTCTTGAAAGCCCCCAAATCGACACCATTAATTATCATCTTGTCTTCTTCTGCTACACTCAGTTCCTTAAGACCTATCTGCTTCCCCTTTCATTCGTCCCTTCTTCTTCGGAATTATTTTCAGTGTTAGTCTCCATCATCACTCCAAAATCTTAATTTCATCACTTGCTTAATTGTATAATTGACACGAACGATAACACCTCAACTAGCCTAACTACCTCCTTTCCAGTTTTGACCACCTTCCACCCCTAGCCCGGCGTACCCTTTGTCTCCATCCGACCTGTCAGCTTAATGTTTTGTCTTTCAGTTGGAGTGCTGACAGAATCAGGTGAACAAGCAGAAGTGTGGAAGAAGATTATGTGACCTGTGAAAATTATCCGACTCCATTTTCTTTTCTTCTCTACACGAGGCGACAGGATGCTGTCTCGGCAGTGCATTTTGAGTCACGGTTAGCCGCCGGATTCGGTTACCCGGAGCTCCAGAGCAGATGTTGTTGTGTATATACTCTGAAGTACGAGAACCTTGAACAATGCAAAACCCCATTGTTCTATCAGGCTGCCATTACACCCTTCGGCATTGGCCCCGTCTTTATACTTTTGTTCACGACCCCTTTCCCCTCACCCCTTCTAATACACACACACACACGCACACACACACACACACACACACACACACACACACACGCACGCACACACACACACACACACACACACACACACACACACACACACACATGCCCGCGCGTTTGTATTTTATTCATGTCTTGCATGACTCTAGATGTTCTGGACACCCCCTTTCCCAATTTTCCTTTTTTGCGACGTTTTTAATCATCCAAAGATCCAGTAGGAGAAAAAGAATTGGCCGCAGAAAACTGAATATTTTACAACATGCCGAATAATTTGTTAGCTTGTCACCGAAAATTTCTAAGCATATTTCGTCACATTTTAATTAATACCTCCTAGTCTTCTGCACTCTTTTAAGCGTATGTATCAGCCAGTCCCACGGACAATAATAGTCGCAATGAGTGCTTTGTGCTTTATTATCGATTCTTGACCTTAAAACCGAAGCCAAGATTGCACAATTAATTGGGACAAAATGAGTGACGTCATTTGATTGACGCTAGGACACAAGCTTGTCCGATTCATTGCCTTAAAGCGTGCTTGCTGAGCGTGATACGAAGGTCACACTACGCAACAGATTGAAGAGACGAAGGCTCTTTCGACTCATGACGTTATCCAATATTGTCCAACCGATCCAACAAATAGAGTGTTACTTTGACTTGTCAATCAGACATTTTTGTTAAATGTCACCCGCACGTCGTGTTTGTCATGCAATTAATTAATTTTAATGGAAGAACATCTCCTTCCGTATAAATTTTCAGTCAGTGAACCGATAATCATTTTAATCAGTTAACAGTTTACCTTGCCAATTGGACAATCATTTGCCTAGTCAGTCAACATATGACTCAGTCTTGATCGATGAATTAACCATACAGAGTTCACCATTCATTTGTGTGTGTGTGAGTGTGTGTGTGTGTGTGTGTGTGTGTGTGTATGTGGACTATTCTCTTATCTAATCAGTCAATAAAATTGGTCTGCCATTTATCTCTTGGAAAATTAATTATTTAGCCAGTTCAGCTAGCTGATTAATCTGTCAGTCAAGATTCTAGGTATTATTTAAATCAGGCATTTATTTAAATAATTAGTAAATTCTTTAGATAATACATTTATTTAAGTAATTATTAAAATCTTTAGATCATACATTTATTTAAATAATTTGTCGTACATTTTAGTCCTTATTTAATTTGACCTTGTGTGTTAAAGCCTACCCTCCCAGTTATGTATAGCTTAATAGCATTCTTTGCCTTACATCCACTTTGCTTCTACATCCACTTTGCCTTACATCCAGTTTACTTCTACATCCACTTTGCCTTACATCCACTTTACTTCTACATCCACTTTGCCTTACATCCACTTTCAATTTTCGCTGATTTCCTGATGGGTGCAAGTGGTCGAGAGAAATAGTTGTGGTAAGGGAGAGCTATGATGTTCGAGTGGATATTTGGTGTTGGTAGAAGGATGTGTGCCAATGGATTTGAGGTGTATGGTTCGAAAATTTCACTAACCTCACATAGTCAATTGTATAGTAACCTTAAGTCAATAAAGTCGAGTGAACTTACTGAAAGTTAGGGTGATGGTACAGACAGTGGATTTAAAAATATTGCATTTTGAAGGAATTGGAATTTAGGGAATTGCAGAATATCAACAAGTATTCTGAAAGAACTGGCCTCAGCAAACAGTATGGGAGTAATACTGAAATGTGTGCACCCATCCCCACTCCCTCATTTCGACTCAAACGAGGGCAATATCAGTAAAATCGACCGATGGCAAAAGGGAGTTTAGTATACACACGCATTTACTGAACCATTTTATGGGTATATATCTCAAATGTATTTATGGGTATATATGTCAAATGTATTTATGGGTATATATCTCAAACGCATTTATGAGTATATACCTCAAATATATTTATGGGTATATATCTCAAATGTATTTATGGGTATATATCTCAAACGCATTTATGAGTATATACCTCAAATATATTTATTGCTATATATCTCAGATGTATTTATGAGTATATATCTCAACTGTATTTATGGGTGTACCATTGACAAAATTGGATACATGATTTATTAAACTAGATATGATTTACTGCGAAGTTATTATTGTTTGTAGTATGGGTATGTTGTATAGGTATATGATTAGCACTACAATTTACGGATTTTTTATAGTGTGGGTGTATGATTTGCATGACGAGATACATATTGTTTGTAGTATGGGTATATGATTTGCATTATTAGGTATATATTGTTTGTAGTATGGGTATATGATTTGCATTATTAGGTATATATTGTTTGTAGTATTGGTATATGATTTGCATTATTAGGTATATATTGTTTGTAGTATGGGCATATGGTTTATACTATGGGGTAGTTTGTAGTGTGGGTATATGGTTTACACTGAGCTATATACGTTTATGGTTTGGATGTATGGTCTATATTGCTGGCTTTTGGAATCACATTTCTAGATATATGATATATATATCATATATCTAGAAATTGCTGCATATATGGTTTACACTATTGTGAATACAGTTTACATCATTGGGCATATGGTTTACACTATTGTGAAAACAGTTGACATCACTGGGCATATGGTTTACACTATTGTGAATACAGTTTACATCACTGGGCATATGGTTTACACTTCAGTATCTTACACTTCGAGATGCCCACAATACTGGCTTACAAATATATGGAGAACATTGCTGGGTGTGTAGCTTAAATTTATAATGTACAATGCTGGCTTACAAATATATGGAAAACATTGCTGGGTGTGTAGCTTAAATTTTTAATGTACAATGCTGGCCTACAAATATATGGAGAACATTGCTGGGTGTGTAGCTTAAATTTATAATGTACAATGCTGGCCTACAAATATATGGAGAACATTGCTGGGTGTGTAGCTTAAATTTTTAATGTACAATGCTGGCTTCTACTTCTAGATATATGGTATGTACTACTAAATGGTGTAAATTACAACGTATCATGTACACTAAAGGGCGTATTTTTATTATATAACCTCGTTAAAAATGTTATTAATTTAATTATATACAGATTACGGCATATCTACTATATGTTTGTTATTATATCAAATGTGTAGTATTCTCTATACACTAGTTGGTTACGTCAAGTATATGGTATTCTCTGTAAACTAGCTGGTTACGTCAAGTATATGGTATTCTCTGTAAACTAGCTGGTTACGTCAAGTATATGGTATTCTCTGTAAACTAGCTGGTTACGTCAAGTATATGGTATTCTCTGTAAACTAGCTGGTTGCGTCAAGTATAATTCTCTGTAAACTAGCTGGTTACGTCAAGTATATGGTATTCTCTGTAAACTAGCTGGTTACGTCAAGTATATGGTATTCTCTGTAAACTAGCTGGTTACGTCAAGTATAATTCTCTGTAAACTAGCTGGTTGCGTCAAGTATATGGTGTTCTCTGTAAACTAGCTGGTTGCGTCAAGTATATGGTATTCTCTATACACTCGGTTACATAAAATATATGGTATTTGGGTGGGTGATGGGTGGCTAAGAAATGCAATGGGAAAACTAATCTAAATATCTGCTGATTAAACTTTCCTAATGGAGTCAAACCCTAATGTGGCCAACCACACATTCACCCACACTTTCACAAAAACTGGCTACGAATCCCCAAATTCCAACCTGATATAAAGATGATGACAACAGTTAAAAGATACATGTGAATACTTGTAAACTTACCGATAGTTGAACAGTTTGTAGAAAAAAAAATAATGATGGCCGAAAGATTATTACAAAATCAAAATGATGGGAGCCCATTTTGGTAATTCAGTATTTGCTTAGTGTCCACTATATTACACAGAGTAAGAGTTTTCACCTGTATATTTTTTAAACTTGCCAGGGATAACTGTTAAATCGACTGTGATGGCTTGGCGGATCTTAGCATGGGCCTCGTCAGCAGTCTGGAGGCACAGTGCAGGCTTTGGGCTTTGCTATCAGTAGAGGGATGCAGTCGGCTGTGGCCTGTTGTGTTCCTCACCCAATGAGTGCAGGGAAATGGCAGGTACATGGCGTACATGGTGCCAATTCTTTCCCAGCAGAAACCTGTTTACCAGTGGGAATCTGAGATAGTTTCTGAACGATGTTTCTCTGACAACAGCAGGTTTGACTCTGAGACTGATTTTGGCATGCACAAAGACAGACTGTGTCGATCAGGCTAAATATCTGCTGAATTATTACAACCTGACCTATTAAGTAAGCCAGGATTGTTTAATATCGCCAGCAATCACCAGTGCCTCTGTAAAAGAGACTAGCTAATGATTAGATGCAAAACGCGAGATCTAAAGTCGGGCCCACTCTCACGAGTCTAACAGTGTTCTGAGGCCAAGCAAATCTAGAAGATGAATGAAGTGTTTTGAGGCCAAGCAAATCTAGAAGATGAATGAAGTGTTTTGAGGCCAAGCAAATCTAGAAGATGAATGAAGTGTTCTGAGGCCAAGCAAATCTAGAAGATGAATGAGGTGTTCTGAGGCCAAGCAAATCTAGAAGATGAATGAAGTGTTCTGAGGCCAAGCAAATCTAGAAGATGAATGAAGTGTTCTGAGGCCAAGCAAATCTAAAAGATGAATGAAGTGTTAGGAGTGCACATGTCGTACCGTCAGAGTATTCTCTGTACTCGTCACTTACATCAAGTATCTGATATACACTATACACTCGTGGGTTACACCCCTTGGGCACAACGGTTTACATTATTAGTTATTGGTCTTCTCTGATAGGTATATGGTTTTTTCATAGTAGGTGTATGGTTTCTAATTCTGGTTAAATGATATATACTACTAAGATAAATAATATCTATAAATGGTTTATACTGCTAAGATAAATAATATCTATAAATGGTTTATACTCCTAAGATAAATAATATCTATATATGATTTATACTACTAAGATAAATAATATCTATAAATGATTTATACTGCTAAGATAAATAATATCTATAAATGATTAATACTGCTAAGATAAATAATATCTATAAATGATTAATACTGCTAAGATAAATAATATCTATATATGATTTAAAATTGTAAGATAAGATATATATGGTTCAGACTGGTAAACATGTAAGATAAGGTATACATGGTTTACACGGGTAAACATGTGGCTTAAACTACTGGAATACGGTCTACATGCGTTCATTCACTCTGTGACCTTTGCGTACTGTACCTGCTAGCACTAAGGAAATGTCGATATTGTTATAGTTCAGCCGAATGACGTCATTTACTTTTCACTGTTAAATGCCCAACATTCATGTTTAAGGACTAGTGCAGTTTGCCTTGATTGATTTGTTCAGCATGCATTCACTGCTTATCTCTCTCTCTCTCTCTCTCTCACACACACACACACACACACACACAGAGTGAGTGCCCGCCATTAAGTTAAATAGCCAAGACTAATACAGTTTAGTCGAGACTGATTTGTTCAGTGTGTATCCACTGCACGTTACACACTCAACGGCCATCCGAGTTAAACAGCTGAGATTTACTGCATTTTTTTTTTTTTACATTGTATGCTATTAATTTTCCACTTAAAAAATTTTTTTTTAAAGTTCAAGACTATCTGCAGTGAGCCGAGATTTGAAGATTTGCAGAAATATCTCCGTTCATTGTATAGCGCACGCAGTGGAAGTTGACACTTGCTCGATCTGCCGAGCCAAATAGTTCCCTCCCCCTAAAAAAAATTATTTCCCATTAGCCATTACCAAGTGAGGACTGTTGAGGCTGAACAGCAGCTCATCTCTGGCGAAGCTTTCAATTATTCTGCACAAGGTCCAAAAGTACAGAAGAAACATGATGCACGTAACAGTGCCTTTGTACTGAGCCACACAACACCAAGCCCATGCTCACGATATGAACATAGCCGGAAATATGATACTTAGTGCTGCGGTATAGATGGAAGGGTTGGGGGGGGGGGGGGCGAGCGTCACTGTAGATCTTAATTTAGTCCAATTAATCAGTAAGTAGAGTCTGAAGAAAAAAGCGGCTTGGCGGAGGTCAGCAACGGAAACCTTTCCAAGGATTGTATAAAAGGAAGGTGTGTTACAGGAATAGGCTGGTGTCTCGTTTCATCACGTGATAGCCATTGATGATACAGCAGACCGATGAGTTTTTACCTCAGTACTGATGAATGTCTATTGAGCTGATGAACTAGAGCGATGGGGTTTTCATCAGCGTCGCTTACGGAGTGATAGAACTGTCATCAGCAGCGAATGTCTGTTGCATGATAAAGCATATTAATGGGGCTTGAAACATGCTCCCATCATCAAAATAAGTTAAGCCTGCATATTCACATAAGCAGCGAATGTAAAATAAATATGTTCATGTCATCAAAATAAGTTAAATAGTTCTGTTCACGTATATGGACGAGTTAAGTAAACCGTTGACTTGTACAAAGTACTTCGTAAACATCGTCACGTCATTGATGTATATATATTAAGTAGTTTCGTTCACATGTATATATATTAAGTAGTTTCGTTCACATGTATATATATTAAGTAGTTTCGTTCACATGTATATATATTAAGTAGCTTTGTTCACATGTATATATATTAAGTAGTTTCGTTCACATGTATATATATTAAGTAGTTTTGTTCACATGTATATATATTAAGTAGTTTTGTTCACATGTATATATATTAAGTAGTTTTGTTCACATGTATATATATATTAAGTACTTTCGTTCACATGTATATATATTAAGTAGTTTCGTTCACATGTATATATATATTAAGTAGTTTCGTTCACATGTATATATATATTAAGTACTTTCGTTCACATGTATATATATTAAGTAGTTTCGTTCACATGTATATATATATTAAGTAGTTTCGTTCACATGTATATATATATTAAGTACTTTCGTTCACATGTATATATATTAAGTAGTTTCGTTCACATGTATATATATTAAGTAGCTTCGTTCACATGTATATATATTAAGTAGCTTCGTTCACATGTATATATATTAAGTAGTTTCGTTCACATGTGGCGTAGTTTATAGATATGTTCAAATGCACGATGTAAGCCAAATATCCACACGTATGATTTACATTGATCACTTGAGTCTCGTAGCACGTTAATTATAAACACCCAACATCGATATTATTTGTACATGTTCACGGCACACATGAAACTTTTGCTAGAAATGTATACTTGAGGTCAGCACATATGTGACACGCCCTTCGTACCTTGAATAGATATGTTAATTCAAGCTGTGAAAGATTTTGATTATATTCTAGAAGCATGTTTAAATAGTCATGTTTAAATAGTCATATTTAGCTATTTATGTCTATTACCACTTATACATTTTGAAAGACGTGCCATGCAAACCGTATATTAAAACAATATATGTGCCATACAATCCGTATATTAAAAAATATATGTGCCATACAAGCCGTATATTAAAAAATATATGTGCCATACAATCCGTATATTAAAAACAATATATGTGCCATACAAGCCGTATATTAAAAAATATATGTGCCATACAATCCGTATATTAAAAAATATATGTGCCATACAAGCCGTATATTAAAAACAATATATGTGCCATACAAGCCGTATATTAAAAAATATATGTGCCATACAATCCGTATATTAAAAAATATGTGCCATAAAAGCCCTACATTTAAGAAAAGATATGCTCCATGTAATATTTGTGATTAACCCAATATGTGCTCTGCAAATTGTAAATGTCATGCACGTGTTATAATTAAAAGCTGCATGCTTAAATATAAATAAGCCATGGGCCATGAAAGCTGTTTGTTTAAATATATATATATGTGTTGGGCTAGATGAATGTTTAAAATTAAAAAATGTATGTCATATAAGATGCAAATTTAATTAATAAAACGTGATTTTTAGATGTGTTAGGACTGAATTATCGCCCCCTGCGAAGAGATGAATGAATGCTAGTGAACAATTACGTTTTCTCTAATCTTGGGTGCTCAGACAATTAGCATATAAAGTCAACATATCTCTGATGTGTCCAAGACATTTCTCCATAAGCCATCTCTTGATAACGCCATCTCATCTGTTGATGTGTCAGATCATCTCCTGGTTTGTCAACTCATCTCTTCATATATCATCTCACTTCTTGATGTGTCAGATCATCTCCTAGTTTGTCAACTCATCTCTTCATATATCATCTCACTTCTTGATGTGTCAGATCATCTCCTGGTTTGTCAACTCATCTCTTCATATGTCATCTCACTTCTTGATGTGTCAGATCATCTCCTGGTCTATCATCTCATCTCTTCATTTGTCATCTCACCTCTAAAGATCATCTTCTGGTTTGTCAGCTCACCTTTTGATATGTCAAGCCATCTCTGGTATGTTAGCACTTCTCTTATAGTAAGTTACCTCTTGAGAGGTCAATTCATTTTCTAATATACATTAACTACAGATCGGTTTCTCCACGTGCATTCGCACCTGGTAGTTGCTTCGAAATTCTTATTTAAAAATACACGAATAGTTCAAAGCAACGTAATTCATTTAAAGCAACAAATATTTTGTGTTTTATTTCTTTATATTCTAGCAAATTGAGCTTACTCATATGGAGCAAAGTTATTTAAAGTTTGAAAGAAAAGTGCTTATGATTTTATACTCTCTAGAAAACATGTTTTAACTTTAGCCTTCATCTTTGCTAAGCCAAACAAATATCATTTAGGGTTGATAATTTAGTGTTATTTTGCACTGGCCTAGAGACATTTAAAAAGAAAAGAGTGAGAAAGTGAATGAAAGAAGAGAGGGCAACATGGCGTCATGAAGATTTGTACTCAGAGTGAGCAACATTTGTCACGCAGTATTAATAAGGAAGTAGGTAGAGTGCATTTTCAAGAGTATAGTGGACATAGCTTATTGTGTGGTGGCGTAAAAACAAAATATCCCTCCGGTATGTCAAAGTGCGTTGGACCAAATCTTACTTCTTGTGTGTGTGTGTGTGTGTGTGTGTGTGCTTTTTTGGGGACACTATTATCCCATCCCTCTTTATCACATCGTCACACTCCAGTCTAAAAGTGTCATATACTATGTAATCTGTGATATTGCTTTTCCCAATGAATTTAATATATTTGTACACAAACAAGTATGGAGTGAGTTAAAAATGATTGTCACACTGAATTTAATAAAGCATTGAAGCTGCTTGTTACTCTGAATTTAACATACTAGTAAATGGCAAGTGAGGAGTGAGTTAAAATTGATTGTCAAACTGAATTTAAGATATTTGTACAGAATGAGTTAAAATTACTTTTAACACTGATTTAAAACTGATTGTCAAACTGATTTTAAGATATTTGTACAGAATGCGTCAAATTACTTTTAACACCGATTAAAAACTGATTGTCGAACTAAATTTAAGATATTTTTAAGAGAATAAATACTGAGTTTAAACTGTTTTTCATAGCGAATTTAACATATTTGTACAGAACAAGTGCTATCCGGGTTAAACCTGCTCCTTTGTACTGAATAAAGTGAGTACACTTATTAACATCCTGCAATGAGTGTTCGCAACAAGATTTATAAATCAAAATGTAAACTCGCAATTTCCGGACCCTCAGTCCCACTTCTCCCATTCGTCTTTCCCACTTGCTTGTTCACCCCCATTTCCACTTGCTTATCCCTTTTATCCCACTCGTCTTGCCTAGCCATCTTGTCCCACTTGTCTTGTTTGTTTCACAATTTCCCATTCGTCTTGCTTGTCCCACTCACATTGTTTTGTCATTTGTCCCACTCACATTGCTTGTCTCATTTGTTCTACTCACATTGCTTTGTCATTTGTCCCACTCACATTGCTTTGTCATTTGTTCTACTCACATTGCTTTGTCATTTGTCCCACTCACATTATTTGTCTCACTTGTCCCACTCGTCTTGCTTGTCCTGCCAACCCGAACTACTCTGGAAGTGAAGTTCCAGCAGAAATAAATCAGCCGGTCAAGCTAATTTAGGACGGTATCACTTGGTGATATGCAGGCGGTATGAATAGTAAACTTAATACATTAAAAGAAAAAACAACGAACGAACCATAATAAGTAAGTACAAATAATAAGTGAGTACAAATAATGAGTACAAATAATAAGTACAAATAATAAGTGAGTACAAATAATAAGTGTTATTCAGCAAAAGGGAGAAGGAAAATAAAGAACATGAAGGAAAATAAAGAACATGACATTAAACAGAGTTGGTTCTGTGTAGCTCTACGTCAAATAAAATAAGAAAGGACGAAATAAGAATTTTAATAAAGAAACCAAACAAAACATGATATGGCCTCCAAGAAAATATAGCCTTTAGTTATTATGCAAATTGAATTGAGATCTGTTACGCGAGAAAATAATAATAAAAATTCAACAATAGCACTTTTGTTCTCAGAGAGTAATGACCTCATACAGCAATGAACTTTTGTATATCGAGAGCGCAGTTGGGTTGAAGTCATGACTTTATTTTTACACCAGCATAGACAAGATCTGTAACCTAAGCAAGTGAATATTGCATGGTCTAGTGAAATATTAACATTATGATTACCATTAGACATGGTGACTGCATGGTCTAGTGAAATATTAACATTATGATTACCATTAGACATGGTGACTGCATGGTCTAGTGAAATATTAACAGTATGATTATCATTAGACATGGTGACTGCATGGTCTAATGAAATATTTACAGTATTTTTACCATTTTAATGTACTGTTTACATGTCCTGTGACATAGTGACTGCATTGCCTAGTCACTACTGGTTGTATTGCCCTAGTGATTTATTGATGCAATTGTCTAGTGGTGTATTGGTTGCATTGTTATTGACGTACTGGCTTTATTGCCTTAGTGACGCATTTATTGCATTGCTTATTGACCTATTGAGTATAGTGCCCTCGTGACATATTGATTGCATTGCTTATTACATATTGACTTTATTACCCAAGTAACGTATTGAATTTATTGCCCTAGTTACTTTTTGCTTACCTAATGATATATTGCTTGCATTGT
Source organism: Sinotaia quadrata (assembly GCA_028829895.1). Lineage (NCBI taxonomy): Eukaryota > Metazoa > Mollusca > Gastropoda > Architaenioglossa > Viviparidae > Sinotaia > Sinotaia quadrata. The sequence goes on along the minus strand of CM054181.1, from coordinate 7,203,684 downwards.
TTGTTGATGTATTGATTTTATTACCCTAGTGACGTATTGACTTTATTGCCCTAATGACGTATTGCCTGTATTGTCCTAGTGACGTATTGATTTTATTGTCCTAATGACGTATTGCCTGTATTGTCCTAGTGACGTATTGATTTTATTGTCCTAGTGACTTATTGACTTAGTGATGACTTTAATGCCCTAGTGACTAATGACATTATTGCCCTAGTGACAAAGGACATTATTGCCCTAGTGACGTATTGATTTTATTGTCCTAGTGACTTATTGACTTAGTGATGACTTTAACGCCCTAGTGACTAATGATATTATTGCCCTAGTGACAAAGGACATTATTGCCCTAGTGACTTGACATTATTGCCCTAATGACAGTTGACATTATTGCCCAAGTGACTATTGACATTATTGCCCTAATGACATATTGATTTATTGCCCTTGTGTCCATTGACATTAAAGCTCTAATGACGTATCTACATTATTGCCCTAATATGTTGGCTATCGCCCTTTTGACTATTGATATTAATGACCTTGTACATTATTATAATATCCCCATCATCACGACCCACACCAACTACACATTACTGTAGCCACTACTAGTATCTAATCATACCGCCCAATATCAGCACATTACTCCCACCATGTAATACACCACTACACTACACCACCACCTTCACCTCTACTACTACCATCAGTAGACCCACCACTATCTAACAAGCATTACCACAACTAAAAATATAACTCCACCGTTAGCTCACACTAACACCAACATCACACACCACCAGCACCCTATCATCTATTCAACTCCCCATAACTCTCTACAACCACCCCAAATGGCCACATCCATCATTATTTCCCACAACTATCCAGTACAACCACTACAACTACCATCAGCACCAAACTCTTCTATGAGAGTCCGCGCAGCCGCTACCGCCACAACCACCACCACCCTCATCATCGTCGTCGTCACAATCCTACTATCATCTAACACAACGACTACCGCTACTACCACCCACTTTTCCTACTGAATACCATCACTACACTCATCACCTCTACGACCATCCAACTCCACCACCACCACTACTGTCCACTACAACTATACCCATTGCCACCGTCATCATTGCCACAACAACCACCAATACGTTCACCACAACCACTCTACCGTCCACTAGTATTGACCATCCTTGACTGACTACCGTCGTGACCCACCACAACGTTCCATCACTAACAACCCCTACCACTACGACTACCACCTTCACATTCAATAGTATGTTTGTGTGTTTTGTCTTTTTTGTATTCGTATTTTGACTGAAATTCTTTTCATTTTTACAAATAAAACTAAACACTCACAGTAAATTACTTTTGAGAGTAAGCGTTACGTCTAGAGTAAGGCAAAGTACTTATTCCAGCATGTAACCGGATATTGCCAAGAATACACCCTAGACAATAAACGTTGTGTGATACCAAGTTGGCCTTAAGTTACCCAAGACTGTCAGCTTATCACGCATAGAAAATCAGCCGAAGTGGGCTCTAGAGTTTCGCAGGCGGTGCAAATTTAGAAAGAGTAGGCCAAACCGAGGCCGGGGTCGGAGGTTAGAGCGTTTCCGCCCACCGCTACAGACTGTGCCTCTTGTCTGTGCCGTGCCATTCCATTTCCTATTGTGTGCTAGAGTTACCGCTCGTTGAGCTCCCTTGCCATGAGACCGAAGACAACAAGATAAATAAAGAGGTTAGGTACAGGACACCAGGAATTAATTCCAGAAGTTTACTCAAGACGTCATTTCATTTAATCGGGTACTGTACTAACGGTCACTGGATTCCCTCTATACGTTTCCCCTCTTTCATTTCTACCCCCTCCCCCAATTCCATTTCACTTTAGCAGTTTCGAAACAGTCAATGCATAGAGCCACAACCAGCATGAAAACACGAGGGTGGTGGAGGGGATGGAGGAGGCTACATGTACAGACTTTAACTGGAATAAAAGCATTGTATGCTTTGACCACGTGATGAAGTATCTCTACTCCCGGTTATGATCAGGCATATTTATCCGGCAGTTCAAGAGATACGGTTACAGCATCGGGATTTAGTGATCCGTTCTCTTCTTCTCAGAGTGTTGTCCACGGCTGCAGTGTAACAAGGTGTACAATTTCACCAACAGGCTGCAGTGTAACAAGGTGTACAATTTCACCAACAGGCTGCAGTGTAACAAGGTGTACAATTTCGCCAACAGGCTGCAGTGTAACAAGGTGTACAATTTCACCAACAGGACAGCAGCAATGATACAGTAGTATCTACACCATCACCACCACCATAACCTCAGCAACAACACAGAAGCAACAGAAACAATAATAATGACGATGGCGATAATGCGCTATTAATGCATATGTTATGTCGGTAATAAACATTCTGGGAGTATCATCGACTGGACAGGACACAAGAAAACTTGAAGTGGACAGGACACAAGAAAACTTGAAGTGGACAGGACACAAGAAAACTTGAACTGGACAGGACACACAAGAAAACTTGAACTGGATAGGACACACAAGAAAACTTGAACTGGATAGGACACACAAGGAAACTTGAACTGGACAGGACACAAGAAAACTTGAACTGGACAGGACACACAAGAAAACTTGAACTGGACAGGACACACAAGAAAACTTGAACTGGACAGGACACACAAGAAAATTTGAACTGGACAGGACACACAAGAAAATTTGAAGTGGAAAGGAAACAAGAAGACTTGAAGTGGAAGGACAGTTCCAAAGTTATATAGATTTCTAAACATGACACATATGAAACATCCTTATATCATAGGTGTATAAGTTTTGCGAGAATGATACCAAACACATCGTGTACACATGTATAAATAATGGGGATACACCTACACGTCCATACTCTCGAACACTCGTGACATAAATGTAAGAGAATGACAACCGAACAACAGTGTAACGGACATTTGTGACAATAATAAATTTCCTCCTCGTCACATCATGTAACACGTAGAGTTGTCAGAATTACACATCATTTCATTCATGTCACATTAATATGCCGTTTATGTCTGGAGCCCCTTCCTCCCCACACACTCTTTGCAAATAAACCCTATATCATGAGAAAGTAAAACACACAGATGCATGCGCGTATGCACTCCACACACACACCCCCCACACACCCACACACACACTTTCAAGCAATAAAGTATATTACAATTATATTGTGACACCAATGCCACGTTATTATTATTATTAATTAATTAATCATTCATAACGAATTACAAGTGATGAGAATCTTGATTTATGTAATTAATAATTCTCCCTCAGTCCATTTATCTCTCTCACTTGGCAGATATAGGGGCACTGTAAACGTTTTTTTCTCTTTCACAACATTAAACTAAGGGCAAACATTTACCATCACACAAAATTTCCATAGGTGGAAAATTTCTTTCTAAAGGAGAAGACAAATCCGTCTTTAATCTATATTTAGTGAGCCCCATCCACCCTTTTCTTCTCCAACATATGATTATCAATATGAGTAAGAAGGTCAATAAATTTAACAGTAAATTTATTAAATCAACAAACAATATTCATATTACAAATACAATGAAAATGATAACTTGACATCAATATTTCCATGAAACCACATTCAAATAATTTTTATATTATACAGTCTTATATTCAAAAAGCAAAATTCAACAAGTCAATACAAATCACATAGTTCTTATCAGAGAAATGGAGTTATTAGAGATAAGTGATAATAGTTTCTATGTAACATGATTTAGGCACTGTCTCAATAGCCTTTGCACAAGTTGATTATCTTACCATTAACATGTCAGTTCCATGTGTTTCTCTTACACATTTATAGGACACTGATTCTCTGCTATTCTCTAGAGGTTGACTTGTGTGGCTTCACCATATTTAATAAGTAGAACAGCAATTGGAGCAATTTCCACTAACTTCCTTATACCAGAAATTCCTTGATATAGTGAGCATACTTTGCCACCAAACAACAATGGAGTGTAATGTATTCTCCACACTTACACACTGCTTCCTGCCTCCACCACAATCAGTCGTAGCAGTTTACAATCAGCAAACCAGGAGGTTCAAATCACACACATAGAGAAAATATAATCAGGGAACAAATGCTGTTTTCCAGTTTATACATCTTTAACTCCATTCTCTCTTACATTCAAGTTTCAACTTGCAGTTTCCTGCAATAGTATTTATTAGCCTGACTCACGTACAGCATACTAAATACTGCATATCAGTTTATGAACAGTTTCACTAGAACTATGTCAAGTGTTTAGCATACTATATACAAGTATCTTAGTTCAAACATTTGTAGAAATGATAGGCTACTCCCGTAACACATCTAAAATGCAAGTGTAACATATCAATAGCAAAAATACATGAAATATTTCTAAGTTCATCTTCACTTAATCAGTCAGTTAACTCACCATTAAGCTAACGGCCGCCTTTCATGACTGGACTTCTTGCTACACCAAATTCACGTGATTAGACAATAGAATTCTCTACAGCAGGTAAACTTTTGATCTCAGCCCAATGGCTGGTCTTGTTCTCATAAATCTTGACCATTGTATAATAAAAACTACTCATCCAGTTTGAACTAGTTTGCATTACATTAGCAATTTCTAGTTTATTCTCAACTCGAGTGCTTACTCCAACTCAAACACTTCCAAAAATACCATCATACGGAGTGCCCAAGGTGGGGTCACTTCAACAATTTATCAATTTATGTAACAATTAAGTCTAGAAATAGGGACAGGCAAATTTACAATTAAGTCTAGAAATAGGGACACACACACACACACACACACACACACACACACACACACACACACACACACACACACACACATATGAGACACATGTGAAACAATATAATGTACATAAAAGTTAGCAAACCACACGTCTAAGTGGTGTAAAATGACACTGTATGTGTGAAAATGACGCCTCATGCACAATATGGCATGCACGTATAAAATGACGCCTCATGCACGTATAAAATGACGCCTCATGCACGTATAAATGACGCCTCATGCACGTATAAAATGACGCCTCATGCACGTATAAAACATGTATGCAAGAATGACTCAGTCTAAGAGCCACGTAATAATTTAAATAAAACCCTCCATCCTGCACTAAAATAGGGGACTACACGATAATATCGTTGTTGTCGACATTATTGCCAGTGACCTGTGACCCAGAAACTCAAATTTGCCTATACATGTTCTCTCTCGCTGCGCTCCCTTGGAAGGAGACTTTAGCGACTGTAAGAGTGTACTATTGACTGAACAGCGTTCAACATCTTCAAGTGTCAGGCTTCTGGTGCGCCGCGTGAACTTAATACTGATCTGCACCAGCTCACTTCAGAAATACGAATCTGAAAACTCTGAGGACGGACAGTATCGATTGGTTCCATTTAAATAGACCGCACCGAAAACCCATTCACCTGACGATTCGACTTTGACAGGTAGCATCATCGACCAGTATATATTTGTTATTTGTTTGACAAATAATATTTGCTTCTCCTCCATTCCCTATTAAATATCTGCCCAGGAGTTCACGTTGTCCTTTGACTGATGAAAGAAGAGTCATCTGAGATTGATCACTAATCATCTTTTTTTTTTCTCTCAATCCCCCCCCCCTCTTTTCTCTACCTCCTGCACTCTTCTTCTTCTCCACTTACCTCCTCCCACTTTTTTTCACTTCCATTTCCTTCCCCACATCCTCCTGTCTGTTTTTTAAGTAAACCATCCCCCCCCCCCAACCCGCTCTTTGCTTTCTCTCGTCCTACTCCGTTCACACTCTCTTCTTTCCTCTTCATTAATTTCTTCTCACCTCATCATTTTCTCCTCGAATACTTTACTTCTCTTTATTTTGTAACTTTTCTCAATACCAAACGTCCCCACCCCCCAACACACGCGTACACAGCTCCAATTTTCTTTTCCATATTTTTTTCCCTTTTCCATCCTCATTTTCCTTATCCATCAACTTTCTCTCACCTTCCCCACTCGATTGTCTCCTCTTACATTACTCATTCCTCGATCGTCGCTCTCTAACGTTTTGTCCTGCTCACTTTAGTCCTCCCTTCCAAACCCCTCTTCTTCTCTCTCCTTCCAAACTCTTCTCCTCTCCTTCTTCCAAACCCCATCTCTTTTTCCTTTCCTTCCAAACCCTGTCTCTTTCTTCCTTCCTTTCGAACCCGCCTCTTTCTTGCTCCCAACCCCTCTCTCCTCTCCGCATCCTTGTTCCTCCTGTTCCCATCTCCTCGCCATTTCTTCTCCTTTACCCTTACCAGGGCAACTCTTTCTAGGATCCTTTCAATCCCCTATACGTAAGCCCTACTCTCCTTTTATCCCGACTGTCTGGGTTGGGGTTTGAATTCTGCTCCCACAGTTTTCGTTGGTTTCGCAGTCTTTTTCTTCTTTCTTTTTTTTCCTAGTCATTGTGCTTAAACACTTAATTTTGTATGTTTTTTTGTGCATGTATGTGTGTGTGTGTGTGTGTGTGTGTGAGTGTGTGTGTGTGTGCGTACGTGCATGTTTGAAGCGACTCACATTTCTGTAAATGCTAAAGCGGCGATCCTTGCAAGTTTTGCTCGTCATTTCCGGTGCGTGCCCATCTTGATGCGATTTCTATGCTAAAGAGCGTACATAATGCATTCGTTCGTAAACACTTGGTCGTCAAGAGTTGTCCACTCATGGAAGGGAATGTGCACGGGATTGAATAATAGCGATCCTGCATTGTGCACGGAATCAATACGTCACCTAGGATGTTCGAGTTCTCCTGCGGAAAATGTTTGAATTCCCATTAGGTTAGTTGTGGAAACTTTGGGCTAAAGATGGCGCTCGGGTTTTGATTTTGAGAGCGCGACATCAGATTAGCTGTGGTTTCGTGCCCTACTGCAATTTGCTGATAGGGTCAAGGTTGCAAAACAAGAGGTCACACTAAAACTGTATGAGGCAAAATGACAATCTACGGTGTGGGAAATGTAGGAGAGAAAAGTGCCTTCTTTGCATTTTGTATGCATAGCTTGGTATGTAACATGCAATTATCGAGCGGAAAATATAAGCAGACTTTGTAATTGTTATAATTCTCTCTCTTTGTCTCAGGTATGGCATATCAGTTAACAGACATTCCTCAAAATAATGAATTCTGATGTGTAAAATCACCTACTGTATCAAGAATTGCAACAAATCAACTTTTCCGGTTGAACTACTTGCTTACCGTTTGAAATTATGGAAACAAAATTTTCTTTTATTAAAAGAATTTCAACAAAGCGATTTAAAGTATGATTTACCATTCCAATAATACAACAATTTCAACAGTGAGTTTAAAAGTGTGATTTACCTACCAATATTACAACAATTTCAACAGTGAGTTTAAAAGTGTGATTTACCTACCAGTATTACAACAATTTAAACAGTGAGTTTAAAAGTATGATTTCCCAGTTGTACATAGAGTTCCAAAAATTAACTTTATGGGTGTGTCCATTATTGCTTTTCAACATCTGCCCACGTTTATAGATTTAATTGATTCTGTCGCTCTATAATAATATTATAGCGTTAGGTTTTAATCACACCGTCACTAACCCTGTAATATCTGTGTGAGGGCGCCATCTATCTATTAATTATTTTCAGTATTTATCTTTACTAATTAATAAGCACATTAATACAGGTTGGCGGGTCACGTGCACACGTTAGCCCTAAATAGACGACAGTTCTCGAATTCCTACCTGGCGGATCGATCTGGCACTTTTAGAATACTATTTAACACACACACACACACACACACACACACACACACACACACACACACACACACACACACACACACACACACACACATACACAACTATTCATTCTTCTGTCACACAAGTATTGTACTGACGGGAACTTTTTGCTTTAAAGGAAAGGTTTTGAACCAGCTTTAATAACTTGAACACTTACCCATCCTCTACCCCAAATTAATTAATTACGCAGAAGAAGCTGGTTGCAAGAAATAAAATATTATTTAAATAACAATTATAAAAGAAATTATAAAATACAGTTAGTTACAAAGTGAAGGAATAGATCCCAAATAGGATCTAACAGAATGTTCAATGAGAGTCAAAGCTCACTATTTAGTGGATTCAGTCCCATACTGTTAATTATCTAAATGTTCAATGAGAGTCAAAGCTCACTATTTAGTGGATTCAGTTCCATACTACAAATTATCAAAATGTTCAATGAGAGTCAAAGCTCACTATTTAGTGGATTCAGTCCCATACTACTAATTATCAAAATAGAAATGAGAGTTTTAAGAAGAGAGAGTATATGGATAACGGTTGGCCTGATCATCTGCTCGTGTGATGGTGACGTCACGGGTGCAATGTTCCCCCCCACCTTGCCCCACGTTCAGGTCGCTGCTGCATCTGATCGTCCGCATACACACATCAACAAAGTTCTGTCAGAGTCTCTGCTGGCAGTTCTTTTACAGAGTACAACCTTCTCCTTAAGGTTGTGTAATATAAACAACACTACTTCCTGTTTTTTTCGATCTGACAGGAGGACTTTCTACCTCCTTCGCACAGCAACATGTACTGACCACAACTCCAACAACTGGCAAACTTGGCAGAACTTCTTGTTGGCACGAATTTCCAAACAACCCAGAGATGCAGACCCTTAGAACCGTCTTTGTTTAAGGCATTTTAAGGCCGGCTTGGAGACTTGGGTCTCAGATCTATATCGACGTTTTCTCGAGCATGCTTCACTGAAACAAAAAGTAGGACGACGCATTTATCTGTTGCATTAATTTCTATCTTCCCTCTCTCTCTTCTTCCTTTATCAAACTTACACCTCTGCAAGACAATGTGTTACCCCCTCCCCCTTACAAACGAGACTAATGAAATATAATCAAAATATAAATTCAGCATCACAACAAAAGTCATTTTAACATACTTTTCTATTTTACGTCCGAAAGATATCTATTGTAACAAATATTTCTAAGTCTTAGTCAGCCAGTGAACTCATTAACGGTTAGCTTATGTGGCGCTCCCCAAGGACCAGAATTCTCTTGTAGTGATTTAACAAAAATTCTACCCCGTATAGAAACTAAACTGGTGTCGTTTTGTAAAAGACACTTCAGCATTTAGTGATGGTAGGCGGCCTTCAAGTATGCCGTGTCAAGCAACACGTGTTTCTTTACCTGACGCTCCTTCTCCCACCTTGCACCCTTCGTGCGTACCTGCAGGCAGTTCGAACTGACCAGTCCACCTCTCACTTGACACTTCTCGTTGGTCTCTTATTGATCTCACCAATACCCTGGTGGATGCCTGCGAGTGTTCTTACTTACTGGTCCATTCCTACTCGGCACCTTGCTTGGTCGATTTTCGTACGTCTGACTCTGGTGTGAATTCCTAGCACCATTAGTTAGAACTGTGGCCACAGGTCTTCCTAGAGAGGTCGGTTCGTCATTGTACTTAAACTCCCTCATCTCTACATTCACACGTCCTATTGCGGGAGTCAGTCACGCGTCCTATCGTGGGAGTCAGTCACATGTCCTATTGCGGGAGTCAGTCACACGTCCTGTTGTGGGAGTCAGTCACACGTCCTATTGTGGGAGTCAGTCACACGTCTTATTGCGGGAGTCAGTCACACGTCCTATTGTGGGAGTCAGTCACACATTTTACTGTGGGAGTCAGTCACACGTCGTATTGTGGGAGTCATTCATTGCCATATGTGATGACCTTAGGCATTGCAATAGTGTGTGAATAGTGTTAAAGGTCAAGTGCGTCCAAGCAACGCAAATGTCTAAACATTAAAATAATCAAAGATAATAATAATAATAACTAATAAAACAATTAATTAGACATGGACGGTAAATGCTCTTTCATACTCTGTGGAGTTTCGTCACATCATTCAACCTGTAAGCGTATTATTTATATAATAATAATAATAATATTAAGCATATTATTTATATATTTCAGGTTTTATTCCACAGATCTACATGTACGGCTAGTATTTGTCGATTGTTTATACTTATGGTTTTCCCCAGATCTTTGACCCTGAGAAATATATTTAAAAATAGATTTTGTTCATAGCATTGACCCTGGGGTTTTGTGACTTCTGGGTTTCCTCCATGTAATCCGTGAAGGACCCGATGTTTGAAATAAATCTACATTAATGACCCTTCAGCACATCAGTAAGACACCGACACTTGCACCAGCGATTAATTAAACCCAACTTGTCAGTTCGTGAGCCGATAAACTGTTCAGCATGCGAGACGTGACCTTCGAGAGTGAGTACCACTGAATAAGTATAGTGATATTGTCACGTGATGTCTTCCCACCAATCCGCACACATCCATTTCCCATTTGATACTTGGATAAAGTGTGTGTGTGTTTGTGTGTGTGTGTGTGTGTGTGTGTGTGTGTGTGTGTGTGTGTGTGTTTAGCCTCTAAGCACCTTTGGACTAACAGTTTAAACTGTGACGAGTAAAACTTAAAAGAAAATGAACATTTATTTTTCCTTTCTTTCCCTTTTTATATATTTTCTTTTGACCTTGTCTTATCTTCCTTTCGCAAATAAAAAGCAAAAACAAAAACACCAGCCGCTCGTGAAATGTGTTTTTTTTGGCTTAGTTGTCAGATTTTTTGTGAAATGTGTTTTTTTTGGCTTAGTTGTCAGATTTTTTGTGAAATGTGTTTTTTTTGGCTTAGTTGTCAGATTTTTGTGAAATGTGTTTTTTTGGCTTAGTTGTCAGATTTTTTGTGAAATGTGTTTTTTTGGCTTAGTTGTCAGATATTTTGTGAAATGTGTTTTTTTGGCTTAGTTGTCAGATTTTTTGTGAAATGTGTTTTTTTGGCTTAGTTGTCAGATTTTTTGTGAAATGTGTTTTTTTTGGCTTAGTTGTCAGATTTTTTGTGAAATGTGTTTTTTTGGCTTAGTTGTCAGATTTTTTGTGAAATGTGTTTTTTTTGGCTTAGTTGTCAGATTTTTTGTGAAATGTGTTTTTTTGGCTTAGTTGTCAGATTTTTTGTGAAATGTGTTTTTTTTGGCTTAGTTGTCAGATTTTTTGTGAAATGTGTTTTTTTGGCTTAGTTGTCAGATTTTTTGTGAAATGTGTTTTTTTTGGCTTAGTTGTCAGATATTTTGTGAAACAAAGCCTGAATCAAGATAGGTCTAAGCCCAGCTCATAGTCTCCCTTTAGGAACTAGTCAGATTAGATTTACATGGGAGCTATATTTAGAAAGGTCACGTGAGATTTTTTTTAAAAAGAAAGAGCCTGGTAACCAGTTCTCATCTACCCTACTGTCTTCGAATTCAAATGACTTCTTTCCGAGTATTTTCTTTTCCTTGTAAATCATAGAAATACTATCTAAAAACTACGTTTGTGCCAGTATATGTATATGATTGGTATCTTCTTTATGTCCAGATTTCAGAAAACAGAAACACTCATTTGTCACTGGAAACAGTGTGTACTTTCTCTTCTGCAAATAGTCCACATTGCCATACACCACTAATTAATTTGTGTCATTGACACTCCATTCTGACTTTTATTTATTTCACGCCTAGTCATCTGTCACTTTCTCCACCATTCCCCCCCCCCCGCCTTCATGCTCATTGTTTGCTCATCTTATCACGTGATAGCAGCTCTTGAGGCGTTAATACTTCTCGCCTATACTTTCCCCACTCACCCATTCATCCGTTAATAAAGTTAAATCAGGGTGACCTGAAGTCTGTCTGCCTGGTCATTTTGACCTCTCTGTGGTTTTTCTTTTATCTGACTCTTGTGGGTTTTTTTGATCTGAGTCTCTGTCTCTGTGGTTCTTTTGATCTGACTCTGTGTTCTTTTGATCTGAGTCTCTGTGGTTCTTTTGATCTGACTCTGTGTTCTTTTGATCTGACTCTCTGTGGTTCTGATGTGGTTCTGATCTGACTCTCTGTGGTTCTTTTGATCTGTCTCTGTGATTCACTTGATCTCAGTCTCTGTGGTTCGGATCTGACTCTATGTGGTTCTTTTGATCTGTAATTTTGATTGTGACTCTGCGGTTCATTTGATATGTGACTTTCAGTGGTAATATATGACCTGTGGTTTTGGCTGACAGTCTGATTCTGGCTATACTCTCTGGCTACTAATGATCATAGTGATTATGACTAACAATCTAAGGCTGTTAATCTGTCATTATGACTTTAGCTGCATATATCTGTGACTGTTAATGGTGAGGAATTGTGAGTATCTCTGGCTATTAATATGGTGTGGGAATGTGAGTATTTGTGGCGGTTAATGGTGTAGGATTGTGAGTATCTATGTCTGTTAATGGATTGGGATTGAGAGTATCACTGTCTGTTAATGGATTGGGATTGTATCTATGGCGGTTACTGGTGTGGGTTTGTAAGTATCTGTGTCTATTAATGGTGTGGGATTGTGAGTACCTGTGGTTGTTAATGATGTAGGATTTTGAATATCTGTGTCTGTTTAACATATGTGGCTTGGTCGTAAATGACTATATAATTGTGCAAGACGAACTACCGACTTTGGCTGTGAACTTACTATGGTTGCAGTTGCATAAGATTTTGGCTATACATAACTTACTATGGATATTGACTGACCTACTAAGGTTGTTAACGTCTATGTTTCTGGTTATGGCTAACTGACATTTAATGCGATTTTAATATTTTAATACGATTTAACTTACCATGGCCGCAAAGGTCAAAGGCTACGCTGGTATTTTACTACAGCTAGTTCAATTGTTATCAACGAAAGGCTTCAAACTGCCAGTTTAGTAATTCACTGTTTGACTAGCATGACTGTAGATTTGTTGCCATATATATATGATTTTAGCATTGCCTTACTATTCATTAAAAGTGATTCAAAAATAAAATGTAATTATGCATTATTTTAGAAATATTCTTTACTTTTATAGAATAAAAATATAGGATAGCTATATTTTAATAATTACCTAAAATAAATGCTGTAACACAATCAAAAGCAAACACACAAAGCAACAGCACTACCAACACCACCCCTTTGTACACCCACTCAAAGACAATCGGATGAGAGACAGATGATTTCCGGACAGTTAACACGGTTAGCAACGTCCCACATGCGTCCTTAACCTTGCCCAAGAGATCATGATAATTGTGTGTGTGGGGGGGTGGGTGGGGGGGCGGCGAGGAGAAATTGAGATGAATAAAATTAACTTTATATTTCTCACGGTAGCTTTCGGTAGTTTTGTTTGTGTGTCACAACTTTCTTTTCGGAAATCGTTTGAAAAAGAAGCCACACTGGAAGGAATATTACATGATTTTTGTATTTAGTCAGTTACTGAGTCACGCCCAAGGTCAGAGTGTGAATAAATGTGAAATTGGTTTCGTGTTAGAGTTGTAAATTCTGTATTATATATACATGATTTTCATGATCTTATTTGGTGTATTATATATACATGATTTTCGTGATCTTATTTGGTGTATTATATATACATGATTTTCATGATCTTATTTGGTGTATTATATACACATGATTTTCGTGATCTTATTTGGTGTATTATATATACATGATTTTCGTGATCTTATTTGGTGTATTATATACACATGATTTTCATGATCTTATTTGGTGTATTATATACACATGATTTTCATGATCTTATTTGGTGTATTATATACACATGATTTTCATGATCTTATTTGGTGTATTATATACACATGATTTTCATGATCTTATTTGGTGTATTATATACACATGATTTTCATGATCTTATTTGGTGTATTATATACACATGATTTTCATGATCTTATTTGGTGTATTATATACACATGATTTTCGTGATCTTATTTGGTGTATATATATGTGTGTGTCTGTATCTGATTGTGTGTATGTGTGTGTGTGTGTGTGTTTGATCTCCTAATTACTTACAGCTCCTCCCTACAAACCCCCCAGTTTTCCTTTCTGTTGTCTGATTCCCCCTTGTGTATAATCAACCTATCGGCGCAGCTCCAGGTGTTGTCTCAAGTTCCGTATGATTAATAATTCGCACGCATCCGCGTTTGCTTTGCTGCGAAACATGAAGACACGAGTGAAAAAGTAACACCCCTTATTTCAGTTCATGTACAGGGATTGGGTCTGCGTGGTTGGATGTCTGGCTGGCAGGCTTTAGAACTGTTAGATGTGACATTTCTTTGCTGTTGCGAAATAATTATACTTGAGAGTTATCTGCGTTTATTATTAATCAAGAGAATTTGGACGCTTTGATTTCTCTGAACGATTTATCTTGATTATTAGCTGTCACGTGACATGGGACTTGCGGCAGACCGCAGATGTACGAACAAACGGTCGTCGGTTTATAGGCAAAACAAAACACCCAGAAAACTCTTTTATTTATTTTATATTTTAATTAGTTAAGTAATGAGAGAAGTCCACATTATATTTTATTTATGTTTTAGGACCTGTTGAGAGAAGTACATATTATATTTTATTTAAGTTTTAGGACAGTTGAGAGAAGTACATATTATATTTTATTTAAGTTTTAGGACAGTTGAGAGAAGTACATATTATATTTTATTTAAGTTTTAGGACAGTTGAGAGAAGTACATATTATATTTTATTTAAGTTTTAGGACATTTGGGTGAAGTACACATTATATTTTATTTAAGTTTTAGGACAGTTGAGAGAAGTGCGTGGATAAAGTTACGTGATTACTGTCTTGTCAGAGCTTGGCGAGATCATGGTTGTTGAAGATGACTCTTTGTAGGTAGTAGATAAAGAGACCTTTATGGTACTGACACGCCAGTTCATCAAGCTAGTGTGTGTTGGGGTGGGTGGGGTGGGAGAGAGGCAATGCGAAGCATACAAAGAATAATTATATTGGTGAATTTGAAGCGTCTCCACCTCTCAACTCCAATAAAAAAAATTCTACATTGCAACCGAACGACATGGGTGTGGGCTGGAGATAGCGAAAACTAATTTAGAAATATTAAGAAGTATATTTCCATTTCTTTTGCTGAAGCTATTTTCCTGACAGTGTGACTAAATTGTGTAAATATGTTATTGTTGTTGAGCATTGTGTAACTCTGTTATTGGAGTAGTGCATTGTATAAGTATTTTACTGTTGTAGTGAAATGTATAAGTATTTTACTGTTGTAGTGAAATGTATAGCTATATTATTGCAGTTGGAATTTTGTGTAAACATTTTACTGTTGTAGTGAATTGAATATCTCTATTGTTGGTTTAGTGAATTTTGTAAGTATTTTACTGTTGTAGTAAATTGTATAGCTATATTATTGGTTTAGTGAATTTTGTAAGTATTTTACTGTTGTAGTGAATTATATAGCTATATTATTGTTTTAATTCGTAAATAAGTTATTGTTGTGGTGCATTGTATAATTCTATTATTGGTGTTGTGAATTGTGTAAGTATTTTACTTTGCAATAAATTGTATAGCTATGTTACTAGTGTACTGAACTGTGTAAGTGCATTACTGGTGTTGTGAATTGTGTGAATACGTTATCAGTGTAGTGAATTTTGTGAATACGTTATCAGTGTAGTGAATTGTTTGATAACGTTATCAGTGTAGTGAATTCTGTGAATACGTCATCAGTGTAGTGAATTCTGTGAATACGTCATCAGTGTAATGAATTTTGTGAATACGTCATCAGTTTAGTGAATTCTGTGAATACCTCACCAGTGTAGTGAATTATGTGAATACGTTATCAGTGTAGTGAATTGTTTGATAACGTTATCAGTGTAGTGAATTCTGTGAATACGTCATCAGTGTAGTGAATTCTGTGAATACGTCATCAGTGTAATGAATTTTGTGAATACGTCATCAGTTTAGTGAATTCTGTGAATACCTCACCAGTGTAGTGAATTATGTGAATACGTCATCAGTGTAAATTTGAAGTGCTCTTGCTGGCGTACAACATGCCAAGTTGTATTAAAATATCACACACTCGTATCACACATTTGTCTGTACTAAATACTCGCTGTACCCTGTTTTACTGCACTCTTGTCTGTAGGCCTACTAAAACTTTATCTATATACCCGTGTCGGTACTAACCTGTCTGTTTGGGACAGATGTCTGTTTCTCCACTAACCTCTATCTGTCTATGACAGATATCTGTTTCTTCACAAAACTCTCTATGCCTGTGTCTTACTAAACCCCAAATGCCTGATTATATCTGTATTTCTATTTCTTTCCAATACTTACGCCTTGTCAGTCAGTCCTTATTAAGCTAACTCCAGGACAGTTAGTGGCCCTGACGAATGTTGTGCCGAGTTGTTCAGTCACAAGCTGTCAGGTATCATATTTCAACACAGCCTGGCATCCAGTCGGAAAGGTTATTAGGTACCTATGAAAAGAACAGATACTTACTATTTCCCGGTTAGTGGGGAGAAATGAGGTGGGGGGTGAGGGAAGAGGAAACTACTTAATAAAATAAACCATTGTACCTGTAACAAGCCAGCAATATTTTGGCACACTAATGTAGGTCACTCAGATATTAAACGCACACTAGGGGAGGTCACTCAGACCTTAAACGTACACTAAGGGAGGTCACTCAGACCTTAAACGCACACCAGTGAAGGTCACTCCGATCTTAAATGCACATTAAGGGAGGTCACTTATATCACTAACACAAAGGGAGATCATTCAGATCTTAAACACACTAAGAGAAGTAACTCAGTTTAGTATGTATTCGCACTAGGATTCATAGACAATTTGAATTCGTGTGGAATTGAGAGTCACTACCCATAATTCACATCAATGGCAGGAAAAATTATAATACTTGTTTATTAACAATAACTGTAGTAACATTAAGTATAATACCCGTAGTAACATTAATTATAGTAACATTATCGTAGAATACCCGTATTAACATTAACGTATATTACCCCTAGTAACATTAATGTAAGATACCTGTATTAACATTCACGTATAATACCCCTAGTAACATTAATGTACAATACCCATAGTAACAGTAAATGTAGTAACATTAATGTACAACACCCATAGTAACATTAACTGTAACAACATTAACGTACAATACCCATAGTAACATTAACGTACAATACCCATAGTAAAATTAACTGTAGTAACATTAACATACAATACCCGTATTAACATTAACGTACAATATCCATAGTAACATTAACTGTAGTAACATTAACGTACAATACCCATAGTAACATTAACTGTAGTAACATTAACATACAATACTCGTATTAAAATTAACGTACAATACCCATAGTAGCATTAACTGTAGCAACATTAATGTACAATACTCATAGTAACATTAACTATAGTAAAATTAACGTACAATACCCATAGTAACATTAACGTACAATACCCATAGTAACATTAACATACAATACCCGTATTAACAATAACGTAGAATTTCCATAGTAACATTAACTGTAGTAACATTACCGTAGAGTACCTTAGTAACATTAATGTTACAATTCCCATAGTAACATTAACGTACAATTTCCTGTCGCTGGTTACATGGATACATTAACAATTTTAAAAAAAATATCTCTCTAAGCGAGAGCGCAGTGTTTTTCACAAATGTAAACTATTTTCACAAACGTAAACTATTTTCAGCACATTTGCTGCATTCACAGTGTCATTTCGCGCGACAGTGAATTTAATAATTGTGTAACACAGTTATAAATAACGGTTTTATTTAGTATCTTTAAGAATCTGGACAACGCTACCTGGATATGAAACGGGCACGCATCATGAGTGTCCACTAAGATGACTAAGTGACCGCCGATTTCAAGCCAGCGAACTAAGGCCCACTTATCGTATAGGGCCCAATTATCGTATAGGCTTAGTAGGTACTGATCCGTAGGACCTCAATGAATGGCCTAGCATAAAGGACCTCAATGAAAGGCCTAGCATAAATAAAGGACCTCAATGAATGGCCTAGCATAAATAAAGGACCTCAATGAATGGCCTAGCAAAAATAAAGGACCTAATTAACATCTGGCCGTGGCTTTTATGCAATAAAGCCAAAATGTAACAAGTGTACAAGAAAAGTTCAGACACCCCCGGAAATAAATCCTTCTGAGGATAGGAAGATGATGATGAGGGGTTTTGTTTTGTTGCTTGTTGGGTAATTCAAAGAAGGAGGTTCTAGGCCAATCTAGGGTGTACTGGTACTTATTACTGGACACCACAACACATTACGCTTTTCGGACGGAAATGTTCTGCAATCGTCAAAGTCGTAATCAACCGGCAAGGTCGCACAAGTAATGTCTTGAGCATAATACTAGTTCTGATGGCGATGATAGTGTCATGCGGCAGTGGGTTCAAATCTCAGGGGTCATTAGAGTAGGTTTAAACTCGTTCTTTACTAAACTCAGCTCTCAATTGTACATCTCATATTTAACCCAAAACGTCACTGTATTGAGAGTTGCGCGTCACTTGAATGTTCCTGCTTATATTTCAACGTTGCAACTCCCCTTTCTCCCTCAGTCCTCCCCCACGCCACCCCTATATTTTCACGGCTGAACTAGACCTACTTTTTAAAAGCAGGCCTAACGGAAAGAAAATGCTGTTGAATCATGGTTTACTCTTCAAGCTAAAGGATGCTGGCAATAAAATAAAAAAACCCGCCTCGTTTGTTTAGACTCAACCCAATCACGTGACGCCAGTAGACAGTCCTATTCCTTAACAAGAAAGAAAATAAAGGCGTTCGATTTAGTATGACAGTGACGTAAGCTCGAGGCCGAAAAACACAGCCGTCTGATACGCAAGCGTTAGATCTAAGTCGATGAGTAGCTTGGGTCCCAGCATGCACTCCCTTCGTTCTAGCATCGTGTTGCCAGAGATCAAAAGGAAAGAGTCTGTAGAACAGCACTATCTTGTTCCCTGCCATTTATCAAGGCCACTTTACACTCTGCGACACTTCGGAGTACCCCCCAAAAAATGACACCCCCCCTAATTTGTTTCCTCTCCGTCGAGGCAAATTGGACCGCTGGAGGATGTAATGAATCTGTCTTGGCTGTAGATTACTGTCATCGAATAGAAATGTATTGTGACTTCATGATTTCGTTTTTGTTAGTAAGGTATTACCACCCTTTAAAAACAACAAAACCAAGCAATACAAATCTGGCGTTGGATTCAGGTAGACATAATTCATAAGCGCTTTTTAGCTCAGAAACTGCGACTAGCAGGAAAAGATTCGTGTCACAAATTTTCAATCGTCAGTTGCAAGCGACAGCTAATATACATTAATTTAGTAGAGCAGTATGGTTGTTGCTATTGTCCTATACTAGTCTACTTAACTAGTAACTAGATTTTCGGTGCGAGAATTACGCCGATCAGTTTCAATGTCTAAGTCCCTAAGCCTTCTCACTTCTGCTCCATTTAATATTATAACTAATATTTTCATCAGATGTATCTATATTTTCTACGAACACCCCACACTTATTCCGCGCGCGTCTGCGTCAAGAATACTCTATCTTTTTATATTTGTGTGTGATTTTCTCTTTGGCGTCTGCGTCAAGAATACTCTATCTTTTTATATTTGTGTGTGATTTTCTCTTTGGCGTCTGCGTCAAGAATACTCTATCTTTTTATATTTGTGTGTGATTTTCTCTTTGGCGTCTGCGTCAAGAATACTCTATCTTTTTATATTTGTGTGTGATTTTCTCTTTGGCGTCTGCGTCAAGAATACTCTATATTTTTATATTTGTGTGTGATTTTCTCTTTGGCGTCTGCGTCAAGAATACTCTATCTTTTTATATTTGTGTGTGATTTTCTCTTTGGCGTCTGCGTCAAGAATACTCTATCTTTTTATATTTGTGTGTGATTTTCTCTTTGGCGTCTGCGTCAAGAATACTCTATCTTTTTATATTTGTGTGTGATTTTCTCTTTGGCGTCTGCGTCAAGAATACTCTATCTTTTTATATTTGTGTGTGATTTTCTCTTTGGCGTCTGCGTCAAGAATACTCTATATTTTTATATTTGTGTGTGATTTTCTCTTTGGCGTCTGCGTCAAGAATACTCTATCTTTTTATATTTGTGTGTGATTTTCTCTTTGGCGTCTGCGTCAAGAATACTCTATCTTTTTATATTTGTGTGTGATTTTCTCTTTGGCGTCTGCGTCAAGAATACTCTATCTTTTTATATTTGTGTGTGATTTTCTCTTTGGCGTCTGCGTCAAGAATACTCTATCTTTTTATATTTGTGTGTGATTTTCTCTTTGGCGTCTGCGTCAAGAATACTCTATCTTTTTATATTTCGTGTGCGATTTTCTCTTTGGCGTCTTCAAGAAGTAGCCACCCCACTCTACACCCTCGTTACATTGTGAGTTTAGACTTTCTCACCCTTTCTCTTTACCATGGAGGAACACTTCCATGTTCTGTAAACTCATTCTTGTAATAATTTACTATCTGTGAGAATTTTGATAAGAAATTATTATCTGTCATTACGTCAAAATATCACTGAGATAGAAAGTAAGGAAAAGAAGACATTATTAACTAAATTCATGTTAGTTATTTAGGAAACTTTTTCTCTTAGTTTCCCTTTCAAAAGTTTGTGTTTCAGCATTAGCCTACTTGCGATAGAAATCTTTATCTGACGTCATAGAGTGGCAACATGGTACAAAGGTCTGTTTTTAAAATAACTGTAGCAAAAATCTGCCCTTTTGAGTGGTAAACATGGTACACTATATGTTAATTTAAATATTATCACAGGTGTTATATTTTCCAGTGGGCACGGGGTATGTTTTCTAGTGGGCACATGGATATATATGTTATAGAAGAAATTATTCATGCTGATATCTGATGGCGATTGGAAGGAAATGAGTTACTTGACACATTCGTTTCTTATTTTCTGCGTGACGATTTGTTTGTGCATGAAGTAAAATATTACACAATGACGTCATCGTCAATTTAAAGCCCTCCGACGGTTCTGGCAAACTCGACACACCCTGCAACCTGTCCCAGAAGCAATAAATATTTTTCACTCACTTGCGCTTGAGTTTACGGTTTATGAATTGGTTTCTCATTGGAGCAAGTTGCTTCCCTTGTTATTGCTTTGTTGTCTTTTCTTTTTTTCCTTCCGTGTGAGTTAGCATCTGAGCAAGATTACTCTTGCTGGTAAGAAATGCAACACAAAGAAAAAGAGAACAGAAACACAAACTGCATAGGAAAACGCAGCTCGCCAACAAAGAGCAGACATCAAGGGACTGAACTCGAGTAGATTAAGATCGTGAAGTTTTAAAAACGTGGATTGAAAGCGAGCACTTAATGCTTTAAAGCAGCCCTAGTCGTGTTATCGACGAAGTACTGCAAGTTGCAGTGACCTAATCGATGTCGGCGAGGAAAATCACAACATAACCGTACCTTTTTGACTGGCTTAGCTCTAGCGTTCGGTTTCATCTAGTTCGCTGACCGGAAGTGAAAGCATCGAAGAAGAAAAGTTTGCTCTGGACTGGAAAACCCTGATTAGTTTGAAGATTTGAGTGCATGGGTGTCTAGGGAATTTTGTGGATGCATTTTCACCTGCAGTAACTTTCACTGCCAAATATTAACTGTCATAGGACCGTTAGCACTCGTGACCTGTAGCATAGGGGACACGATCTATCATTCTGTCCGATGGACTAGACACGAAGACCGCTAATGATAAACCGTAAGATTGTTTTTTCCCAAAGAAATCAAATCCCGAACTGGTGAACGAAAGGCTGCTGACCTGCGTTCTGCGAAATCGCCTGAATTAAAACCATAATGATGCCAAAACGACTCGAAAACCACAGCGACACCACCCGACTCGAAAACCACAGCTATACCGCCTGATTCTAAAACCACAGCGATCCACCCGACTCGAAAACCACGGCGGTATTAACCGACTCGAAAGCCACAGTGATACCACCCATACCATACCAAGCGAAATAGCCCGACTCTCTTATAACGTTATGTCCCGATCTTCTACATAAAATCTACAATCAGAGCGATTCCGCCCGACATTCTAAACTCTGTAAGTCGCAGCAACATCGTTCGAACCTCTAAACTCTAAAGTCAGTGCGATTGACCTTTACCCGCTAGCTAATAATAATTTATAAATAATAAATAATTCATACTACAACAAGGGAAATAATTCATACAGGCACGCTGTAATAGACATAGGCACTATCAAGACTCGACCAACAAAGGAAAGAAATTATTCTATACTACAACGCAGGTATTATCACGTGACTGCTGATCAGTGAGCGTACTTCTAGGTCACAATTCAATCTTTAACTGCGTGTGCGTGCGTGCGTGCGAGCAAGTTCCCAAAAGTCCATTTTAAAAGTGCGGTTATTACAGACACAGATCTCTATCCTAAGCCACCCCCATGACTACGCATACGGACTTATTCTATTAAGGAAACATGGTTATTTGTTACAGAAAACTACATCCGGCCTAGAAATCTTAGAACGTTATTTGTGTTTGCGTCAATAATTTTTTGTTAGTTTTGTTTGTAAGGTCTGCCTACTTGTTTTACAATTTATACTGTATATAGGAATCGAATTCTTTTTGCGTTTGATTTTAGGCGCGTGTCCGGAATAGATCAATTTATGAAAGGGTTGTATTTCAGTAGTCTCACTGTATACAAATTTCTTACGACGGTCTCAAAGATCTACTTATTAAAAGAATTTTATAGCTACGAAATTTTGTACAATGTTTAATTTCCGCATGGTCTCAGATAAAACAGTTTTTACTGAAAATGTTTTTAAATATATTCGTAAAGTATTTTGTGTGTTTGTGTGTCGATCTTATATATTTCTGTAATTTGTAAAGATATTATCTACTACAATTATTACATTTACCAGTCATTGTATATCCCCAATCTCTCTCACTCATATACACAAACACACGCGCGCACACACACACACACACACACACGTTTCTCTTCCACTAAATCTTATCACACCAGTCTAAGATATTTTTTATAAGTTAATTCGCAGTTTTTAGTCCGAAGCTCTTCTTGCTACTTATATTTACTGACGTAAACTAGGAATCTTATAATACAAGTCTTATACTTACTGACGTAAACTAGGAATCTTATAACACAAGTCTTATACTTACTGACGTAAACTAGGAATCTTATAACACAAGTCTTATACTTACTGACGAAACTACGAATTTTATAACACAAGTCTTATACTTACTGACGTAAACTACCGATTTTATAATACAATTATATTTTGTCGATTATTTTTAATGAAATTTTTTTGTGCATTTGATATGCGCATATCTTAGATGCGAATCTAACTCATATCATTTTAAAGTACGCAAATGCTGATGCGTTTGTGTATGAGAGAGAGGGGGTGAGGGGAGGGGAGGAGAGGTAACCTCGAGTTTCTTCAGTTTGAATATGTTCTGATAGATGTTAGGCATTAGCACCAATTTAAAATATGTTTTTGTTATACTGAGTGCCAACTCTCTGTCTCCAGCGTTTCCTACTAAATAACAAATTGGAGACTACTGGTCTGAAAAGATGATACCCGTGGTATCGAAAGAGTTAATTTACTTCTTGAAGATCTATGCAACAGTGTCCTTAGTGCCTTTCTTAAATGAATTTTTCAGAGATCTTAGCCATAGCCTTGTAGTCTTGAGATATCTTAGCCATAGCGTTGTAGTCTTGAGAGAGCTATAGCGTTGTAGTCTTGAGAGATCTTAGCTATAGCGTTGTCGTCTTGAGAGATCTTAGCTATAGCGTTGTAGTCTTGAGAGAGCTATAGCGTTGTCGTCTTGAGAGATCTTAGCTATAGCGTTGCAGTCTTGAGAGAGCTATAGCGTCTTAGTTATGGGAGAGCTTAACTATAGCGTTTTAGTTTTTTTTTAAAGATCTTAACTATTAAGTCTTTGTATCATTTACACTGTGTTTCTGTGAAATCGTACTTAATACTGTCATTAGTACAATTGGCGCCATTTAAAAATGTTTTTATGGGGAATCTCAGATGCCAGTCTTGCAGTTAAAGCACTGATGCGCCAGAGCCTGGAGAGAAACAGAAACAGGTCTCAGGAATCATAATTATGGTATTTGGCACTACTGCCCTGCTTGTGGTTCTCTTGCGGTTGCAAGATGAAATCACAGAATGCCGGTGCCAGTGTCTGGCTGAAAAGAGCACCAACTAGTTTTGGCTTCGGCCTGGAATCCGATGCCTCCTTTCACTGAATCTGACTCATTATTTTAATTGTTTGTTTCTGTGTTCTCACAACCTTGAGTACGTTACTGAGGACGGATTTGACTGTGTGTGTGTGTGTGTGTGTTTTATCATGTATGTTTATGCGTTTTGTACTTGTTCAAATGGTCAAAAGTGGCTGTTGATTTCTAAAGATTCAAAACTGAATTACTGATCACAAGGGGAGATAAAACCTGAGTTTGTAAAGCATTCCCTCCCCCTTTCCCTGACTTGAAAGCACGTGATGCTTGTGTTTACTTTGAGAACTTGAGAAAGAGCGGAAGTGAGGTTATTAAGAGATCCAAGTCTTCCGTATTCTGAAGACAAAATCTGCAAAAAAGGGGTCCCCACCTTCTCTCGCCCCGCCCGCTCTCTCCTACTCCACTCTTTATTTATTTACCTCTTCATCTCTTCATTCATCAAATCGGTTTCGTTTTAATTTTCTTTGCACTTTCTGTTCATACTTTTCCACAGAGGAAAGGATTAACTGGGAGTTAGATACACCATCACCCCCACTTCTCTCTAACCCCACTGCCAAACTCTTTACCCACAGTTAACCTTTGGCTGCCACCCACTACCCTCGTTGTTCCTCGGATTTCCAGTTTTGCCTCAACATTCATGAACGCAGTGTGCAGGAGCAGAAATCTGCATATAGATAACACCCAGCAGTGTTCCAGCCTTCGATTATTATGCTGGCTATACTTCTCACTGCGTGTGTTAAAAGATACATTGAAAACAAGTATTTTTTTTTAAATAAAGGACGTCTCAGCCACTTCCACCCCCTCTCCCCAGTCTGTTATACAAACGACGCGTGCAAGCTTAATCACACGTGCACCAGACGAGACACACTCCATACCTAATTCTATCCCACCCTCCTAAGTTTCGAGCTCTTTTCTCCTCCCGTTTTTTTTTCTTCCTCTAGTCATCCTTTCTGCCCTCCTTCTCCTCGCCCCCTACCCCATTTCCGTGTTGGTCGCACGCGCCCGCACGCGCCCGCTCTGCTGGCAAGATGGACGGGCTGCCGAAACTGGAGCTGGCGAGCAATTCGACACCGCCGCCAAGGCCTTGCTCGCATCTTCGGCCAAGACAGGGGTGCGTTCACGATGCAAAAGAACTGCTAAAAGTCACCGGCTTAGGTATGCTGGAGACGTGAAACGCGAAAGAAATGTGTATTTTCTTTCTTTTCTTTTTTTTTCTTTCACAAAAACCCACCAACTCTCTTTGATTAGGGTTTCAAGTGTAAGGTTGAAAAACCACTTGTTTGGTCGGGTCCTGACTGTTGCTTTCCTGCTTCCCCCCCACTTGTCACTCAGTTTAAACTAACATAGAGAAATAATCACAAGATGGTTAGTTATTAATTATATAATGTGTAGTGGATTAAATTAAATTAAAATGAGACATTCGAATGTACCTATCTGTACACAGCTCTTTATATCTAAATCTGTTTTAAGTTTATTTCTTTCTATATCTAAAAGTCTACAGTTGACGTCTTATCTAGCCATCTATCTAAATTTTTTACTACTTCTGTTCATCTAAATCTAACCACCACCACCCCAAGTATATATATAGTTATTTCTAACCTGACTCACTAAACCTCACTCTGCTTATCAGAGCGTGTGTGCGTGTATATGTATGTATGAGTGTGTGTGTGAGTGTTTGTATGTGTCTGTGTAAGAATGTGTGTGTGTGAGTGTGTATGTATGTGAGTGTTTGTATGTGTGTCTGTGTAAGAATGTGTGTGTGTGTGTGTGTGTGTGTGTGTGTGTGTGTGTTAGTGTGTGTATGTGGGCAGCGAACAGCCTAATTTGGAACACGTAAGCTTATGAAAACGCCATTCAAACATTCCCACGCTTAGCGAACAAGTTGTTTTCGAGGTCGGCTTTTTCGCTAATAACATACTTACCTGTTAGTTCAGGTAATGTAGCCGGAACATTAGGGGGCTAATTTTACACAGGACTTTCATTTGGTGCATGCACAGGCTGCCACGCAGAGCACGTGCACCTAGTCTCAGCAGCTGGCATCGCGCGCGGCCCAAGTAAAGCTCGATTGAAGATGAAAATAAGAAAACTAAAGTGAAGTTCATGGCAAGCGTGCATTCCCACCCCCCACCCCACCCCACCCCTTCTTCTACAGTACTTGGAAGTTTGCAAGCTGTGGAATTCCAGGGTATGTGGAACACTCTTTTGAGATAAGATATACTACATCGCTAGTTTTGAAAGGGTTCGATCCTTTAGCATTCCTGCAATGGTTACAAATATTATATTATTATTTAATTTTATATCAGTTGGACTGCTCGTGCACCCCTCACAAATACCCCTCCCCCCACACACGTTGTTCCAGTCCGTCTCTTTCCTTGGTTTTAGCCTTTGAGGTCGTATAGATTTTTACCTCGTTGAGCGACGGACCTTTTGGCTGTTGTTCACGAAATCCACACCGGGACATCCGATCCGCGCCAAGCTCTTCTGTTCTCCTCCCCCCGTTTCCCCTCTTGACTTTATATGGTTTTAGCCAGTGGTATGGAATTTCGTGTGAGCTGGACGGGAGCCGCTCTCCTACTGCTTCTAAGAGAAGGGAAAGCTGATTGAGGTAAAACTAGAAGACTTGCTCTGTACAGTTGATGCGCAAGCAAGATCAGCTTACGATGAATGTTCGATATGGCAGCTTCCAGCTTCTCGGGTGGGGTTGGGGTGCTGGCCTGACTCTGGCAGGAAAGACTTATCCTGCCCCTTTCTCTCTTCCGCATTTTCACGTACGCTGC
Organism: Sinotaia quadrata; assembly: GCA_028829895.1. Lineage (NCBI taxonomy): Eukaryota > Metazoa > Mollusca > Gastropoda > Architaenioglossa > Viviparidae > Sinotaia > Sinotaia quadrata. The sequence continues at coordinate 7,176,754 of CM054181.1, read as the reverse complement.
ATATACTATCAGGCCAACACTTCACAGAGATTGTGCCCTTTTTAACTACTAACTAGGCCTTTAGGTATACCACACTATAAATAAAAGTTTGGTTACTAACTAGGCCTTTAGGTATACCACACATTACTATAAATAAAAGTTTGGTTACTAACTAGGCCTTTAGGTATACCACACTATAAATAAAAGTTTGGTTATTAACTAGGCTCTTTAGGGGGCGTATCAGAATACCCATTATAAATAGTACACCGCTGCATGCCGTGTTAAAACCTGAACAGAATGCACACACACACACACACAAACGCGTCAAACAGGCATGATGACGTATCAGCACAAACGGGTTTGCAACCCAATGATATTGTAAAAATTGACTCGTGTATCTGACTTCCAGTATGATTTGACCCTTTCAGTTTGCCATTGTAAAGATTGACTGTATTGTACACAGTTTGATATGATCCGCTGAATCCGCCATTGTAAGAATTTGATGTCCACTATGATCTGAGCTGTTCCGACTTAACATACATATCAGTAAGCAGATGTTATGACGTACCTTTGCTGTGTGTACGTGGATGTACTGCCATAGCCCAACGCCAATTTCTCTTCTTTGTCGGTGTACGGCCTGACTCTAACGATCACGTATTGGCAATATGATAAGATAAGGTTAACCTAGTGTGCTGTTTTTGCCAGTACACATAAATATAAACAGGATTAGTAAGGTTCATTAAGCAGTTTATATATCAGTACACATGAAGTATATAAACAGGATTAGTAAGGTTCATTAAGCAGTTTATATATCAGTACACATGAAGTATATAAACAGGATTAGTAAGGTTCATTAAGAAGTTCACAATCAGATCAATACACATGAAGTATATAGTAGGATGCGTGTCTGTTCTTTCTGTCATCGCAATAATTGAGTTGATGTAATGACCACTATGTAATAAATAGGATGACTGTCTTGATGTAATGACCACTATGCAATAAATAGGATGACTGTCTTTTTATTTTGTCTAAGTAAGAATTGTTTTGCAGACGTGTAATTTTCAGTAAGCAAGCTACATGGTGTACGCCTGTCCAGTCAGTTAAAATGTTATCAGTCAAAAAAGTCAGGATTAGGTCATAACGTATATCGCCATACTGTTATCTTAGTGCATGATAGCAATGGTCATTTCATATCTATTTTCATGACATATAGTATGTATTTGTCACTGATATTTTTAGGTATTTGTCAAGACATGTAGTAGGCATTTGTCACTGATATGTAGTAGGTATTTGTCATGACATGCAGTAGGCATTTGTCAGATATATTTAGTAGGTATTTGTCATGGCATATATTATGTATTTGTCATGACATGTAGTAGGCATTTGTCACTGATATGTAGTAGGTATTTGTCACTAATATGTAGTATGTATTTGCCATGACATGTATTAGGCATTTGCCACTGATATATTGTAAGTATTTATCGCGACATGTAGTAGGCATTTGTCGTGACATGTAGTAGGCATTTGTCAGTGATATGTAGATGTGTTTGTCATGACATGTAGAAGGTGTTTATCAGTGACATGTAGTCTATATTTCAGTAGCATGAAGTAGGATATCTGTCAGTGACATGAGGTAGATATTTGTCCTTAAATGCTAAAAGCGTATGGTAGAATCTATGAAGATTCTACTATTGTCTCACTATATCCCAATTTGTTCTCTCCCCTTTTTGTTGCATTTCTTCCTCAATTTATGGAGAGTGCTTCCTGCCTAGGCCGATTTCGAGTGTTGCATTTCTCACATCTTACAGTTAACACTCCGTCAAAATCCGTTGATAACCGCTCTCGCATCTGAATTAAAAAGCAGATAACAATGCAGGGGGTCACTTATCTCCCTTAGCCTAATAATTACATCGTACAAGTTTATGTATTATGGCGTTAGTTTTCGCCAATCCCAAATTTCGACTAGTTTTTTCTCTCTGTGTTTGTGTTTGCGTTCGTGCATACATAGGGTGTGTGCGCGCGTGTGTAGTAAAATCATATATTTACACAAAATATGCGTTAACTGGTCACTGTTATTAGTGTTAGCGGGCCTTTCAGTTACCACTGATTACTGTGTGTAACTGAATCCAACGATAATTGTTACGTTAATGACGTAAGCATGCCTAAAGTCAAACTGTGTGTAACTGAATCCAACGATTGTCACGTTAATGACGTAAGCATGCCTGAAGTCTTACATTGCGAGTGGAAGAAAGAGAGTGCTAATGAATCGCCATCTGGTTAACGACCGCTGATCTTAAGAAACTGATTTGATGCGCAAAACGGGCGAAAGAGCTGTAAGTGCTCTTAAAAACAACAACAAACATTTATTTATTTATTTATTGCTGACCATGCTATTTCACGTAGCAAAAGGAACAACCGTTACGAAATTAGAACGGGTATTCACAACTATTTTAAAATAAATAACTTTCTCAATCACCATTGGCGTGGACATTGTCTCGTTTTTTATTTTAAAATGTGAATTGGCTGATTAAAATTCTGAACCATATTCTTAGGGTATCCTCCTACTTCCATAGAAATGAATTAATCTAGAGTTACTTACCTTAGATTATCATATCCTTTTAAAGAAATCTTATTTGAAATATTGAAGAAATAATGATTATTTTTTTATTCGTTTTCCCCTCTCTAAACCAACGGGGTAGTTAATTATAGACTAGTCCTATCTAATGCAGTTCAGAAAAAAAATTATGCCATATGGAAGTTGCCTCTTTAATGACTTATGATTAATGACTTTGGTACAACAACATCATTATCACCCTGGAGCTGCTGAAAATAAATCCCTGATGTAATCAGTGAAGAAATTAACATTTACACTTCAATAATTTTTATTTTTTTAGGTGTCTGCTACACCAGATTGGTCATCCAGCAAATCGACATTTATAAATAAGATCATTGTCATTTATACCTGTAGAGAGCCAATTATGTGAACACAGCAACAGTTAATGCTCGGTTGAAAAGGAAAACTGTGTCACTCTTGTCTCGGAAAGGTCATTTGGGTTCATGGGCGAGAAGGGCTGCAAATTTAAAATACTTTTTGCACAGAGAGTGACGTAGGGCTAACAAAATGAAACAGTAAATAGACAGTAATTATCACAAGAAAATAAGTTCACTGCTATTGTAACATGTCAGTTTGCTGGATACAGTGCCTTTAATGGACAATGCATCTGCAATCCCTTATAAAGCAGTGGCAATTCACCCACATAATGACGTCACATCCGGAATGGAATGACGTCACTGGCTCAGACTTCTGTAAGTGTTCCAAGTAAACACAAAGAGTGTGTAGAGTTTCGTGAACGTGTGCAGTGAGACAAGGCAAAAATAAACGCTAACAGCACAGTACACTTTGTACAGAACACTGATTGCAAAGTGTCTAGGAAACATGTTCTGTCTGTACATGCAGATCTTTTACTTCATAGTTTTGTGTTATGGGGTACGCAAGATGGCGGCTTTATGGCTGTCTTGTTCAACGCCCATAACGATACTGTCTATAAAGGTTAGAGGTTACCGGCAGGGCATGTCGCTCCGTGTTTACAGGTAGAGATAACTCTGATTGAATAATGGCTACATCTGTGTAATTCTTGATAGGTACCTAAACTGAAATCCCTAAAGCTGGATTTATTCTGACCCAGTTGATGTTGCCATTTGATTTTTAGTTAGAAAATATTTGGACAAACTGTTTGCCATAGAAACAAGGAAATACATTGTGAGCTTATCTATATGTCTGAAAACCTATCCATCCATCGATCCATCTACCACTCCATCCATACACCCATCCATCCATTCACCGTTCTACCTTCCCAACCATCTATCCAATGGATCCATCCACCCATCGACCTACCAATCCATCCATCCACCCACCCATCCACCCACCCATCCACTACCACCACCACACCACCATCATCCATCCATCACTCCATCCATCTATCACTCCATCCATCCATCACTCCATCCATCACTCCACCCCCTCCTTTTATCTCTGAAAGGCAGTTCTATCTTTTGTTATTTGTTGCAAAAAAGGCATTAGGCCTGTCTCTTACTCTAACTGAATGTAATAACATGAGATGTCGAGAATAAAGCTCGAAAATAGCAATGACATTATGAAATAGTATCAATCTAAGGGATGTGTGGGGTAGTCAGGGGGGAGGTGGGTTGGATAAGGAAGGTAATAAAACTAGAGCCCAAGTGTGCCTGCTAGATCAATGGGCGCGTTCAGATGGGAGGCGCACGCCGGGTTTGATCGATGGGAAGTTTGCACGGAATAATGTCGCTGGTAGTTTTCAAAGTCTCCAGTTTCCTGTTGACGTTGCGTAAGCCATTGAAAACAGTGTATTGTCACACACAAATCTGTGTGCATCTCCATACCCTTTACTTTGCACCCGTTCGCTCTTGTCTTTCCTTGGTTACATTCATTCTCGGTTCTTTAAGTCCATACTCATTTCACTTGCAGTCCCTCATCCTGTTCTGTCTGTTCTCATTCCGTTTGGCTTTCCCTCATCCTGTTCTGTCTGTTCTCATTCCTTTTGGCTTTCCCTCATCCTGTTTTGTCTGTTCTCATTCCTTTTGTTTTCTCTCATTCTGTGCTGTTTTTCATTAATTCAGTCTTCCCTAAGTTGTTATTCATTCATCTAGTCTTTTCGCAAGTCATCACTTTCATCACCTATTCATCCTGTTTATCTTTAGTTTATCTCTCCGGTCACCAAAACCATCCCTAATTCTGTAGTCATTCACCAAGTATCCCTCATTCCGTAGTCATTCACCAATTCATCCCTCATTCTGTAGTCATTCACCAATTCATCCCTCATTCTGTAGCCATTCACCAAGTCATCCCTCATTCCGTAGTCATTCACCAATTCATCCCTCATTCTGTAGTCATTCACCAAGTCATCCCTCATTCTTAGTCATTCACCAAACCATCCCCGTTCTAAAGTCGTTCATAGAGCCATTTTTAATGCGCACCAGTTCACTCTTCATTGCCAAAGAATTTCTTTTCTACTGAACGTGTTTACATTGGCTTTATTCTCACCATTTCAATTCGTTCCCCTCAGCCTTTCCATTTATTTTTCTCATAACTGTCCGAAACTTGTTTACTTTCTCCGTCATCATCTCCGTTCATTAGCTTTCACATCTGTAGATCTCGATTAATTGGCTTTCACGTCTGTCCATCTCCGTTCATTAACTTTCATATCTGTCCATCTCCCTCCATTAACTTTCACATCTGTCCATCTCCCTCCATTAGCTTTCACATCTGTTCATCTCCTTCCATTAGCTTTCACATCTGTACATCTCCATTCATTCGCTTTCACATCTGCACAACTCCGTTCATTAGCATTCACATCTGTCCTCTCCCGCCATTAACCTTCACTTCTCTTTACATTAACATTTACATCAGCCTGTTTCCTTCCATTAACTTTCATTTTTCTTCGTCTTCCTTCACCATTAGCTTTCACATATGTCCATCTCTCTTTTTGAGGCTTTGCGTCATATCTCTCTTCTGTTTTTTTTATTTTCTCTTTAGTTTGTATCTTTGTTTCTCTTCCCCCCTTTCCTTCCATTAACTTTCATTTTTCTTCGTCTTCCTTCACCATTAGCTTTCACATATGTCCATCTCTCTTTTTGAGGCTTTGCGTCATATCTCTCTTCTGTTTTTTTTATTTTCTCTTTAGTTTGTATCTTTGTTTCTCTTCCCCCCCCCCCCCCCCCTTCACTTAGTTTTCTTTTCCCATTTATTTCTTCCAATTTTAATTTGTTATTCTCTCTGTCTTCATTGCGTGTTATCTCGTGTCTTTAAAAAAAATTCCTTCATCTTGTGTCGTCACATCCGTCTCTTCATGTTAACGTACATTTCATTCATCTGTATGAACGTCTCCAGTCATCTCTATGAATGTACTCAGTCATCTCTATGAACGTCTCCAGTCATCTCTATGAATGTGCTCAGTCATCTCTATGAACGTCTCCAGTCATCTCTATGAACGTGTCCAATCATCTCTATGAACGTCTCCAGTCATCTCTATAACGTACATTTCATTCATCTGTATGAACGTCTCCAGTCATCTCTATGAACGTCTCCAGTCATCTCTATGAATGTGCTCAGTCATCTCTATGAACGTCTCCAGTCATCTCTATGAACGTGTCCAATCATCTCTATGAACGTCTCCAGTCATCTCTATGAACGTTTCAAGTGCTTCTTAGCAGTTCTCTAAGAGACAGCATGGTGCTGAAATGAAAATTTTATTCACCTTGAACTATTACCTTCTTCACACTGGTGCCAAGTGCATTCAGAATCAGTTCCGTTACCAGGGAAACTGAGCAGGTTACAAAAGCGGCACTGCCTAGTTAATTTAGTTCGCTTAAGAATCTTAAATATAATCTTAAACACATTGTTCCAAGTTCGAGGTCATCTGCTTAGTGCAGTGGGGTTCAAAATTAACTACGACGAACAGCGATCGAAGTCCAAGACCGAACTGTAGTTTATATTTGTCGCAAGACTTCGCTGGCTTTTACTGGTCGAAGCTGAAACCAATCTTTAAATGTAGCAGGTTTTAAGAAAGAAATTTGTCGGTGGTAGGCAATTTTAACCTACTGCATGTTAGAAGCTTTCGTTAATTAATTGAGATAATTATTATCTCATTGGTCGAGATTGGTAGCGAAAACGAGGCTATCAAATTATTTAATATAAGGCCCTCTTGTCGCAAAGTGCAGGAGACATGGAGACACGCGCGCTCGCACATACACGCCCGCATGCAAGCGCACAAACACACACACACACACACACACACACACACACACACACACCCATATATATATACACACATATGGACACACGTACATAGACATACACACACGGACACACACACACACAAACACCCATATATATATATACACACATATGGACACGCACATAGACATACACATACGGACACACACACACACACACACACACACACACACACACACACACACACACACACAAGCTGTTGAGCACTGAAAGGAGTACATAATTAATATCGTTACATGTTTCCACCGCTCTCGAGTATGAATTGAAATGTACATCCCTGCCAATAGAAGGTATCCAAAATTCAGCGTGTCGTACGACTCAAGAAAAGTTAATTCATTTTACATCCAGTATTTTTTATGCAGAGAACGCACTGTCCCTGCATCTTTGGCATGTACGTGACGGCACTAAAGCGTGACCATAGTAAAAAAAAAAGTACGTGACAGCACTAAAACGTGACCATAGTCCAAAAATGTACGTGACAGCACTAAAGCGGGACCATAGTAAAAAAATGTAAGTTTCAGAGCAATTTCAATTGACAGTAACTCTTTCTACTATATATTTGTCTGTCAGTTTATCTCTCTTACACACAGTAAGTCTAAGTGCCTACCGTTTGTTTACATATCAGTTTATCTCTCTTACACACAGTAAGTCTAAGTGCCTACCGTTTGTTTACATATCAGTTTATCTCTCTTACACACAGTAATTCTAAGTGCCTACCGTATGTTTACATAAAGTTTATCTCTCTTACACACAGTAATTCTAAGTGCCTACCGTATGTTTACATATCAGTTTATCTCCCTTTCACACAGTAATTCTAATGCCTACCGTATGTTTACATATCAATTTATCCCCCATTCAAACAGTATTTCTAAGTGTCTACCATGTCTGTCTATTGGTATCACTTTCATTCACTCTCTGTTGATTATAGATAATTAGTTTTAAATATTCAAAATAGGAAAATAAAATCCTTATTAGAACGAATTAGAACTAATGTTCACATTTGAACAGGATGAAAGAGCAACAACAACTACAAAAATAAAATGTTGTTTTTTTCCTTTTCCTCTTTGTTGATGTTTTTTGTGCGAAAGATTATTATTTATTTTTCATCTTCATCACCTGTATGTCACGTATTTAACTGAGGGTTATCGTAATTTTCGAAAAGTAGTATTTACGCCATGTATTTAATTGTGCGTTGTCGTCATTTTGAAAAATTGCTGTTTATCTCATGTATTTAATTGTCTGATATCGTAATATTGGAAAAGTTGTTTATTGAATTATTATTGGTTATTGTTGTTCAAATGAAAAATGTTAGACTGTTCAGTAGCTGTTAAAAAATTTCTTTGGGTATATTTTATAGGTAGATGAACAAAGAGACAAACGCATAGATGATCAGGCATAAAAACAGGTAGAGCGAGTCGGATAGATAAAAGGGAGGGGTTGGTATACCCTAAAAATCAATCTTCCTAGTATTTTTTTTTTATAAGAAATACATCAAGCGGGTCGCGAGTAGTTTTTACATCAATCCCTAAAACTACATCAGACAACAACAAAGTAAATTATTTTTAAAATTTTACATCAATCCTTAAAAATACATCAGACAACGCCAAAATAAAGTTTAAAAAAAATTTACATCAATCTAAAAAAATACATCAGACAATGCCCGATTAGTTTGTTTTTTTAATAAAAAGCATCAATTCCTAAAAATGCATAAGACAATACAAAAGTAGTTTATAAAATCAGCTCCTAAAAATACATCAGACAACGCCATAAGTCCCTTAAAATGTATCAAGCAGCTCCCGAGTAGTTTATCAATTCCTAAAAGAACATCAAATGTCATACTATTTATGCTTTATTCCATGAACAAATGTCAAGTATCTCTAAGAAAAATCAATATTTTAACTCTTTAATGCTGAAGTAGCTTTTGAAGTGGTTCTTTTTTTTTAAGTACCTAGAGCTACATCCGGTCACCTTAAGAAACGAGTCTCATTTCAGTCAGTCAAAATACATCAAATAATTCCACGAAGAAATTCTATTTCATTCAGTCAAAATACATCAAATAATTCCATGATGAAATTCTATTTCAATCAGTCAAAAATACCTCAAATAATTCCGCGAAGAAATTCTATTTCAATCAGTCAAAAATACCTCAAATAATTCCGCGAAGAAGTTCTATATCAGGAAATAAAGGTGCACGACCTAGTTACACACATTAAGATATTATTTCATTAATCGAAAAATATCAGTAGTTCGTTTTAATCACTGGAAATACACTGCTATACTCTAAAGTAATTGTTATTTCAGTAACTAAAATATACCCCAAATCTAATAAAGCCGTTCTTATTCGCAATTACAAAAATGACTTCAAGTGCCTTACAAGGTAAAAAAAAAAATCTTAATTGAATTGTAAAAATGACTTCAAGTGCCTTACAAGGTAAAAAAAAAAAATCTTAATTGAATTGTAAAAATGACTTCAAGTGCCTTACAAGGTAAAAAAAAAAATCTTAATTGAATTGTAAAAATGACTTCAAGTGCCTTACAAGGTAAAAAAAAAATCTTAATTGAATTGTAAAAATGCATCCAGTATCAATTACTAGACTGAAATCAAGCATCTCATAAAATAAAAGTATTTTAGTCTAAAGTAATACATCCAGGATCCAACGATTTAGATTTTTTTCCCATTCACTAAAAATACATCAAATATTCATGGAAGTAGTTCTTATTTCAGACACTAAAATACATCAAGTATTCATGGAAGTAGTTCTTATTTCAGACACTAAAATACATCAAGTATTCATGGAAGTAGTTCTTATTTCAGACACTAAAATACATCAAGTATTCATGGAAGTAGTTCTTATTTCAGACACTAAAATACATCAAGTATTCATGGAAGTAGTTCTTATTTTAGTCACTAGGATGACATCAAGTGTCTCGCAATGTCAATCTTTTTCAATCGTCAGAAACCCCGTCGAGTAAATCCAAATCAGTTTTTAATTCAGACACTAACAATACATTTTGTCCATCGATTTAGGACACTAAAAATTTTATCTATCGATCTAGTTCTTGTTTCAGGCACTTAAAATACACATTTCGTCTATCGATGTAGTTCTTATTTCACACTAAAAATGCAAATTTTATCTATTGATCTAGTTCTTATTTCAGGCACTTAAAATACATATTTCGTCTATCGATGTAGTTCTTATTTCACACTAAAAATACACATTTCATCAATCGATCTAGTTCTTTTTTCAGACACTAAAATGCATTTTGTCCATCGATTTAGTTCTTATTTCAGACACTGAAAATACACATTTCATCAATCGATCTACTTCTTATTTCAGACACTAAAAATGCAAATTTCATTTATCGATCAATTTCTTATTTCAGACACTGAAAATACATATTTCACCTATCAATCTAGTTCATATTTCACACACTAAAAATACATTTTGTCCATCGATTTAGCTCTTATTTCAGACACTGAAAATACAGATTTCAATCTAGTTTTATTTCAGACACTAAAAATACAAATTTCATCTATCGATTTAAGTGTTCTTATTTCAGGCACTATAAATGCATATTTCATATATCGATTTAGTTCTTATTTCAGACACTAAAAACTTGTCCTTTTGAAATGAGAGACACCCAATGGCTAGATCATAATTGCGTTGTTCTGGTTGCAGGATTTTGCAGAGACGACTATGAACGAACTGCTCGGCTGGTATGGGTATACGGATGTTGTTGACCACCGCGACACTGCTGACCTCTCCATCGCGCCTCGTTATCGGTCCCCTGCTTCTTCTTGTAACCACCATGCCCACAGCCACAACGACGACAACGACGACTGCTTACCTGATAGTTATGTTTGTGACGAACACGACGACCGCGATTCACCTAATATCCCAGAAGGCTGTGAAAGTGGGCGAGAGTCTCGTAATGGCGAGGAGAGCGGACGAGAGTCTCGCAATGGCGAAGAGAGTGGACGATTAAGTATGTATTATTTTCTTTTTCTCTTAGTGATGTTGAGGGTGTTGCTTTTGCTTTGAAATTATTTTATGAGGTTTTTAGGGAGTGTTTTACTTTTATTTCTTAAGGAAATGTCTTTTAATTTACTACTGCGTTTAATCCTCATTTTCTTTCTCGTATCAGCCTGATTTATTCCTCTTTCACTAGAGATTTATTCCTCTTTCACTAAAGTTTTATTCCTCTTTCACTAGATATTTATTCCTCTTTCACTATAGATTTATTCCTCTTTCGTGTTGTTTTATACTTTCACTAGAGATTTCCTTTCATGTTTTATACTTTAAGTTTTCTTATTTTGTCTGTTTTATGCTTTAAATTTTCTTATTTTTCGTATTTACTCTTTCGTCATTTTTATAATTTCTTTGTTGTTTTTTAACTTTATCTATTTCCTACTTTGTCTGCTTGATAAAAACTTTGGTAAAAAATGTGCATCAAATGCTTTCAGTAAAGTTTACAACGTGATTTTCTGCTAAGTTTTCGTCGAAGTTTCGTGAAAATATTTTTTACTCAGCATAGAGTATGCTGAAAGCATTAGGTGCCTATTTTTTAAAAAATCAAATCAAACTGACAAAGTAAGTCCCTCAACGTCTTTTTCAGCCTTAATCTCAATTTGTCGGTAGCAAATTATGATATTTCGCCAGAACAGTTTCCGTATACTTTACAAGTAAAAATTTACAATGTCCTAAACAAGTCTTACATTACAGTCTTATGTATATATCTCACGGTATTATGTCACACATATTTCTCACATTAATATATCATAAACATGTCACACATTACTATATAAATAAACATTATATGATAAACCAGCCCCATCTAACTACAACGTAAACATTGCACATTAATATATTCTAAATATGTCTCGCATTACTATAATTATCATAAGCCAGTACCGCATTATTATGTATTGCACGTCTCACATTATTATATCAAATCAGTGTCACATTATAAAATTCAAAATTGCTATACATGTAAATAATTTCAGCACCCAGCATAGGACTCATTTTATCAGAGCATATCCCATACAGTAATGTGAGACATGTTTATGATGTGATAATGTGAGACATGTTTATAATATAGTAATGTGAGTAGTTATAATTATACAGTAATGTGAGACATGTTTATGATGTGATAATGTGAGACATGTTTATGATATAGTAATGTGAGAAGTTATAATTATACAGTAATTTGAGACATGTTAAAGATACAGTAGTATTACATGTTTATGATGTGGTAATGTGAGACGTGTTTATAATATAGTAATGTGAGTAGTTATAGTTATACAGTAATGTGAGATATGTTATGATATGACCATTTGAGACATGTTTATGATATAGTAATGTGAGAAGTTATAATTATACAGTAATGTGAGACATGTTTATGATGTGGTAATGTGAGAAATATGTATTATATAATAATGTGACATCTTTATGAAATAATGCGAAATTAGTTTTTGATGTACTAATGATACGTGTTTGTGATATGGTAACGCGAGAATAGTTTATTATATATTAATTGGTTGCTGATATACTCAGGTATTTATAATATACTAAAACAAAGACCTTTTGATATATAAATGGAGACATGTTTGTAAGTAATTTGAGACAGGCCAATGATGAGTAATGTGATACATGTTTAATGTTTAAATTATGTGTTGATTGCAAAGACTTACTGAACAGACGGATAAAACAGTTTTAAACACCAGAAATGCAGCAGTGTGTATAACAGTCACGTGATTAGATCAGACGTCTTTATGGCCTTTAGAGAGAGGTATGTGTCTGTATCAGTTTTGTTTTCTGTAACGTGAGCGAGGACTACGCCAAATTATCATCATTCGATTCGTTTTTCTTTTCTTTCTTTTCTGGATATCGATTGTGTGTGCCACGAGCATGGTAGACAATAGGTGTTAATTTTCCAATTGAAAGCGTTTTTAGGGGAAAACAAAACCCCCAAAAGTCAATTGAAAGCGTTTTTAGGGGAAAACAAAACCCCAAAAAGTCAATTGCGCCTGGAAGCGAAGAAGAGTGTCGTGGTAAGATTAAACATTTTGCGCGAAAACCGTTTTAAACTGTAGGAACTGGATTGCCATATTTATATACAGTGAATTAGTTATATTTTTCAGGACGTGTAAATACCTTTTTTTTTATAAAAAAAAATTAAAATTGACTTGAAAATACCCTTTATTTCCTGTTAATACCCTACTATGACTTGTAAATATACTTGATGGTCTCATAAATAACATTTTAGATTTGAACATTCATTTTGTGCTGCAAGGGTGATGATGTACGGAGTTGCTTTATATTAAAATCCGTTACATATTTGCTGTGGCTTAAAGGATGTGATAGAGTTGTGACCACTTGTCGGTCTGTTCTGATTAAATGGCCTTATTACAGTGATTTGTCTAAGACACCACTTTGTTCCTGTTAATGGCTTTTCTACATTGATTTGATTGGACCACTGTTTTTCTGTTAATGGTTTTCTACATTGATTTGATTGGATGACTATTATCCTGCTAATGGCTTTTCTACATTGATTTGATCAGACCACTGTTTTTTTTGTTAATGGTTTTCTACACTGATTTGATTGGATCACTATTATCCTGTTAATGGCTTTTCTACATTGATTTGACTGGACCACTGTTTTCCTGTTAATGGCTTTTCTACATTGATTTGATTAGACCACTGTTTTCCTGTTAATGGCTTTTCTACATTGATTTGATTGGACCACTATTATCCTGTTAATGGCTTTTCTACTGTCACGAGACTAATAACAATCTGTTCTTGGTTGTATCTTTAACTCTGTACTGTGTTGAGACTATCAATCTGTTCTTGGTTGTATGGCTTTAATACAATGATGGTGAGACTTTAATATCAATATGTTCTTTGTTGTGTTGCTTTAATACAGTGACGAGATGGATATGTTTTCTTCATGTGTGTGCGCGCGCGCGCACATACACACACACACACACACACACACACACGCACTGGTTAAAAATAAATTTCTAAAAAATTACTTTCATATGAATTTGATTTCAAATTATCAAGGATAGAACACAGCTAGCTGCTGGCTTGACCATAGTATCACAGCAAAGAATTCTTTACGAGTTAGCTCCCGTACGCATGATATATTGTGTATTTCTCACGAATGTCTTATCAATGATGATCCATCCTATTCCGGCTAATTTTTAGTTATTTATCCGTGCAGATGATGTCTTAAGATTTATTGGTTAAGAATATTTATTCTTGGTAGGTTCTATTCGTGTGACTTTTAATTTGAGTCATTCCCCTTGCAGATCAGATTTGTTGGTCGAGAATGATTATTGCTGGTGCGTCCTATTCCGGGTAACTTTTGAATTATTTCCCCTTGCAGATGCTGCCTTTAAATTTATTGGTCAAGAATGGTCATTGCTGATTCGCTATTTGCAGGTGATTTTTAATTTGAGCGTTTCCCCCTATAGATTGTGTCATCAGAATTACTTGTTTGGATTGACTAATTGCTGGTACGTCCGATAAGGGTATTTTTAAAAAAGATTATTTCCCTTGCAAATAATGACTTTAAATATATTGTCACCAACTTTTCGGTGGCACATCTTAGGGTCAGTTTTAATTTATTATTATTCCCTCCCCCCCCCCCTCACTCCCATGAGGAAAATAAAACCACTGGACGTATTTGTCACAAATGTTTCGTTGCTATACTGTATTGCTAATGGCTTAATTGGAAATTTTTTCCCTGTAGTAAATGCCAAAATATTTATTCGCAAATATATATATATCTGTAAGTGTACATGTGGATTCTGTTTAAATGTGAATAAGAAGACACATTCTGATTGGTCCTTTCAAGAGGGTGGGGTAGGGCAGGCCTGGAACCTGTTTAATCAAAAGCATCATGGTATATGTTTTTTGTTTCCTCACATTTAATTTTTTTAAAAATATTTATTTACTTCAACTGCCTGCGTCAGTCATAACTCACGAATTATCAACGAAGTGACTTCTCTAGCCAGAAAGAAAATAAAAATCACACTTCGAACAGCAGGCATGTCTCCAGAATTCCGGGTTCCATCAAACACGGTGATTGAATTTTTAGATTGTTTTCTTTTTTTTAAAAATTAATTACTATTTTATAGTTTTTAAGAGAATTCTTAGCAATTATGAGTTGTGTGACTTGGTATATGTATTCAATCAGTATTTAAATATATTATTCTTACGCAATTCTTAAATATCTTTTTGGGCTTCCTTGTTTAAATGTAGTAAACAAAGTACTAAATACTGATTAACACTTAACACACATCAAGACAAAGACAGAAATTAAATATTTTGACATCTGCAGCACACACACACATATTTAACTAACGTATGTTGTACACAGACACTTTAACCACACTGACTTGTTTACACAATTATACTTAGGCACGTAAACACACAGACACTTTAACCACACTGACTTGTTTACACAATTATACTTAGGCACGTAAACACACAGACACTTTTATATCACTGACATGCTTACAAAGTTATTCTTAGGCCTATAAATACACAGACACTTTTATATCACTGACATGCTTACAAACCTATTCTTAGGCCTATAAATACATAAAACAAAAATATTTACATACTTCGTAAATGCATACAGCAACACGCCTGCTAAACAAGACGTGCATAAACACTGATAGACTGGTACACTTCCGTGTGCAGATTTACACGAACATACTTTTACACTGCTGTGAGCAGAGTTACATGGACACACTTTTACATTGCTGTGAGCAGAGTTACATGGACACACTTTTACATTGCTGTGAGCAGAGTTACATGGACACACTTTTACACTGTCGTGTGCAGAGTTACATGGACTACACTTTTACATTGCTGTGAGCAGAGTTACATGGATACACTTTTACACTGTCGTGTGCAGAGTTACATGAACACACTTCTAAACTGCTCTGTGTAGATTTACCTAAATACGGACACATTTATATTTCTGTGTGCAAATTTATAAAGGCACACTTTTACATTGCTATGTGTAGATTTACACACACACACACACACACACACACACACACACACACACACACACACACACACACACACACACTTCTACACTGCACTGCACTGTGTAGATTTACATATACACACTTTTGCACTGCTGTGTGTAGATTTACGAGATACACTCCTACACTGCTGCACACGCAAGCATACGGTAAGACGGGTACATACCCGCACGTCTCTTGGCATGAGTACTCTGAACTGTACAACCGCACAAATAATCGTATACACGTAAGAAATGACGTACACACCAGCAAAAAGATATATAGTAGAACGTAGTTATAGTCAAGGCAATGAAACAAAAGAGATCACCTGCCTAGAATTCTTGAATTTATCTGTTTTTAACTCGCCCTTAACCTGAACGAAATAATATTTAAATATATCTACAAGTGTTCTTACTTTTTTCTTATCGCGAAACTGAACGGTGTCAACTTTGGCGTAAGCAAAAAGTAAAATCTGTTCTGTGTCAAACAGTCTTGATTATCTGATTTCACTTCACTCTCAACTGAACGAGCTCAGTATTGGTACATAAAGAAATGGCGTTTGTTACGTGTCATAGAAGAAATAATATTAAGTGTGTCTTGGAAGAAGTCACAGTTATTATAGTCCATAAAGAAGTCACAGTTATTATAGTTCATAAAGAAGTCACAGTTATTATAGTTCATAAAGAAGTCACAGTTATTATTTGTCATGGAAGAAGTCACAGGTATTATAGTTCATAAAGAAGTCACAGTTATTATTTGTCATGGAAGTAGTCACAGTTATTATAGTTCATAAAGAAGTCACAGTTATTATAGTTCATAAAGAAGTCACAGTTATTATTTGTCATGGAAGAAGTCACAGGTATTATTTGTCATGGAAGAAGTCACAGTTATTATAGTTCATAAAGAAGTCACAGGTATTATTTGTCATGGAAGAAGTCACAGTTATTATAGTTCATAAAGAAGTCACAGGTATTATTTGTCATGGAAGAAGTCACAGTTATTATAGTTCATAAAGAAGTCACAGGTATTATTTGTCATGGAAGAAGTCACAGTTATTATTTGTCATGGAAGAAGTCACAGGTATTATAGTTCATAAAGAAGTCACAGGTATTATTTGTCATGGAAGAAGTCACAGTTATTATAGTTCATAAAGAAGTCACAGTTATTATTTGTCATGGAAGTAGTCACCAAAAATGAAATGCCTGGAATTTTTTCTAGTATGAATTCTTTCTTTAAAATGAATGAGATTGAAGAAATAACATAAAACTCACTCTGATGCGTGAAAAGAATAATTTATTAAGTGTCAAGAAGTGCTGACTTAAAAAAATCTGATTAAGGAAAGATCTTGAATATTTGCTCCCCTGATACTAGCTCTATTAAACTGAACGAGCCCTATAGTGGTGCTTGACAACACTTTGTTACATGTCCTTAAATCGCAGAGTGACGTATATAGCCTCGCTCTAGAGTTGAACGGGCCCCTACATTACTGCTTGCAAGAGCGAAACATAAAAAGTATAAGTGTGGCTGATTTGATTTCACTCGAACGGCCCCCACATTGATGCTTGAAGAGTGAGAACTTATGACACGTCTCTGTGTGACTGATTTCAAGGTCCTCTTGAATTTGGCGCTTCATTTTTAGGGTTGATTGTTTGTTTTTTTGAGGGAAAAAAGCAACAGTTTATATGACGTCAGAGAGTGGATTATTTCAAATCCTAGCAAGTAATCAGGCCACACAGAGTAGTGTTTAAAAGGTTTGCACGTATTTTTCATTACGTAGAGTATTTGTGCAACTGATTTCAATCCTGAACGCGTCCCATTCTTGTTTGTTTTTTGTTTTTTTTCTTTCCTTAGAAGTTCGAAGTATTTCTTGACAACTTCGGCGTACATCAGTCCACATTCGATCAAATGTGTGCAAGCAGTGTAATAAACGAGCGTGAGAACAACTTTGCTTTGCTTTCTTATGGTAACTTTGCATATTACTTTACACAAATTTCTCTTGCCAGGGCAGTTCGTTATTGAAAATTTTCAGGAATGGCTTACAGCTAGATAGATCTTTTCTTTACTGATAATTTGCAGGAATGGCTTGCTTATAGATAAATCTGTTCTTTACTGATAATTTGCAAGAATGGCAGGACATGTTGCAGGAATGGCAGGACACATTATATACAGTTAAAGTGTCACTTACGTTAAGTCCACAGTTCAGCAACATCAGAGTTATCCACTAATACCCGCAGCTACACCCCACCAACCCACACAAACACATGTACTTATGTACCTCCCGGCTATAATAATCAATTGATGTGCAAATATTATCAATTCGCATTGTTCTGATCTTTCTGAGCGACCCTTTGGCTTTTGATTCCTATACCCAAATCCACTGAGTGCGATACCCATAAAATGAGTCCAGTACCCGATCAAATGAGTACGATACTTGATCAATCAGGTTATGAATCTGCCTGTGTGGTTCATAACACTACGGCCACTTAGATCTTAGTGTAGTGAGAAAAAATAGTGTGTGTGTGTGTGTGTGTGGGGGGGGGTAGTAAAGGTCTTCTGGACAGAGAAATCAGAGCAAACAAGCTTCGGCTTAACTCGAACCACCACCCCACCCCACGGGGGATTTTGACAATCCTTTATTTTTCTTATTTTTTCGGTCTTTTATTTTTTACGTTTGATAAAAGCAAAATAGACTCTTTATTATTTGATTTTTTTCCTCCAAAGGGTGAGCGTAAGTTCAGGAGTTAGATTCTGGCCATCTTTAGTTGGTCGTCGTGAGTGTGGTGGGTGTAGACATTGTTCGGTTTTGGATGGTGGTATGTTTGTGTGGTGTTTCTAATTGTGAGGGAGGGAGGGAGGGAGGGGATGGGTGAGGAGATGATGACTGAGGAACTTGGTGACTTGTCACCTGTTTGCAGCTACAGCTAGTTGATGTCCAGCTAGTTGATGTCCAGCTAGTTGATGTCCAGCTAGTTGATGTCCAGCTAGTTGATGTCCAGCTTTGGCCGTAAGTAGTCTATTTCAGTTTTTCTCGTCTCCTTGGGAAGCAACTGTAATTAAAAATACATGCACGCACGCACGCACGCGCATGCACATGCACATATCATACAGAAGCGTGGGTTCATATTCTAGCACCTAATTCTATAAAAACTGGAATCCTTTGGTTAAGCGAGAAAAATAATTCTGAAAATGATTTTAAGTTTTGAATCCGTAACAAATGGAATGAACACGAGAGTAGGCTGGCTCTCTTTTGATTTTAGAAGAAATATCTATTTGTTAACTAACACCATTCTTACTTGTATTTTCCCGACTGGAATGACTGAAACCCGAATTAAAATCTTAGCAGTTAACTTTACGAACGAGAAAAGTTTCCATTGCATGTCTTGACTTGCCATCATCTGTCCGATTACCATAGAATTAAAGTTACTATAAGGGCACAATATTTGTTTGTCTATATAGCATTCCAAAGAGATTGATCCATCCCTTATTTCCTCTCTTCTTCCAATCATCCATCCTTCTATCCATCCATCTAGCTATTCATCCTTGTATCTATCCATCTAGCTATTCATCCTTGTATCTATCCATCTAGCTATTCATCCTTCTATCCATCCATCTAGCTATTCATCCTTGTATCTATCCATTTGCAGTCTCCATCACTGTGCTCCTACTCATCTATCCATCTGTCAGTCCATTTAGCTACCCTTCAGTCCATTTAGCCACCCACCTGTTAATTTGTCTAGCCATCCAAGATTCCATCTAGCCACTCAAGCATAAGTCTTTCTACCATCCAACAATCTACCCATCCACCCATCAATCCATCTGACTACCCATCACTCCATTTAATCATGCATCCAACAGTCCATCTAATCATCCATCCATCAGTTCATCTATCTGTTCATCAACATCTAGCATCCATTCCATCAGTCTGTCTAGCCATCCAATCATCCATCAGTTGATCTACCCACCCATCCAGTAAGTGCATCAGTCCATCTAGCCATTCATCCATCAGCCCAGCTAGCCATCATTCGTTCTAGCCTTCCATCCTTTAGCCCAGCTAGCCATCATTCGTTCTAGCCTTCCATCCTTTAGCCCAGCTAGCCATCAGTCGTTCTAGCCTTCCATCCTTCAGCCCAGCTAGCCATCAATCCATTCATCTAGAAATGCATTCACCAAATTCACCAGTCCATTTTCAAGCGCTTCGTAGATCTCCAGTATATTGACGCCATGCACAAGGAAGATATTTAAACAAAAAATAAAAGGTCACCAGGTACAACTTAAAGACGCATCATTATTTTTCGCTTAAAGTTCGATTGACGTCGCACAGTTCGCATCAAGTTACCTGACAGTTAGTTATTCCGAACACTTCTGCATGCTAAACAGCTATCAGTGCCTTGTGACGGATTTGTCTCTACACCGCGTCACATCTGCTTGTCACTTCATTGGGTGAGCTAAATGTCCTCACAGGGTGCACGCTCCGTGTGTGTACAATTTTAAAATAATAGAACTCATGTCTTGTTCGAGATCAGGTCGGGACGCATGACGTACGAATTAACGAATCGATAGTTTTAGTTCGCGAGTTGTATTTTCCTAAGCACTGACATACGGGCTCTCGTTGCATTGTAATTTCTCTCCACTTTGTCTGTACAGAGCAGCGGCTATCTCCTTCCCCCTCCCCCTCTCTTTCTCTGCGCCTATCTTTGCCTCTGACTGTCTTTTTCTCCTTTTCTATCTTTCTCTATCTCTTGCTCCATTTCTCTCTGTCTCTCTCTTTCTGACTCTCTCTCTCTCCCTCTCTCTCTACACATAATCACTACCCATCATATATCATAGAATGTAAACGTGAAATGGTTTGGCACTGTCATAATATGCACTGGATAGATGAAAATTTACAGTCTCAATATGCATTGGACAGGTTTAAATATACAGTCATAATATGCACTGGACAGATGAAAATTTACAGTCTCAATATAAATTAGACAGGTTAAATACATATCATAAAATGCACTGGACTGGTGAAAATTTACAGAGTCAATATGCATTGGACAGTTTTAAACACACACATTATACATTGGACAGGTTTAAACATACAGTCATAATATGCATTGACAGGTTTAAACATAAGTCATAATATGCATTAAACATATTTAAACATATGCCTGTCACGACTTTCTTTTGGCAATAACCGAGATGGATTCCTTTCAAGAGGCAGGCAGTTAGTGATCAGGGTGTCCTGGTACTGGTCATTTTCACAACTCCAGGCAGCTCCAATAAAGCATCCCCCAGAGCTAAAAGGCACGTGTCCAGATGAATTTCAGATAACCTCAGTAGCAAACTAGTGGTCATCATCAGCACTAAATTTAACGAATATTATGAAACACAACAGGCTAGCACCCTCAGTTAAAACATTTCCCAAAATTTTCAAATTATCAATCACTCCATCACCACCACACCACCCCCGAAACAAAATAAACAAACACCCACACTGAGATGTGACATTATCAGAAAAAGTCACGTTGTTTACCCCCTAGATTAAATAAACAACGGTCAGAAAAGGTCAGGGTCATTGATCCTATCTTGCTGGTTCTCGAATGACGTCACGTCAGTTTTGGCGCCCATACTTTACCGCTAAGGACTACATGAGGGTAGACATACACACACATCACTTCTCGAAGTAGTCACGGAGTTGCACGCTAATGTCACGTTTTGCGCTGCCCAGAAAAGCCTACGAGAATGTCCAGAACCGAAAACCCAGCCATAGTAAATGGGTGCCAATATGTTAACGTCCTCCCGGAAATAGTTTCTTTGGCCTCGCCCACGACATCATTCTAAGACCTGACTTGGGACATGTACAGCGTCACATTGTCTTAATAATAGGCCTCTTGACCCTATGTACTTGACCCCAGCCCAGTCGCTCTTTCCCGAATAAATGCAGAAGTTTTAATTTAAATGGAATCATCTGACTATGACCACATTAATCAATATCTTCAAACCAAATTGCAGCTCTGTTAAATCCCTAAATAAGTATTAAACTCTTTTCCACGAAGAACTTAAATCAGTGAATCAGTATTAAACTCTTTTCAGCAAAGAACCTCATTACTAGAGTAATTATCCATTCTGTTTATTTGATCTCCGAGTCAGTTTTAAAATAGTTTTCAATAAAGAACCTAAGTAATAAAGTAATTATCCACTGTAATTATGTGATCCCCGAGTCATTAACCTAAACTAACTGGACCAGTATTAAACATTTTTCAACAAAGAACCTTATCACAAGAGCATATGTCCATCGCGGAAGTTTTCTATTTGACTATACAATAGTACGTTTAGTTCTTTGTTTGACTGTAGAATCGTAACTTTGGTTCTTTGTTTGACTGTAGAATCGTAACTTTGGTTCTTTGTTTGACTGTAGAATCGTAACTTTGGTTCTTTGTTTGACTGTAGAATCGTAACTTTAGTTCTTTGACTGTAGAATCGTAACTTTCGTTCTTTGTTCGTACAGTCGTAGCTTTAGCTTTTGTTTGACTGTACACTCGTAACACATACCAGTTTTTGTTGTACTGGCATTGTATGGACAGAATTAAAAGAAATTCACTATAAATAATCAAGCGCTATCTAAATTTGCCAAATCGAGCCAGCCATACTCTCCCCGAAACCTTCTCTAGCAAACTCTACCTAAACTAACTGGACCTAGAATCTTCTCTAGCAAACTCTACCTAAACTAACTGGACCTAAAATCTTCTCTAGCAAACTCTACGTAAACTAACTGGACCTAAAATCTTCTCTAGCAAACTCTACGTAAACTAACTGGACCTAGCAAACTCTACCTAAACTAACTGGACCTAACAAACTCTACGTAAACTAACTGGACCTAAAACCTTCTCTAGCAAACTCTACCTAAACTAACTGGACCTAAAACCTTCTCTAGCAAACTCTACGTAAACTAACTGGACCTAGAACCTTCTCTAGCAAACTCTACCTAAACTAACTGGACCTAAAACCTTCTCTAGCAAACTCTACGTAAACTAACTGGACCTAGAACCTTCTCTAGCAAACTCTACCTAAACTAACTGGACCTAGAACCTTCTCTAGCAAACTCTACCTAAACTAACTGGACCTAGAACCTTCTCTAGCAAACTCTACCTAAACTAACTGGACTTAGAATCTTCTCAAGCAAACTCTACCTAAACTAACTGGACCTAGAATCTTCTCTAGCAGACTATATCCAAACCAAATCAAGGCATACATATATTTATGTTTACAAGAAGGATGTCTGTCTCTAAACTTGCCAACAGAAATAGCATCCTTCCATCGCTAGATCTGTCAATAAGAAAGGTCCATTAAAAGATTTAAAAAATTCAATTTTCATTTCAATTTAGGTCATTAGGCCATAACTCATTTACTTATAGTGTGGACGAAATTGGCGGGAATAAACCAGCGGTGGGAGATGCTGGCAATACTTAAATGGAAAAAAAATTGAGAGAACGACAAACAAACAAAAACAAAATTCTCTGACTTATCTGTTGTAAATCGATAATAAGTGTAAGACGCCAGATGAAAACTCACAAGAATATATTTAACCTAACGGCTCATTTGCCAGCGATTTACATTGTAGCATATTCCTATAGGGTCCGAAAAGTTGACCATTACACACGCCATTCCTATAGGGTCCGAAAAGTTGACCATTACACACGCCATTCCTATAGGGTCCGAAAAGTTGACCATTACACACGCCATTCCTATAGGGTCCGAAAAGTTGAACATTACACACGCCATTCCTATAGGGTCCGAAAAGTTGACCATTACACACGCCATTCCTATAGGGTCCGAAAAGTTGAACGTTACACACGCCATTAATTTAACCGTAAAACCTGAGACGGTTAAAAGAATAGTTTCTTTTGATTACATCATGCATTCTTGAACCTGGTACAGCACGACACACTATTGTCTTGCCATACAATGTTGGTCAGGATGACGTCAGATGAAGACTTTCCATTTGATAATGGGTCACGGGGTTCAAGTACAGCAAAACATGGCGTGGCCTGGACGGCGGACCGTTGTGAGGTGAAAGGTTATTGCTGTTAGAATGATGGATATCTTTTGACTGCAATAAATTCATTCACATGCGCTTGTTGTTGGGTCCAGCTGCTTGTCTCCCATCTTTAGAGAGTGATGATTTTGCACCTTCCTTTACAAATAGCAGCTTTGCCACTAATTTTGGTTGCCATGGTAAATGACATGTAAAACAGACACCAGCAAAGAGCTTTTATTCTATGCACGTGCTTGCTGTCTAGTTATCTAGTTGTAAAATATTTAGATGTGATGATAATTATTGTTTTGTAGTACATATAATTTTTGTTACCTTAGTTGTCATAAAATAGTTAGATATAATTATTGTCACGTGATACATAATTTTACAGTTACTATCGTCATCGTAAATTCTGTGGCTGTGAAGATTTTATTTTTGTGTGTTTTTAAATGTGTTCATTTTTAGCCACATTGACCTGATTTCGTTAACCCAAATGATCACCAGTGACATTATCAGAACTGTTTGTAAACATATTTGTATATTTCTCTACAGCAGGTAAACTTTTAGATACATTGGCTGGTCTCAATCTCATAAATCATAATCATTGGATAATAAAAAAAAAACTGCTCATAATCCATATAATCTACACTCTACAGCAACCTATATTGTTTTTAAGTAATATTTCTGAATCTGTTTCCTTTGTAACTAATGTTCGTCAACATAATCTCATTGCCATTAATGTTTACCTGCATTATTTCAGTTATGTGCTAACTGTTATTTTAAAATAGCCCTAATGTTTATAAATACGATCTTATTAAAACTAATTATTGAAACATAAGCCCAATGCAAGCATATTTATAAAGATGATCCCAATAAACTAATATAAAAAAATATTTACAAAAATAATTTGATTAAACTAGCGTTTACGAAGATAGTTCTACGTCAGCTGAAAAAATACTTTTTTTGAACCAATATTTACGAACACAATCCCAATACTAAGAAATGTTATAGAAATAATCCATTTAAAAAACTAAACAAACATAATCCCATTAACAAACAATACAGAAAATAATATTCTCGCTTATAACAAACATCCACTTTCAGTCACCTTGGAAACCAGCACTGCCAGTTTTCTAGCCTCCCATCGTGTTTATTATTATTTTGACCTTACAGTGGTCTGGCACTGATCTGGACTGCGCAGAAATAAAATAAGTTCTGAATTATATTTCCACAGCTTTAGAGACCGGTAATATTGCTGTCGTGTAATTTCGCTCAACCTTTATATAATACCGCTGGATGAAATTGTAGTCGTCAAATCGGTTGCATTTTAAGAGTTACCTTTCTTTGCAGAATGTGATTTTGGTTCGTAATAAGTTCACGTAAAGGCCCACATGTTTGAGTAGTGTCCCCTTGTTAGATTACTTTTGATGTTGATTTCTAAGAGCTCTTAATGTTTAATAAAAATCTCTACTTTAAAACATAGGGAGAAAAGCTTTAAGCGGTTACAATACTAAATACCCACACACAGACGCATGCATGTGCGCGCGACAAAATAAACATATATTGTACACATACAGCATGTTTACACAAACATAACAGAAAATGAAGACTGGTATTGTGGAATGGGGGGGGGGGGGGAAGAAATTTAAAGAGTTGTTTGTTTTGGATTTGGTTTTAGTTATTTTATTGTTTAAGGATGATATTACAGTGTGACTAAAGAAGTTCTAGAGGCAGTTCAGTCCAGATGGCAGGGCCATGATTCTGGAAAGAACATTAATCATACATGATGATTTTCATGCTGGGTACGCTGAGGATAGGAGTATCAGAAGAAGAAATAGGTGCCGGTTTGGAGTGTACACACGGGTGAAGTTAGGTATTTCGAGTTCGAGTCTTTCTGTGGAGCGTTGAGAGGCGAGTCCCTATGTTTGAGACTGCCTGCCAGACTAGCACTCTTACGTCATAGCCATCAAGCAGGGCCGGGGTTAATCTGTGCTGCCCCCCCCCACCCCCGCAGAATAAATATTCGGGCCTCGGAGGATGTGGGGGGAGGGTCACTCATTTTATCCTTAGGATGGGCCCCTCTGACCGCCGGGCCCCCCGCATTTGCGGACTTTGCGGGTCCTGGCGCCGGCATTGCCACCAAACTCCCTGGGTAGGGAGAGAAAGAAAGAATGTGGAGATTCAATGTATGTAGTGCTTTTATTGTTGGTGGGTTTTTTTTTTAATTGGCGGGGGGGGGGGAGGGGTCCACTTGCAGACTGCGAAGGTGGTCTATGACATTCTCCTGTTGCCTAAATTGGCTGCCAGGATCGTGTTCAGCAGCAGGAAACTGGGACTGCTGAGAACAGGAGTAACGCGAGACTGTATGACAGTATGGGGCCCGCGACTGCAAGGGACATTAGAAATGTGACTGAAGCCCGATGCACGCGTTATTTTAGTCATACTGAGTGTAATTAGCAATAAAAATACAAAACTTACATTTCACCACGAAAACCAAAAACAGAAAAAGATGGGTGGAGAGAAAGGGAGAAAAAAAAAACCGAAATAAAAGACATATACTGTGGTAGCGTGGACTGTTTTTCTTCTTTTAAAAAAATGTCTACAAAACATTACAGCTCTGTATGTGGCAGATAACGTCTGGAATTACCACAGCGGTACCTCCCCACCCCACCCCACCCCGCCTGAAACCTTGAAGAAAATTAGATGTGTTCAAAATTAGATTGAAGATATGATGTATATTTAACAGAAAAGATAATGTATATTTAACAGAAGAGATTATGTATATTTAATAGAAGAGATTATGTATATTTAATAGAAGAGATTGTATATTTAACAGAAGAGATTATGTATATTTAATAGAAGAGATTATGTATATTTAATAGAAGAGATTATGTATATTTAATAGAAGAGATTATGTATATTTAATAGAAGAGATTATGTATATTTAATAGAAGAGATTATGTATATTTAACAGAAGAGATTATGTATATTTAATAGAAGAGATTATGTATATTTAATAGAAGAGATTATGTATATTTAACAGAAGAGATTATGTATATTTAACAGAGAAAAGGAAAATGCGAGGAAGGATCAAGGAAAAATTTAGGGAAAAGGGCGATTGGTGGGGGTGGGTGGGAGGAGTAAGAAGGAATTGAGAAATAAAAATTGTGATTAACTTCGTAAAATGCACTGCAGACAACATAGCACAATAGACGAGCTACAACCCAAAGATTGCTATTATAATGACTAGATTGCTATTAGAATGACTAGATTGCTATTATAATGACTAGATTGCTATTAGAATGACTAGATTGCTATTAGTATGACTAGATTGATTTTATACGCCCACCCACTTAAAAGAAAAGAGAATGACAAAATAACGTAAATAAAGAGTGCCGTTGTAACCCTTACTATCCATAACGTATAAATTCTGACCGTTTGTAACCCTTTCTATCTATGACGTTCTCGGTCTGTCAGTTGTAACCCTTTCTATCCATGACGTACAAATTCTGTCCGTTTTGACCCTTGTTATCCTTGACATACCAATTCTGCCGTTGTAATTCTTTTTATCCATGACGTACAAATTCTGCCCATTGTGACCCTTGTTATTCATGAGGTACACATTCTGGCTATTGTAATCTTTTCTATCCATGACGTACAAATTCTGCCCGTTGTAACCATTGGTCATCCATGACGTACAAATTTTGTCTGTTGTAACCGTTTCTATCCATGACGTACAAAACCTGGCCGTTGTGACCCTTTCTGTCCATGACTCGCGTGGTCCTCGAATTTAAGCAGTGGTAATAGTGTCAGTGAACTGAACACAAATTTCGCCTGATCCGACTGGAAAGTATCGCCATTTCGTACGTTGTCATTTCTCGCACTCAGCTCAAATGATACGTTCCATTACTAGAGATTAATTAAAATAGAAATCAATTGTCCAGTTGTTTTTATTTGTACCTTTTTTCAGTGGCACGACAGGTGGGCGGGCGACAACTGGTTAGATACAACATGCTAGCGGCAACTGGCTTACACATAACTTACATCTGTAGAATAAATTAGACAATTAGTTAGATTTTCTCTGTTGTTTACCAAAATGTCGTATATCGTATTATGCACAAGTCACTTGCCGTTCGCCAGTTATTGCTAGGCATGTGTCAGTAGCTAGTTGACGTTCGCCAGTTATTGCTAGGCATGTATCAGTAGCTAGTTGACGTTCGCCAGTTATTGCTAGGCATGTGTCAGTAGCTAGTTGACGTTCGCCAGTTATTGCTAGGCATTTGTCAGTAGCTAGTTGACGTTCGCCAGTTATTGCCAGGCATGTGTCAGTAGCTAGTTGACGTTCGCCAGTTATTGCTAGGCATGTGTCAGTAGCTAGTTGACGTTCGCCAGTTATTGCTAGGCATGTGTCAGTAGCTAGTTGACGTTCGCCACTTGTCACCCGCTAAGTGTCGTTTGTAAAATGTCGCCCGCCCAGATGTCATAGAACCCTATTTTCTAGTAGAATGCAATAAAACCTTCAGTCATTGGCCTCTCTATGGCTGTGGACTAGCACTAGCTATTAATCAGACTACAGAGCCAGGATAGTATTAATGCAAAGAGCCACTGGTGCTATTGCTGTAGACTACTGCGCCATTAATATCATTAATGTAGACTAAAGAAAATGGCATTATTGCTATAGACTGCAGAGCCATTAATATCATTAATGTAGACTTAAAAAATGGCATTATTGCTGTAAATGTTAATTGGAAACTGCTAATGGACTGCTAATGTTATTGGAAACTATAGAGCCACTGCTACTCACCGTCTGCTTAGACTATAGAGTTACAACTACTCACCATTGTTTTTTTTTATATTATTGCTAAATATGAAGTTTTAGATATTGTTTAATGTCCAAGCTTTAGCTTAGTGTTTAAGCTTTGAAAAGTTCTTGACGCCCGCACATACTTCTGATAATTTGAATGTGCTCTTGGTCACTAGAAGGTTGGGGATCACTAGCTTAGACAAAGAGCCACTGTCACTCACCATTAGCTTAGACTATAGAGCCACTGTCACTCACCATTAGACAATAGAACCACTACCACTCACAATTAACTTAGACTAGAGCCACTACCACTCACAATTAACTTAGACTAGAGCCTTGTCACTCACCATTAACTTAAATTATAGAACCACTGTCACTCATCATTAACTTAGACTATAGAGCCACTGTCACTCACCATTAACTTAGACTATTTACGTACACTACTAACACAAAGTCAGTTTCAAAGAGTCGCCAGCATTTGTAAGTCGCTTATTCCAGTGAAGCAGATAGGCAGAAAAATCTGTTTACAGCTAGTCAGACAGACAAATCGATGAATAGACGATAAACAGATAGCAGGCAGAAAAATCTGTTTACAGCTAGTTAAATAGACAGATTGATGAATAGACGATAAACAGATAGCAGTCAGAAAAATCTGTTTCCAGCTAGTCTGGCAGACAGATTGATGAATAGATGATACACAGCAGTCAGAAATATCTGTTTACAGCCTGTCTGGCAGACAGATTGATGAATAGACGATAAACAAATAGCAGTCAGAAAAATATGTGTTTGATAATACACCCTCTTTTTACAGCTACACAGGCAGACAGATTGATTAATGGGCAAACAAACGGAATAACACACACACACACACACACACACACACACACACACACACACACACACACACACACACACAATCCTATTTGATATTGATGGAAAAATTTACAGACTATTGAATGGACGGATATACAGATGAAAATATGTAATGTATGTTACGGAGTAGTGGTAGTTAGATATAAATAAGAGAATTATATATGTGTGTGTGTTTGTGAGCGCGCGCGCATTATGGAGTAGCAATAGATAGATAAAAGAACAGTGATTAGACGGACACACACGCATGAATATATATTAATAAAGTAGAAATTGACGGAGAGACGGACAGAGACAAACAGTACTCAGACAGACTTTTAAATAGCACATAAGAGTCAAAGACAGTGAGATCGGCATGCAGACCTTATGTACCCATGGATTACTTAATTAAACAAGAGAGTATTTTATATCTAGATTCAGTCACCAACAGTTCAGGTTCGCCGTGTAGGCCGCTATAGCAACGCGATAATTCCCCGGACGTAAGGGATGCAACAACGCAGATGCATCGTGTGCCCTGCATTGGCAGAATTTAGTGAAGACATATCGAGGGCCGACAATTGCCTGGTAATCTGACCTCACACTAGAGTAATCCCCCCTCCCTGACCGGAGACTAGCTTCTCGGCTTGCCAGCACTCACGCGGTGATGCATGGGAAACATCAAGTCAGATGAATCCTGGGTGTGTTTATTACATGTAAGATGGGGTGGGGTAGGGTGGAGTGAGTGGCGACGTCAGAGGAAAAAAAAATTTGTAACTTGCAGATCTTCACAAATGCATAGACTTGCGGCCAGATTGTTTGAAGCATGGGTCAGCCGATCGGGGAATGGCACTATTTATCTACGCGCCATAACTTTGCGGTCTCTTGCGGTCAAACTCAGGAGTGAGACTTGAGAGGGTGAGCAAGTGTTATTATTGAACAAGTTTGCTAGGACCGCCATGATAGAAGGAGCTAGGCTGTTTCCAGAGTCATTTCCCAGTTCTATCCATCATTTTAGCCAAAACATTGTAAAAACGTCTCGATTTTAAGATCCGCAAAATGCATATTTGGCTAAGTCACCAAAATACCGGTGTCAGCAGAAGTTGATCAGAATGTACTGAAGTGTTTCATGAATGTACACAAAAAAAAAAAGTCTGTTTCTTAGGAGTGAGTAGTATATGTATTAAAATCCAAATAACTTTTATAAACACTCCAACTATTTGACAAAACAACTTTCAGTTAAGAAACCGTTGTTCTTATGCATTATTTATAACCATTTTTCGACAATAATTAGCTACGATAGTGTGAAAGACAATATCTGAAAAGAAAAATTCTCACATTTAATATAGGAATTGTGTGTAAAGGACAATATCTGAAAAGAAAAATTCTCACATTTAATATAGGAGTTGTGTGTAAAGGACAATATCTGAAAAGAAACATTCTCACTGTTTAATGTAGGAGTTGTACCTAAATGGCAGTGTTATGCGACTCTTCGTGTCACCTATAACCTCCCATCACGTGACGTTTGACGTAAAAGTAAAATATATCTTTGCTGGCGTTAAGTCACACTATTTGAGTAATAATTAATTACGTCACGTCACAAGAAGTTAAATACATATACACTTCCACCTCCCCCATTATTAAGTTACGTAACTGATAGTTTTCATCCTCTATTGTTTATTTTTAAAGGATACTGTCATTTCTTTCCTTTCATGAGATTATTATTCCTTAAAGTGTCTCAATGATACTAATAATTATTCCGTTCTCCTCCGACTTAATGATGACACCGGAAGCCTTGGGTTACCAGTTTGAGGTTGATTCGAAATGCCCTTGCTAAAAATAGAATGTTGCGTCACTAATCTAGAAGCGAAACGGGTGCTGTGGGAGGTTCAACTTGACGTTGAGCGTAGAGAAAGATGAATATCTTAGCTGGTTATGGATATCATAGCCCCTAACGGAATATCGTAGCCCCATATTGGATACTTTAGTTGGGTATTGGAGGGTTAAGTTCTAAATTGCGCAACGAACGATTATAACTAGTGTCTTGAGAAAACAAGGGAAATAATTTCCCAGTTTGTGGGATATAATGCCACTGGTAACATGAATACATCGTTCACAGCTACAAATACATAGATCACATTAACAATCACATCGGTCACAGCTACAAATACATAGATCACATTAACAATCACATCGGTGACAGCTGAAAATACGTAGATCACATTAACAATCACATCGGTCACAGCTAAAAATACGTAGATCACATTAACAATCACATCGGTCACAGCTAAAAATACGTAGATCACATTAACAATCACATCGGTCACAGCTAAAAATACGTAGATCACATTAACAATCACATCGGAAAAGTCGTGGCAACACGGCATGGCGCTTTAACTGTCTACAGCAGCAACAATTGAAACACTACTATGTCATTGCTATTTTTTTCTCTCGTTCAAACCTCGCCTACCCCATAGCGCATTGAATGCTGAGCCTAGAAGTCTTGACTGGAAGAGCGTAAAGCCCAGTTGAGAATTATCTTAAATGAATATCCATTGTTAACGAACGGAGTAGCTGCTCGCCCCAGCCGAAGTAATCTTCGCTGACACAATATATGATCAGTTTGATTAGGAATTGTTGACGTAAGCAATAATGACGCTGAATGTTGAGTTGATAATTGAGACTTGCATAGAACAAACCAAGAATGACTTATAGTACAGGATCTATCTATCTATCTATCTATCTATCTATCTATCTATCTATCTATCTATCTATCTATCTATCTATCTATCTATCTATCTATCTATCTATCTATCTATCTATCTATGTGTTTGGAAATAGCGATCACTTGTTACTACATCGCTTTACTCTAGGCAAAGTTAATGTATCCTAGTAAAGTCAACTGATTATTATTAGTAGCAGTATTTTTAGTAGTGTTAATATTTTTTATTACTAGTAGTATTTTTTAGAAGTAGTGTTTCTATTATTTTTATAATAGTAGTAGTATTGACATTTTCTCATTTTGGGTTGTCAGTTGATTATTAGTTAGTACGGTAACATTCTAGCTAGAGGAATTAACTCTTCTCACAAGATTTGACGTCAGCAAGGGACTTTTGAATGTTAGAGTAACCGCAGCAGCTGTAATACTAGTATGTACTTTTAGAAGTAGTGATAATAGCAGAAGTAGTTATTGTGTAGAAGATGTAACATAAGAATAAATTTAGTAGAAGTAGGAAACTGTAGAAATTCTTATAGTAATAGGAGCAGTAATGGTTGCTGTTGTAGCTGAAGTAGTAGTTTCGTAGTAATTGCAACGGTAGTAGCATTTCTAGGAGCAAGTAGTAGTAAAAGTAGAAGTAGTAGTTGTTGTAGCAACAGTAAAATGTTAAGAGTAGTAATATTTGAAGTAGCAGTTGTAGAAAATAGTAGTAATACTTGTAGCTTAGTTGTACTGTTGTAGCAACAGCAATTATAGGAGTAATACATTTTAAAAATAGAACTAGTTACTACAAGAGTAATAAAATTATATTGCATTAGTATTTATAGTAGAAGTAGTAACATTATATTGCACTAATAGTTATAGTAATAGTGGAAATAGTAATATTATATTGCATTAGTAGTTATAGTGGAAATACTAACATTATATTGTACTAACAGTTAAGGTAATAGTGGAAATACTAACACTGTAACAGTATATTGCATTAGTAGTTATAGTGGAAATACTAACATTATATTGCATTAGTAGTTATAGTAGAAGTAGTAACATTATATTGCATTAGTATTTATAGTAGAAGTAGTAACATTATATTGCATTAGTAGTTATAGTAGAAGTAGTAACATGTACATTGCATTAGTAGTTATAGTAGAAGTGGTAACATTATATTACATTAGTAGTTATAGTAGAAGTAGTAACATTACATTGCATTAGCAAGTAGAGGGGATGTGGTAACATTATATTGCACTAGTAGTTATAGTAATAGTAGAAATAGTAACATTATATTGCATTAGTAATAGTGGATGTGGCAGATTGTTATTCACGTGAGATTGCAGGAGGGAAGAAAGATGGAAAAAATTAATTATTGTTTAATTATTCCCCTACCCGCTACTGGAAGTTAACCTAATTCACAGATACGCACTGCACAAATACAAGGACGCACAATGAAGATGACAGGTCACAAACTGTCTAATTCTACGGTAAAATTTAATAACTAGGTCAGAGTACCCACACTCCCATGATGGATGCTAACCCTATCACTAGTACACATGTAACATAAAAGGGCGATATACAAAGAGTCAAAATTGAAAGGTAAACAAACTTAATGAAGATACAAATTTAACAAAAGGAAAAACAATGAGCTAAAGGTTCTAATGAAATAAAATACATCTCTACAATGTCATCACTGTAAGGAGTTCTCATGCACAGAGTACAGCAATTGAGAGCAGCAGTAGTAGTTGTTTTAGCAGCAGAGTTGTTTATATTGAAGCAGCAGTAGTTCTTTTAGCAGCAGAGTTGTTTATATTGAAGCAGCAGTAGTTGTAGTAGTAGAGTTGTTTGTATTGAAGCAGCAGTAGTTGTTGTAGTAGTAGTAGAGTTGTTTATATTGAAGCAGCAGTAGTTGTAGTAGCAGTAGAGTTGTTTATATTGAAGCAGCAGCAGTTGTAGTAGCAGTAGAGTTGTGTGCATTCGAGCAGCAGCAGTAGTTGTAGAAGTAGCAGTTGTTTATATTGAAGCATCAGCAGTGGTAGTTGTAATAGTAGCAGTAGTAGTTGTAGTAGCAGCAGCATTTAAAGAGTTGATGTATTGAGTAGTAATAGAATAGTTTTGGTAGCAATAGTAATAGTTTTCTTTTCATAATAGTCATATTAGCAGTTA
Source organism: Sinotaia quadrata (assembly GCA_028829895.1). NCBI lineage: Eukaryota > Metazoa > Mollusca > Gastropoda > Architaenioglossa > Viviparidae > Sinotaia > Sinotaia quadrata. The sequence goes on along the minus strand of CM054181.1, from coordinate 7,142,357 downwards.
GGGAGTCATAGCTGTAGTAGTAATAGTTTTTATAATAGTTGTATCAGCAGTTAGGGAGTTGTAGTAGCAGTGGTAGTAGACATGTACTGCAGTAGTAACACTGAGTCTCTTCTCTCCCTTTATTGCCGGTCGGTTCCCTGGTCATCACTCTTCATCTGGTTGATAAGAACGACAATAATTCCATCATGACATGAACTAGGGTTGACAACTAAACCCAGTGTAATCAGTAAATCAGTGTATTCATAAAAACTCTCTCCAGCCGCAATGTCCTTTGATTACTAGAGTGCTGTTCTTGGTCGGCTTGTGTGTGGGTAGGTAGGGTTGTGACTCAGTTGTGAAAATGTATTTGGTTAGAGTGAACGTGTTTTTTTTTTTTTTTTCTGAGTCGATGCTTGGGTGTCTTGAAAAACCTCCCGCTAAGCTACACTGAAGAGGTGTGGATGGGTTGGAGGTAGGGGTGGCCAACGTTCGCATTGGTGTGGTAATGTTTTAGAGTAGGGATTTATAATTAAGAAAAAATAATTAATTTCAAACGTCTCTTGGGCGCCATGCTTGTTGAAACGAGCTAATGAGCTTGTTGGATCCGAGTTAGGTGTACATTCGATGTATTAAAATGAGGACTTACGATTTAATATTTACTATCTGGCGCAAAGTTTGGTCAGGAGTAAAAGGCCTACTGTTAATCTTCACTGGCGATGAACAAAGATCTATTTTCACCCTGAAATCTGTGTGCGTTAATTTTACCTGCTTATATTTTGTTTTGTGAATGTGTTTTGTTATTAGTTTCAAAGAAATGTGTTTATGATGGTAATCGAATAATAAACGATGTTGCTTTAATATATTATGTATGTTAAAATAAACATGAAAGTTTTTTTTTAAATGGTAGTTATGTAAGTTAAAATAAACATTAGTTATGTAAGTTAAAATAAACATTAGTTATGTAAGTTAAAATAAACATTAGTCATAGATGTTTGTGGCAACACTAAGCATATTCCGCATATCTGAGTTCCACTGGAAACATTATTTAAATAGTTTTCAGATTTCAACAACTAAAATATTTACTAGAATGCGTGGCGCCTCGTCTTCTTTCTCATCACATTCATTCATATATACTCACCACCTACACTTTTCACATTTAGTTGTCTCTTTTCATTTTCCTTCCTCTTAATCGACATTATCATCGGTCACTCTTTCACTTTTCATTCTGACTTCTTCCATCTCTCCTCTCTCGACATAAGCTCTCTATCCCCTTCTCTCTTCACTCTATCCCCCCTCTCTTTACTAAGCTCTCTATCCCCCTCTCTCGACATAAGCTCTCTATCCCCCTCTCTCTTCACTAAGCTCTCTATCCCCTCTCTCTTCACTCTATCCCCCCTCTCTTTACTAAGCTCTCTATCCCCCTCTCTCGACATAAGCTCTCTATCCCCCTCTCTCTTTACTAATTTTAATAATAAAATATAACAAATTGTAGTGTAAAATTAATGCATAAAATAAACTTTCTCTTTTATCTACTTCTTCCCCCCTCCTATTTTTTTTCCATATCTCTTTCTCTACCTCTTTCTTTTTTGTGGTGTATATCTCCCTTTTTATTTTCTCCCTCTTTCCTTCTACGTTCTCTGTTCCTTACGCTCTCTCTTTCTCTCTCTCTCTCTCTCTTCCTGTCATTCTTCTCTCTAATTCTTTCGGTCTGTCTCATCTCGTCGCTCTTTCTCTCATTCTCTTTCATTTACATATCATGTCTTCCGATCACTGCCTGTGATTTTTTCCTTTCCTGAAAATCCAAGAGCTGTCTGCCCCCCCCCTCTCAATGTCTCCCTCGTTTGCCTCCTACGTGTAATGTTTGTGCTATCACCAATGTTCACGTTATATCATCAACGAACAGGACAAAACATTTGCTGCGTCATCTCAATAATCGATGTCCGGAGTTGTAAATGTTCAGCACGCCCGAAATCTTGTGATAGTGACGTCAACATTCGACATAAAAACAAGGGTTTCGCATTTTTGACCTAGTTCTGCTCTCAGTATATTCTGTAATTACACTTAATTTAGCGACTTGATGGTTCAATTATTCAATTATTGCTATATTTTTAACTTTTTTTTTTTAAACAACTTCATTTGTCTTCACATTAATATTATTTATCAGGCTGTTGATGATTGTGTGTGTGTGTGTGTGTGTTTAATTTTTAGAATAACATTATGCTTGTATTGGTATCCTGGTTATAAAATAATTATTTGCGATGGTACAGACGATATGTTACAGTTATCTGGATGACCGGTATTGGTGAAACTTTTCGTTTATAATGAAGACTTTGGCATAAATGTAATTCTTAATAAAACGCGCTTTCTCACATATTATTATTGCAAAAACCGAAAAATGTATAGCAAACACACGCACGCAAGCACGCACGCACGCACACACACACACACACACACACACACACACACACACACACACACACACACACACACACACAAGAAATCCCTCCAAATTGTCGTCTTTGACATGAAACAAAATAGGGAAACACGATAGCGCAAATAGAAAATCTCCTTTTGAAGCAATGTCATGCAATAGTGTGCTGTCTGTCGAGAGCATGGCGCTAGCAGTCTTCCCTGAAATTCGAGACTTTAATGCATTGCCTAGCCAGCCTTTTGAAGTGAAGCGAGTCACCTATAGATAGTGTCAGTCGTGCAAAAACAGACCATGTCATTTGATGTTTGTCTATTTTTTTTTTTTTTTTTTTTTTTTTTTGCGCTGCCATTACGTTCAAGTGTGGCTTTTCTGCGTTAAGTATCGAGTTCCACAGTACTCCCAAGCCTCGCCCAACGGTCTAGATCGCATGATTTTCTCAATTTGTGCAACTTTGTTTGCTGGAAATTTGTCGAACAGACGCAGAAGGAGAGTGGTGGTGGGGGTGACTTGTAAAGTAATCACCAACTGGGCGTATCAGTGGCACCAATAGTCTTGTTTCTCTAAAGTATTACCTGCTAGGAATTCCCGTAAGGGAAGCCGTTTATGTGAAATACAACACTAATGGCGAAGGTTCGGGATTTATTATGAAAAGGTGACTGCGTACCTTAAGCGAATGACTCATTTTGCGTAATTTTTATTTTATTTCATTCCCTCCCCCCAATTTCATCATTTCTTCCCCCCCATCTGGTTTCCAGTACTAATATGTAGACCACTGATGTACATTGACACCCCCTCTCTTCTCATCGCCCATCGTGGTTGGCCTACAGTCACTAAACACCCACACACTGGATACGGATCCAAGAAAGTGCGTGCGCATGCGTTTAAATCGAGCTCCACCTAGCGATGACATTTTTCCTGCCGTATGCAAATCGGCCTCTGACGTTTGTCTCTTACGTCACGATGTTACCTTACAACTTTTCCAGTGTGGTTGATACTAAAGACAGTTTCTATTCAGGAGGACATCCGGGGCTTAACCTTGAGATCTTGACCGCGCTCTGTGGCGCTGACACTGATGAATCTGCCCTTACCTCTTGATTTTCGGTCGACTGCAGAACTCATCTGATGGCAACAATAACTGTCGGCCTTGTGTTGCACAATCGCAAAGTGAAATGATATCAGGCTTCCTTCAGTGACATTGATGTATGTTTCTCTGCCTCTCTGATTGGTGTCGATTGCAGCATGCATTGCACGCACGCACGCATGCACGCAGACACACACACACACACACACACACACACACACACACACACACACACACACACAAAACACATTATCTCTTTAACTCAACGGATGAAGTGACAGTAAATGTCGGTATAATGTTGCGCAGCTGCAATGCGAAATGCTATGCTCCTTGTGGTGACACTGGTAGACCTGTCAGCGCTTAGTTTACGCCGACTGCAAAATATACTGTGATCTGGTGACGACAATAACTGTCGGCATTGTGTTACGCAAGCGCAATGCGAAATGCCATCAGACTCCTTGCAGTGATACCGCTGGACCTGTTTTTAGAGTACGGTCACTTCTGTCGGGTGCTGGCTATAAATGCCGGCATCGTGTTATTGATTTGCCAACGAAACGCTATCTTTGTGGTTAGGGAGTGATGAAGATTTACCACAACAAAAAGAAGAAGAAAAGAAAGAAACGCTGTCTTTGTGGTTAGGGAGTGATGAAGATTTACCACAACAAAAAGAAGAAGAAAAGAAAGAAACTCGAGTGTTGGAAGATTGGGGATTTTCTTTTCCGAATCACTTTAAACTAGATGGCGCATCGATCGCATACATGTGACAAGACCGATAACCCTCATTTGTTGGCAATTTCTAAACATTTGGTACGGATAAGTAAAGTCAAGCTAATATTAATTAATCTTAGCAACTGAAGATCGAGTATAGAAGTAGTTATCTTTATTTAAAAAAAGAAATAAACAAAAGTAAACCTGCTTGCATTTTTTAAAATTAAAAAACAAAATTTTTAGCAAAGTTTAACACAGTAAATTACAATAATGGCCTTGAGATACTCAGAACTAATGGAGTTTACTGTATGCTGACTTAAGGGAAGTTTAATTTATCTAATCCTAAGGGAGTTTACTGTATGCTGACTTAGGGAAGTTTAATATGTTTAATCCTAAGGGAGTTTACTGTATGCTGACTTAGGGAAGTTTAATGTCTAATCCTAAGGGAGTTTACTGTGCATAGACCAAAGGGAGTGTAATATGATCGAGTCTAACATCGATTTCAACATGGGGTGTCATAAATTATCTATTTGAGACTGCTTGAAAATACAAATGAAATTGATATCTGCTGTATTATATTTACCATATCTACTTGACAAACAGCCGGCTTTGGTTACAATACAAAAGTCAGAGCAAGTCGAAATTAAATTCCGCCATGTCTTGGCATGGCCGAGATATAAACAGACAAAAATAAAATGAAATCGAAATGAAAGGATTAATGTAAGAAGATAACTGCATCTCTACACAGCTTTTGTTTTTTTAATAAGAGAGAAAATTACCTCCCCACGTCACACTTCAAATTCCCAATCATTATGATGTCAGCATTACATCGATTCACTTGTATGTTATTGATCTTTTCTTGTTGTTGTATTTGGTTTCTTTTTAGGTGTGTTCTAAAAATTGCTTCTAACTTTCGTAGTTTCTGAAGACGTGTTCGGAGATCTAGGTTCTAAAAACTGCGTCTAACTTTCGTAATTTCTGACGACGTGTTAAAGGAGAGATCTATGTTCTAAAAACTGCGTCTAACTTTCGTAATTTCTGAAGACGTGTTAAAGGAGAGATCTATGTTCTAAAAACTGCGTCTAACTTTCGTAATTTCTGAAGACGTGTTAAAGGAGAAATCTATGTTCTCGAAGGGTGTCATAGGTGAGAAGCATGAAGGTCTGAGTTGATTCTCCAGGTGGCAAAAATCCTGCCAGGACAACAGACCACCATTTTCCCAACGATTCTTTAACTGTCAATGGATCTTTAGATCGCATGGCCTGTAGCACACGGCACCATATTTATCATTCCAGCCTGCAGACTAGACCATAAATAAACCACCTTCAGTTAAGAAACGGTTATGGGTCACCCGTAGATTTATCACCCGAGCAGGGATCCAATCCCGATCACTTTGGAGCGAGAAGCAAACGAGTGTCTAACCCTCTGCTCCACCGCTTGTTCCTTTGATGACAGGGTAATCCTCCTTTGCTGGACGTAGGGTCGCTTTGACACGTGTCTTTTATTGGGAGATAAATTAACGTTTCGTTTCTCCCCTCCCACCTTCTTTCTCTTACCTGTGGACAGTGAGTCTACTCGATGTATCAATTTACCACACTTGCTCTCGGCTCTTTCACTTACAAAAGCAGAAGTGAGGCTGCCAAAGTTAATATTTACCGAGATGCAGTGAACGTGGGAGTGGTTGTGGGAGGGGAGGAGGAGGGAAAGGAGCGGTCGTAGTGCAACATAATTAGACTCAGTGTCTAGACATGAAAGTACTGTGTAATATTGTTTAATTAAACAGCCATTGCTCTGTTGTATACAGAGTTTAATATTATTTAATTAAACAGTGATTGCTCTCATATAACCGTACTGTTTGAAACATTTTAATTAAACAGTAACTCGATCACAGCCTGCAAGCTGAAGTTTTCCACTGCTAAAAAGTTGGTTGCGGGAGTCATCTTGTCACTAAACGTCACTTCTCGTGACACTGACGTCACAGAGAAAAACGTAACCAAATAACAGCACCAAGGACTGTGCCTTTACGTACAGCGTTGATTTGCAACTACATATAATTTGCTTAATACCCGGCATAATTACTTTTGCGGTCTGTCGAAACTTGCGTTACTTCCTCTTGTAAATGATTTGTGGACCCATGAGTTCGACTGTGTATCTGAAGCCAAATATGGCGGTTTAAAGAGGATCGTTAACAAGACCAGGTCACTGAACAGATTTGCCACGTTTTGTTAGTTTCATTTTTATCGTTGTTTTTTTTTGTTGTCCCCCCCCACTTCTTCACCTACACCCACCTACTCGAGATATTTTAAGATGCATTTTAAACACCGTTAGTAAATGTATGTGAAAGTGTCGATTACTCTTGCACTGACTGATCTGTAATGTTTGATATTGTAGAGTTACGGCTTGAATTTTGTTTTCCCACTGTCAGATTGAAATACTTGAGATGGTTGTTGTTCAGTCCTGGCGACAGCTTGCTCATGTGATTAACGAAGTCAAACAATAAAACTATTTTCGACAGGACATGTACGAGCAAAGGGAAAAGTAGTTCACTGTAGAGTCACTGCCGCAGCAATATTATAGTGCTAAGATAAACACTATATTCGAAATGACGTACTGTACAAAAAAGAAAAAACTACGCCATTGAAGCGTCATATTTAAAATTAATAGAAAACAAACTAACAAACAAAATATGTTTGTATTCTTGTGTGTGTGTGTGTGTGTGTGTGTGTGTGTGTGTGAAAGGGAAACAAAATAACAACAAACAAAAATATGTTATTGTTTGGTGAAGGAATACAAAATATTTATGTGTGTAGTAGCAGTGGTAATCACGGGTTGCTGATTTGAGCACAGATGGGTCAGATTGAACCGAAGGAGCAACAACCGGCTACCGTTTATGGTGCCCGTACGTTTTCTGTACGTACGTCTGTTAAGCTATTAAATTTAAATCACTAAATTTTTTTATAGCTAATCTTAAATCTTTCAAACCATTTTACTTAATACATACTGTACTAACAAAGGGCACAGAATACATGACTTTTTAATTCAAATTTACGATATAATCACAGTACTTATTAGTGACAATAACAGAACAGCAATAGTATGATATTTACTTACAAAAATAAGCAAAACATAGTCACAGTACTTATTAGTGACAATAACAAAACAGCAACAGTATGATATTTACTTACAAAAATAAGCAAAACATATACTGAGATTTTCAACACGCTAGTTGTACCAAAGTGTTTGATTTTTTAACGACATAAATTCCTAACGTACAACAGGAGAGAGCATTCATAAATGCTTTGACTAGTAGTAGAGGTCATTTGACTAGTAATAGAGGTCATTTGACTAATAGTAAAGGTAATTTGAAAATGGCTCATATCTTCACACTTAATGAAATAGTATCACTCGTAGATACATATAATTGAAAATGGCTCACATCTTGTCAGTAATGAAATAACACATATAACTAAAGACAGTTTACATCTTGTCAGTTAATGAAATAACAGATATAACTAAAGATAGTTCACATCTTGTCAGTTAATGAAATAACACTCTCTTTTATACACATATAACTAAAGATAGTTCACATCTTGTCAGTTAATGAAAAATTGCTCACCAGTTCACATAAGTCATGTTCACATTTAGGTAACTACAGCTCATTTATAGAAATTAAAGATGGCTCACTTGCTCACTCACAGTGAAACAATGCTCACAAGTTCACCCAAGTGAAGAATGTTCAGTGTAGGTAATGACAGCTCATTTATAGAAATTAAAGATGGCTCACTTGCTCACTCACAGTGAAACAATGCTCACAAGTTCACCCAAGTGCAGAATGTTCAGTGTAGGTAATGACAGCTCATTTATAGAAATTAAAGATGACTCGGCGTGTTTTCATTCATGTTTGAAAAGCTGACGTGTCGATTTGTAACTGAAGATTGCTCAAAATTAAAATTGACAAGCAGAAATTGCAAATACTCTATGCATTTTCGAGTATGTGCTTATTTATATAATCGACAAAGCTCGCCAAGATATAATGACTACACACTAATTTATGTGTGTATAGTTTTACACATAGAATATATAAGTAATGATCTGTGTATAATGTAAAAATAATTTAGTACAGCTATCCTTAAATGTAACGTTTTTAATTAGCATAATTAAAAAACATAAAATATATTCTTTTTATGCTAATTTCATTAGGCCCACTAAAATATATTCTTTTTATGCTAATTTAATTAGGACCACTGAAATAAATTCATTTTATGTTAATTTAATTAGGCCAACTAAAATATATTCTTTTTACACTAATTTAATTAGGACACTAAAATGTGCTAATTTAATTAGGCCCATAAATATATTCTTTTATAGTGCTAATTTAATTAGGCCAACTAAGATATATTCTTTTTTAAACTAATTTAATTAGGTCCACAAAAATATATTCATTTTATGCTAATTTAATTAGGCCCACTAAAATATGTTCCTTTATAGTGCTAATTTAATTAGGCCCACTAAAATATATTCCTTTTTAGTGTTAATTTAATTAGGCCCACTAAAATATGTTTCTTTTTAGTGCTAATTTAATTAGGCCCACAAAAATATGTTACTTTTTAGAGCTAATTTAATTAGGCCCACTAAAATATGTTCCTTTTAGTGCTAATTTAATTAGGCCCACTAAAATATGTTTCTTTTTAGTGCTAATTTAATTAGGCCCACTAAAATATGTTCCTTTTAGTGCTAATTTAATTAGGCCCACTAAAATATGTTCCTTTTTAGAGCTAATTTAATTAGGCCCACTAAAATATGTTTCTTTTTAGTGTTAATTTAATTAGGCCCACTAAAATATATTCTTTTTTAAAGTCTGAAGAGAATAAAGGAAATGGCGTCCTACATACACTAGTGCCCTGCGCTGGGAATTCTCAATACAGATTTAATGAACCTAACGGAGGCATATCTATCACCTTAATACATTAGTTTCTCCAAACGGACTACACGGTAAATTATTGCATTGAAATGTGAGGACTGTTTACACGGAAATATTTTCTTGTGCAATTTAGGCCGCATATGGTTTTGAAAGCTGCTTCCCCCCTCTCATCTTACCCCGCACGCATACACACACGATCTGCTGTGCAAGAAACCAGTGTAGGGTTACTTTACAAATTTTATAAATGCATTATCTCATTTCATGTAATTAATCATGTTTTCTACACTGACGACTGTGGTTGATTAATCTAAAAATAAAGTCCCAAAGAGCTGCAGAAGGTCATTAACGAATCGATGATTTGGTAGTGGTGGGATGGCGGGGGGTGGGTGGGGCGGTATTGCAATACGTACCACGAAGAAGAAACAGAAGTCGACTTCCACCTCACACGCGAACGCCAGTCCGCTGAACACAGCTAGCTTTCCTCGCCATAGCGTGCGCGCCCACACTGAATCAACTCGCCTCGATTTCGTTTTACGCCACACGGCTAGCGTCACTCAGTCGTGAAAGGCGCATATGACAATGACTTGAATGGAGAGTTCAGGGGATTTCATCATTCTTTCCGTAAGAAGTGCTACAAGAATTGACTGCAGTGCGTAGCGAGTGCAGTCGGATGTGCGTGCGCCCTCGCAGCTCGCCCCATCTGTTTCTGCTCAGCCATCGAAAGAACGTTGTCACTCGCAACGCAAGGCCATGCCATTGCAGATGGGAGCTAGTGGAAACGCCTGGGGTCAAGGCCAACGCACGAATGAATTATAATGCTGCGTTCAGTTCACTTCTTGCCCCCGCCCCGCCCCTTTTTCCCCAGCGTCAGTGGTTTTGGACATCCCTAAGCATCAAGTTGCCTCAACCGCCATTCCTCATCATAGTATATGCCCTACACACAAGTTACCTCATTTTTCAGCAAAATGTATGACCTACACATCAAATTGCCTCGACCCCCATTCCTCATCATAGTATATGCTCGACACATCAAATTACCTCAGCCCCCCATTCCTCAGCACAGTACTATTATCTCCCTTAGAATGTCCGTCAGCAGAATAGTCATACACGATAGTCACGTAACGTATTTCTCAAAATCCGCAGCCTGACGAGAATTAAGATTTCTTACCGTTTAGTTGATCTTCAGTTTCACACGTTTTCTATAGCAAGGATAGCATAGGGTCATTATTTTGTAAATTCATTTTACTTCATTTTCCGTGAATTCAGTTACTTATTTACATAAATATATAGTCCTTCTGTATGTCAATTCTGTTACTTATTTACATATATATAGTCTTTTTGTATGTGAATTCAGTTATTTATTTTCATATATATATAGTCCTTTTGCATGGGGAGTAAATCATTTTGCTTCCTTACATCATCTTAATTTTGTTGTGTGTACAAGATTATAAATAGACCTTATGTAATAATTGGAGATTGCATAGATCTTTTCTATCAAGACCTTGTGTAATAATTGGAGATTGCATAGAGCTTTACTAAGAATTAGCACATAACTTTTCTTTTATTATTATTTGTTAGTCCGCAGTGTGCGTGTATGTGTGTGTGAGTGAGTAAGTGTGTGTGTGAACTTGACAATTAATGTTCAATCAAATCGTCTCTATTTTTGGCTGTGGTATTTGTTACTACTCAAAATCTAAGTGAGAACTTGTTTAACATAATAATTGCTGAATCAGAGAACTATTTTTATTTTATTTTTTTAATATCTCCAAACTCTAAAGTGCCTAACATACCTAGCTCGATAATGGCTCGGTCGAGTATAGCTTTTTTTTATTTTTCATTCTTCTCTTCAGAAATGGATGACTTGTATACGGGCTTTATCGAATGACTACCTTCACTTTCCTTTTTATATTCGCAAGGCTAAGGGGGATAATTGTGATGACTAATTAACTATGTCACGGGCGAAGTCAAGACGCTAGCGTCATTTCTATACCATGCGTTAAGTGGGTTCGCCACAGATTAATAATGGCTTGGACGAGAAAACCTTGCCTTTCCTTCGTCATATTTTATCAACCTAAAGTGGCATAACTTGACTAGTCAATAATGCCTCGATGGAGTTGCCGCCTATCACATGAAACCACGCCCATTTCATGCAGTTTGTTGGTTTTAAGTCTTCGGTGAAGATCATTGTGAAGAAAGTCAAGATGGCGGCTTGATCAGTCTTGCACTGAATTCACTGCTAAGAAATGGACGTTGTGCCGAGATTATGTTTACATGTCCTTGGGAAAATAGATTGGCGGGAATGTGTGTGTGTGTGTGTGTGTGTGTGTGTGTGTGTGTGTGTGTGTGTGTGTGTGTGTGTGTGTGTGTGTGTGTGTGAATTTAGCTTATCCTTTCTGGCGGTTTATATTGACACAACCACAAGTATGATTTTCTTTTATTAAACGTTTTATTATTAAATTCACATCACTTTAAACGTATTTGTATTAATACATCACAGGCGAGTTCTTTATAAACTTTATCAAATTCTGATCACTTTAAACATATTTATACAGCAATAGCCAGCTCTTTATAAACTTTATCAAATTCTGATCACTTTAAACGTATTTGTACAACAGAGGACAGTTCTTATAATTACACACATTTGCGTTGTAATTTTTCATTTCGGAAATGAGCAGTAGCTGAAATTGTAGACGAGACATAAAACTAAACCAATGCGGAGTTCATTCTTATTCTGATATTTTGCTTTCTGAACTCGGTGTCATATGAACGACCAGAAAGCTGTTTATTAAGTTGGTTTTGTTTTCAGCGACAGATGTCTGTCTTGAGTAAGTGCGAGCCTGGGGAACAGAAGTACACAATTATGCTGCTGTGAAGAGAGCTGGTTTATCATGAGACATTAAGCATGGTGGTCATTATTATACTGCTAGCTTGCCATTTACCAGTGGTCGTAATTATAAATTTCAGCTTTCTTGAATAAATAGTCTTTATTAAAAAAAAAAAAAACAACTTCATGGTCTGTACCTCTGTATATTTGACCGTCTTTTAAATATATCTAACTTCTATATTAATAGTCGTCATTACAACACCTCTGACTCTTTAATATTTACGGTCGTCATTACAACGCCCCTGACTCTTTAATATTTACGGTCGTCATTACAACGTCCCTGACTTTTAATATTTACAGTCGTCATTAAAATACTTCTGTCACTTGTAAAATGGTCCTCATTCCAATATTTCAGTCTCTATATGTCTGTCTTTATTACAACACTTACAATCTCCGTCTTCATTGACTTACTTGACTTATCTCCTTGGATTCCCCGTGGAACGAAGGGCCTCAACAACAGCTCTCCATCGCAGTCCGTCTTCATTACAACACTTCTGTCTTCATTGCAACACTTCAGTCTTCATTACAACACTTCAGTCATCATTAAAACACTTCAATCTCTGTCCTCATTACAACACTTCAATCTGTCTTCATTCAACACTTCAATCTCTGTCCTCTTTACAACACTTCAATCTCTGCCCTCATTACAACCCTTCAGTCTGTCTTCATTACAACACTTCAATCTCTGTCTTCATTACAACACTTCAATCTCTGCCCTCATTACAACACTTCAGTCTCTGTCCTCATTACAACACTTCAGTCTGTCTTCACTACAACACTTCAATCTGTCTTCATTACAACACTTCAATCTCTGTCCTCATTACAACACTTCAATCTCAGTCCTCATTACAACACTTCAGTCTGTCTTCATTACAAGACTTCAATCTGTCTTCATTACAACACTTCAATCTCTGCCCTCATTACAACCCTTCAGTCTGTCTTCATTACAACACTTCAATCTCTGCCCTCATTACAACACTTCAATCTCAGTCCTCATTACAACACTTCAGTCTGTCTTCATTACAACACTTCAATCTGTCTTCATTACAACACTTCAATCTCTGTCCTCATTACAACACTTCAATCTCAGTCCTCATTACAACACTTCAGTCTGTCTTCATTACAACACTTCAATCTGTCTTCATTACAACACTTCAATCTCTGCCCTCATTACAACCCTTCAGTCTGTCTTCATTACAACACTTCAATCTGTCTTCATTACAACACTTCAATCTCTGTCCTCATTACAACACTTCAATCTATCTTCATTACAACACTTCAATATCTGTGTGATATATTTGATCGTCTTTAATACTTCTAAGTTTGTATTGTAAATGTTCACGATAAAACATTTCTAATTCTGTAATCATGATCGTAATGGAAACATTTATAGCTCTCCGTTATATATTATATTCATTATAACCTCTCTGCCTCTTTGCTACACATGGTCGTCATTGCATAGTTCTAATTTTGTTTTATTTGTCATTGCATAGTTCTAATTTTGTTTTATTTGTCATTGCATAGTTCTAATTTTGTTTTATTTGTCATTGCATAGTTCTAATTTTGTTTTATTTGTCATTGCATAGTTCTAATTTTGTTTTATTTGTCATTGCATAGTTCTAATTTTGTTTTATTTGTCATTGAATGAGAATCGATACTTCTGTTTCTTTTATAAATGGCCGTCAGTCACCATTTCTAGCTCTTTTATAAATGGTCGTCAGTCACCATTTCTAGCTCTTTTATAAATGGTCGTCAGTCACCATTTTTAGCTCTTTTATAAATGGTCGTCAGTCACCATTTCTAGCTCTTTTATAAATGGTCGTCAGTCACCATTTCTAGCTCTTTTATAAATGGTCGTCAGTCACCATTTCTAGCTTTTATAAATGGTCGTCAGTCACCATTTCTAGCTCTTTTATAAATGGTCGTCAGTCACCATTTCTAGCTCTTTTATAAATGGTCGTCAGTCACCATTTCTAGCTCTTTTATAAATGAGACATTATTAAACATTTCTGGCTTTGTATTATAAATGATACATTATTAAACACACCTGGCTCTGTGTTATAAATGGACATCAATACACATTTCTAGCTCTGTATTATAAATGGAGCTTCATTAAACACTTCCAGCTCAATAATAGAAACTGGCGTCATTAAACACTTCTAGCTCAATAATAGAAACTGGCGTCATTAAACACTTCTAGCTCTATAATAGAAACTGGCGTCATTAAACACTTCTAGCTCTATAATAGAAACTGGCGTCATTAAACACTTATAGCTCTGTCATATAAATAGGCGTCTTTGACGCCAACGCCATCTGTTAATGTTTATGATTATTATTAATGAATTAATCATTCATAACTAATTACAAGTGATGAGAAATCTTTATTTTATTAATAATTCTCCAGCAGACACAATTTGTCTCTCTCCTTGGCGGATATGCGGGTGCTGTAAACGTTTTTCTCTCCCACAACATTAAAGACAAAACATTTACCATCACACATTATTTCTATAGGTGTAAAACTTCTTACTAACAGAGAAGACAAATCCACCTTTAATCTACATATAGCAATTGTAGAGAGAATAAAGAAATCGAGATGTTCTGAGATTCAACTGTATGAATCAACTGATGTGAGTAACCATGCTATTCTACTTTGCTTCTACCTGGATAGTGAAGATGAATACTTTAGGGAAAGAACTTCTTTGTTGCCTTGACGTACCTGGACAGATCACTAGTTCAGAGATATTTAGCGCTCTTGATGAGTGTTTTCAAGGTCAGGGCTTAGACAGGACAGATCACTAGTTCAGAGATATTTAGCGCTCTTGATGAGTGTTTTCAAGGTCAGGGCTTAGACAGGACAGACCACTAGTTCAGAGATATTTAGCGCTCTTGATGAGTATTTTCAAGGTCAGGGCTTAGACAGGACAGACCACTAGTTCAGAGATATTTAGCGCTCTTGATGAGTATTTTCAAGGTCAGGGCTTAGACAGGACAGACCACTAGTTCAGAGATATTTAGCGCTCTTGATGAGTATTTTCAAGGTCAGGGCTTAGACAGGACAGACCACTAGTTCAGAGATATTTAGCGCTCTTGATGAGTGTTTTCAAGGTCAGGGCTTAGACAGGACAGACCACTAGTTCAGAGATATTTAGTGCTCTTGATGAGTATTTTCAAGGTCAGGGCTTAGACAGGACAGACCACTAGTTCAGAGATATTTAGCGCTCTTGATGAGTGTTTTCAAGGTCAGGGCTTAGACAGGACAGACCACTACTTCAGAGATATTTAGCGCTCTTGATGAGTGTTTTCAAGGTCAGGGCTTAGACAGGACAGACCACTAGTTCAGAGATATTTAGCGCTCTTGATGAGTGTTTTCAAGGTCAGGGCTTAGACAGGACAGACCACTACTTCAGAGATATTTAGCGCTCTTGATGAGTGTTTTCAAGGTCAGGGCTTAGACAGGACAGACCACTAGTTCAGAGATATTTAGCGCTCTTGATGAGTGTTTTCAAGGTCAGGGCTTAGACAGGACAGACCACTAGTTCAGAGATATTTAGTGCTCTTGATGAGTGTTTTCAAGATCAGGGCATAGACAGGACGGACCACTAGTTCAGAGATATTTAGTGCTCTTGATGAGTGTTTTCAAGGTCAGGGCATAGACTGGGGCAAGAGCGTTGGGTACAGATGGTGCTGCGAGCATGACTGGACATCGCTCAGGTGTAGTTGCGAAAATAAAGGACGTTTTTCATCCAGAAATGTTGTCCACTCACTGTTTGATCCACTGGGAGCATCTAACTGCAGACAAGTTTTCTAGTTTACTGTGATGAATGACGCGGTGAAGATCATAAATGAAATTCGTAGTCGAGCTATGAACTCCAGGCTGCTCTTGTGAGAGTATGGACTCGCAACACCAACATCTCCTTCTCCATGTTGAAATGAGGTGGCTATCGAGGTATATCAGATAAGAATCATTTCAAATGATTTTCTTTTCGTTTTGCAACATTGGTTTGTTTGGGGTTAATTTTTTTTTTGGTTTTTTTTTTTGGTATTGTTTTGAAATATTTATTTTTAGGTGTTCTTTACATAGCGACTAAAACCCAGTCTTTTAGTTTCCATGTAAATGAGATCAAAATACGACGTCGTAAATATGACGTGCATATACAGAGAGGTCAGAGGTCAAGTAGTGGCACGGTACTCATTTGATGGCTAAAGTTTGTTTCTAATTTCAAGAAAAATTACTGTACTAAATTCGCTTGACATTACCAGTTTGGTTGTTGAGACATTTGGTGCGGACGCCCGTTGTTAGTCTCTATGTGTCCATTGATGGTGTACTTCTGAAATTAAACGGGTTCAATTAGAAAATTGTTTACAGTAACTTTCGAGATATTAATTTTCCATTCTCGCATATTTCTTTTTTTTAAAGAAAACTCTTTGTTAGCCTATCGTTTGTTACAAATCTGACTGTCGTCTGATGCTAATTCTTTTGTAGCCTTTCAGAAAAAAACATCCTACAAAAGTTGTCAGTTAACCTGGAACAAGGAAAAGACGAATTGAGGAAGCGAAAGCAAATTAATTCTTGTCTGTGTGTGTGTACTGAACTAGACTGTACCCTACTCGGTCAAGTGACCTTAGGGCAGTTGGCATAGTACCACAATTAACCGGGTTAATGTCTCACTGTTTACAGTAATGACTGACGATTTAGTGTCTCGCTGTTTACAGTAATGACTGACGATTTAGTGTCTCACTGTTTACAGTCATAAACTGACGAATTAATGTCTCATTGTTTACAGTAATTACTGACGATTTAGTGTCTCGCTCTTTACAGTGATAAACTGATGATTTAATATCGCTATTCACATTGACTATTTAGGTCTCGCTGTTCGCAATGATTACCTGACAATTTAATATCTCGCTGTTCACAGTGATAAACTGGCGATTTAGTGTCTCTCTCTGTTCACAGTGATGAACTGACGATTTAGTATCTCGCTGTTCACAGTGATAAACTGACAATTTAGTGTCTTGCCGTTCACATTGACAATTTAGAGTCTTGCTGTTCAGTTATAAACTGACGATTTAGTGTCTCTCTATTCACAGTGATAAATGGACGATTTAGTATTTCACTGTTCACATTGACGATTTAGTGTGTTTCTGTTCATAGTGATAAACTGACGATTTAGTGTCTCTCTGTTCACGGTGATAAATGACGATTTAGTGTCTTTTTGTTCACAGAGATAAACTGACGATTTAGTGTCTCGCTGTTCGCATTGACAATTTAGAATGTTGCTGTTCAGTTATAAACTGACAATTTAGTGTCTCGTTGTTTACATTGACAATTTAGAATCTTGCTGTTTAGTTATAAACTGACAATTTAGTGTCTCTCTGTTCACAGTGATAAATGGATGGATCACATTGACGATTTAGTGTATCGCTGTTCACAGTGATAAACTAACAATTTAGTGTCCCTCTGTTCTCTCATAGTGATAAACTGATGATTTAATGTCTCTTTGTTCACAAAGATAAACTGATGATTTAATGACTCTTTGTTTACAGTGATTAAGTGATGATTTAGCATTTTGCTATTCACACTGACTATTTAGTGTCTCGCTGTTCACACTGACTATTTAGTGTCTCGCTGTTCACACTGACTATTTAGTGTCTTGCTGTTCGCAGTAATAACCTGATGATTTAGTATCTCGCTGTTCACAGTGATTAACTGATGATTTAGTCACTGTTCCACAATTATAAACAGATGATATCACTGTTCACAATTATAAACTGACGATTTAGTGTCTCGCTGTTCACATTGACAATTTAGAGTCTTGCTGTTCAGTTATAAACTGATGATTTAGTGTCTCACTGTTTGCAATGTAAGCTGACGATTTAGTGGCACTTGTATAACTAGTGTCTCATTGTTTACAGTAATGACTGATGATTTAGTGTCTCACTGTTTACAGTAATGACTGATGATTTAGTGTCTCACTGTTTACAGTAATGACTGATGATTTAGTGTCTCACTGTTTACAGTAATGACTGATGATTTAGTGTCTCACTGTTTGCAATGTAAGCTGACGATTTAATGGCACTTGTATAACTAGTGTCTCGTTTGTTACACAGGTGTACTGAGGAATTAGTTGTGTAGCTTAAAGCTAAAGCCAATTATTCTCATTTAGTTGATTTGGGTTGATTTTGGGTTTCACGCCTTCTTCTATTTTTTGCTAATTTCCGAGGATTTATGTTCTGGCAAAGAAACATAGAGCGCCATGTTTGCAAGAGTGAAGTTTTCGTTGAATTTTCGAGATTCCCTGCAACCGACTGTTTTCAACCTTTAGCGTGAGCAGTTTGTAGCACACGAGACGAGATTTGTCGTCTCATTCGTCGGACTGGACACTAAACTCACCACTTCCAGCTCTAAATGGTTATCCGTTAGTTGTATCACACACACACACACACACACACACACACACACACACACACACACACACACACACACACACACACGCACACATAAATACTCGCACCAACACCACCATCCCCTCCTCCACCAGCAGAATTAGGAAGTTTTCAAAAAGTGACATTGGTGTATTCAAAAAGTGACATTGGTATGGTCAAAAAGTGACATAATGGTGTAGTCAAATAGTGACATTGGTGTGGTCAAATAATGACATTGGTGTATTCAAAAAGTGACATTGGTGTAGTCAAAAAGTGACATAATTGTGTAATCAAATAGTGACATTGGTGTATTCAAAAAGTGACATTGGTGTATTCAAAAAGTGACATTGGTGTATTCAGAAAGTGACATAATGGTGTAGTCAAATAGTGACATTGGTGTGTGGTCTTGCGTTGGTTTAACATTCCACATGGAATAGCATAATTCGTTATTATTATTTTTTAAAAATATTAATTAATATCGCCTGGTAGCAAGGACCTGAATTAACAAAAGGGTTTGAGAGACGTTCATTAATTTTGTTCCCTATCACAAAAGAAGGACCTGTTTGCCCCCCAGTATATATACATGCAGTAGTTTCTAATTGTGAAACGCAAAAGACGAGATCAATTGGAAGTATGAAAACTAAAGTATATTTTGGTCTTGAATTCCGATATCACGTTTCGGATTTTCTTACACCACAAGTGAAGCAAATGATATGTATGGAAAATGCGTGTTCAACGTATTACGTTTTGACACAGTGAACTAGGCACTAGATCATATCACATGACCTGTCCCAAAATGAGATGTAGCCACGTGCAGAGTTGCCTTAGTCGACGCTGGATTTTACATACTCCTGTTGTTAGTGATGTTACTCATTACATGATATTTGGAGAGGGGAATGGTGGGTGGGTGGTGTTGGCGATTCTATTATTTTATTCTGTTTCTGTTGGGATTTTGTTTTTGTTCTAAATTTCTTTACCCACCAAATTGTTCTTTACTGATGTAGATGTTAGCGTAGCTATTGCCCCCTGCCCCCCCCACTTTTTAATGTTGTTTGGTTTTCTTGCTTCTTTTATTTTTATCAGATATTGTTTCTGTTTCGAATGTATCGTTTTCGTTGTTTATGTCTTTTGGCTATTTGTCATTATTCTTAATGTTTTGTTGCTTTTTATTGTGGTTGTTTTCTTGTTACTATAGATTTTGTGGGGGATATTATCTGGGGTGCTGTTGTTATTGATTGATTGATGTCGTTAATTGTTGTCCACAGGTTAAGAAACAGTCACTAACTCCCATCACCTTGTTCTCATTTGCTCATTTACTTCACCTTTAAAAAATAAAAATAAATATCTAATTCTGTAAATTTAAACTTTTGCTCCACTAACCTAGTTTCGTTTCCGGACTCAATGGACACCTTTCATGACGTACTTCCGGTACTGAAACTATGGGTGATTACCAGCTTTGCTGTCACAAATGAAAAGAAACAACACTGCATAAAGGCAATATTTCCTTGGACAAGACAATAAATTTGTGCACACATATATTAAATAAGTAAAAATATAAATATAATAAATAGTACAATAAAATTTGAAAGTAATTTTAAAATATTATTTACAATGTGAAAAAAGAAATATTTTTAAATCACAAAACCAAGATGTCTTTTTCAAAATCAACATAGTATAAAGATAAGTGTGTAAAAGAAAGCAATTCTAGCTTTTAAAAAAATGCCCTTCTGTAGAATTTGAGGCACAGACTGAAAGTCACTTTAAAAACCAATACAGAATACAAAAGAAGATGGAGGAAAAACATTAAAATGAAAAATGCAATGAAAGACGTCAATTAAGGAAAATCGATAAGTACACAGAAAAGATGGATCACTGGACAGTGAATGGTTGATACCAAATGTGAAGTTCGTGATACAAAAAAAAAAAAAGTATTTATTGAAGCTTGCACTGTAATCTACAAGAACGATTTCAAATTTCGGCCAGACCGACAGTACAGGCAAGGAACACAACTCTACCAACCACTGTAGTTTTTAATAAGAAGCACTCCTTTTACAAACCAGTTTCGGCAACACCATCTGACATGCGATGGACTGATCAAGTGGTTGATTTCAGTTTAACGCCCGCTTCAACTTTCGCTAAATTCGCACACGGGTGAAGTCTTCAAAGAAAATATGTGTCACTTCTGGTGGTGGTTGGGAAGTAACATATTGGCTGGGTGATTTTTGCCCGTGACTCTCTTTCAAGTCTCAACGGTTAAGGGTTCGTTAAAGTGAATACATCAGACTAGATTCATCCTCTCACCCGACAGAATTGAACACTCAAGTACCACCTCCAGGTATGAAATGGTTATGGATCGCCCTTTATTATTTTTGTTTTTTCCAGAATGGAGGATCAAACCCCGGTCACTTAAGAGAAAAGCAAGTGTCTGGCTTTCTGAGCTACTGCTTGTCTTGTTTCTTTTTCTTTTATTTTATTTTACCGAAAACAACAGTACACTTTGTACAATCTGGACCGATGTTTAATTCTTCATTCTTGTAATAAACATGAAAGTGACAGTGCAAACAAAAGACCTGAGTGCATGCGTACTCTTGTGATTAATCACGTGACAGGATGCACTATGTGAAACATTGTTTCTAAATTAAAGACGCCTTCTTTGTGTTGATCTGAATTGCGCATAAGTCATAATAGACTCTTTCTTTTTAGAATGGAAGCTAATTAAACCTACTGGCCAGTATAATTGCGGCCAGTGTCAAGTGTGTGGCTGATTTAGTTTGTAAATGTAAGCGGAAACATTAAGTGTCGAGGTTTAGAAAATTTAAAATAGTTGACCAAATTCTGTTATTATAGAGGCTACTTTAAATTATACCGTGGTTTTGATTTGGGGGTCTTGCGAGGCATGAGAAGGTTGTGCTAGCGAGATGTTTCGACAGAACTCGCAGACGTCAGTACGAAGGATGTTTTCAGTCCTCGTGTTATTATATAACTAATATTTTATACAATGTTTGGTTATTAAAATGTATTGCCTAATATTACTGTCTTAGCCTTAGAATCTTAGTCACTGTGAGAGATCTAGGCCCAACAGTTGATTATCTGCCGAGCAAAAAGGTTGAACAATTATTTATAATGCATTAATATAACTCATTAGAATTACTTTATAATACATTATTAATACATTAGAATTACTTAATAGTACATTAATAGCACTTTACGTTTACTTTATGTTTATATTTACTTTAGTATTTCTTTACATTTAATAGTACATTATAATTACTTAATAGTACATTAATAGCACTTTACGTTTACTTTATGATGGATTAATAACACTTTAGTATTTCTTTACATTTAATAGTACATTAGAATTACTTCATAAGATATTGATGGACATTGTTCTGGTGTATCATTTCAAGAGTGAGTACTATGCCACGTGCTTGTTTAAACAGCTTGGATACAACAAACACTTTCTCGCAGGAGTCAGTATCGACTTGTGTGGCGGTGTGAACAAATGCAGGGCCATGTGGGCGAGTGCTATAGCAGTGCAGACCACTAAACCTTCTAAGAATATTTCATTATAGACTGTAGAATTGACATACCATTTTTACATCCATTACCTAATAAATGTATGCCAACTGCATAGATTGCACTCTCGGGCAGCATCACTACCTTTAATTAATAAAGGAGAGTGCTGTTCTATATATGTCTCGTGATGTATACCTTTAATTAATAAAGGAGAGTGCTGTTCTATATATGTCTCGTGATGTATACCTTTAATTAATAAAGGAGAGTGCTGTTCTATATATGTCTCGTGATGTATACCTTTAATTAATAAAGGAGAGTGCTGTTCTATATATGTCTCGTGATGTTTGAACTACTATTCTACTCGTTAGGTGACTAGATCCCAGGTATGCCTGCAAGTATAGATTAAATAAATATTTACTTGGGTTTTTTAAAAAGTCTGTAGTGGACATTATTTTGTCAGTTTAACTGAACAGCTAGTTGGGGATTGTCTGGGAAGGGAAGGGGATTAATCAAACTACAAGCCATGTCCTGTTTGTGTTTTGTGTTTCTGTTTGTAAAAGGCGATCAATCTGTCTGTCCGTCTTTCCGTCGTCTGTCTGTCTAATTATCTCTATCCGTCCGTTCATCTATCTATCTGTCTATATAAGACAACTATGAATTGACAGTTGTCTGTAAAGTCTATCTATCTATGCATAAGACAACTATGAATTGACAGTTGTCTGTAAAGTCTATCTATCTATGCATAAGACAACTATGAATTGACAGTTGTCTGTAAAGTCTATCTATCTATGCATAAGACAACTATGAATTGACAGTTGTCTGTAAAGTCTATCTATCTATGCATAAGACAACTATGAATTGACAGTTGTCTGTAAAGTCTATATATGCATAAGACAACTATGAATTGACAGTTGTCTGTAAAGTATTGATGATTTGTGTCGGAAATATTTAACTGCGAGCTGCATCCAAGTTTCCTCTTAATGACAAAAAACCAATATGTTCGAATCTGATCCATATGTAAAGTTGAAAATTATTTAAGAGTTTTGGAAGGGGGTGGAGGGTGGGAAGAGAGAGACTATCCGTTCTCGCGAATAGCTAATATCAGTGCACAGATGACTACAAGCTGCCATGATCTAGTATTACTTATAACAATCCCTTAACTGCGTTGTTTCACAAAGCTTGAAGCTATCATATCTCCCAACGTTATCATATCTCCACATCATCCGTTTTAAGCTGATCATCTGATCTCTCGTAGCATCACCTGCTACTTTCAGATCTTTTCGGAAATCCACTGAGTCCCTGCTTTCTTTTTACACACACACAGACACACGCACACACACACACACACACACACACACACACACACACACACACACATCCTGCGTCCTTTAGGGTGAGTGACAAAAGTGGTGTAACAGGTAGTGACGCTTCGCGTAGCGGTGACACTCTCCATCCCCTTCCACCCCAGCTTTCCCTTTGCTTCTGCTCTTGCTAATCTTCTCAAGTCAGGGGAAATTTTCGTGTGTGTTTTAAAAAAAAATATCAGTTGCATTTGATTTGCGCAAAAGGGGCTCGAGACATGTTTATAAGAGCACCAGGAAGGGATGAGTTTGGTGAAAGCGAGTAGCCTCCCCTATTCTATCGCTTCTTGAGGTCAGAGGGCGGCTCGTGCTCAAGCAGCGGTTTACTGGTCAGAGAAACGATTTTTTCACGGTCTGCTGGATAAAATTATTCACTCATTGTACATACATGCACGTGTATATTTATGTGTGTTCATTTATTAAAGGTCGCGCTCTGTGAACAAGGTCACCAGGTATGCTGTTCATCCCGCCTATTTCCTGTTGCGTCTGAATTGTGCTTAACCTTACGTAGTAGTCAAACTTCTAATAAGCTGTTTGAGATAATAGAGGAAAGGGAAGGAAAGAAAAAGAGAGAAAGCTAAAGATACTAAATATATCCAGTATACTTATTTAGCATATAAAGACATTCCAATTTCAACGAGGAATCCCATATTATTGAGCAAAACTGGACTTTACAGGCCGTTTAAATAGTGAGGAATTCCATATTATTGGGCAAAACTGGACTTCACTGACCATTTAAATTGTGAGGAATTCCATATTATTGGGCAAAACTGGACTTCACTGACCATTTAAATAGTGAGGAATTCCATATTATTGGGCAAAACTGGACTTCACTAACCATTTAAATTGTGAGGAATTCCATATTATTGGGCAAAACTGGACTTCACTGACCATTTAAATAGTGAGGAATTCCATATTATTGGGCAAAACTGGACTTCACTGACCATTTAAATAGTGAAGAGTTTCATATTATTTGGCAAAACTGGACTTCACTGACCATTTAAATAGTGAGGAATTCCATATTATTGGGCAAGGCTGGACTTCACTGACAGTTTAAATAGTGAGCAATTTCACGTTAATGGGCAAACACTGGATTTCAGAATGATCATGTAATTAGTGAGGAATTTCATGCTAAACGACAAAACTGGGTTTCACGGTGGTCGTGTAAATAAAGAGCGGGAAACTTATCTAATTTCTCAGGTATGTCTACTAATTTATCACACTTTGTCATGTGAGTGAAAGCAAATTTAACATAGCCACAGACTTGCATTGCTATAGGAAATGAGCACGTTATAATGACCAGTGAACTTAAAAGAGGAGTGAGTATATTTGTCACGTTTCCTTTATTCCTAAAGAGCACCGAACTCTAATAAATTATATTACTAATTTATTACTAGGACTCGGTACTGATGACATTTGCGAAGGAGTCGTGACTTATTATGCGAAGGAGTCGTGACTTATTATCGCCGCACGTGTCATTCAAGTACCTTTTCCAAAATATTCTCCGCAAACAACAGAAAGAATTCCTCATTATGTCTTATATTTAATTTGGAATAATCTGTATAATAAAATGTTATGTACACTATTTACCGTAATATCTCTACATAATATGTTTACGTTGTAGGTAGGGGTGTGGGCGGAAGTTTTACCGAACAGAACCAACTCAAGATACATATCTCTCCACTCCCTTTCTGTCTGGAAATTCGAAGATATTTTGAGAATGCAAATTACAAGTATATATTTTACCAAATTTGCGACCACTGACCTCAACAAAATATTTTGGGGATGTCAGTTTACATTGACACCGTAAGCTCTTGCTATAAATAGATGACTAAATCACGCTCCAAGTCACGTCCATTATTACAGTGGGCTCATTATGCCCATTGTGTCTTTGTTATTACAGTGGGCTCATTATGCCCATTGTGTCTTTGTTATTACGGTGCCACTAGCTAACGTAAAATTACATATTTTATCAGCTTGTGGAATATATGAAAGGAAGTTTTAAAAAAAAACAGGGTGGGGTGGGGAGGAACAACATAGTGAATACTCTGTTGGAAATAAATGCGTCTGTATGGTGTCATCACTATAAGGAGTTTTCGTGCATAGAGTATGGCCTAAAGCAATGCTAGATAAAGCAATAGCCAATGGCCTAGTAAAGCAATGTTCATTAAAACAAAGGCAGTGTCTTTTGAAACGTTCTCATTTGACTTAACTGGACCAGAGGAGAATCAGTCTTCAGCTTGAGAATGTCAGTGGTTCTGTCCCCTGGAACTTTGAAATGAAATGAGGTTTGATGTCTTCTTGACTTGGATCATCAAAATGCAGGTAATGGTTGAAGAGGCCTTTCTATCAGCTCGGTCGATCAACTTATACCAAGTGTAGAGGTTATGTGAGCAGCAGTTTTCAAGCTGGTCAGGCCACAAAGTGCCAGACGAGATGAAACAATGATGTTTCTCTTTTTCTTGCTTGCTTTAATAGTGCCACTGAATGGTGTCACACACACTCATTTCAAACAGTTAGAGAGATGAGGAAAAGTGGGACAACACTCTCACACTCACACTTGTTCACATCTTAATTAATAATTACTAATAAGAATAATATGCATTAAAACAAGCTGTGGAGAAAGATATATTAGTTTTAATAATAACAACAGCTAGAGAAACCACGACTACTAACCTTTGCTTATAAATCCAGTGAAAGTTATCCCACAAACAACAGGTTTATAATTATTTTACTTTAAGAGATAGCTGCACTCTCTCTAGGAGATGCTTGGTGGGTTGAAAGCAATCTGATTTTAGTTTCCCTTAATGTTCCTATTTATGAGTTCTACCAGTGGTTGACAGTGATTTGTTTACTCTGCTGACATGTCCAGCCCCCCAGTCTGAGTGGGTGCTGGTCAAGAGACAAGAACTCACATCACTCCGACACTAAGGCCTTGCACAAATGTATGGTGGCCAGTTAGATTAAAATTATGTGGAAAGTTTGATGTTAAGTTTAATTAGAGTGTCAGAACTTTGAGTTAGAAAACTGTTTATAAGAAATTAAAATGACAAAGTCACAACTTTTATTATTAATTTAAATTATTATTATTAGTTTTGAAATATTATTATGAATTAAAATGATTTTATTTTTTGTGTGACTTAATAAAATGTGAGAAGGGGGTCAACTCATGACAATCATTGTCAGTAAAATTTTTATAAACACTTTTGATGAAATATTTATAAGTCAAGACTTAGGACTGGCAAATGAAATGTTTACAAAGCTAAGACACAAGAAAGTTATAAACAGTTGGCAAAATTAATAGCACAGGCAAATGAAATGTTTACAAAGCTAAGACACAAGAAAGTTATAAGCAGTTGGCAAAATTAATTTCACTGGCAAAAGAATAAGCATTTCACAAAGATATGACTGACCACTGGCAATCATTTCTGATAGTTCAAAAGACATTTCTCTAAAACGATATTGCATTGTATTTCAGAATCTTCATTTCACATCTTGGGATGTTTGTATAAACACTTATGTTTTTTAAATGTGAAATGCTTCTAGTTTGATTGTCATTGTAGTATACATAAAGAAAATAAAAACAAAACCATACGATTAAAGTTGAACGAAAATACCCCTCACATAAGATCCTAGAGATCTGCAAACATTGGAAGGGAATATCTGAATAAACCACATCTCATCTCTCAACCAAATATGACCTCAACAACCACATCTCATCTCTCAACCAAATATGACCTCAACAACTACACTCAGGTACAGTTTAACAATTAATTAAAGTGAAAATATCAGTCTCTCATCACACTTATTTCTCACAGTGTTAGTGTGACCGGAAGTGGTTAATTTGAAAATCACATAATCTGCACAAAGGGCTTCCTGGATGACAGATGATCTCCAAGATGTAACTTGGTTCAGTATCTTCACCTCTGAGGCAGTGTCCTTGACACACTTTTCTTTTTGAGATCAGCTGTCGAGTATTGATTTCACTCCCTTGTGAGAGAATGCTTTGAGAGCACTGTTGTTCATATACTGTTTAATAAACCCTCGTGAACTCTCGTTGTTCATTGGCGAGAACACTTATATCGTTCAGCGATCTCTTGTGTACTGTTCAGCCAGCTATTCGGCGACCTTTTCTGTAAATTTAGTCGTTTGGTGAAATCTTGTACAGAATAGAGACTCTTTTGTACAGTTTTTCTGTGCCGTTGTGCGAACTCTTGTGTACAATTTTAGAACTCTTGTGTACCATTTTTAAAACTCTTGTGTACCACTTTAAAAATTCTTTTGTACCATTTTTAAAACTCTTGTGTACCACTTTAAAAATTCTTTTGTACCATTTTTCGAACTCTTGTGTACCGTTTTTTAAACTCTTGTGTACCATTTTTTGAACTTTTGTATACCATTTTTAAAACTATTGTGTACCATTTTTTGAACTCTTGTGTACCATTTTTAAAACTCTTGTGAACCATTTTTTAAACTCTTGTGTACCATTTTTTGAACTTTTGTATACCATTTTTAAAACTCTTGTGTACCATTTTTCGAACACTTGTGTACCATTTTTAAAACTCGTGTGTACCATTTGGTGAACTCTTGTGTGCCGTTTCGTGAACTCTTGTATAATTTTGAGAACTCTTGTGTACCGTTCAGGAACTCTCACGTACGATTGGATATTCGAGAATACAATCCGTGCCGTTTAAAAAACCCTCGCGCACACTGTTTAGCGAAACTTCGTGCACCCTTTAAAGAACTTCATGTAACATTCAGTTCTTGAGGCATTTCGAGAGGTCTTGGAATCTTAAAGTCTAGCACCAGCCAGTGAATTATGCTAAACATCTTTCTGCCAGTATGTTTCGTTGACATTACAGTACGTCATTGGTTTGGGTCCAGTGGGTCAAGCGATCCTAATAAAAAAAGTACTTGCAATGTCACTCAGTGGACAGACTCAGTTGAGACTTTATCGACCTTGGGTGGTGCTGGCCTCGAGCTGTTGAGTTAGGTCGTTTGTTTGTCTCTGGATGGGTCTGTGACTCTGGGCTTTCTGTTCGCATTCCTCGACTTCAGCCATTGGACAAGCAGGCAGGCTTCAGACTGGTCACTCAAGGCAAAACCTCGTATTTTTCTCAGTCGTTCAGTCAAGCAAACTTGTCTTCGTGCTTGAGCGACGACCGCAGCTTTCATGTAATTTTTCAACTGTAATTTTACTGCGTTTGTTAGAACCGTGTTTGACAAGCTGCTGTTGACGCTAACGATCTTCTTCTTCACCATCATCGTCGTTGTCTTCTTACTTTTCTTCTTTGCCCTAGTTAAGACACGTGACACTTTCTGTTAGCGAAAGTACAGGACTATTTTCCGGCCTCCTCGGAAAGATTGGAGTATCTGGGCGGAGCACACTGTTCCGACCAGTTATTTTCATATCATTTCCCGCTCAATTATTCGCTTTTCAGCGGCATATAGTTTAAGCGTTATTTGACTGCAATTATATCCAGATTATTTTACGATGTACTGAAGTCAAGGAAAACATAGCAGCCCAGATTAATGCCAGGATTGCTGTAATTTAATCCTGTTTTTGTAGGCGGGAGCGTCTATCAGATAAAACACGGCCAGTTATTTTCTCGCTGACTGAGAAGGGAGTTGACGCGTGACGACCTTTGTCTCATGACTTCAGCAAGTAACGGGTTTCGTGTTTTGATTTACGTGACATCGTGTTGTCACGAAAGGGAAGCTTCCTGGGGTCCTGCGATGTTGTTTAATGGGTTTGGTTTGGTTTAGTTTGGTGTGTCTGGACCTTAAAGAAATTATAGGGGAGGTCATCCAAGCGAGTTTTCTTGGAAAATGAGAAAGGAATGGACTATAAGGTCTCATTAATATGTGCCGTGAGCATTTCAAGTAAATATTAATACTAAAAATAATTCATGTTATTATTCTGTGTTTAAAATAATTATTTGTACTTTTACATTTTTTTTCATTTAATTAAATTATTTTTTTCTTTTTTTCTTATAGAGTTTTGATCAGTGCCGTTGATATGAATAGTTAAAATTTTTTTTTTCAAATGTCAAACGTTCATGTCATCCATTTATCATCATCATTAGTATATTTTTAATGCCATTATAATGGCAAATATTAAGTTTAGATTGAAAATTACACATTCTGGAAAAGTTTAAACTGAACCAGTTGTCATTGACGACAAACATATTCTCGAAAAGTTTAAACTGGAACCAGTATTGTGATTGACGAGAGATATATTCTGGAAATGTTTAAATAGAACCAGTGTTGTCATTGACGACAAACATATTCTCGAAAAGTTTAAACTGGAACCAGTATTGTGATTGACGAAAGATATATTCTGGAAATGTTTAAATAGAACCAGTGCTGTGATTGACGAGTCTTGGTTCAACAACAGATTAATTGCACTTAAATAATCACAAATGGTCAACTTGCAAGAAATGTTTTGATATACATATAATGCTAAATTGCTAAAAAAAAAATCATTTGTAATGAAGGGTTTAAATGTATACAACCTGTATAATGGTACAGCAGTATTTTCTTTAATGACTCGGCTTATTTTACTGTCTCGGATGAGTGTATTTTCTTTATTGTCTCGGTTGACTTTACTTTCTTTATAGTTTAGGATCTTTTGACTGCATCTGATTTCTGGGTAGCAAATTTGTGAACCACGAATTTTATTTGTAAAAATGTTTGAATAATTGATAATTAAAATATTGCACGTTGCATATAATTCCCCAGTGTTCTCATGATTGTTTCTAGCGATTTATCAAGCTGATCTATGACCTGGTGAACCAGACCCTTCGTTCAAAATTTTCAACTTCGCTGTTCCAAGACTGATATTTTTTAATAAATAATTGCATGTAACGCTAATAATCTGATAAGGGATTTCCTTCAATTTTTGTGCAAACTGATATTATCATTTGTACCAAGCACAGGCTAGATTGTACTGAAGAACCGAAAATAAATGTAAATAATTGATGGCAGGCGCTTAAGTGCGTTGTAGACATTAAGTTACTACAGCAACAACAACAATACTAACTACCCAGGAGATACCAAACAATTTGTAAACGTGTATTTGCAACGTGCCTGGAATTCCAGAAAATCTATCTGGGCAATAAGAAGTAGGAAAAGGATATTGTCATTTTTTAAATATCAGAAATATTACAAAAGTATATTTGTTGACAGAAAGCCTAATAAAAAAAAAACACCGCAAGAATTCAAGAAAACCTTTCAGTTGAGAGAGTGAGTGATTTATTCGTTGAAGTTGATGTTGGATCCCTTTTATTTTTTGTGGGTGGGGAAAGGAATATGGCAGAAAGAATTTAAAACTTTTCGGATTAATGATGAAGAAGAATGATAATGAAATTATGTGGGATGCGTGTTTGTCACATTGATCTTGTCATCAGCGTCATATTGTTGACGTCAGAGGTGAACGGGGGGTAAATTTGGGGCTCTTTTGGATTTTGGAGCGCCGCACGGTGATCGACTAAGGTCGTCATTTTCTCAGTGAAGTCCTTACTTGCTGTAGTCGAGTTTCAAGCAGCGCCGTTCATAGACTACAACCTATCAACCGTCAAAATCTGAGTTCTAACACCCCCCACTTATCCACCCCACCCTTCGCTCAGTCAAGCACCGAATGCAGAGACCCTTGACATAGTTGAAGAATGCGAGCTCCGTTAACAAGTGTCGTATCTTCTGTCGCCTAGCAAGTTCTCTGGAGCGGCAAACGATATCATCTTCCCTACTCCACTTCCTGACCGCGCCTTCCCTTGACCCCAACAGGTCCTCTGGCGCCTTATCTGCAGCAAGCGTCTTTGCGTCCTATTTACCATTGAGCGTCATTTGTGTCATTCGAGAAGAGAAGTTAGGTGGAAAGGGCAGGGACAGATGAACCGCGGGAGGTGTTTTGTGTGTGCGTTAGAGGGGAGGGGGGGCGGAGGATGAGGTACGTAGCACTGATGCAAAGACTTGTCCCGAGAAATGTGGGTGGGGGAGTGGGGTGTGAAATGGTTAGTAAATAGTACTATAAAGACCGAACTAGACTTTTCGGAGATTGTTGTTGCATTACGAAAGCCCTACCGACTGAGATCATGACGGGGAAGTTTTACTGGCCATGTTGTTCAAGATTGCAAGGACCGGAAGGAATAGAGTGGGTAAGTCCGCATACCCTTTTGTCGGCACTGCTTATTCTTTTTCTTGTATCAGAATTGCGTACTTTTTACCGGAATTGCGTACTCTTTTATCGGCATTGCTTTATTCTATTTTTCTTCTACCAGAATTGCGTACCTTTTACCAAAATTGCGTACTCTTTTATCGGCATTGCTTCTTTTCTTGTATCAGAATTGCGTACTTTTTACCGGAACTGCGTACTCTTTTATCGGCACTGCTTATTCTTTTTTCTTTTACCAGAATTGCGTACTTTTTACCGAAACTGCATACTCTTTTACTTATACTATTTATTCTTTTAAAAAAAATTAACAACAGCTGCATATTCTTTTACCGCACAGTGATTTTATTTTTTCTTTCTCATGCTATTGAATATAACTGTACATTTTAAAATCTTCATGCTAAGCAAGCTCATTGTACGATGTGCACCGACATTTCTTCGACATAAAGGTCATTTCCATTATCGTCGCAGGTCACAAAATCTGTATAAAACTCAGAACGGATCCCAGTATGGTTTAATATTGATTATTACAAGTCACAAAATCGGATGTATAAAAGAAGTCACAAAACAAGCTGTATAAAAGAAAGTAATAAAACTATCTATAATAATGAACGTCATAAAACTAGCTGTATAAAAGAAAGTCATAAAACTAGCTGTATAAAAGAAAGTCATAAAACTAGCTGTATAAAAGAAAGTCATAAAACTAGCTGTATAAAAGAAAGTCATAAAACTAGCTGTATAAAAGAAAGTCATCAAACTAGCTGTATAAAAGAAAGTCATCAAACTAGCTGTATAAAAGAAAGTCATCAAACTAGCTGTATAAAAGAAAGTCATCAAACTAGCTATGTGAAAGGCCCAAAGCTGGCTATAAAAAAAGTATCAAAATTAGCTGTATAAAAGTCACAAAGTTAGCTATATGAAACTACCTGTATAAAGCTAGCTGTTTAGAAGTCACAAAACTAGCTGTATAAAAGTAATAAAACTAGCTGTATAAACTTACAAAGCTAGCTATATAAAAATCACTAAGCTAGCTGATTAAAAGTCACAAAACTGGCTGTAGAAAAGTCACAGAACTAGCTGTATAAAAGTTCCAAAGCTAGCTTTATGGGAATCACATAGCTAGCTATATAAAAGAAAGTAACAAAACTAGCTATATAAAAAGTCATAAAACTTGTATAAAAGTCACAAAGCTAGCTATGTGAAAGAAAATAATAAAACTAGCTGTATAAAAGTCACAAGGCTAGATATTTGAAAGAAAGTCATAAAGCTAGCTGTATAAAGGTCACAAAGCTAGCTGTATAAAGGTCACAAGGCTAGCTGTATAAAGGTCACAAGGCTAGCTGTATAAAGGTCACAAGGCTAGCTATATTAAAGGAAGTCGAAGTCTGGCTGCATACACTGCAAACTCATATTGCTGTTTTCATAATGTTCATGTATTTTAGTAATAAAGTGGGTTCCATAATTAATGGTCAGAGCAAGCGATTGTGCAGGACGCCATCCAGTCAACACACATTCTTTACTGATGACATCAGTCTCGGCGAGTGTAGATCACGCTGGCGATTGTCATACCAGAGCAGGTCATACTGCTGACACAGTCACGGCCACTGCAGGTCAGAACTCTTTATAGTGTCAATTGTATATCAAAGCAATGCTGTTGTTTTTTGGGTTTTTTTTGGCTTTTTTTTTTTTAACCGGACCAGTATAGGTTACGCTGTTGATTGTGTCATACCACAGAAGATCACAAACTAAGACCCATGAGCAATGCAGGTCACAGTCGATTGTGCTATAAAGGAGCAAGTCACAAAGATCATTGTGTCTTACATATGGCGGTCACAGGGATGTTAGTGTCACTTCTTGTAACGCTATTGATTGTGTCAAAACATATTGGAGGTCACAGGGATGTTAGTGTCACTTCTTGTAACGCTATTGATTGTGTCAAAGCCTATTGGAGGTCACAGGGATGTTAGTGTCACTTCTTGTAACACTATTGATTGTGTCAAAGCCTATTGGAGGTCACAGGGATGTTAGTGTCATTTCTTGTAACACTATTGATTGTGTCAAAGCCTATTGCAGGTCACAGTTTATTAGTGTCATTGTAGTAACGTTACTGATTGTGTCAAAGCCCATTGCAGGTCACAGGGATGTTATAGTGTCACTGCTAGTGATTGTCAAACTCATTGCTGGTCACTATTATTGCACATGATCGCCTCAAAATTTCATTTAAAAAAATATTTATACGCCTTCGAAATATATGCAATATCTTTCACCTTTGGAATCTTTAGACTTCGGCATTTGAATCTTTCAACGTACTGTTTCGAAAAGTAAAAAAAAATAAAAACAAACAATGCATATCTTTGCCCGTTGTACATTTTCTTCACTGAGAAGTGGGTGTCGTAAATTGATCCGAAGGCATAAAATGAACTGGTTGAACTCTACCAACATACAACAAAACCCTAAGCAAATAAAAAAAACCATGACTTTCCAAGGCCACATACGTTAACCACGGAGTGGTCTGTGTGACCCCTGTGGGCGTCATATGTTGCAGGGGGGGGGGGGTTTGCAGAAGTTGAGAAATATTGACGACCTAAATCTGACGGTATAACGTAATAATGGGTTGTTAAATTTGCACGCACTCTCTCTCTCCCTCTCTCTCTCTCTCCCTCTCTCTCTCTCTCTCTCTCTCTCTCTCACACACACACACACACACACATATCTATTAGAGCAAATATTTTAAATTTAATTTATTTTGTTTTTCGGGTGCTAGTTGTAAAGATCATCACATATTTGCAAGTTTATTATAATTTATTCACACTTCCTACTAACAAGATCAGCCTGTTATTAATGGAGAAACTCGGCCAGTCCAAAATGTCAGTAATGGACAAGTTCGGCCAGTCCAAAATGTCAGTAATGGACAAGCTCGGCCAGTTCAAAATGTCAGTAATGGACAAGCTCGGCCAGTACAAAATGTCAGTAATGGACAAGCTCGGCCAGTCCAAAATGTTAGTAATGGACAAGCTCGGCCAGTCCAAAATGTCAGTAATGGAAACTCTCCTCCAGCTCAGATTATCAGTAGATGGTCATACTGGAGAAACTCGGCCAGGTCAGATTATCATAATATCAAAACTGGAGAAACTCGGCCAGTTCAGATTATCAGTAGATGATCATACTGGAGAAACTCGGCCAGATCAGATTATCAGTAGAGGAGACACTTGCTAATTTATATTATCATACTGGAGAAACTCGGCCAGATCAGATTATCAGTAGAGGAGACACTTGCTAACTTATATTATCATACTGGAGAAACTCGGCCAGGTCAGATTATCAGCAATGGAGAAATTCGACCATTTCAGATTATCATAATATCAATACTGGAGAAACTCGGCTAATTCTGAGCATCATTTATCAAGATTTGTTGCTGCTTCAATTGTGTGTTTTTTTTTAAATACCCATTTGATCATCACATATCTTCTGGAAAACAATAATCTTTTGAGTCATCCTGCCACATCCATTCCTGGGCGTGACATGATTCAGTTGCGCATCATTTGGTAGTCATGGAGTAGAAGTTTTCAACGACCAATTTGGTAGTCATGGAGTAGAAGTTTTCAACGACCAATTTTGGTAGTCATGGAGTAGAAGTTTTCAACGACCAATTTGGTAGTCATGGAGTAGAAGTTTTCAACGACCAATTTGGTAGTCATGGAGTAGAAGTTTTCAACGTCCAATATGGTAGTCATGGAGTAGAAGTTTTCAACGACCAATTTGGTAGTCATGGAGTAGAAGTTTTCAACGACCAATTTGGTAGTCATGGAGTAGAAGTTTTCAACGACCAATTTTGGTAGTCATGGAGTAGAAGTTTTCAACGACCAATTCACAAAACCCCTATTTATCTGTCGTATTCAATTTTACTTTCCATCTCTTATCTGACAAATACTTGGTTTATTCTTTCCATTGGTCACATCACTAAATATAGTATATTTTTCTGTCTGTCACATCATTAAATATAGTATATTTTTCTGTCTGTCACATCACTAAATATAGTATATTTTTCTGATTATCACATCACTAAATATAGTATATTTTTCTGTCTGTCACATCACTAAATATAGTATATTTTTCTGTCTGTCACATCACCGGTGTTTCTTTCTATCATGTCATCAGGTGTAGTATTTCTTTCTGACGCATCACCAGGTGTAGTATTTCTTTTTGTCGCGTCATTGCTTGCATTATTTTTTTTTTTTACTTTTAGTGTCTTTTTTTTTTCTTTTTTCTATTTTTAATCTTTCACGCCACTAGTTTGGGATGTTGTTATTTAATGACGCCACTAGTTTGGGATATTATTTAATGACGCCTCTATTAATTATGTATATATGACGCGTTGAAAGACATGAATTTTCCTTCATGCGGTTTAGACATTAATAAGACATTAAAGAAAAATTAATAAGATTTTAAGCCTACATGTAAGCAATAAAAACAGCGCAATATTCATTCAGTCAAAACTCAACAGTCAAATGTCATCCGATTACAAAACTAAACAGTCAAATGTCATCCGATTACAAAACTCAACAGTCAAATGTCATCCGATTAGCACTGTACAAACCGAAGGAGTAAATAAGTAAAGGAGCAGAAAGGTTTTATAATTAGAAAAACAGAACTATTTAAAATTGGTTTCAATCGAGTCCAACGTCTACATTAAAGCAATGTAGAGAATAGTGAGGAAAACAGTCTAGAGATAACAAGGAAAACAGTCTAGAGATAACAAGGAAAACAAGTGAGTAAAATAGTCTTGTAATTGCTGGGGAATACAGTCTAATGGTTAGTGAGGAAAACAGTCTAATGATTAGTGAGGAAAATAGTCTTGTAATTGCTGGGGAATACAGTCTAATGGTTAGTGAGGAAAATAGCCTTGTAATTGCTGGGGAATACAGTCTAATGATTAGTGAGGAAAACAGTCTAATGATTAGTGAGGAAAATAGTCTTGTAATTGCTGGGGAATACAGTCTAATGATTAGTGAGGAAAACAGTCTAATGGTTAGTGAGGAAAATAGCCTTGTTATTGCTGAGGAATACAGTCTTGTAATTGCTGAGGAATATAGTCTTTTAATTGCTGAGGAAAACAGTCTAATAATTACTGAGGAAAACAGTTCTTGTAATTGCTGAGGAAAACAGTCAAATGATTACCGAGGAAAACAGTCTAATGATTACTGAGGAAAACAGTCTTGTAATTGCTGAGGAAAATAGTCTAATAATTACTGAGGAAAACAGTTCTTGTAATTGCTGAGGAAAACAGTCTAATGATTACCGGGTAAAACACTTAACTGAGGAAATGAGCAAAGCGACTATTGGGTATATATTGTCTATTGACGAAAATACTGCACTCGTAGTTACACGTGTTTCGTGTAACGTATTAACACGCGTTTATCTAAGTATAAGACGTAAGTGCGTATCTTCTCCTCCATCCCCCTTCTCCCCCCAGTAATGTTTACTTTTACAACACTATTTGCATACAGCAGTAATCAAAAGCTGCCAATGCACCCAACCCGTGTATACGCATTACTGTCGGAGGAAAGCAAAAGGGTATCGTTTGGACTTGACCTACTTTCTGGAGGGTCTCGTTGTCATTTGAACTACTTTCCGGACTTTAAAGTTTGAATTGTATTGTTAGGCAGAGATGGATAGAGTTAGTAGGCAGAGAACGGTGACACTGTGAAATACTGCTCTTGACAGACTCTAGTGTCGTGTGAGTAAAGTATATATTGCAAACATTAAATAGAATGCTGCTTGTACTCTCTGTCTGTCTGCTTGTCGTTCTGCATATTTATCTCTCTACCTGTCGGTTGGTCTATCAGTATACTTATTGTTATCTTATGGGGAGCACTTCCGACCGAGATCGATTTCGTGTCGGGGGTGGGGATAGAGAATTGGGAGTGGAACTGATGGGTTTGGAGGGGGTTTGTGTAAGATGAGGGTGCTTGCTCTTTGTTATTTTTCTTTCAAGTCATGCCACTGTAAGCGCTTTCGTTTACCAAGCTTGACGGTTGTTGTTATTTTACTTTTTACCTCATACCACTGTGTGTATTTTCGTTTTCCAGGTTTGGTGGTTGTTGTTATATTACTTTTACCTCATACCACTGTGTGTATTTTCGTTTACCAGGCTTGGTGGTTCCTGTTAGATCAAGTGGCTCTACTGTCCGTGTTTGTCTTGGAATTTGTTGTCTGAATCATATTTCTTTACTTTTTTACTCCCCCACCCCCACGTCACTGGACCATTTGATATTTATTGTCTCTCTGTTGGTAATAATATTTCTGTTTCATCTGGGTTTATTAAGTGCTGGCTTTGGGGGTTCCTTTTTTACTTTCGCTTGTACTGTGGGTGGCCTTATTTTTACGTAAAACCACTCATGCCAGTGCCCTTAAGGACCCTGCTACTTTAGCTGGTATGTCATTTTCTATTAGGTAATCAGTTAATTATTTTCATGTTAGGCCTATTAGTCTGCAGTCTTTTGTCACGTGCTCTGTTGTGGGTCGGTCGCCGTATTAGCATTTAATTATTTTGTATTTGGTTATTTCGCTTCCTAGACTGTTTGGTTTTGGTCCTGTCTTTTCTTTAAGTGGAAAAACGTTGGTATACATTTTGTTGTTTAATCATTCAGAGGTCTTTTCTCTTTGGCTATTTTAAGGCATTCTTTATTTATACTTGTATAATGTACAATGCGTGTTAATATGCCTGCCTATCTACACTTCTGTGTCTCTATTCTGTATAATTGCCTTACTATTACATTTTATATATCTGCCTGTCTTTCATCTAATTTCTCTCTATATATATATTCTGCTTGCCTGTCTAATTTCTGTATATGTCTGACTGCCTATCAGAGTTCTAAATATCTGCCTTTCTGCGTAAATTCTATCTTTATCCGTCTGCCTGCCTATCTAAATTCTACATATATGTCTGTCTGCCTTCTAAATTCTATATGTTTGCTTGCCTATCTAATTTCTATATATTTCTGTTTGCCTGCCTATCTACATTCTATTTATCTGCTTGTTTGCCTGCCTCTTTATATTCTATTTAGCTGTGTTCTTGGCTAAATGCATTCTATTCTGCTTTTCTCTCCCATTCTATATATCTATGTGCCTGATTCCCCATTCTATATATCTATGTGCCTGACTCCCCATTCTATATATCTATGTGCTTGACTCCCCATTCTATATATCTATGTGCCTGACTCCCCATTCTATATATCTATGTGCCTGACTCCCCATTCTATATATCTATGTGCCTGACTATCTGCATCCCAGACGTCTGTCTGCCCATCTATCCGTACTCTATATACCTGTCTATTTGTCTAACTGTCTCCACATTCTATATATCTGTGTGTCTGACTATCTACATTCTACTATTTATATGATGTCTGTCTACATTCTAGTAGTTATTCGTCTGTCTACATTCTAGTAGTTATTTGTCTGACCTCTGTCTACATTCTACTAGTTATTTGTCTGACTACATTCTAGTAGTTATTTGTCTGACCTACTCTACATTCTAGTAGTTATTTGTCTGACCTCTGTCTACATTCTAGTAGTTATTTGTCTGACCTCTGTCTAACATTCTAGTAGTTATTTGTCTGTCTACATTCTAGTAGTAATTTGTCTGACTACATTCTAGTAGTTATTTGTCTGACCTCTGTCTACATTCTAGTAGTTATTTGTCTGACCTCTGTCTACATTCTAGTAGTTACCTGTATGACCTCTGTATTCTAGAGTTATCTGTCTGACCTCTACATTCTAGTAATCTGTCGGAGCTCTCTCTGTATTCTAGTAGTAACCTGTCTTACCTCTGTCTACAATCTAGCAGTTATCTGTCTGACCCCTGGAAAAGTAAACTGGCGACAGCAGCACTCTTAAGACACTCCGATCTTTCAGTACACTTTTTTCCCAATTAATTGTCTGGCACATGACCTTTGACCAGTTCATTACTCAGCTTTTACATTCATTTGCTCATTTAAGTTGTTCTTTAGCTTTACAGTTTACAGTTTTACTGTTGTTTTTTTTGTAAAGTATGTACTGGTTTAGCAAAAGTTTTGATAATTTTGTTCACAGCAGTCCATTGTCATCTCAAGAAGTGAAATACGTACGCGTACAGTCATTACATTTTCTTATTAATATAGATGACGTCATTTTTTACGACGGTGAATTTATTGTAAACCTTAGTAAACTGACATTACACTAATTCTTCTTTTCTTTGTGCATAGCTTGCACTTTTTAAAAGTTAAATCGGCACAAGCCGGAGGCGCCCTTGATGGCCGTACTCTTTACGGCCATGTTTTCAGACTCCATTTTCCTCTCGACGCTGTGCTGACTGCCATGCTAATAATGTTATTTTGTCGTCTGCTTTAATTACAACGAAACAAAGCACGCACTCATAATAAATAAATAAGCAAGAATCGGCGCGTGCTCTGTTTCTTCGACATTTTATGTAGACAAATACGTGAGCTAAGGTTTAGAGAATTCCATTCAATCATTTTTGACAGATGAGTATGTCAGATGTCACTATGGCATTTAAGAACGAGTTTTTGATTGGCTGTGTCTGGATGTTAAGGAATGTAAGCTCTTTGTACATTTCGGTGTGTGAAATCTTATTATTTTATATTTGTAATAAAAAAAATCAGCATCACGCTTTTTTTTTAACAGTAGTAAAAATTTCATGAATATTTTTACAGCGTGCTCTCCCAATAGAAAATATCGCGAGCACCACGTGACATTACAGTGCAACGAGCGTGAAAACTGACTTGTGGGGAATTCGTCTTTCCGAAATTACATGACCGACTGATTAAGGGCGCGGTCAGTGTGAGAAAGATAATTTGCAAGAGAGTTATTTCTAATTTGAACCCTTGTCAAGCTGTGAAGTGTGCATACTGTATGAGTACGTCAGGGTTTGCAGGATAATAAATCGACACTAATTATTATTTTGTTGTTGATGCATGCCGTTTCATTTGTTCGTCTGGCTAGGGAAGGCATTTGAGGGCGGGAGATGGAGGTGGGGGGGGGTTAGGGTGTGTGGGGATGGGGGTGGGGGGTGGAGAGGGAATGAGACGTGGACCATCAGAATTTGGAAGCTACTGGTGTTAGTTCATCACGATGACATGTTTCATCGTCGTCATGAGCTGGAAAACGGTGGGCTGGTTTTATGTCAAGAGTGATCACTTCTGAAGTCATTCATTTCTTTCGAATTGATGATGATGACCTCGACGACAACAGTGACGACGATGGCTTCAGAGGGTAATGATGACGATGATGGTTTGATGTTGATAATGTTGACGATGGTTGTAAGGAAAACGATGACGACGATGACAATACTGATTATGACGATTTTGCGGTGACGTTAGGTTGTTGATGATGATGATGATGATGATGATGATGATTTATCGCAGGTGCTGACAGCAGGGAGACACCTTTGGCTGCACAGCATAGGAGTCTTGTGAGTGCGCTTAACAACTGTATAACCTCGAAAGGTCAGCGGCATTTGTTTATTGTTTACAATATTGTTACGCACAACTCTGGCATTACACAAATATGCATTCTAAACATTCAAGTAAAGCAACGCCATCTTTAGAATAGCCACGTATAAAAATACCAGCTGAATCCCACTAAGTGTAGAAATAAAGCCACGTATAAAAATACCAGCTGAATCTCACTAAGTGTAGAAATAAAGCCACGTATAAAAATACCAGCTGAATCCCACTAAGTGTAGAAATAAAGCCACGTATAAAAATACCAGCTGAATCCCATTAAGTGTAGAAATATAGCGTTATTCGATTCATGTTTATAAAACGCGCCTCTATGGTAAGCTTCCTATGTAGCCTACTTTAACTGTAGAAATGCAACTATTTAAATACCAAAACCTTTATTGACAAGACGTGACTTTTCAGTAACTGTAGAAAGGCAACTATTTAAATACCAAACTTTTATTGACAAGACGTGACTTTTCAGTAACTGTAGAAAGGCAACTATTTAAATACCAAAACC
Source organism: Sinotaia quadrata (assembly GCA_028829895.1). Taxonomy (NCBI): domain Eukaryota; kingdom Metazoa; phylum Mollusca; class Gastropoda; order Architaenioglossa; family Viviparidae; genus Sinotaia; species Sinotaia quadrata. The sequence continues at coordinate 7,100,866 of CM054181.1, read as the reverse complement.
TTTATTGACAAGACGTGACTTTTCAGTAACTGTAGAAAGGCAACTATTTAAATACCAAACTTTTATTGACAAGACGTGACTTTTCAGTTACTGTAGAAAGGCAACTATTTAAATACCAAAACCTTTATTGACAAGACGTGACCTTTCAGTACTAGTAGTCGCGTTTGTGTATTTGATTCTAATTTTATTTTGTATTTTGTTTAGAAGAGATGATTATTTTTGTTGTAACTTTTGCTAAAATAAAATGATTTATTTGCAACATTAGTGAATTGAAATAATGTTGAGAATTTGAGGATATTCAAGTTATTTTTTTAAAGCAATTAATATGTAAATGTTGATAAACTGTATTTGAATTATGCTAAATTATGGTTACAATTATTTTCCTATGTGATGTTTCTACAAAAGTACTAGAATTTAGGTTTTGTGGCAAATACTTATTATAAGTAAGGAAACTTAGGTTCTGTATGGCAATACTTATTATAAGTAAGAAAACTTAGGTTCTGTATGGCAATACTTGTTATAAGTAAGAAAACTTAAGTTCTGTAAGGCAATACAAAATGGCAATACTTATTATAAGTAAGAAAACTTAAGTTCTGTAAGGCAATACAAAATGGCAATACTTATTATAATTAAAGAAACTTAGGTTCTGTAAGGCAATACAAAATGGCAATACTTATTATAATTAAGGAAACTTAGGTTCTGTATGGTAATACAGTTTGTGGTCTCGTTATAATTGTTTATAGAGTTTCGTTGTGTTTGGTTTGTCTGCTGGTTGTTTTGGATCCGGACACATTCCAGTTTGGAATTCCTTGGTTTATCACTGGGGTTGGCAAAAGATAGTTTGCACCTAGTGGACGCTGACTGGTGGCAATCGTTTCTCTTGTTGTACATGTTGTCTTGATTATTTGAATAGCAATCGTTTCTCTTGTTGTACATGTTGTCTTGTCTTGATTATTTGTGTAGCAATCGTTTCTTTTGTTGTACATGTTGTCTTGATTATTTGAGTAGCAATCGTTTCTCTTGTTGTACATCTTGTCTTGTCTTGATTATTTGTGTAGCATACATTTGTTGCCCGACAATGAACAGAATATTCAGTTTAAATTGCTGTTTCGCATTCAGTTTAGTTGTTTCCTTAGGCATAAAGTGTTTAGTTTGGTACTAGTCATTAACTAGTGAATTTTATAAGTTGAGTAGACGAATTATCAGGACTAATTTGTTCTCTCATTTCCTTTTATTGTGGCTGTTTTGAAGCATTAACCCTGTTTTATTGTTGTAATATTTATCGTATCTTCTTTGTTTGGCAATGGGTGTGTTGTTCTGGTTTTGATAGAATTGAGAAGTGCATGCTAAACTTTGTTTGGCAATGGGTGTGTTGCTCTGGTTTTGATAGAATTGAGAAGTGCATGATAAACTTTGTTTGGCAATGGGTGTGTTATTCTGCTTTTGATAGAATTGAGAAGTGCATGATAAACTTTGTTTGGCGATGGGTGTGTTGTTCTGGTTTTGATAGAATTGAGAAGTGCATGATAAACTTTGTTTGGCGATGGGTGTGTTGTTCTGGTTTTGATAGAATTGAGAAGTGCATGCTAAACTTTGTTTGGCGATGGGTGTGTTTTGATAGAATTGAGAAGTGCATGATAAACTTTGTTTGGCGATGGGTGTGTTGTTCTGGTTTTGATAGAATTGAGATCTTTATTAGTGTTTAAGGGCAGTGTTATTAACATTAAATGTTAGTAAAGGACAGTTGTGGATCTCTTAGTAACGAGCCCTTAACCAGTCACTGATTTAAAAAAAAAAAAAAGAAAAATCTGAGATTTAGAAATGACAGGCTTTGAAATGCTTCTACCTGCAATACGTTCACGTGAAAGACAAATATAATAAAAATTTTAAAAATAATAAAATATAAATTGCCTACTATCCTAAAAGTAGCATAGGTACGGCGAATATAAAAATTAAAACCACTCTGAAGTTTGTTATTAGTGTGTCACAAATACTAATAAAAATTAAAACCAATTCTGAAGTTTGTTATTAGTGTGTCACAAATACTAATAAAAATTAAAACCAATTCTGAAGTTTGTTATTAGTGTGTCACAAATACTAATAAAAATTAAAACCAATTCTGAAGTTTGTTATTAGTGTATCACAAATACTAATAAAAATTAAAACCAATTCTGAAGTTTGTTATTAGTGTGTCACATTGACTAATAAAAATTAAAACCAACTCTGAAGTTTGTTATTAGTGTGTCACATTGACTAATAAAAATTTCTTAGAGTTAAGGACCGCATCTCGCCAGCCCGAGACAGAGTGGGGTTTTTTTCGGGTGCAAGAATTGTCTTCTTGATTGTTGCCATAAAAATGTTCTTAATGGAATCACTTGACCGCGCGTAACATCCCACGCACAATATTTATTAAAAATGTGCATGAGTGTGCGTGTATTGTGTTGTGAGAGGGAGGGAGGGAGGGGATAGTACCGTCTTAACGCATGGGCACGCTAGGCAATTGCCAGGGACTTAACGAGCATAAGGGGCCCCATGCTAATCTGTGTATGTTTTATTCCTGTAAGTGGTTGTGTGTGTAGGGGCCCCAGTGCTCTGCTTTGCCCGTGGGCCCATAATGCTGTTAAGTCGGCCCTGGGAGGGAAGAAAAACGAGAATGACGAAGAAAATCATGAAAAGAAGCAACATAAATGACCTGTCAAGTCAGAACCCGGTTTTGAATATCCTCTTGACCTCGTCTTTAGCCTTCAACAGTCATTTGATCCGCCGAACCTTCACGATGTTCGGAGTTCTGGCTAGCTTCGATTTATCTCCCTTTAAAAAGTAAAGGAAAAAAATCATCTTACTTTATTTAGTACAAGCGCAAACAAAAAGCAACACTCTGCGCTGCTTTATTTAACATGCTCCTCTCGGAATATAATTGCCATTAGAAAGATTTCAGTTCATAAATTACGTGAATTACGTGACACCTGAATTACGTGACGACTGGCATTCTAAATATAGAAGATAAAAAAAAAGATGGCTAAATGGATGGATGGATGCATGTACACATGCTGCTTGTTGTTATCACGAAAAATAATTTCCCGCGTCTAAAATTTCTACCCGAATTGTAATGTGACACTTCGGCACAGTCACTTTGTGATAATAATCTCGCTTGCAGTAAGACGAACTCTTTTCGTTTTTGTTTTCGCAAACTATTTGAATGCGTACGTGTATGGAGGGTGTGTATGTGAGCTTGGGAGGAGTAGCCCGAGTGGAAAGCGAAAATGAGTATGTGGTTCACTTACCTTGTCAGTTTCGCTACAGGTGTCTCCAATTTTTTGATTTTTTTAAAAAAGACATACTATATTTCATGTCACTAACAAGTAAATCTGGGCGCGACTTGGCGGTGAGCGCTGTTTTTAGGGTACAAGTGATAGTCTCCCCTGTTGGCGCTCTTCACTGACGTGAAAGTAGCAATTGCCTTCTTCATCATTAACGGTTGGAACTGTATACATGTGTATGGAAGACATGTTCAGCGAGATAATTCTTCCAAACTGTCTTAATATAATTTCATCAATTAATTCTATATATTCATTGTTTTGACTAGATCGATTGATAGACTGATAGAGGTTATTAGTCCAATCGTATGTCAGTGCGGTCATTAGTCCGGTCGTGTATCAGTGCGGTCATTAGTCCGGTCGTGTGTCAGTGCGGTCATTAGTTCGGTCGTGCGTCAGTGCGGTCATTGGTCCGGTCGTATGTCAGTGCGGTCATTAGTCCGCTAAAGATGGAGACAGCCAGAATGGAGCCAGTGATATGCTACCATCATAGCTAAGACATCCCAATAACCAATTAAAACTGGTGAATCGGAGTGTATTTCCTTTGGAGCTAAGACATCCCAATAACCACTTAAAACTGGTGAACCCGGAGTGTATTTCGTTTAGAGCTAAGATACAAAGAAGCTGGTAAGTTTCATGAAGCCTTTTTCATTCTTGCCATTCTTGGCACAAGCTATGCATCTATAATTCCATTTCCTCTTGTTGCTCTTTGTACAGTTTTATCTCTGATATACTCTCCTGTTGGCTGTGGATCCTCCGTTTTCTTGTATTAGCTCTAGTTGTCACATGACCTTAAGCAATTTGCCTAAAGACTCTTTTTTTATTTTATAAAAATGTGTTTTCAGATTGTTTATTGTCGAACTTTCAGAGCATGCATAAAATAAACATTTATTAAGGTTTGATTTATTACTATTTCTTTATTCGCTAAGCTCTCTGTAAATCAGTGCATTAGCTAAGATCTCCGTAAACCAGTGCATTACCTAAGATCTCCGTAAACAAGTGCATTACCTAAGGAATAATTGTGAGAAGAATGCACAAGTGCTGCTTTGGTCCACTCCTAATATAAAAATTACGACCCAAGTGAAGTGAAGCATATATAGGAGCTCACACGAACGCCAAGGGAGACAAATGCCCCGCAATCTAAGTGTAAAAACTTCATTAGTGCCAGTCACCACGCGGGGAAACAGACAGCTTAGGCACCACATCCGCTCAGGAGCTTCGAGCAGATAACTCGGGGTGGTGGTACATCATCGGAATGTTGAAATCAGTTAGTGATTGTATACATTTCATTCGTTGATTAGCTGGAATATCAGTCGACAAATTTCTGTTTTACGTGCATAGAAGAGCTTAGTCTTGAAGAAATTCTTTGTTATTCAGAACAAAACAACACAGGTCTTCAACGGCCGTGTGTGCATAGATTGAATGTCGAAATATTAGCATATGAAACTCAAGACGCCATACAAGACGGGACAGGTAGGGGAAAGTGAACTTCTTACCGCCACCCCACAGCCTATGCACCATCTTGTTTTCTTGTGGGAGAAAAAAAAAAAAAGAAAAAGAAAATCATCTCGAAAACTTCTAGTAGTTTATATTTCTTGTCCCGTAGCATATAGCTCTTTGTCATTTATCCAAGCATTCTCGAAGGAAAAAAAACAACAAATGAAACAGCTGTTAAGTGCATTAAAAAAACAAAAAAAACAACCACCTGTGTTTGAGTGTCATTTTAAGAACTCGAGGACGTGAACGCATTACGAGGGGGGGGGGGGGGGGATGGAATATACTTTATTATTGTCTTCTGCTTACAACACAAAATTGCCGTTTTCCTCTTGGAAAGATGGTCATAGACCTTAGAAGATTGAATTTCAGCAGGATGCTGGTTTTTGTGGGATGTTGGGAAAACCTGGCTATGGCTGACGTGCTCGCTAAGCCTCCGCTTGCACCGAGACCTATGTCAGGTTATTTTCAGATCTGTCCCAACGAGCGTGGCTTTTGTCGCGGCGGCGTGGATAGGCCATTGTGTTATTATTGGGTAGCAGGGTATCCTGTTGCCGTTTGAGTATTCACACCTGATCTGCATGACCCCGACGTTTTGTACGGAATGAACTAACGCCCTCAGTGAGCTGGAATAACTGAATTAAAATACGTGGAGTGTGGGTAGGGGTGCCTGCGTGTTGTAAATTCAGTGACCTGTTGCCAGAATGCACGGACGGCAGGCAGAGTGTAGTTTTAGCACTGGACAAGCGATAAGAGTGATGTGACGTAGATGCGAACATAGTGTTTTATGTTCACTTCGTTTTATAGTTCTTCCGGAGTGAAAATAATAAGCAGCCTGTCCTTTGGGGTTGGTTCCATTTAGCCGTCACATAAACCTGATGAACTTTTTCTTGGCCGTACTGATACAAACGCTTAACAGGTAATTATTTACTGTGGTAAAATTATTTCCTCTAGTTCAAATTCCTTTCATGCTGGGGTTTAAGCCGTCTCCATAGTTGGCTGGTGTTGTGATCATTTCATGCTGAGAATGTTTTCCTGTTTATTGTGTTTGACTTTCTTTTGCGCTTCTTCTAACGTATTTTTTTATTTTCTTTAAAGATTACCGTAATCGTCCTTAATGAATACAGTTTTGTGTTCGCTGTTTTTCTTAATCTTTAAATTAATTTTACATATGTATGGAAAGAATGGTTAGATAGAGTGTGTGTGTGTGGAGGAGTTTGGGTAAATGTGCTTGGAAATGTTGGCGAAAGGTGGTTCTCTGTGTGGGGGTGGGAGGGATGAGAAAAGAACTGGGTACTTGAAAATGAAGTGGAGTGGGGCTACCGTTGCACTGGAGTAGTCTCTGTTGGAGGCTTAGTGTCCGGATGATTTAACTTTTTGAAACGCTCGCTGCTCTGTTAACATTCTTCGCATCGTTCTCCGAAGATATAAACTGAAACGCGTGTTTGATCGCGTACTGGCACTTTGCGACGCATGCGCACATGTGGATAATGTTACGTAATGTGTCCATTTTGATTTAAGATACGTTTGTTGTGGCAGCATGTTGACATGCATAGTATAATTAAGTTACAATTACTTTTAATCTGATCACTTTTCCTGCAGCGACAGTGGCTGGGTCTGGAATTATTGCAGAGCCTTAAATATTCAGTTACATTTTGAAACTCCTGAAGGTTTTCATTGCGTAAACTTTAAAAAGTGATAACCTAGTTTATTGGAAACGCCAAGAATGTAAAGTAGGAACCATAACTGAAATCTGAAGACTACCTATGGGTATTTTATATTGTACCCAAATTTCTTTTATGATGCAAATCAAAAAATAAACAGAGTTCTCAAGAATTACAGGCTTTGAATAGCGCATTTATGCTTTAATATGTCTTTTTACTGATTAAAATAAAATGTCGATAAATAAAAGGTCAATAAATAAAAAATAAAACGTCGATAAATAAAAATAAAATGTCGATAAATAAAAGTAAAATGTCGATAAATAAAAAAAATAAAATGTCATAAATAAAAAATAAAATGTCGTCGATAAATAAAAATAAAATGTCGATAAATAAAAATGAAATGTCGATAAATAAAATATGAAATGTCGATAAATAAAAAAATAAAATGTCGATAAATAAAAAAAATAAAATGTCGATAAATAACAAATAAAATGTCAATAAATAACAAATAAAACGAAAATAAAAAATAAAACGTCAATATGTTTATTACACTTATTGTAACGCACTGAGTAGACTTATAATAAACAACAATTCGAGACATTCTGTATAGAGGAACATCCCTCCTTTGTGTTGAATCCAGTAAAAAGATAATTGATATACTTGTACATTATAGCAGACTCTTTTGAAAACTGTGGTCTGCAACGTCAAAAACTACAACGACTTGTCCAAATGTGTGATTTAAAGCATACAACAGATCAATACAGCAGAGCAAGAATAGTCTAAGGAATACAACAGATCAATTAATGCAGAGCAAGAATAGTCTAAGGAATACAACAGATCATTTAAAGCAGAGCAAGAATAGTCTAAGGAATACAACAGATCAATTAAAGCAGAGCAAGAATAGTCTAAGAAATACAACGGATCAATACAGCAGAGCAAGAATAGTCTAAGGAATACAACAGATGAATTAAAGCAGAGCAAGAATAGTCTAAGGAATACAACAGATCAATTAAAGCAGAGCAAGAATAGTCTAAGGAATACAACAGATCAATTAAAGCAGAGCAAGAATAGTCTAAGGAATACAACAGATCAATTAAAATACTTTTGTGTAATTGATAAATAAATAATATGTATAAAGAATAAAGCTAACAAACGCCGTGGGATATTCTAAATTTCGACGCAATTAGTATTTGTTTTCTGACTTTGGGCGGTGAGGAAAAAATCCTGATATACTAATAGAAGCGTGCACCGAGAAAGTTTGAGAACCATTGATGTAGACATTTTCACGCAATATCGACGCAAGCCGAAAGAACACCTACCCTCCCTCCCACCCCCACACCATTAAAACTCAGTGACGTTTAGTGTCGTACTCAACAGCCGTCAAAACTTGGGATAGTCGTACGTCCTTCAGAAAACAGCACGTTCCAACTAGCAAGGGAAGAAACTCCTACTGGAACAAGGGAAGAAACTCATACTGGAACAAACGTGGTGATGCTTGAAGCATTTGATGGTCAGTAATTAGTTTTGACATTGATATCTCAAATAATTGATTGATAGTACTTACATTGATATCTCAAATAATTGATTGATAGTACTTACATTGATATCTCAAATAATTGATTGATAGTACTTACATTGATATCTCAGATAATATCGGATAATTGGTGGTCGGTAATTAGTACTTACATTGATATATCGGATAATTGGTGGTCGGTAATTAGTACTTACATTGATATCTCAAATAATTGATTGATAGTACTTACATTGATATCTCAGATAATATCGGATAATTGGTGGTCGGTAATTAGTACTTACATTGATATATCGGATAATTGGTGGTCGGTAATTAGTACTTACATTGATATCTCAAATAATTGGTGGTCGGTAATTAATACTTACATTGATATCTGAAATAAGTGGCGGTCGGTAATTAGTTTTGACATTGATAATATGGAATAACTGGTGGTGATAATTTGTTTTTTCAGTGATATCTGAAATACGTGCTGATCGGTAATTAGTATTCGCATTGATATCTGAAATAAGTCGGTACTTAGTATTCACTTTTCTGAAATAATTGGTGGTCGATAATTAGTTTTCACTGTGATATCTGAAATAACTGGTAATTGATATTAATTTATGTTTATACTATCCAATGAGAAAAATTATCGGTTCAATTCACCATATTTATTTATACTATCCAATGAGAATAATTATCGGTTCAGTTCGCTATATCCGTTTATACTATCCAGTGAGATTAATTATCGGTTCACTTCGCTATATCTGTGTATACTATCCAATGAGATTAATTATCGGTTCACTTCGCTATATCTGTTTATACTATCCAGTAAGATTAATCCTAGAAAGTCTGTCATTTGAGACGATCATGTTTTAACTTTTATTTAGTCCGCCATGACTTGTCAGTTATCTTGTGGAAACAGTCCACCATTAATTGTCAGTTATCTTGTGGAAACAGCCCGTCTTGTCTTATCCAGAACTGTCTAAGGAAAACAGTCATTTTAATTCTATACTGTCACTCACACACACACACACACACACACACACACACACACACATACACACACACATAAGAACTGTCTAATGAAAATAATCATTTTAATTGTATAGTGTCACTCACACACACACACACACACACACACACACACACACACACACACACACACACACACACACACACACACACACACACATATGCACTCGCAAACCTATTCGACCCCGAGTTGGTCATACCTGGAAGAGAACCGCAAAATTTTATTATATCTGATCTTGGGTTGCATGTACACGCGCGCATTCGTACATGCGCGTGTTTGTTTGCTTGCTTGTATGTGCGTGCAAGCATGTGTTTGTGTGTACTTTTTAGTGCAAGAATGTGTTTGTGTGTACTTTTAATGAGTGGATCTTTTGTGAATTTTTCCAGGGAGATCGGGAAGGGGTTTTTGTGGGGTGAGGGATTTTATATTTCTCGAGACCGGAAACCGTTCATCTAAAATTCTGAAGTCAATTACCGCACCAGGTAAGTTATTATACTCCCCGTGTCAGGTAAAGACAGGCCTACGAAACATTTGACCTCAGACGATATCGCCAATATCGGTTGACCTTGGACCATAGTCGCAATATCTAATTTCTAGAAAGCCCCACGAATGTCGAACTTGACCGTTTAGCAAGGCAGCTCGCTTGCGTGCTGCGATCTGATCATGAAAAGGGGCCGCAACTAGATACCTCAGGTAGGTTGTCTCCCTTCACATCTAGCATTCAGGTCGTACTGACCTCGATTGTCACAGAACTGAAGTAAATTATCAACTCTAGGCTGTTAGGTAAAAGCCCTTTTCCGTATACATTTGTTTTACACTTGTTCAGATAGCAACACTATTCGCACGAGAAACCTGAACACAATTGAAGAGTATTGGATCTGAAACAGTGTTAGATTTGCATTAAATGTAGTCGTAGTTGGATTGGTAGAGTAACGAAGAGAAACCTGAACATAACTGAAGAGTTCTGGATCTGAAACAGTGTTAGATTTGCATTAAATGCAGTCGTAGTTGGATTGGTAGAGTAATGAAGAGAAACAAATAATAGAAATGTGGTAACATTTCATCGATATAGTATAACTTGAAATGCAATTTCTGATAGGACTAAATAATAGGTAAAGGAATTATTATGAAAAATTGGTACTTCCTACCATTCACCAGAAAATCCTGCTGCCATTTTGTATGAATTACTATCCTTACTATTACTGTGACAGTAGTACTACCACTGCAATTACTATTAGTGTGACAGTACTACTACCAATATTACTGCATGTACTATTAGTATGACACTAATACTACCACTATTACTGCATACTACTACTATGACATTTCTGCGAATACTACTATTGCATTCACTACTATTACTACCACATGTATTACTACAAAACCATTACTATTGCATAGTGTACTATTGACACTACTGTATAACGCTCACTATTGCCTTGAATCTCTGCTGGTGTGTTGGGGTGGGTGGGTGCATGCTGTTGAAGTCACAGACAATAGCTGAGGGCTTGCAAAGCGAACACCTTTCATTGTCATGAAGTCAGACTGATAAATTGGCTTTCTAGGTAAAGGATATTTGTGTGGTCGCCCAGAGCACAGTTTCATCTTTCTGTAAAGTTGGAAAAATTTCACACTGCATGCATTTAAATGGATAAGCAGTAACTGCAAGCATTTAAGCGGATAGCAAGTAATTGCACTGGTTTGATTTATTTGCGTGGAAACTGACAATTGGCAGTGTTGAAGACAGTTGATATACCTGGAGCAGATGTAATGCGAGGTTAAACGTATTAAATCGGCTTCCAGTCCTGATCGAAACACAACCTGCTTGTCTTTCCCCTTCTCCATATATAGTTCTTGCTCTCTCTCTCTCTCTCTCTCTCTCTCTCTCTCTCTCTCTCTCTCTCTCTCTCTCTCTCTCTCTCTCCCTTCCCTCTACTTCATTTGTGCACACACATATAAAACAACAAATACATGAACACCACTCAAGTTCATATATCTTTCTTCTTCTCTCACTCTCTTTCTCTCTTTCTCTTTCTATACTCTGCTTCTCTCCCTCTTTCTCTCTCTCTACTTCATGTGTGCACACATATATACAAAACAACCAACACATGAATACCACTACCCACGTTCATATATCTTTCCCTTTCTTTACTCTGTTTCTCTCTCTCTCACACACACACACACACACAAATATACTCACGCACTTTTATGCACATTATGTCTAGGTCATACATATATAATATACACATGTGCGCGCAGACAATATTGGACAAGTTATTATTCTTTTTTCTTTATTGCCTCTCTCTGTTTGTCTTCCTCATACTATCCTTCTCTCTCTCTCTCAATCACAGGTACTGTGTCTAGCCGTAGAAACGTGTTTTTTGTATTTAGGTCCAAAAGTGAGGAACACGAACATCCCCCCCCCCCCCGCCATTAGCGTTGTATTTTTCGTGTGTACCTTAGTGGTGTCTTTATCCTCGCATTAAACATGTTCTGATAAACTTAGCAAATCCTAGCATTGTGCGCGTAGTTATTTATCTGTGCGTGCGTGCGCATGCGATGCAGCAAGTGCACAAGCACGTGGACCGGATTAAGTAAATTAGAGTTACTGTTCCCTGTTCATTTGTAATTGCTTCCATTCTGAGCCACCGCCGTTTCAAGTTAGTCTGTTTCTAGTTGCTTGAGTTGTGACGTCATCTGGTGAACGGTACCGCTTTGTTCGGCTATATACTATGTAGCAATGGTTCTAATAAATACACTCACACTTAATGTAGCCTGGGTTACGGAACGACTTAATACTTCGATGCTTGGTAACCACATTGAAACAGCTTGCTCATCTTTTTCTGTATTTCTGGATTAAGATATGGCTTACAGTTTGTCCTCGTTACTTACATACTAATTAATTTCCTGATTGTGACCTCAAAGATTTTTAAGATCACATTCAGGGCTGTTGATTTTTTTTAAATTAAAAAAAAAATGTTAGACAGAATGTGCTACTTGATACATTCTTTCCGCATGACTAAATAAACTGCGATGACGTCACGAAAATAGTTTTAATGACATTTGTAAGCACATAGCACGATAACCGTCACTCTCGAGCGTCATTTGAAGTGCTTTGGATTACGAGACAACTATACTTTTAAAATGACAGTTGTAATGTTGTCAATGAACAGGATTACAACAACATTTTTTTTCTTTTAAAACTTCCTACAAACTAACAATTGTGAAATAAGCTGGAAAACGGCTTGAAAAAAATAAAATAAAAGACTATTATACATTAACAGGAATACAACACATATATTAGAAATCGTTCAAAATAACAATTTACAATTAACAGGATTTTACACATATATTAGTAAATCCTTCAAAGTAACAATTTACAATTAACAGGAGATGACATGAGGGGAGTCAGAGATTACCAGGACATAAATATCGGTTTCGTACAAGACTTGAAGAAAATTGAAGGCTAGACCGCCCAGAAACGTGACAGTATATAGCGAATGATTATTTAATCGAAATTTTGTGATAACTACAATGATGATGACTACAACGACGATGTGTTTTTTAAACGTACCTCTTCTCCAAAATTCAATCACTGAAATGTGTGCATTAAAAAAAAAAAAGAAGAAAGATCTAATCATAAGGTCCGGTGGGACTCCCCCACCCATCCCACCAAGCCATTGCTTTTATTTTATTTAAAAGAGAGTGGGAAAGAAAATACCATATGAACTCACACATAAGTCAAGCATACATATTAAGGTCAAGAAAACATTCAGTTTGTTTTCGCAGCTGAAAGAGGAGTGGGGTGGAATATGAGAAGGTTGGAAGGTGTCCATGTGTTCATGTCTCTGACAGGCAGTTCAGGTTGGGACAGCGAGTAGGCCATGATTTTACAAAACAACGCTGCCCACCTATTTTGGAATTGATTTAGAATATGCTAAACACAGAACGAATAGAAATGCTAAATATTACCAGTTCAGGTTGGGACAGCGAGTAGGCCATGATTTTACAAAACAACGCTGCCCACCTATTTTGGAATTGATTTAGAATATGCTAAACACAGAACGAATAGAAATGCTAAATATTACCTGTACTCTCTTCAATAACACAAAAAGCACAGAAGCGTTATTGCATGTTCGCGTTTCCTCTCTATGGTTGATTTGTCCTGGTAGTGTGTACCTATTACCTTCTCCATGGTTGATTTGTCCTGGCAGTGTGTAGCTATTACCTTCTCCATGGTTGATTTGTCCTGGCAGTGTGTACCTATTACCTTCTCCATGGTTGATTTGTCCTGGCAGTGTGTACCTATTACCTTCTCCATGGTAGATTTGTCCTGGCAGTGTGTACCTATTACCTTCTCCATGGTTGATTTGTCCTGGTAGTGTGTACCTATTACCTTCTCCATGGTTGATTTGTCCTGGCATTGTGTGTACCTATTACCCTCTCCATGATTAAATGGTTCTAGCAGTGCACACTTTTCACTTCTTCATTAAATGTTTCAGGCAACGTATACCTGTTATCTTAAGTACTTCTAACATTGCATACCTCTTTTTTGTTGATTAAATGTTTCTGGCAGTGTATACCTGTTATCTCTTGATTAAGTGGTTTTAACATTGTATGCCTCTTGTCTCTTGATTGTTTCCGAGGGTACATGTCTGTTATCTCTTAAGTGATTCTCAAAGTACATACCACTTGCTTCGACATAAGTAGTGCGGGCAGTACTTAACATATATAACTGCAGGTACTCAGTATTGACATAATTACGTAGTGCGGGCAGTGCTTAAAATAACATAATACGAAACATCAGGAACTCAATATTGACATGACTAATCTTGACAATAACAGCGCGCATAAACTGTTATTTCAATTTTAAGAAAGGGTTCTTTCTTAGGGGGTTAACTTTTAATTATTTTAATGGATTGAGTGAAAGGGTTAGTGGAATACTTCACCCAAGTTTGTCAGGAGTGTTCTGCCTTCTTTCTTTTTTTAAATTTATTTATTGACAGCAGGGAAAGCAGCAGCAAGTGGGTTTTCTTTCCCTTAATTTTTAACCTAATATGTAGATTTAAGAGATGTCATTATAATGACAATATCTCTGTCGATTACATCTCTTGTCAAGTGTCCCTGACTGAAAATGCCTGATTTCAACTCTACCTTTTGCATTTATTTAAAGAACATGATGAGCATTTGCTTTGACTGTTAACCATTCTGGAACGAAACATTACCCAAGTAGGAATATGCAGGTGATTTCTACTGTAAAAACATTTTTGATTCAAAATAGTTTGTTCGTAGGATTTTCAAACTTCATTTCTACACTGTACATATAACATTGGACTAGTTAAGACATATACATGTTTATAATCAATTATTAGTGACAACAGGGAGACGTTATCATGTAATTTCTTAAACTGCAGTCATCTAGGAATGGTTACGACCCTTGCAAAGGCGTCAACAATAATTGTATTCAATTGTTGTGTTCTTATCCTTAATGAGGTGTCTACAGTATTTGGTTCCAGTTTGGCTAAGTATATATTCTATTCGAGAGTGAACATTACCTGGCAAATTTGTGCATATGTGCTTAACATGCTGAAACGAAATTACGCGTCTGCTTGCCTGAGGACAACACTGGATTACATATACGTGCTAAAGTCACTCGTCATTTTTGTCACAGCAAACGGGGATTGTATTGTGTTGCCATACATTTTTGTCACAGCAAACGGGGATTGTATTGTGTTGCGATATATTTTTGTCACAGCAAACGGGGATTGTATTGTTGCCATACATTTTTGTCACAGCAAACGGGGATTGTATTGTGTTGCGATATATTTTTGTCACAGCAAACGGGGATTGTATTGTTGCCATACATTTTTGTCACAGCAAACGGGGATTGTATTGTGTTGCCATACATTTTTGTCACAGCAAACGGGGATTGTATTGTGTTGCTGCCATACATTTTTGTCACAGCAAACGGGGATTGTATTGTGTTGCCATACATTTTTGTCACAGCAAACGGGGATTGTATTGTGTTGCCATACATTTTTGTCACAGCAAACGGGGATTGTATTGTGTTGCCATACGTTTTTGTAAAGCAACCTACTCGCATATTGTGTGTGAGTGTGTGTGTGCGTATGTGCGCGCATGCGTGTTTTTTCGTGATTGATAGGTTTGCTAATACAAAGGCTTACAGGCTTAGTGGCCGGCAGCCTTGTTACAGCAACACTCAAATATTTTAATATATATGCACGAATTATTTCATAGAAAGAAAAATATTCGAATTCACAAATTGGAATTTAAAAATTATATGGCTCATTCTCTAGAGTCTAGAGAAATGTGCTACAAAGGGTGGGTCCATTTGAAATGTGTTTTCTTAAAAATAAAGTATTGAAATATCATGTGTTTATATTCTATATGTTCAAAATTGATGGAGAGATACATAAGATGGTTGCGTGAATAAGTGTTTATTTATTTTGTAATTACTTGTAATATAAATTGGTTCTGAACTGAAAAATAGCAGCTCTCTCTTTGTTACATGGTTGCACCTATCAAATTTCTTAACTTTTCATTGTTTGTTATAAATAATTCAATAAACTTACCGTATGAAGGTTTTCATTGAAGCCATAATAAATTAAAGCAACATTCAATATTCATTTTTTCTGCAAACGGTCATTTTTGTGAAGAAATAATGGTTTAAAAAGGCATATTCTTTGTAACACTTAGTTTCTACAAAAATCTGATCCAGAACTTTTATTCTTTTACCAAAGAATGATAGGTCAGACAAAAGCACCATGTGGTTTTTAAATAGTTCGTATACCGGATGTATTCATAGCCAATGTTTTTCAAATTTATTTATTATATTCAGAAATATTCAGCTTCAGGAATACTAATTTGACTTCGTTTCCTTTTTAACACGCTACCACAGAATTAATAAATTTGTATATATAAAATAATACCGATAATAAAGCGAACTACTATTTAACATTTTTCAATATTCCATATTCCGGAAAGATAACTCTCACGTCATTTTGTCTTGGTTTGATGAGTTTAAATACCAAATAAGAAAAATAACTTTATTTCCCATTCAGATAACATGGTTGCAAAGGAAAGGCTGGAAAATTTTCGATGTTTCAAAACAGCTAAGATTTCTGATCTCGATATATTTTTTATTAAATGATTAACTTCGTAAATAGCTTACTTATTTATGTACATATCCTTGTGGTTTCTTTTGCATTTAAGTTTCGTATAGCTGTGTGTATGTTTTAAACCTAAGCGAGTAAAGGTAGACAAGTCTGTGAACTACATTCAACAACAGAAATACCGCGATTAGACTTATTGTTATAAATATTTTTAAGGTATATTTAAATAAATACTTTGTTACTTAAAATTATCTTTGCAGCATAATAACTTAGCCCGTTTTATGTTTAGTTGAGAAAAATAGAGCTTATTTTGTGATTGCTGATAATTTTTTTGTTAATATGGTTTCCTCGTTGTGACGTTACGGTTTTATACCTTATTTTAAATTAAAACGTATCCAGATTAAATTAAAAATTTAGGTTAATAAAGAAAATATATTCGTTGTAATGAGATAATTATATCGCTTATTTTAATTTTTTCTGGTAAATTTTACAAACATATGAATTTTACGTATTTCAATTTCTATATCATCAACATTTTTATAATTTTTCTTTTTCATTTTTTTTAAAATGTGAACATTAGGTCTTGTTGCAGACTTTTAACATAATTAGATTTAGTCCACTTTATTTTTTCCACTTCATGTCACAAAATGGCAACTTGCCCAGAGAATGAGCTATATATGAGCCATATATGCTAATGGAAATTGATGTCTAGCTCACTCCGAAGGAACCTTTCAGTGGTGGTGTGTTCGTGGGGGTGGGAGAGGGACGGGTCTCGTCCAGTGTTGTGGTCAATTCTTTCGGTTGTACACGTACTTAGTGTTAGTTGTTCCTTCACTGTGTAACTCTGACTCTCGGCCGTGCGATGAACATTTTCCCACACCATAATACTATACAGTGGTTCTTAACCTTTTCTGAGTCACGGACCCCTTTGAAAATTTGGTGAAAGCTATGGACCCCTCCCTTTCTCCTTTCCTCTCAACAGTTTGCAAAGTTCGTGAGAGAACACGAGCCTTCATCAAAAGCGAAACCTTACACCGTAATTCTACTCTCCTGGTAATAGTTTTCTATTTCTGCAGTCGTCTGCTTTCATCCATTAAAACAATGACAGCCGGAGCATTCGCACGAACGGTAACTCTACGCAGCTTCTTCGTCTGAAACAGCTAAATCATAATTTGGTAATTCAGCGCTGTCAGAGCGACTTGAAGAGTAATTACGTTATATTCTTCTTGAATCTCGACCCAGTTGCCTTTTCTTGGAAGTCAAGCCTGTCACATACATGTGCTGGCCGTGTGGCAGTCCCTGGCTCTGTCGTGATCATCGACTCGTGCGTCGAATCACTTTGCTGTCTTGAGTTTTGTCTCTGTCGGCACTACAAGGGGAGGTTAGCCCTGTATGTGTGCGTTAGCTGTAGGCATTGGACGAGGCGGCGAAGGTAATCGAATGAATGTGTATGTGTGTGTGTGCGCGCACGCGCGCGCGCATTTATGATTGACTATACTCGTTGACTACGTCAGTTACATGGCAAGGTCAGGCGATATTAGAGGGAAACTGACTGGTTGATTAGTGGAACTAATTAAATGTACTGATTAATTAAACTGTATACTTTAGTTTTAATTTTCCAAGAACAGTTCTATAACAGAAAGTTATCGGCTGGTGAGGGATATTATGGAAATCAATGGAAGTAAATATGTTCTTAATTTGGCATTGTGTTTTTCTGCTGTGATGGAATAGATATATTGGTTAGTGTGTTAGCGTGCGTGCGCTGACACTTTGTACCTTCAGACAACTAACTAATGTATATAGTAATGCCATGCTACATCTGGTTTCTGCTTATTTCTTTTTAAAGATTATAATCTTTAGAAACGTCAGTCAGTTGTGAGAAATCTAGTAGGCCTAATGAAAGAAAAGTTCAATTTTATAACGTTCTTAAATCTGTTTAAGCGGCATACAACACATGATGTGGCAGTTACAGACGGGGTGGGGCCGTGGGGGTGGGGTGTCCTATTTCAGCGCGATGATGTAAAAAAGAAAAGAAAAATAAACTAACGCAAGTGTGCCAGCATGAAAAAATAAGAATGGTTGTCTTCTTCAACTGTAGTTTGCCGACAAATAGCACTCAATATGAATCTTATTAATCAAAACTTTTTTGGAATTCTTTGCGGCACTGCTTTTTTTTTTTTATTACGATTTTCCAAATAAGTAGCATGAGTGGTTGGTCGAGGAGGGGTTAATCTCATAAGCGACTTACATGCCTAAGTAGTGCCCTTGAACGTTGCTTTGTTACGTCACAAGACGCGACTCCGCAGTCCATACTTCACACAGCACCATTTGAACGTTGCTTTGTTACGTCACAAGACGCGACTCCGCAATCCATACCTCACACAGCACCATTTGAACGTGTTCCTGCAGGCCAGTAAAACTTGCAGACTCCTGACAGGTACATGCTTCTCTCATACACAGTAAAGCATGATGATAATTTCTCTGGTTTCTGCCGCGAAAGAATGGGTGGGTGGTGGGGTTGCCGTTGGAATAAGATGTTCAGGAGAATGGTTCTGGTTATTTAATATTATTAATCGGCACATTGATGGTTTACCATTAAGACTTATGGGTACAGTGTTATTAAGCCAACTTTGCTTATTATTCAAAGGAATTATTTTACTTTTTGAGAATGAGTAGATTTTTGTTCATTGAAGTGTAATCAAGTGTCACACATTTGATTGGCAATGATCTAATTAATTATTAATGTTAAGCATTTTCTTTCGCTCTCTTAAAAACAAAAAAAAACTGTGCTCTTCCCCTCCCTCTCTTTATAGTGATTAACTTCTTATGCACTCATGACTAAACTGATTTTTATGAAAGAGTCAATTGCTGCATAGAGTCGCCAACCATTTCTCTTGCCGTGCAGTTGTAAATCTGGATACAACTGATCCTGTGCAAAATTGAATTTAGCGCGCGATAAATCCGCACACGTGGTTGTCAGTTGCAACGAAAGACTTGGTTTAGGACTTCCACCAACAGGCGTACGTACGTGTTTGCCGCTATGTCTAACGAATCGTTTTACAGTCTACGTCAGTCGTACCTTTTGTAGCTTAGAACAAAGGGGCATAATAACCCGGCTATGTCAGACTGTTACTCTTTTGTGGCTGAAGTTGGAAAACTCTCCATCGTAGCGGTCTGGTCGAAAGTCAAAAGCGAAAGCTAAGCATTGAGCAGACAGGCAAGGACCATAGATATTGACACCATACCTGGGCACACTAGAAATAATGCTTCAGCATGGCAGGCTTTCTTTTTTTTTTTTAATTTATTTTTTTAAAGTGTGGGAACGGAGGGTGATGACAAAGGAGATCACATATCTGACAGCTGAATGCAAAACACACACAGGTCTTCATAGACATGGCGGGCGCGCTACCCCGGGAAGGCTCCCATTTCACTTGCCGCCCCTCTCTCCTTCTCTTCAGACGGGATCTCAGTTTCCATAGAAACAAAAACGTGTCTCTTTTAAGTAACCGCAATCTTCGTCGGTTCAGTTGGGATTTCTTCCTGTTCGTTCGCGTAGGAAGAAATATTCACTTTGAACAGTATGTGATGTAAAGTCGAGTTCCCTAATTTGCTTTTCTTTTTAAAGCATTTTAATTTGTAGGTTTTCGGAAACCAAACTCAACTTTGATTTGTTTAAAATTTATTTCTTATTTGTTAAAGAAGCGTCTTTGAAATTTTGGAATTAGCTCTTTTGGTTTCACGACTTTTGTTGGGTAATCAAAAAATGTCAAAGCACTAGACTATCGTGTGGGAATCTTTAGGTGGGGTGGGGTTCGAGACTCACCCCGTTCATTTGCATTTGTTCGAGCAACACTCCCTCTCCGTGGGATTGTCGAACGCAGTGACGTCACTTGTAACGCGCTTTGAAACCTGTGGCGTGGCTTAAATAGGCCACTTGTGTGACGTATTGCAAGAATCACAGGGTGGGCAGGAACTCATCTGACGTCAGTTGATTGCGAAAAATGTCCTTTAGAAAATACGCTTTGCAGTAAGGGGGAGGGGAGGGGATATAAATAAAAAATATCATGCTAATTATTTAAATAGTCGTAAGTAACTTTTTTTTTATTATACTGTTGGTCATTCTGCATGCTGTCTAAAGCAGAAATACCTTGATCTAGCACTAGTAAAGGACCATATCTTTTTACACACCATCACACATGCGCACACATACACGTACACACTAACCGACTCAGTCTTTTGCTTTCACGAGTTACCAACAAGACTATTGTAACAGTACTACCCTTAAGCCATATATGTTACCAACAAGACTATTGTAACAGTACTACCCTTAAGCCATATATGTTACCAACAAGACTATTGTAACAGTACTACCGTTAAGCCATATATGTTACCAACAAGACTATTGTAACAGTACTACCCTTAAGCCATATATGTTACCAACAAGACTATTGTAACAGTGCTACCCTTAAGCCATATATGTTACCAACAAGACTATTGTAACAGTACTACCCTTAAGCCATATATGTTACCAACAGGAAACAGACTAATGTAAAAGTAATTCTATCCTTAAACCACATACGCATGAATTTTTCCTCAAAAATAGATCTCTGCTAGAATACTGTTATTACGACAAAAATAGATCTCTGCTAGAATACTGCTATTACGACAAAAATAGATCTCTGCTAGAATACTGCTATTACGACAAAAATAGATCTCTGCTAGAATACTGCTATTACGACAAAAATAGATCTCTGCTAGAATACTGCTATTACGACAAAAATAGATCTCTGCTAGAATACTGCTATTACGACAAAAATAAAAATGTTTTCTAGCCATTGTGATATAGAAAGATGATGTGCGATAGTTATTGTGAGGGAAATAAAATGTGTGATATTTATATAACAGGAAGATAGTGATTCTAATCATTACGACAGAAAAATAATCATTATGACTGAAATATTGAGCGATAGCCGTTAAAATTAAAATCAGGTGACAATCATTACGACTGAAATATTGAGCGATAGCCGTTACAATTATAAGATATCAGGCGACAATCATTACGACTGAAATATTGAGCGATAGCCGTTACAATTAAAAGATATCAGGCGACAATCATTACGACTGAAATACTGAGCGATAGCCGTTACAATTAAAAGAAATCAGGCGACAATCATTACGACTGAAATATTGAGCGATAGCCGTTACAATTAAAAGAAATCAGGTGACAATCATTACGACTGAAATACTGAGCGATAGCCGTTACAGTTAAAAGATATCAGGCGACAATCATTACGACTGAAATATTGAGCGATAGCCGTTACAATTAAAAGATATCAGGCGACAATCATTACGACTGAAATATTGAGCGATAGCCGTTACAATTAAAAGATATCAGGCGAGAATCATTACGACTGAAAAATAGCGTGCGATAGTTGTTACGTTTGAAAGAAGCATAATACTTTTTTTTTAGTCATTACAGCTGAAAAATACCGATGTAAAGATTATGCGCGACAGTCCTTAAAAGAAGTTAGGCTAGACAGTAATCAAAAGGTGGTGGTACAGACATGGCACAGGCACATTCTGATGAAGGAGAACTGTAAGATAAACTCGCTAGAAAAGTGACAGGAGACAAATGTATAGAAGGATGGAAGGGGAGGTAGTGAAAGCAATGAATAGAGGGCGAAAAGAATACACTGTAGGGACAATTTAAGAAGAAAGAGAAAATTATATACAACAGAAAGTTGTTGAGACCTATACATATATCAGACATACAAAGGGAGACAAACCAGTATAAAGTATATAGGTAAGTAATACTTGTACAATGAAAGACAGGCATAAAGAAGAGAGCTGAGAAGATTAATAAAAAAGAAATCATACGTAGAGACATCTTAAAAAAATACGACAGGCATAAATTATTTTTATTTAGAAATAAGTACAACATACAAGTGATGCAAGAAAGCTAAATGAAGACTTTACGATAGACATAAATAAATGTCAAGTGTGTCCTGCACAGAAAGATAGACAACTCCAAATTATTTGGCCTATATTAATTATACAGACATAGTAAAATACGCTTTACACAGGACAAAGTCACAAAACGTTTTACCACAAGCAAAAGTTATTGAAGGATGGCCTAGCCGCTTTAATATGAAAAATAAACTAAATGTTGGACATTGCATTTTAGGAAGGTTTGACCATTAAGGATAAAAAAATAAATAAACTGAATATGAGGCACTGCGAGTTAATTAGTGTGTGCGTGCGTGAGACGCACATTAAACATGTAAACAAAATAATTATTAGGAAAGAGAAAGGTTTGAACAAATTAAATTGAATACAACTGATGATCGAGAAAGAGACAGATTTTTAAAATAGGAACGAAATGAAAAAATAATAACAGTATCGATTGAAATGACGTAGTTTTGTTTACGGTTGAAATTGAAATAAATCTAATGGAAAGTGAACAAAAGCATTACAGTGGCTGCTACGTTTGAAAGACACGTTAATTAAAAGCGTTTTCAAATGATAAGTTTTTTCTCTAATTATTTATAACCATTCGGTATGTTGAACAATCGACTGTATATAATAAAATAATGATAACATTGATAATACACAGACGGGAAGAGTGAAATGAAAAATGAAGAAACGAAAAGAGAACGAAGCATCGAGAAAAATTCAACAAAGAAACGGATAAATCGATGATAAGTATTCTGGACCACGCCCAACTCAAAACAAGTCCGTGGAAACTACCTGCGTCAGTGGAACTTAACCGTTGTCAGGCAGCCAGGTGAAAAAGAAGATAAGAAGACCGTCAGGCTGAGAATCTGCTAGCAAGACAATCCCTTCCTTATTGATCAACTTCTGTAATAAGGCGCTCAATTTTCGCATCAGGCATTACAAGGGGGAAAAAGCTCTTTTTTTTTTCTCTCTCTCCCTTTTGTTCTCGAATGATGATTGAATAATTTGATGCACAAAACATTCCTGGTCTGTTTAAGGGGAGGTGGGGGGAAGAGCTGGTGAAAACGTGGGTCATATTGTTAAATGATATCTTTCATTAAAATTTAGTTTACAGCAGAATGTCAACTGAAGGGATTTATCTGGAACATGTGGGGAAAAAATGGATTTTGTATCTCGTGATTTTATCGCAGACGGTAGGGATTTGATAGGTCTGAGTTTTAGAATGAAAACTGCTGGTAACTGAAGATGAATAAATTGAACATAAAGTCGGAGCATATTCGTGACATAACTTGAAAGCGTTATCGCTCATTTGTTTTAGTTAGTACCATTAATCTTTTGACAAACTCTACAAATTAGGATTTTTACTCCCTCCAAAAAAAAAATTAACGTTTTAACTTTTAATATGATGAGAGCAAAGTTCCTTACAAGTTAACGAAAATAGAAACACTAAGCTTTCTTTCAGCTCTGTAATAATTACGTTCGTTAGACTTACAAAAAAAACCTTGATGTAACAAACACACACACACACACACACACACACACACACACACACACACACACACACACACACACACACACAGCATAGAGCTCTTTAATGTAACATTAGTATTATCTTTGACACATTTTACGAAGAAGACATTATCTAGCATTCTCTTTGATAATAATATTCTCTTTGGCACATTTTACAAACAACACAATATCATTCTATTGATACTTTTTACATACAACAAACTAGCATTCACTTTGATACATTTTACATACAACAAACTAGCATTCACTTTGATACATTTTACATACAACAAACTAGCATTCACTTTGATACATTTTACATACAACAAACTAGCATTCACTTTGATACATTTTACATACAACAAACTAGCATTCTCTTTGATACATTTTACATACAACAAACTAGCATTCACTTTGATACATTTTACATACAACAAACTAGCATTCACTTTGATACATTTTACATACAACAAACTAGCATTCTCTTTGATACATTTTACATACAACAAACTAGCATTCTCTTTGATACATTTTACATACAACAAACTAGCATTCACTTTTGCACAGTTTACAAACCACTCACTAGCATTCTCTTTAACACATTTTACAAACACACTAGCATTCTATTTATACATTTTACATACAACATACTAGCATTCCCTTTGACACGTTTTACACACCACTCACTGGAATTCTTGACATATTTTACAAACAACACACTAGCGTTCTATTGATACATTAACAAGATTTTATATATACAATAATCACGGTACACAAGATTTGATATAGGTTTGGAGATCGCAGATCTCTTAAGACATTGTTAATATATAAGAATTATTCTGATTTATGATCTGTAGGAGTCTCAGAGTCTTTCATTATTAAAGTTACTCAAAACAGAAATAGTAATTAGAGAGTTAATCATAGAACACTACAGACATTTAACACGTATAGAGAGTTAATCATAGAACATTACAGACATTTAACACGAATAGAGAGTTAATCATAGAACACTACAGACATTTAACACGAGTAGAGAGTTAATCATAGAACACTACAGACATTTAACACGTTTAGAGAGTTAATCATAGAACACTACAGACATTTAACACGAGTAGAGAGTTAATCATAGAACACTACAGACATTTAACACGAGTAGAGAGTTAATCATAGAACACTACAGACATTTAACACGTATAGAGAGTTAATCATAGAACACTACAGACATTTAACACGAGTAGAGAGTTAATCATAGAACACTACAGACATTTAACACGAGTAGAGAGTTAATCATAGAACACTACAGACATTTAACACGAGTAGAGAGTTAATCATAGAACACTACAGACATTTAATACGAGTAGAGAGTTAATCATAGAACACTACAGACATTTAACACGAGTAGAGAGTTAATCATAGAACACTACAGACATTTAATACGAGTAGAGAGTTAATCATAGAACACTACAGACATTTAACACGAGCATATATACGATTCGTCTGTGTAATCATGTGCGCACAGCAGTTCCATTTGTGGGTGTGACAGGAAACCGGTGGGTGAAGATTATGGAGTTTCTGGTGACAGTCTGATTTTAACCCACAGAACAGTTGATGATTTGCACCTGTATCATCCAGGGAATTTGCACAATCAAGTTCACAGTTCACTGTTAAGAATGTTCACACACAGTTTAAATACGGCTCCACACTGGAGAAAATAAGATAATAGATGGCACTGCCTATTTCACAGCTTCTGTCATCAGCAGCTCACAGTTTCTCAGGGTTTAGACAACACTGTTTACGCCTGACAGTCACTGGAAATCTCTTGCCTGATCTCAACACTGCTGAACGATGTCTAACAGTTACTGATACTCACTGACCTCTGGAACCTATGTCTATCATGACTAGACATTTTCCTGGCTCATAAATGTCAATGTCCAAGACTGCAAGCACCCAACTGCTTACATCAAGTTGTATCAAGCCATAAGTATGAGTTTTCAGAGTACCGCTCATCAGAGTCCTGGGTTCTCAGAGAAGGATATAGCTGGATTTCCAGAGAACTGGTTTCCAGTGAGAGATATAGCTGATTTTGAAGTCTGAAACATATGGGTGTCCATGCATAAATGCTCGGTTCACAGTATGTGTTTCAGTCTGTAATCTTATTCTCATTCTCATAGCTTTAATTTACTTTACAATATTTACATTTAGAAAGTCTCCTTCATTCAAGAATAAAATAGCACTAATTACAACAATTTAAAAGGTTAACATAAAATTACAATAATTACAACAATTTAAAAGGTTAACATACAATTTTACAATATACACAACAAATTCTGTGCACGAATCTTCATTACAGTCAATGTTCTAACTCACCAGATGTACCTTTCACTTATTCACCATGCAGAATTAGCAAGTCAAGGGACAATGAGTGCCTCCTAAAGCTGAGTCTGCATATTTATGCAGGCTGTGTGTTTTTGCCTATTTATGCAGGCTGTGTATTTTTGCCTATTTATGCATGGTACCGTGCTGAACAATAGGTCTATGAGTGCAGACGTCATAGCATCTGCCCTCAGGGTATTTGTAACTCGTGCAGTCTTTTCTTTTTGTCTTTGTCACTTTGGTTAGGTTAGAGTTCTCACCGATCTATGGTTTTCTAAGACAGCTTACTCTTAGCCAATACGTGAGTTCTAAAACCTCCCGTTCGTGAGCATGTGCGGATTATGTCACTTATTTTTTAACGGTGACTCGTATTACGTAAAACACGTGTGACCGGCTACTATGCTCAGCTACACATGGACTTCAAACATAGCTCATGGTTATAATAAGAATAGACCAGGTCCTTTAGATCTCTAATCCAATTATGAGAAATTTCTGATAGGCTATTTTGAAATATGTCAACAATAATTTTAATTATAATAAATTTATATGAAAATTTAATTAGGGTACATCAAGGTTGCATTTTTGGTGTTACACCTTCAAAGTTGTCGATAAGTAACATAGCATAGCTCATTTCAGAATAACTAGTTATTAATCCGTATGAATGACCACGTCTAAACAGTGGTTTGTTCGACTGAACACGTCTGAAAGTGGTATGATCGACTGAACTCATCTAAACGCTGGCATGTTCAAATGACCACATCTAAAAGGTGGTATGTTCGACTGACCGAAAGGTGGTATCGAAAGGTGGTATGTTCGACTGGTCGTGGCTACTATTTGCACATTGTAGTAGTTGGTAACTGCTGTGTTATAAACTCTCTATGTCGTTGTTTCTGGTAGATCCTCCAGTCAAGGAATCCGTATTTAGTCACACTCTACTATGCAGGTCACGAGGAACACCTGCTCCGTCCGACTTGATAGTTTATCCGTCACTCGAGGAGTTTATCCCTGTCACTCGAGGAAGTTATCCCTATCACCCTAGGATTTATCTCCGTCACTCGAGAGATTATCCCTGTCCCTCTATGAGTTTATCCTTGTCCCTTGAGGGCTCATCCCTGTCACTCGAGAGTTTATCCCTGTCACTCTAGGAGTTTATCCCTGTCACTCGAGAGTTTATCCCTATCACTCGAGGAAGTTATCCCTGTAACTTGCGAAGTTGATAAATCATTCCTTCCTTGCATGACCAGCACCGTATTCGCAGTAATTCAAAATCTCAGTGTGAACTCAATTTAAAACAAAACAAAACCAGTCGAGACAACTGACTGGGGTTACGGATAAGTGGGAAGATGGCGAGTGGCAGGGTAAGGAAGGGG
Organism: Sinotaia quadrata; assembly: GCA_028829895.1. Classification (NCBI taxonomy): domain Eukaryota; kingdom Metazoa; phylum Mollusca; class Gastropoda; order Architaenioglossa; family Viviparidae; genus Sinotaia; species Sinotaia quadrata. The sequence continues at coordinate 7,073,502 of CM054181.1, read as the reverse complement.
TAGTGGGGTGGTGGAAGAGAGAGACCTAAGTGGACGAAAATCTCGCCAATGCCAGAATATCTGATTGATTTTCCCTTTCAGTGACAAAGCAGCATCAAGAGCTCTCTCTTTCGGTCATAAATCAAACTTGGTTGTCACTTTTTTTCGTCCTGGGAGAAAAGAAAGCCAGCAGGACTACAAAGTCGCTAAGACGTCTGAACGCCATCTTGCTAATTTCTTTCCAGATCGAGAATAAGATGTCGCTTGTTGGGATGTTAGTATTATTTTTTCCCCTTTGAGAGGTTTGTTTGTTTTTATTTTGTATTTGTTCTCTTGTTTTCTATGTCTCCCATTAATCATGTCGTTTTTATTATATTCTTTTTTTACTCTTAGCCGAACTCATCGAGACTAATTCATTTCAAAAGAGTATTAAGAGCACAGACAATAATCACAACTGAACACGCTGAAACTTTCCTTCTCTTTGTTTCAACCCCCATCCCCCCAAAAAATCTTTCCTCCCCTTCTTTCCCTTCCTTAACTAATCCCGGCTTTCCTATTTTATCCATTTCCATTTTTCTTTTACAGAGTTGTCTTATCATTCTTTTAGATCTTTGTGTCTTTTAGAACATTCTATAGGGCACATTGTCTTTTAGAGCATTGGGTCTTATAGAGCAGTCTTTAGAGCACTGTCTTTAGAACACTGTCTTTAGAACACTGTATCCTTAAGAGCACTGTCTTTTAGAACACTGTATCCTTAAGAGCACTGTCTTTTAGAACACTGTATCCTTAAGAGCACTGTCTTTAGAACACTGTATCCTTTAGAGCACTGTCTTTAGAGCACTGTATCCTTTAGAGCACTGTATCTTTTAGAGATATTTGTGGTGACTGTTAGTAACATAGTGGTGATAAAGACGGTAGAAATAGTTGTGTTTGTGGTGACAGTGTTTGTGACACAGTGATGGTAAAGTCGGGTAGAGGTGGCGTGGTTTGTGGTGGCAGAATTGATAGTTGTAGTATTTGTGTTGATACTGTCAGTATTAGTGGTGAGTGTTGGTTGGTATTGTACTGTTAGTATTTGTGTTGATACTGTCATTATTAGTGGTGAGTGTTGGTTGGTATTGTACTGTTAGTATTTGTGTTGATACTGTCAGTATTAGTGGTGAGTGTTGGTTGGTATTGTACTGTTAGTATTTGTGTTGATACTGTCAGTATTAGTGGTGAGTGTTGGTTGGTATTGTACTGTTAGTATTTGTGTTGATACTGTCAGTATTAGTGGTGAGTGTTGGTTGGTGATGGTACTGTTAGTATTTGTGGTCTGGTGGTAGTGGTAGTATTTATGGTGTAGTAGTATTAGAATTTGTGGTTGTAGTAGTAATGATGTGCTGGTAGTGTTAGCGTTTGTGGTGATAGTGGTGTTAGTATTTGTGGTGGTGGTAGTGTTAGTATTTGTTGGTTTGGTAGTGTTAATATTTGTGGTGGTAGTATTGTTAGTAATTCTGGTGGTAGTACAGTTATTATTTGTGGTTTTAGTAGTGTTAGTATCTGAGGTGATAATTTTTTTATTATTTGTGGTGGTAAGTGGTGTTAGTATTTGTGGTGCTAGTAGTGCTATTATTTGCAGTGGTGGTTGTGTTAGCAGTTGTGTTGGTAGTGATCTTACTATCTGAGGTGGTAGTAGTATTGGTATTTGTGGTGTAGTTTTGTTGCTATTTGTGGTGGTGGTAGTAGTAGTACTTGTGGTGGTAGAAATGTTAGTATTTATGGTGTTGCTAGTGTTAGTATTTGTGGTGGTGGTAGTTTTAGTATTTGTGGTGGTGGTAGTTTCAGTATTTGTGATGGTGGTAATGTTAATATTTTTGGTGCTAGTGTTAGTGTTTGTTGTGGTGTTTGTCTTAGTGTTAGTACTTCTGGTGGTAGTAGTGTTAGTACTTCTGGTGGTAGTAGTGGTATTATTTGCGGTGGTGGTGGTTGTTTAACATTTGTGATGGTGTAGTGTTAGTATTTGAGGTTTTAGTAATATTGGTATTTGTGTTTGTAGTAGTGTTAGTAGCTGTGGTGATAGTAGGATAGTGTTTGTGGTGGTGTTAGTGTTGATATTTGTGGTGGTAGTCCGATGGGGGTAGTGTTAAAATGTGTGGTGGTAAAGTTAATAGTTGTGGTGGCTAGTGTTATCATTTGTGGTGATATTGGGAGTAGTAGTGTTTGTAAATGTTAGTGGTAGCGTTGTTGGTGTTATTATTTGTGGTGGTAGTATTGTAAGCAAATGTTGTGGTGGTATTAACATTTTGGTGGTGGTAGTAGTGGTAATATTTGTCATGGTAGAAATATTATTATTTGTGGTGATAACATTGGCGGTAGTGTGTTAATAGCTGTGGTGGTAGTGACGATATTAATAGTGTTAATAGTTGTGGTGATAGTGACGATATTAATAGTGTTAATAGCTGTGGTGGTAGTTGTGGTGAGTGATGATATAAATAATACTGTTAATAGTTGTGGCGGGAATGACGATATTAATAGTATTGTTAATAGTTGTGGTGGTAGTTGTGGCGGGAATGACGATATCAATATTAGTGTTAATAGTTGTGGTGATAGTGACGATATTAATAGTAGTCATAGTGGCTTCATTGACACAGAAGAAGTATAACAGAAAAAAAACCTTGCCACATTTATCGACTTCCCAAACTAAGTTGTCAGGTTAAAAAGTAATTGCGGTATTAATAAACTAATGCATGTAAATTGCTCTCAGACCAGTAGAGTCCTCTATATCTAATATAACAACACCCGTGTGCTAACAGATAAAATTACGCATCCGTACCCAAACTACCTCTATTATATTATTATCTTCGCTTAGGTACAAATCTACTAGCGCCACGGGCTTGTTCGTTGATATATGTGAGACGACCGCGCCGCCACCTCTAGGCGTCCCCCCATCCACTCGAAGCTGCTCTTCCGCCTCCAGGCGTTGAATTTACTGTAGCGTGAAAAGCGGCGTGTTCAATAACTGTCCTGTTCCGAATGGATAGCCTTGAAAAGCGCCAAACCTTTCGCCATCGTCGCGAGCCGACGACGGCTGTTTTCTTGACAAAACTGTCAGATTAGCACGTGCAACTCGAACCCTTTCTTACAGCGCTAGGGCGCGGCAGTGCTGGACGTACGCTGCTTGTGCCAGGTTCTCCGACCCAGGGAATTGTACTAAGACCGTTGGCTATGTGCTTCTTTTGTCCTTATACTGAGACTTATGGCCACGTTTCTTTTCGCCTTGTACTGAGATTTTGTTCATGCGTTTCTTTTGTCTTTGTCCTGAGACTGTGGCCACGTGTTTCTCTTGTCATTGTACTGAGACTGTAGTCTCGTGTTTCTTTTGTTCTTGTACTGAGACCCGTGACCATGTCCTTTTACTGAGGCTTATGGTCATGTGTTTCTCTTGTTCTTGGTACTAGTATTGAGACCCTTTATCAGGTGCTTCTTTTGTCCCTGGTACTAGTATTGAGATCTGTGATCAGTTATTTCTTCTGTCCTTGTACTTGTGCTCAGATCACGTGTTTGTGTTAGTGCAGTTTTGTCCTTGTTACTCTTTTCTAAGAATTGACATTGTTTGTTTGTCCTCTGTGTTTGCACTAAGAAATGTAACAGTCTTTGTCCTCATTACTTGTTCTGAACATTTGTATTTTTGTCCGCATTACTTGTACTGAGCACCGTCAATTCGTGTACGGATATCCATCATTACTTGTACCGAGCACCGTCAATTCGTGTACCGTTATCCATTATTACTTGTACCGAGCACCGTCAATTCGTGTACAGATATCCATCATTACTTGTACCGAGCACCGTCAATTCGTGTACGGATATCCATCATTACTTGTACCGAGCATTGCTTTTTGTTCTCGGTATATATAGCGATAGTTTTTACCTGATCGATAGGAAAACAGAACAAATTTCGATTAATAAATTCACTCTCTATTTTCAAATAAAATCGATCCATACAGTTTAATTGAAAATATAAACATGAATCTAAAGTTTTGTTTTGTATCGATTTTTTTTTTCTCTAGAGGTTGGCGGTGTTGTAGACATTTTCCCCAACCACTATCCTTTAGGCCAGGGAAGGGAAGGGAAGGGAAGGGAGAAAGTATGTTAATTCGTTAAATAAAATTGCTACAGAATACCATAGTAGCCGATGACATATGAAATACATATTAGTTCTATTTTCAGTTATCACCCAGACACGAACCCTGTTGCACGGTACGCACAAAACCGTTAACCCCTTTAATTACGATCACAAGTAGCATACTACTATTACTATGCTACCTTCAGCAGTGTAGCGGTAAATATAAGTGACTGAATGTTGAATACTACTTAAACAGTATCAGTGCTGATAGCGAATTTCAAATAGCAAACACACAATATAAATAATCATACAGTATAAGATAAACTTGATCAGAAGATCAAAAATTTCAACAGACCGATTAAGTCTGATCAATACATGGAGAATCGGATCTGTTAAAACCGTGGTTTGTTGGGTGACCTAAATAGGATAGAACAATCTGGCGCTCCAGTCGAGACAACCAGCTGATCTATATTTAGTGGTTGAAGAGTGGTGCATAGTACATCAACGTAAAAGACAACCAGCTGATCTATATTTAGTGGTTGAAGAGTGGTGCATAGTACATCAACGTAAAAGACAACCAGCTGATCTATATTTAGTGGTTGAAGAGTGGTGCATAGTACATCAACGTAAAAGACAACCAGCTGATCTATATTTAGTGGTTGAAGAGTGGTGCATAGTACATCAACGTAAAAGACAACCAGCTGATCTATATTTAGTGGTTGAAGAGTGGTGCATAGTACATCAACGTACAAGACTTTCAGCATAGAATTCGCGCGTGAAATGCAACCCACATACAAAAGCAACAACACAAGTTACAAACATCGCATAATGGAACTTATAAAGCTAACAGTAAATTCGGACAAGAGTGAAAGTCTTCGGTCGCTGTATTTAACCATTTAGCTAATGGTTTGGCCAGTTTATGAGGATTTAGCTAATGGTTTAGCATTGTATGAGGGTTTAGCCGTGTATGAGGATTTAGCTAATGGTTTAGCCAGTATAAGGTTTTATCCAGTGCATGAGGGTTTAGCTAATGGTTTAGCCAGTATAAAGTTTTATCCGGTGCATGAGGGTTTAGCTAATGGTTTAACAACTGTATGTGGGTTTAGCCAAAGAAGGCTTAGCTCATGGTTGAGCCAGTGTATGAGGGTTTAGCTAATTAGTCAATTTATGAGTGTTTAGCTAATATCTGAGGGTTTAACTAATGTGAGGGTTTAGCCAGTGTGTGAGGGTTTGGCTAATCTGCTAGGGTTTAGCTGATGTTTGAGGGTTTGGCTAATCTGCTAGGGTTTGGCTAATGTTTGAGGGTTTGGCTAATGTTTGAGGGTTTGGCTAATGTGTGAGGATTTAGCTATTGTGTATTCCGACATGTCGCGCTACAGATACCAGTCCATGAAATCGCGAGCAAGTCACTGGTTTGTGTTGTTTAAGGAGAGCACTGTTAATGATTAACCTTGATAGCACAACACGATTTTAAAAAAAATAATCCAAGTTCAGTCGGATTTTAATTGGAGAATCACCACCTGGTATCTCACGTTTGATTGGATGACCTTTCAGACCTTACGTTGCCCGGATTACTCAGACTCTAGTTAAGCAAAAGTCCAGCAATGTGCGCGGCACGGCGCCCCTTCTCGTGTCTCTCCTGGTAGTTGTAGCTGAGAGAGTGCCGGCAACCTGACGCTGCGACAGGTTGCTAACGAGACTTCAGCCCATAAGTGTCCGTTACCGGAGTGAGTGACATGCCGTCAGGAGCCCGACAGTAGTAATGTGTGTCCGGGTGTCCATTTCCTGGCTCCATTGACTTCTTGGAGTGGGCTGGAGCTGTCGAAAGACAAGCACACTCAGACATGTTGTAATTACTAATCAGCAGATCTAGAGTGACATTTAGTTTGTTTGCTTTTTTTAAAAATCTACTGGGTCAGGGTGAGATAAGTGGAAATGGGCGGAGCTATTGCTTTACATTACATTGGTGATTCTTTGGCACACGCTCGAGTCTCACTGGATTTGGGGGTCAAAGGATTGCCTGAGTCCGATTGGTTGACGAGAAAATATTCATTCTGGATTTCGGGGTCAAACAATGCCTAAGTCCGATTGGTAGATGAGAAGTATTCGTCCTGGATTTCGGGGTCAAACAATGCCTAAGTCCGATTGGTTGATGAGAAGTATTCGTCCTGGATTGCTTGCTAATGTAGGGGGCTTCCGCCGCTTTCGCGCACAGGGCATCCCCTCTCTCTCTCTCTCTCTCTCTCTCTCTCTCTATATATATATATATGGGCTATTCAAGGCCTCAGGGAAAGAGCTAGGTAACTGAAAATTTGCTAGGACGCGTGGTGTATCCCTCCGGGTATGACATTGGAGTGGCAGGATCCGCCCTTGATATCCGGGACACATCAAACTATTAAAATACTTCTTCATTTAAAATCATTTCCTTTGGTAGAACCGGTGATGCATGTAATATTTTTATTCCTTGTTTTAACGTTTCTGTAGTACATATTGTACATTCTGTAGTACATTTTGTACATTCTGTAGTACATTTTGTACATTCTGTAGTACATTTTGTCTTAATGTTTCTTTTCAAAGTTTATAATATTCGTGGAAATTGTTGCAGCTTGTTTCTTGTTGCCTTCCCCCCCCCCCCCCAATATTTACTCTTCATCACGCAGTCACGTGGCCGACTCACTTTGACTCGTTGACTCTTTTTGCTCATGCGTCGAAATATTTTTTTGTGTGGTAAACGATTGGCATTCAACTGAATACATTATGTATTAGATTTCTGCTTTGTTTTATCGTGGAAAATTTCATGATGGGAGAATGAGTGTATTTTTGTCTTTTGTTTTGTCGTGGAAAATTTCATGATGGGAGAATGAGTGTATTTTTGTCTTTTGTTTTCTCCCAACGCGAAGTCTCAGATCCCCGTTCACACACTGGCGCGTCGTGTAGTGTTGCGCACAAATGGCCGAAGGTACGTAGAAAATGTCTGAAACCGGCGTTTGGTTTTCTAGCCCTCCCCCCCCCTCTCTCTCTCTCTCTCACTCACACACACACACACACACACACAGACACAGACACACATACACACATATACACACACATACACACACATACACATACACACACACACACACACACACACACACACACACACACACACACACAAAAGCAATGCGGTACACGGCCCGTCACCCTCATGTCCAGTTTTAAAGACGGCAAACTATTAAATATATTTACCTTACTTCAGAAATCCTGATGGAAGCGGTTGAAAAAGCGGAGATACTCTTGATTGGGGAAGGGGGGGGGGTTGAGGAGGAGATTGAAAGCTGCGACATGTGTTCAGTGGATACGCTTAAAGATCGTCGACAATAAAACCTTCATGCGCCTTGGGTTTGAGTCCGAGGTATTTGCCAGTCCCAAATAAGTTTGCCCAAGAACGCGCACGTTTGAATTGGAGGTGGGAAGTGGGAAGTGGAAGTGGGAGAGAAAGAAAGAATTTAAAACTGAAACCCCTAAATAACAAAGGAAAGATAATCGTGCAGTGGGGTAGTGCCGCACATTCTGTCCTAGCGTTCTTTATAGCCGGCACTAATAACAACAAAAATATTTCTTCTTCAGTTGCAAGCGGTTCCAGTGATTCGGCCTCGACATCTATAGTGTGCTCATGGTGTCAGAAGACTGGCAGGAGGCTCTTCACTCTGCGCACGGCCACTGGAATCAAGGCATTCTGCTCGGAAGTTTGTTTCACGCAGTGTCGTCGCGCTTTTTTCAAAAAGAACAAGGTACAGTCCTGTTGCAAGCTTATCAAAAGGTTAAAGGATACTAGCGCGGACGGAAAACAGTATTAATGATATACATGTTGTGTGAAAGGTAAACAGTATTAATGATATACATGTTGTGTGAAAGGTAAACAGTATTAATGATATACATGTTGTGTGAAAGGTAAACAGTATTAATGATATACATGTTGTGTGAAAGGTAAACAGTATTAATGATATACATGTTGTGTGAAAGGTAAACAGTATTAATGATATACATGTTGTGTGAAAGGTAAACAGTATTAATGATATACATGTTGTGTGAAAGGTAAACAGTATTAATGATATACATGTGGGTTTTCCTAATTACGAATTCAAATATCAAAACATAACAGTTATAGTCATGATGTAGTCACAAAGATAATATTCAAATATACAATACATTGATTCAATAAACAAAATTCTACTAATTAAATCAGTTATGAAACTCTATGCAGATCTGTGTTAAAATTCCTTATTATGAGACATGATTCCTTATTATGAGACATGGAGTCATTTTCCAGTCATTGGTTTCGAGAATATTATATTAACAGTTCATTTATTCTCCCTTCTAAAATAGTGATAGTTCATTTGTTCTTCTAAACTACGAGCAGTTCACTTGTTCATCAAGAATAAGAACAGTGTTTTGTTCATTTAGACTAGTAGCAGTTCATTTTGGTTTCTCTACTAAGAATAAAAACTTTTCATTGATTCTTCTAACTGCTAACAGTCCTTTGCTTTCCTTCATAAAGTTCTAGCATCCACGATTTAGAATGCAATCCGGTTTTCACAGAGACACTAACATGACAACGATATACAACATTTGCATAAAGTTCTAACATCCAAGATTTAGAATGCAATCCGGTTGACATGACAACGATATACAACATTTGCACAATGCGTAAGAAAATAGGAATTTTAATTCACAGAGTCAGTTTGAGACGATTACAAATTGGAATTTCTTTTCCTGGCACAAGGAGATGAGTACTGAGTTTTTTTTCTGTCAACAACAATGTGAGAACTGGCTGGTTGACATTACCCTTGCCATGTCAAACGGGCAAACAGCATGCAATTTGCAACTGTTGCTGTTCTGCAGAAAACTTGATGACATGCATATGACACGGTCGTAGAAAGATTGCCTTAACAATTTGACATTAGTGCAGACCAGGAGGAAGATTGCCTTAACAATTTGACATCAGTGCAGACCAGGAGGAAGATTGCCGTAACAATTTGACATCAGTGCAGACCATGAGGAAGGAAATGAAGGTGAAGAAGTCTTCGAAGCACAGGTGAAAAATATATGACGCATAACAAAGAGATAAATAATTAAGCCTCTCCCCACCATCTTTCCCTCAGACATGCTCACACATATTTGTACCTGTGACTGCTTCAGCCCAGCACGTGGGTTCAGCCATGTAGAACCGCACAGAACAATACAACCAATGAATTTCCTAAGTATGAATTAAAAAATAAAAGTAAGAATCTTCTGCATAATACAATTAAGATATTTCATAATTATGAATACAAAAATAAAATTAAGAAATTTCATAAGTGTCAATTCAAAAATACAATTAAGAATCTTCTACACATGAAAATACAATTAATTGGTGACCTTGGTCTGTTATTCCATTAGGCAGTCCCATGAACCGATTCATAAATGCTGGATCTATAGGTGGGGGGGGGGGGGGGGCATCGGTATATTCTTTTACAATCTTTCTTTCTTTCTTTCTTTCTTTCAACCTTTGCTTTTCTGTTATTTTTCTTTAAATACGCACAGACACGGGTTCCCACTTACATACCATCAATCGTCTGTTTATATGTATCACAAACAAATATTTTGTTAGTACTCACGGTCCAACGTTTGCATCACAAAGAGTGTTATCGAAGTATACTTCTCATGTTTCACAACTTAATATTATTTTTTTCACAGAACTCATGTCCGCGACAGACGAGTGTGTGCGCGCGCGCGTGTGTGTGTTTATCTGTGCGCACGCATGTGTGTATGTGCGCCATATATGCGTGCATGATTAGGGGAGTATTGGTGGTGTGTTTATTTGTGTGGGTGCGAGTGAGGTTGTGTGCACGCTTGCGGTAGAGTGTGTTGTGTGGGTGCGAGTGAGGTTGTGTGCACGCTTGCGGTAGAGTGTGTTGTGTGTGTGCATATATGCACGCGTGCGTTCCTCCGTGCAAGCAAGCGTAGGGGAGGGGGTATTGTGTATGTGTGTGTGTGTAAGGAGGTTTGCGTGTGCCTGCGCTTGCATAGTGGGTATTTTACTTGTGCCTGTGTGCACAGAAGTACTGTGTGTGTGTGTGTGTGTGTGTGTGTGTGTGTGTGTGTGTGTGTGTGTGTGTGTGTGTGTGTGCGTGTGTGTGTGTGTGACAAATACTACGCTTCTGACACTTCTCACAGTATATTTTTCTGTTTATCTATAGGTGTGCGACTGGTGCAAGCACGTGCGGCACACGGTCAACTTCGTGGACTTCCAGGACGGCGAACTGCAGCTGCAGTTCTGCAGTGAGAAGTGCCTGAACCAGTACAAGATGAACATATTCTGCACGGAGACACAGGAGCACTTGAAACAGATCCAGACGCAACTGAACGAGGACCGCAAAAACGCATCGTTGTCGCCATGCGGTGCTTCTTCCTCATCTCTGCCGCCGCTAAACGTGTCGGACGCCGCGTCGGCCTCCTCCGGCAAAAAGGACGAGCAGATTCTCATCACGCCGGAACTATGGTTGGCTCAGAACAAGGGAGACAAGTCGCCCAAGAGAGAAGCGGACGAAGAGCGGGAGTCGGAAGGGGAGGTAACCCGAGACGTGAAGAAGGATGAGAGGGACAGGAAGCGAGAATCAACGTCATCCTCCTACGATTTAATTCACAATCGCGATGTCCTGCTGGGCAGAAAACGCACAACTTCTGCTTCGTCAGCTGCCGGAGCTGCTGCTGCAGCAGCGGCAGCACACACAAACAGTTTTCTGATGTCAAAGACGGGTTGCGGCCTGTCGCCCAATTCGGAGAGAGCTACTGAACGCAGCATGCGAGACCGAGAGCGCCTCAGACGCATCATCCGGGAATCTGGCCGCGACTCCAGTTCATATCACCAACCGCATCGATTGGGGAGCCCACCAGCTTCTTCTCCACAGTTCTCTCCCCCTGCCAGACCATATGCTCCAGTTGGCGGCAGCCCGACTGCTCTGCCTCCAAACCTGCCGCCACATTTGAACGGTTTGGCATCAGGGCTAGCTGGGCTGGGCATGTATCATCCACTCTTGTATTCCTCGCTGGCTGGAACTGAACATCCGGACGGAGGTCCAGACTTTGATGCTCGATCACGCGCCCTCCACTGTGAGCGCAAGCACGAGGCAAAACGAGCTGCAGGGTCAGAAAAGGAACACAATGGTGATGGAATCTCATCAACTCCTGGTTGTGCTCCTTGCAGGAGTGACTCTCCTGTTCACACTGCTTCTTCTTCTAGCGCTTCAACTACCCCGGTTTGGAATCCACCTCATGCTGCAGCTCCCAATCTCCATCATCATGGTGTACCTGGCATGAGTGGTTTTCCTGTGCTGCACAGCACAGGTGCTTTCCCTGGTTTAAACCCTCCACCCTTCATCATGGGAATGCCACACCTGTCTTGCCCTCCTGGCTTCTTTCCTCTAGATCCAGCATTTATGAATCGGTTCATGGGACTGCCTAATGGAATAACAGACCAAGGCCTCCACAGTGAGCATTCAGGCAGCCACCGACAGCAGAATGGGAATCAATCAACACCTTCAACCGGCCCACCCATGCCAGTCACTGCTGGGTGTTTAAATGCTGGGATACCACCAGTAACAATTATGGTCCCATTTCCAATTGTTCTGCCCATCCCAGTACCCATACCTATCCCACTTCCAATCTCTCCAGAAAAGCTGCAAGAATTCTTCAAACAGAAAATCAAATCAGAGAAACGAGATGTGCCTCCTTCACGAAAAGCCACGTCAGCAGAAAGACACAGCTTCAGTAGCCGTGCTTCTAGAGACAGTCACAGCCATCGACACAATCATCTTCATCTTCCCAATCACGTCAGCACGCAAGACCATGCCCAGCATGAGAGACAAACCGATTCTGTGTCTTCCGATGCCTCAAGCCACAGTTCACGTCTGCCACTATTGACAGGAGCTGTGGCAGCAAGTCCTGTGTCACATGATGCATCCTGTGCAATTGGTGTTGGTAATGGTTGCACCTCCTGCATGCCATGCCGCGGATTTCCTAAGCCAGGTCGGGAATCTGCTGACTCCATCATGGCACTAAGGAAAAGCCGAGAATCTTCAGACTCTATCATGACTCTCCGCCGGGAAAATGTAAGGTCTCTGATGGTCTCAGATTCCTCATCACCAGTCTCAGCTTTGTCCCCAGTGAAGCGATCCACGACGCCTGTGTTTTCAGGTCAGACCCTCGACCTCAGCAAACGGGCACGCTTGGATGAGAACCTCAACAGTGACGACAAAGCCATCGATCTCTCCAAAGACAGCCGATCATCTACACCATCCCGCCTGTCCAAAGATTCTGCCTACTGCAGCAGCACAAAAATGGGTTCGTCCTCTCTGCACATGAATGGTGGCAATTCCAATAGCAGTGCTTCCAGTTTACCTGATGGAGGAAAAGAGGGTCGAGATGTGCCCACCTGTGACCCAGACATAGCCAGCCTCACAACGATCAAAGTACCCAAAATCCACATCGTTGATGCCCGAGATGAGCCACCACTAGCGCAGCCACTACCACTTCCTCCTGCTGACCACGCCTACTCTATGCGGCGCAGCTTGATTCTTGACGCACCCAGTGTACCCCGCGCTTCCCGAAGTCCATCACCGGAACGCCGGTACGTACGCACCGTTCCACGTGACATGGTTGAGGCTGCTAAACGTCGCTGCCTCAGGGCCAGAGTTAGGACTAAATGACCTGCTTACATATGAGCTTTCCACCTGGAATTTATGGTGAACAGAGGGTAGCATTGTTAGGGACTATCTCTTGACTGTCTTCATTCCGTTTCAGGAAGTTACACTGACTGAGTCATCATAATACACAATGCCCATCGCACGTAAATGTCCTGTACTAATGAGATTTCCGCTGAAGCTAGAAAAAGCTTGACTCGCATTATGTTAGCATCTCCAAGTCAGAGTTGTTTTCACGTTTCTGGTTCGCATTTGCACTACTGGTTAGGAATCCAGATAATTGCACCATTCGTGCCCCACAAACGCACAAACAAATCACAGAACGAGTACGTTCAAAATCAGAGAGTGGAAAATGTAAATGTATTAAGTTCTAAATAGCGCATTCATTGATATTAACTTTAACAGGAATAACTTCGTTTTATGTTAATGCTACAGCACAACAAACAGAAAATACTGTTTTCTACAGTTTGTACATCAGTTGGACTCTTGGGGGGAGGGGATTGTATTTTTTTTTAATTTAGAAAAGAAAGAAAGTGTCTTTGTCTGTAAGTAGTGTATGCTAAGTGCTCAGTAAAGATATACAGAGCGCCAAAACTGCTTAGACAACGAAAACTCAACAGACAAAATGTCTTAAAAAACAGACAAGCAGTGATCGTGAATTTGTTCCGAAGAATATTAAAGTGAAATAAAAATATGTCAAGTGAAATTGTGATAAAACGGCATTTATGCATTCAAAGAAAATGGGTTTATGCATAAAGTGACAATGTTTGTACAGTAAAATCCCTGTTTGTACACAAAAGGTCAATGTTTGTTGTACACAATAGGTCAATGTTTATACATGGAGAAGAGACTGTATAAACTATATTTTTCTCCGCTTTCTTGAATCTGTTGTCACGAGACCGCGTGGAATTATGGTCCTTAGAAATGAAGGATTTGACTCTGACCTGTATAAATGAAGGCACGCTTGTGACCTATACGTGTATAGAAGATTTGCTAGAGACTTCACTTATAATGAAAGTCTTGTTGCGTGTCACGACTGAAGACGCGCTTGGATCTAGCTCGTGACAAGTGAAGGACGTAATATCAGTAGATTGAAAGTGGTACCTGATAACTACTTTGTACAAGATTGAAAGTGGTACCTGATAACTACTTTGTACAAGGTTAAAGTGGTACCTGATAACTACTTTGTACAAGGTTGAAAGTGAAAAGAAGAAAAAAAAACTTGTGAAAGATCTCATAGTTTTCAGTAGACCGAAAGTAGTACCGGATAACTGCTTTGTACAAGGTAGAAAGTAGTACCGGATAACTGCTTTGTACAAGGTTGAAAGTAAAATTAAAAAAAACTTGTGAAGGATCTCATTGTAATCAGTAGATCGAAAGTGATGCCTGATAACTACTTTTTGCAAGGTTGAAAGTGAAAAGAAGAAAAACTACCACAATGCATCGCACATGGTTCTTTTGTGTGTTGGACTTTGTGAGTTGCTTTAATTTCGGAGACTCGCATGTTTTGGCCAACACTTGCCCACATTCGCCATTTTGTCCACCCGTGCCATACTTCGTTTCTTCAAGAATAAGACAAATCACTGTGTGAAGTGAAACGAACGCAAGAATAAGACAAAGTCTCTGTGTGAAATGAAACGAACGCAAGAATAAGACAAAGTCTCTGTGTGAAATGAAACGAACGCAAGAATAAGACAAAGTCTTTGTGTGAAATGAAACTAACGCAAGTTCGAAAATGTTTTCCATTCATGCTTGTTTTGTGGTGTGTGCTCTGTACAACCAAGTATAAATGTACTTCCTTGAACAATTGTTTTATTATTGCCAGCTATATTATTGACATTTGAATGTACTAAAATTCTTTTTTAAAATTATTATCATTATTTATCTAAGCATAACACGCATTACTTTAAATTATCCTTTACCTTCTCGGATATCACCTGAGAACGTATTTACCTTTGTAAATGCTTTAAGACTTTTGTTTTTTCCCTGCATTGGGAAACCTTATTAGGTTAATTAACTGTCCAGAAGAAAAAAGGCAACCCAAAAAACCCACCTTCCAACCCAGGCAGATAATTTCGTGAAGCTTGAAAGTTTAAAGCAAGACAAGTTATTATTTCCCTTTACGTCTTCTACATACCCTAGTTGATGGGTGGCTGGGTAAATGACTAGCTTGAGTGATGGGTGGCTGGGTAAATGACTAGCTTGAGTGATGGGTGGCTGGGTAAATGACAACTTGAGTGATGGGTGGCTGGGTAAATGACTAACTATTTGATGGGTGGCTGGGTAAATGACTAGCTTGAGTGATGGGTGGCTGGGTAAATGACTAGCTTGATTGATGGGTGGCTGGGTAAATGACTAGCTTGAGTGATGGGTGGCTGGGTAAATGACTAACTAGTTGATGGGTGGCTGGGTAAATGACTAGCTTGATTGATGGGTGGCTGGGTAAATGACTAACTATTTGATGGGTGGCTGGGTAAATGACTAGCTTGATTGATGGGTGGCTGGGTAAATGACTAGCTTGATTGATGGGTGGCTGGGTAAATGACTAGCTTGATTGATGGGTGGCTGGGTAAATGACTAGCTTGATTGATGGGTGGCTGGGTAAATGACTAGCTTGATTGATGGGTGGCTGGGTTAATGACTAGCTTGATTGATGGGTGGCTGGGTAAATGACTAGCTTGATTGATGGGTGGCTGGGAAAATGACTAACTTGATTGATGGGTGGCTGGGAAAATGACTAGCTTGATTGATGGGTGGCTGGGAAAATGACTAACTTGATTGATGGGTGGCTGGATAAATGACTAGCTTGATTGATGGGTGGCTGGGAAAATGACTAACTTGATTGATGGGTAGCTGGGAAAATGACTAACTTGATTGATGGGTGGGTGGGTAAATGACTAACTTGATTGATGGGTGGCTGGGTAAATGACTAGCCTGATTGATGAGTGGCTGGGTAAATGACTAGCTTGATTGATGGGTGGCTGGGTAGAGGGTGAATGATTAGCTTGGTAGACGGGTAAATGACTAGCCTAGTAGATGGGTATATTATTCAGTAATGAATTGTCCTAGCTGATAACCACAACAAATCAATTTTCTTGCTTACCACTGCTGTGAAATAAAACCTGCAATAAAATAATAAGCTTGTAGAAGCCTCTTGCAATGCGATGTTATAGTCACTGTAACTATAATATAGTATACCGCAATGGAATTATACAGCAGATTACAACCAGATAGTAAACCTATTTAAACCTACGAAGCAATTTGCAATGCGATGTTATAGTCACTATAACTATAATATAGTGTACCGCAATGGAATTATACAGCAGATTACAACCAGATAGTAAACCTATTTAAACCTACGAAGCAATTTGCAATGCGATGTTATAGTCACTATAACTATAATATAGTGTACAGCAATGGAATTGCAGAACAGCAGATGAAACCTATTTAAATAATGGAGTAGTAAATTGCAGTGCGATAGTATAATGTATTATAATGGGAAAGTTAACAACAGGTTAACAACACATTCTGATGATAAACGTATTATTTTTTTAAATAATGGTTTCGCGTAGGCCCCTATAACAACTTGATGGTACAGCATGTTGCAGGGAAGATCTAATCTGATGAAGTGTGATGGCACAGCTTATTGCATTGTCAAGGTGTAGCCAGTTGTAGTTTGCAGAAACGGCTTCGTTTAAACTGGCATAGTTCATTTCTTAAGTCACGAGGGCTGCGTTGTCAGCACTGTCTGATAACCAATCGGAATCAAGTACACACACAAAAAAAATTCACTCTATAGAAACTTTGACGGAAGACTATAGATTCCTTGAGTTTCACCTTCCTTCCTTCCTTCCTTCCTTCCTTCCTTCTTTCCTTCCCATGTAATAGTTTTTTAAGAGTCTTCTAGAATTACTCCTGCAAAAGTCAGTAACCCTCGTAGTATTCACGCTAGTAATTATAGTGTCTAATGCCTTCCTGGACCTTGTGCGTGATCGTAAAATCTATTAAATCAACAAAGAATGTGATGTGAAATACCAGGATTGTCACCCTTTAGTCTAGGACCAAAAACTAGCAATGTCGTCTCATAAATATATATATGGCGTGGTTGTGCTGCCATATGTCACTGCTAAAACCAGCCCCGCTACCAGCGGTTTCTCGATTTACGTTTGCCAGCTTTTATGCAAACCATATCGGCTTTTGAAAAAAAAATAGATAACAATTATTCCTCTTCATCGACTTACTCGTGACTTCTTGTTGTGTTGGGTGTACAAGTTATTGTGTAAGCCGCTTCAACATGGCTGGGTATAGCGTGACTGACTTCTTTTATATCATTTTACGTCGCCAGTGATTTTTTTTGTCCTTGTACACGAACTGCATTCAGTTTTAGGCTTGTCAAAGGCGTTTCTACATAATTATTCTGTTAAGTTTGTCATTTACGATTATATTCCGTTTTTGCTGTGCGCGTACCTGTGAGTGTGTGGGGAGAGGGGTAAAGGGGGATGTCTCTGTGTTAGAAAGCGTAAAGAAGAAATTAATAATTATATACTAAAGATGTATGTTTCGAATCGGTTCCTGACCTTGAGTATGGCGTGCGCACGAACACTCACGTCAATTCGCTGATCGGGTGACGCGTGTGATGAAGTCGCAGTTGTTGGACGATTGAAAGAAAAAAAGGAAGGAGGAGGTAATGCAAACATAGCTTTTGGTTCGTTCTACTTCACCTTTCGCTATCAGCTTTGCTACGCACGCCATTGTGTTTGGTCCTGTTGGCGTCAGTAGTCCAGCAATAGTGAGACCTCACACCGTTCTCCTCTTAAACCCGTATGCAACTCAGCATCCAGGGAACAGAACTCAGTTACTGGTGAGGGGAAGTGTGGGTGGGGTCCGACGAGACTGGCTCACGAAATGTATTCACTCATCTACGGGGTCGCTCTGACCCTGTAGACTTCATTTCTCGTAGTGTGGAAGGGCTCGGTACATTTTCCAAAGCCAAAACTTTTGTACAAAGTAATCTTTGAGTCTGAAATTTGACATTGTACAAAGTAATCTTTGAGTCTGAAATTTGACTTTGTACAAAGTAATCTTTGAGTCTGAAATGTGACTTTGTACAAAGTAATCTTTGAGTCTGAAATTTGAC
Organism: Sinotaia quadrata; assembly: GCA_028829895.1. Taxonomy (NCBI): domain Eukaryota; kingdom Metazoa; phylum Mollusca; class Gastropoda; order Architaenioglossa; family Viviparidae; genus Sinotaia; species Sinotaia quadrata. The sequence continues at coordinate 7,055,561 of CM054181.1, read as the reverse complement.
ATTGTACAAAGTAATCTTTGAGTCTGAAATTTGACTTTGTACAAAGTAATCTTTGAGTCTGAAATGTGACTTTGTACAAAGTAATCTTTGAGTCTGAAATTTGACATTGTACAAAGTAATCTTTGAGTCTGAAATTTGACATTGTACAAAGTAATCTTTGAGTCTGAAATGTGACTAAGTTTGATATAATAATGTGGCATTGCGTAATATTAACTTATGTTAAAACTTACTTCCGTTAAATAGTTTGGAATGCACCGTATAGTGGTTGATCATCACGTCAGAAAAGGGTGAGAGGAGAAACTGTCACGTGTTTTACTCGTTACGCGATGACGGATCGTCACGCGTTGTCCTCGCACAGTTAGATGGATTATCTCCCGCCAATTTTGCGGCGTTGAGAGAGAATATCCGTTATCCGAGATAATTGATCTTGTTGTATAAATATTGTTTCCGAGTATTTAATCACATATTTTAGTTTGATTTATATTTATCAGCTTTGTCTTCTTTCATTTTTCTCTCAGTCATGTACACCCTGACCCAGTGCAATATTAAAGCTTTTTTTCTTTTCTTCTTTTTTCAAACAGCGAAACAGAGAGATATGCACACATGCCAGACTGAAACATTGCGTAAGATACATACACGAAAGACGAATGAAAATTATGCATACCACATAAACTGCAATGCATGACTGACTGAAATACACGTATACCAACCTAAAATAAATCATATTATTAAATGCATGCCTGACTGAAATGCATGCCTGACTGAAATAAATGCATACAAACCTAAAATAAATCATATTATTAAACTGAAATGCATGCCTGACTGAAATAAATGCATACAAACCTAAAATAAATCATATTATTAAACTGAAATGCATGCCTGACTGAAATAAATGCATACAAACCTAAAATAAATCATATTATTAAACTGAAATGCATGCCTGACTGAAATAAATGCATACAAACCTAAAATAAATCATATTATTAAACTGAAATGCATGCATACGACTGAAGTAGTGCACGCCAACCCTAAAGAGATCATACCATTTTAACTGAAATGTATACAAGAGGACAGGACACTCAAATAAGTGCATACCAGACTGAAAAGTGCGCAATACAAACTGAAATTTGCGTGTCGAACTGAAAGCCATGAATGCCAGGTTAAACAACAATGCATACCACTTACCAGGGTCAACGCGTGCACACCACACTCAAAAGCAATGTTACTCCCAACTGAAGTAGGCTTACCAGACTGAAATATTTGCACCTCACATTTAAGTGCATACTATACATACCGCCATATCTCCAGTCACCGTGTCTTGATTCAGTGTATAAATTGGAGACAGATTTCGAGTGACCTGACCAAAAAAAATAATAAGATGAGTGTATACGCGCATTCTGTGTGACTCGGTTTCATTAAATAATACTGTTATTGTTATTGTTCCATGTTGTTAGCTTCTGTCGGTTGTGTTTTTTTGCTCATATGGACCAGTCTGGTGACCTCATACTGTTTTTGTATTAGCTTATCAGCCATCCAGGAACTAAATGGTCAAAAGGGATTTCGCTACATATATCGTGGATTTAAGGGTGGGTGTGGGGAGGGAAGGGGTAAAAAAGACAAAGAGTTCTTTGATGAAATAAAACATTTAAATTGTATGTTGTTGTGTTTGTGATTATTTGAAAGCTGTATTTTAATGAAATAAAATACCAAATAAATACATCAACAAACACGTTCATGAGGAATAAATGTCTGAACGCAATCGGGATCAGTAAGTGTATCATTAGAAATAAAGTATTTCGTCATTTATGACGGAAAATAAAGAAATCACTATATTTACCCACATAACAATGTGGATAGATATGACATGACTACTTTAAAAAAAAAATTAAAATTTATTCATGGTTCGTAAACATACCCCCTCCCCATCCCCACATTATCTCAATATTGTCTGTTTATGTAGACAGATTAAATCTTAAAAATTATTTTGTTCACTTTCGCACAAACAGATCTCAAAATTCCCTCAAATTACTTTTCATGCGAAATCCTTGACTTCATTTCAGCTTAACACGAGTACATGTATTGAACGAGTAGTGCTGTTAGTAAATAGACGAGATTATCACGACAGTGAGCCCACTCACTTTCCTGTATAGTATACGATATCCGTGACTTCATTAGAGTACGTGTATTGAACGAGTAGTGCTGTTAGTAAATAGACGAGATTATCACGACAGTGAGCCCACTCACTTTCCTGTACACGATAGATCCAAATTTCTGTCTATAAGTCTATCTGTTGTGCTTTCAATGAATAGACAAGATTGACAAGAAAGCGACATTTAGAGCCATCCACATTCCTCTGTACTGATTGATTATAGTCCTGAATTTATGTCTCTCTACTCCCTATGTTCAGGTGTGTATTTATGACCAGGTAAGTATGAATGTCTTGTACGCATTTACGTCTAGTATATATCTAGTCCAGGTGTGTATCTGTCTCGGTAGCATCTATGTCTAATATGTATATATGTCGGTATATATGCATCTAGATTAGGTATGTATCTATGTTTTTGGTGTGCATCTATGTCTGGATGGATATCTATATCTAAGTATCTATGTCTTGATAGATATCTATATCTAGGAATGTATCCATGTCTGGGTAGGTATATCTAGGAATGTATCCATGTCTAGGTAGGTATATCTAGGAATGTATCGCGAGTACATGTATTGAACGAAAAAAAAATAGAATTATTGTATTGAATGGAGTAGAGAGATACTGTTTTCCGATTTTCCAGCACAGGGTTTCAAGTTACTTTGAAATCACATATTCTCATCATCAAATGGACTTGTTTTTTCCAGTACAGAGTTTCAAGTTACTTGGAGAACACATATTTCCATTATTATATAGCGGTGTAGTTTTTCATATTTTCTAAAACAGGATTTTTTAATTACTTTGAAACACATATTCCCATCTTCAGATAGTCTTGTATTTTCTAATATAGGGTTTAAATTACTTTGAAGCACATATTTCCATCTTCAGATAGTCTTGTATTTTCCAATACACGGTTTTAATTACTTTGAAACACATAACAACGTGTCTTCTTATTTTTTTCTTTTTTAAATGATCTTTTCTTACAACGACCAGTAAAATACATATGCATCATCTTATATATTCTCTACTCGTAAAGTCTCATTTCCACACAGATACTATGTACAGACGTCCATCTATTTACGAGATACCGATATACGAATTTTCGTTTATATGAGTAACGCCTTTGAATATCGATTTTGTTTTAACGAGCAAAATATCGCTTATAGGAGAGTATGCATTGTCCTAGTGTACACCACTTATAGGAGAGTATGTATTGTCCTAGTGTACACCACTTATAGGAGAGTATGTATTGTCCTAGTGTACACCACTTATAGGAGAGTATGTATTGTCCTAGTGTACACTACTTATAGGAGAGTATGCATTGTCCTAGTGTACACCACTTATAGGAGAGTATGTATTGTCCTAGTGTACACCACTTATAGGAGAGTATGTATTGTCCTAGTGTACACCACTTATAGGAGAGTATGCATTGTCCTAGTGTACACCACTTATAGGAGAGTATGTATTGTCCTAGTGTACACTACTTATAGGAGAGTATGCATTGTCCTAGTGTACACCACTTGGTTCCTGTCCAGCGTCATTTGAGGGAAAGAGTAACAATGGAAAGGTCAAGGCCGAGGCAATGAAAAGCATTGCACAGAGTACCCTGTACGCTCAGGTCCAGAGAGTTTTTTTTTACAAGCTACACTTAAATCCATTGAAAGCATTCTTTCAAAGTAAAATATACTGTAGGCCAGGGGTGCACAAACCGCGGGCCGCATGCGGCCCGAGAGAGGGCTCTATGCGGCCCCCGGAGGACTTTTGGATGTTACCATTATTACGAATGTAAAGCACGTTATTTCATTATTTGTGTTGTTGTTTTTTTCTACTGAGCCATCTATCTGGCGGCCCTCCACGCACTATCAATTGGAAATTTGGCCCTCTGGCCTAAAAAGTTTGTGCACCCCTACTGTAGGCTTTGAAAGAGCGTTAATTTCTTAGCGGTCTAATTAACACCCAAACTGAACTTACCGAGCATCATAAACACAATCAACGTCATTTCGCCCTAATTAATGGAAGCTGCTTAACTGCTTGTGGCGTGGCAACGGTTGCAGATAAAACCGTTTGTCGACATCGGGTCGTTAGCAGATAAAACTGTTAATGGACACTGGGTCGCTTACCGGTCAGCCTTATAGTGAAAAATATATTTTATTTACATTTAATCACTGGTTCAGTTTTCCAAATGTTTACTTTGGGGTTTCATTCAGTTTATATCTTATAGATTACTACTCAAATTACACAGTACATGCTTTTATCTGGCATTAGAGAACCGTATGGATGGGGTGAGGAATTTAGATAAGTGTGTGGATTTTAGATGTAATGAAATGTTTATTTTGTTATGGCTGGCTCTGGACATAATGCAATTATCTGTGGTAAAACTAAGAAAATGAAGCGGCCTTTATCTCTTGCACACATACTAAAGTGCACCAGACACCATTATTACAGATTGTTTCTACATTATACTGGTACACATTCGCAAACAATGTGAACGCCAGCTTTATAAACAAGAAATGTTCCTTTCAAAAACTGTTTTATAAACAAGAAATGTTCCTTTCAAAAACTGTTTTATAAACAAGAAATGTTTCTAAAAACTTTTATAAACAAGAGAAATGTTTCTTTTCAAAAACAGTATGTCCAGAAGAAGGAGGTAAAGTACACCTATCCTAGGAAATGATAAAATATTCAGTGCGTATGTACTGTCTAGTAGCAGATAGAGTTGGTACAGCGAGAAAGTCTCTCCACACCGAATAGATTCCTTACCCCCACCCCCTTTTTAAGTTAAACATTCCATAGATAGAAAGCGCCTTTTTTTAAAAGAACAGTCAAACATTTTAGATATTCTAAAAATAAAACTTTCGTTTAATTGGCTTCAATGGAGGCCTTTTTCGTGTGTTGTATCTTGGTGTACAAGCATTAGCTCTGCAGTGAGGTTTGCGCAGGCGTACTGAAAACGCGGCCGACTGCCGACACAGTTTACTGAGCAGTTTAGTTTTGTTCAGCAACAGTTTTAAGTTCACCATATATTAATCAAAGCACAGTAAAAACTGGGCTTAGTGGTTAAAAAACTATAGCTGCCATAAATGTGTAGAGGTACTATTACTTTCATTCGGAATTACTTTGAATACGAGTATACGAGATTTCCGGACCATTTTAAGCAGAAAAGCAATGGAAATTTAAATTTCTACTTACGAGATTTCGTTTAAGAGCGAATATTTTGGAACTTTGGGAGGTATGGGTGTATATACGTTTAGTTTCGTTTAAGAGCGAATATTTTGGAGGTATGGGCGTATATACGTTTAGTTTCGTTTAAGAGCGAATAGTTTGGAGGTATGGGCGTATATACGTTTAGTTTCGTTTAAGAGAGAATATTTTGGAACTTTGGGAGGTATGGGTGTATATACGTTTAGTTTCGTTTAAGAGAGAATAGTTTGGAGGTATGGGCGTATATACGTTTAGTTTCGTTTAAGAGAGAATATTTTGGAACTTTGGGAGGTATGGGTGTATATACGTTTAGTTTCGTTTAAGAGAGAATAGTTTGGAGGTATGGGCGTATATACGTTTAGTTTCGTTTCATTAATACATAAGCACATACCAACACAAACTTACTTTCAAATTCCTTTTTGCCTAACAAATTCGTCTAAGCATAAATAGGGTTCAAGGTCGTTAGAGATGGATTGCACACTTAAACATGTTCGCGTGTATCGTTAGGACACTCAGACACTCCTAGACACAGACACAATGTCTCAAATTAATTTAACAGCACACCCATACTTAATCTAAAACTCCTTTTCGATAACGAGACATACATAGACCAAATATAACAAGCTCCGATAACGAGACATACATAGACCAAATATAACAAGCTCCGATAAAGAGACATACTTAGACCAAATATAACAAGCTCCGATAAAGAGACATATATAGATGTAAATCTGCTTTGCCTCTTTCTCTCTCGTCTTTAGTCTTCCCTTTCTCTCTTTTTTTTCTTTCTCTCTTTTTTTTTCTTTCTCTCTTGTCTCCCTATCTCTTTTCTCTCTGCCTCACTTTTGTCTTTAGTCTCCCTATCTCTTTTCTCTCTGCCTCTCTCTCGTTGTTAGTCTTCCTGCCTATCTTGTCGTTAGTCTCCCCTTTCTCTCTGTCTCTCTGTCTTTAGTCTCCATTTCTCCCAGTCCTCTCTGCCTCACTTTTTTTAGTCTCCCTTTTCTCTTTGCCTCTGTCTTTAGTCTCCATTTCTCCCAGTCCTCTCTGCCTGTCTCTCGTCTTTTGTCTCCCTATCTCTTTCTCTCTGCCTCACTTTTGTCTTAGTCTCCCTTTTCTCTTTGCCTCTCTTGACTCTCTCTTTTTTTCTCTCTAGTCTTTAGCCTCCCTTTCTTCCTTTTGTCTCTGCCTCTCTCTTGTCTTTAGTCTCCCTTTCTCCCTGTTGACTGCCTCTCTCTTGTCTTTTAGTCTCCCTTCCTTTCTCCCCTTTTGGGACTTTTAGCCAGCACAGATTGCGAGCAGCGCTATTTCGATGTTTATTTCGATGTTTATTTCGATAACCAAAACCTCAGACACCGACTTCTTGTGCATTTCGAACGAACTGTTTTGACGTTCAACAAAACCTACAGGCAACCACTTAAAAAATGCATACAGACGACAATTTGTCATCTTGCTCTCATAACAGTACTCGTACAGGAATGAAACACCGCGATAAGTAGAGTTGTCAGCCGAGACGAAAACTACAGTTCACAAAGTGCAAACGCGTTACCCTCCGACATGACATTCTTGAAACAACTTTGCAAGTAACGTAAGTAAGCACAATATGACAGAGAGAAAATTTCTTTGAAAATGAGACACGTATGAGACTAGCATCAAACAAGAAGTTGGCGAAGGAATCTGCCATGGCCAAGGACCCTTTCCAGAAGCTTGGTGTACAACTTGAAAAGCTAGCAGGTAAAGTGAACTGCAAGAAAAATATTCTGGAAAAGATAAACTTGAGATGTTTTAGGAGTAGAAGATTCTGGAAAAGTAAACTGAGATGTTTTAGGAGTAGAAGATTCTGGAAAAGTAAACTTGTGATGTTTTAGGAGTAGAAGATTCTGGAAAAGCAAACTTGTGATGTTTTAGGAGTAGAAGATTCTGGAAAAGTAACCTTGAGATGTTTTAGGAGTAGAAGATTCTGGAAAAGTAAACTTGAGATGTTTTAGGAGTAGAAGATTCTGGAAAAGTAAACTTGAGATGTTTTAGGAGTAGAAGATTCTTATACAGAGAGATCTGACTAGTGCGTTAAAAATAAAGTACTGACACTACTAAACAGTTTGCGTGAAGAATTGGTTGCAACCAGACTGGAGGTACAGAATGCAAAACATACTTTTAAACTCAGACGACAGTATACAGCACATGCTGTTGAAATCTGACCTACATTAAGTGATGACAATTTTTGTACAGTAATTAATTAATTAATCAGTCTAGAGAGAAATTAAGTAATGCAGTGTGATTTGATAATTATAATAAGAGCTAGAGTTGGCTGAGGTTTAAGTAAGAATAATGTTATGATTTACTTTCACAAAACGGTAAGTTTTGGAGGTTAGTATGATGTGCTTCTTGCCAGAGTATGTGTAAAAAAAATAATTTCCATTCTCGACCTTTTCTCTCTTTTATTCTTCGTTTTGTTGAAGAAACGTGCTTCATGTAATTTTATTTCCTTGAAGTACCTGTTTCATGTAATTTTATTTCCTTGAAATACCTGTTTGATGTAATTTTATTTCCTTGAAATACCTGTTTGATGTAATTTTATTTCCTTGAAATACCTGTTTGATGTAATTTCATTTTGTTGAAGTGCCTGTTTAATGTAATTTCGTTTTGTGGAAGAATGTTTTTCATGTCATTTCATTGTGTTGGAGTACCTGTTTTATGTCATTAGCGGGTTTGCTTCCATACTCTTTCATATGCTGGGACTTTTCAGTGCCAGCTTACACCAGCTCCGGACTCTCTTAAATTCAAAATGCCAGAAAATTGAAACCAAGCAATAAATCTAATGCATTTGCATACCGTCTTAACACCGCAATCATTAGATCCCACTCACATTACAGGGGAAGACAACCCAGTGTCATGTTGCACTATCTGCGCTCACCAAGAAGAAAATAATAATAAAATAAAAAACAAAAACAACCAGTATTACCTATCGGCGTCGCTTGGACCTCACTCATTGTCCTTTCAGTTGAGCCTCCACCCCACCCCACCACCCAAAGCCTCAACTATTTCTTCTTTTTAAAAGTTAAAGAAAACAACCTTGTTTTCTTTGTTCGTTCCTCACCTGGAAATACGAGATATTTTGCGGGACCGGCCTCAATTCCTGCCGACACCTCTGGTATTTCCATTCTAAAAGATTTCGGGCATCTCTCTCTCTCTCTCTCTCTCTCTCTCTCTCTCTCTGGTAATTAGAGAATTAAAGAATGGGTGCTGCCAGTGTCTACTTCTAAAAGGGGGATAACTAACTCTATAGTACTTCCGTTAGTAAGGACCTATATCTCATTTAACATATGTACTGAACTGTGTACGAGTGTAAAATAATATTAGTCACTCAGAATGTTGATAAGTTCAGTCTTCAGTCTTCAGTCCATCTTATGTATTCTCTTAGTCAGTCTTCAGTTATTCTTTACTCTATAAGTCCATCTTATGTATTCTCTAAGTCATTATTGAAACATACATTTTATTCTTATTCTTAAAAATCCTATCCTATTTAATTCCACTGTTTGTAGTTATGTATGTGTTATTTTTCTTTAAAATTATCTCACATGTGAAAGTGCTGATGATAAACTCATTTAGCAATTATTACGCCATATCAAAACCATAGACAACTAAACGTATAACACATGTCAATCTTAACTTATTATTATTACGCCATATCAAAACCATAGACAACTAAACTTATAACACTTGTCAATCTTAACTTATGAGCTATAACTTTCAATTACATATACTAATAGCAGCGGATTAACTTAAAGTGATAGTTTATGTTGGCGTTTTAAGCCATCCATAAGGTGTCCACAGACGAATGCAGAAAGAGTAATAAATGTTTTACGTCATCCATAAAATGACCCCAGACGAAAACTGAAGTGTCGTCTGCTGCCGGACAGATAAGGGGCTGGCTTTGCTAGGAAGGTGACACGTGTAAGTCTAACTCACTGTCTACCACCTGCCTCTGACGTTGTGTACGGACTCGCATTTCTCTCCCACTCACCCTCACAAGTCCTTGATCCCACCCTACATCTCGCCTGACACCGGCCGGTTATAGTATGCTTCCATGAACTCAGTTGAATTGTGAGCCACGCCTAAAATTATAATTAAAATGAGAATTATAAGTACCGTACTCAAGTGCATAGATAGATAGATAGATAGATAGATAGATAGATAGATAGATAGATAGATAGATAGATAGATAGATAGATAGATAGATAGGCGGACGGACAGACAGATATTTAGGGAGATGCCAAACCAGCAAGGTGTCAGATCAATGGACAATCTCTAATAAGTTATCAATCAATAAATAAATTAATAAATGTTATCATACTTTCGATGCTGATCGGACTGAACCAATGTTGACCTTGTAGAAGGAATCTTAACACTTTCATAGAAGTGTTATTATTATTTATTAAATAAAAGACAGATTTGTATTACTCCTTTAGTAAGAAGTTTCCACCAGCAGAATATTATGCGACAGTAAAACGTCTGTCTTGTTACTGTGTAAAGAGTAGAGTTTTTGACACCCTTATAATCTGCCAATTAAGAGAGATGGTGGTCTTGTGGGAGAATTATTAATAACTATAAATTAAGATTATCGATCACTTGTAATTAGTTTTTGTGTTATTAATTAATAAATAATAATCACAATGAGTGAAGGGTGCCCAGAGGTGTCACAAGTTCAGTTTGAATTGTGGCAACACTCTCCACGCATATTATAACCAATGTCAGAGTTCTATTGTCTTAGGTGTGTGACATTTGACATGTCTTGTGCATTTGGTAAAGAGCCAAGGACTTGATTATAACTTTATTGTTCTCTAAGGATATCAGTTCAAAGTGTAACAATATTTTGCTTAAAATTGCCCGTTTTTAATCATTTTCACTTTTATCCTTCAGATGGCATCGAACAGAAAATGGAAATACCTGGGAAAGTTCCTCAGTTATGGTTTCACAAATAGGAGACAGCATATGTGATTTTAAAGTCTTTTATTAATTATTTGACTTTGAAAGCAGTAATTCTTCATTTTAAGAGCAATTTACTTTGAAGTCTGGGAATTTTTCATTGAGCACAAATAGTTTTTGGGTAATACCCTAAAAGTTCCCGACCCCTAGACCATAGTCTTCTAGACCTATTTCACAAGAAGATAGCCCCTGTTCTAGACCTTAGTTTTCTAGACCTCTTTCACAAGAGAACAGCCACTATTTTAGTCTATAGTATTCTTGACCTCTTTCACAAGAAAACAGCCACTATTTTAGTCCATTGTTTCTAGACCTTTTTCACAAGAAGAGAGCCACTATTTTAGTCCATAAAGTGCTATACTATATTCACACCATATCAGCCACTCTGTTCTGGATCACAATGTTTTAGATCTGTTTCACACAATGACAAACCACTCTATTCTGGATCACAATATTTTAGATCTATTTCACACAAGGACAGCCACTCTGTTGGGATCACTATGTTTTAGATCTATTTCTCACAAGGACAGCCACTCTATTGGGATCACAATGTTTTAGATCTATTTCTCACAAGGACAGCACTCTATTCTGGACCATAATATTTGAGCTCTAGTTCTCACAAGGACAGCACTCTATTCTGGACCATAATATTTGAGCTCTAGTTCTCATGCGTTCTGATCTGATTCAGAAATATAAATAACTTGTGACTGTGCAGTTTTGATATTTTGTTCTTTTGTATCAATTAGAATTCATTGTTATCCTTTCACATTAAAGAGAAAATGAAATTACTGGATTTTCCTGCTCTTTTGCGACCAAAAGTCACGGACGTCCTTTTTAAGCAAATGGAGACACCATAGAAACAGAGAGCGCTTTCCTGAAAACGTTTTAAAAGATCAATGGAAATTAGCAAATAAAAGGCAACCCATCTTTCATTCCACCCTTGGTCTTGGAGGTGAGTCAACACCCTTAAATAATCGTCACCAAACCCATGCAAGATAAACCCACCAACCAAAAATCTTACTTGATATCAAGCTTGTATTGGAGATGCATGTCGTGATTACAAACAGGTTGCGCTGTGTCACAAATCTATTTTTGTGTGCACTCTGTATTTAAACGCAAGCAGTTTCAGCAATATAAAAATGATAATTGCCCAGACATAATTCGGAGCGCGCGATCCCCAAAGATAAAATGATTGCTATTACTGAAAAGACGATCTTAACGAGAAATGTAGAAAGATAAATTTTTGTAAATGGAAAGAAAACAAATGCTCGTCGAAAATAGCTCTGGGTCACTTTGCTTCTTGTAAAGTGCAATGGTCAAGCAGCCTTTGTGAAGAAACAAAGCTGTATGCCTTATTGCCGCACGCTACTGCAACAATGCAGCAAAACGCACACTATACTCTAAAGTATGCACACTATACCAATCTGCAGTGTAGAACAATTAATACTTCATACAACGCACCGATCTGCAGTGTAGAACAATTAATACTTCACACAATGCACCGATCTGCAGTGTAGAACAATTAATACTTCACACAATGCACCGATCTGCAGTGTAGAACAATTAATTTTCACACAATGCACCGATCTGCAGTGTAGAACAATTAATACTTCACACAATGCACCGATCTGCAGTGTAGAACAACTAATACTTCACACAATGCACCGATCTGGAGTGTAGAACAATTAATACTTCACACAATGCACCGATCTGCAGTGTAGAACAACTAATACTTCACACAATACACCAATCTGCAGTGTAGAACAACTAATACTTCACACAATACACCGATGCTGTACATAATATACACAATTCACCAATACTGCATACAAAGCATCAAAGCTATGGTGAAGCACATCAGTACTTCAAACAATACACTAAAGGTGCACTGCAGTACTCCAATGCTGCACATAAAACACCACTAACGCAGCATTAACGCAGCACTTTACCTCACATCAATGCGACATAAATATTTCAGCAGTACGCCCAAAATGCTGCTTTACTATGCCCCAATACTAAAGTACTATGCAGCGACAACAACAACAACGATGAATGATGACGTCGACGACGACTAAATAAAATGTTTATTCTTTACAAAAGTTCCAAATAACACATACACGACACAACATGATATGACCGGAGTTCTGTGTTTGTGACGTCACTGTAGAGGTCGTTAGGTGTTAGGAATACTAAGAAGTCGGTGACTTGGATTTCTTATCTTGTTGTTTTCACATCATAAGTAATGGCTAGTTGTCTGGATTTCTTATCTTGTTGTTTTCTTCTCATTAGTATTGGCTGGTTGTCTGAATTCTTTTCTTGTTTTCTATTAAGAAGTATCAGCTGGCTGCTTAGATTCCTTATCTTGTTTTATTTTCTTCAGTTTGTGAGTGATTCACATTCAGACGACATTTGGGGATGCGGGGGTGGGGAAGAGCACGAATGAGCACATTACAGTTTTGTGACATGTACGTCATGAATATCGAGGTCAAGGTCACTTTCCCTGACGGCACATAAAGAGCCTAGGTTAGTTTACAGAAGCACGACATATCCTGAAGTGTTGCGGTCTGTGTGATAGAAGTCATAATGTGTCGCAGTCAGTTAGACAGTGTTGCGGTCTGTGTGATAGAAGTCATAATGTGTTACAGTCAGTTAGAGAGTGTCGGGGTCAGTTTGATAGATGTCCTAAAGTATTTCATTCAGTTTGACAGATGTCATAAAGTGTTGCGTACAGTTTACAGATGTCCTAAAGTGTAACGGTCAGTTTGACGGATTTTCTAAAGTGCAGTAGTCAGTTTGACAGATGTCCTAAAGTGTCACGGTCAGTTTGACGGATATTCTAAAGTGCTGTAGTCAGTTTGACAGATGTCCTAAAGTGTTGCAATAAGTTTGACAGATGTCCTCAAGTGTTTCAGTCAGTTTGAATGATGTCCTAAAGTGTCACGGAGTTTGTTCTAAATACAGTATGACATGTCCCTTACAATCAAGATCATTGTTGTAGTTTGTACAAATTGTCCCTAAAGGATGAAAGTCAAATTTATCGATAAGACGCCATAAAACGTCAACTACACCGTCATCGATACAATCATCGTTTTCATTTTAAATCATTATTCTCATTATGACCACAGCTTTCATTATCTTGTTAGTCATAACCCTATCAACACCACTACCATTATCTAAATGACCATTTTTTCATATTCTTCAATATTACAATTATTATTAGTTTTATTTTTGCTATATAAATTTAATTATATTAGAAATTAAACAATACATGTAAGTTTTAATTAAATCTTAGTTACAATGTGTGTGTTTGTGTGTATAATTGTGTGTACGTGTGTTTGTGTGTGTATATGTGTTCGTCTTTATGTGCGTTTGTGTATATGAATGTGTGTTTATCTGTATGTGTGTTTGTCTGTATGCTTATGTGTATGTGTGTGTAAATGTGTGTTTGTCAGTATGTGTGTTTGTATATATATATATGTGTGTGTGTTTGTATGTGTATGCATGTGTTAATGTATATGTATGTGTGTGTTCGTTTAAAAGAACATACTTCAGAAAAATCTTTCTAACCTAACTAAAAGTGTCTTTGTTGTCATAATCCCATCAAAATCACCACCACTAACAATCACACCGCCATGACGGGCGTTATACGTTACGTCATTAACAGATGAATCGTATACATCATCAGTCCCTTAATCAACACCACAGTGCTTAATCAGCACCATAATTTATGTCATTGTTATTCTCATCGTCATTATCATAATCAGCTCATCTTCACTAACGCATACTGTTATCAGTCCTGCAGTTTTTGTGTAACGGTTGAAATACTGTAAATCACCATTAGTCCTACAGGTGGCGCCTCTTTCAAGGGCATGCCAAAAGGGCCGCCATAAAATATCGGAGAGTTACAGATGACGAGATCTTCGCAAGACGAAAAAGAAAGTCTGGCATCAGACAGAGCATTACTTTGGTAACCTCGGAGGAACACTGCGACCTAGTGTGTAGTTCGCCGTTAATCGCGGACGTACCCGACAACAAGGTACGAAGGTATTTGGGTGGTCGTATGGTCGGGGAACATGAGGGAGTGTGCTGGGGATAAGCAAATGATTTCAAACTACAGCGTTGGTTTGAAATGCGATGCCTTTGAGAAGACGCTCTCTTTGAAGCCTGATGGGATCGGAGGAAGATGTTCTCGATACACGGTTTCCGTATCTCTACAATTACTGGCTGCTTGCGCCTTCTGATACCCGTGCATCTTCTTTCTCCCTTCCCACCCTCCCCCGCACCTCCTCGAACCCCTGTTCCTTTTCGCAGCCCTTCCTCATGCAATTCGATGCCCACTGATAATCTAAACCACAGCCTTTGCTGGGATTCCTTAGACCGACGATCCTATCGCTGCTTGGCTATAATTATATTCCACCAGTCATGCAACTGTTTCTAACATTTTTTGCTGAGTCAGCATACATTGGGTCCCTCGGTCGCCATCAATAATCACAATCTGTTTATAATTCTAACTTTAATTCTCAACATTTTACAGTTTGGCATTTTATAATAAAGTTAAAATATGTTTATAATATATAAATTCAGTGGCCAACAGGGTGAACTCTTGTATTTTTGTAAATTATATATGTGTGTGTATATGTGTATGTGAGTATAATATTTCTAAAACAATACAAAGACGATCATTAATTACCCAGCAATTATAATTAACAACAGTGAATTAATGCATTTCCCTAACACCAGCATCATCATCACAATCGCTCACATTATCATCATATGGTGTTCCCTCACCGCACTAAACCAAGACAAGAATGGGTCATTACAGCCTGAATGACGGGAAAGTTGTCATTGTCCAGAATTCTGATAAGAAAACAATCTGACGATCCACCACCATGTCGCACGCTAAGTGTCGTTTGGTGAAAATGTCGCACGCCCAGATGTCATAGAACCTGGCTAAATGTACTTTACAACTTATGAGTTTGTGCTTTATTTTTTTGGACCAAATGTCCCTTTAATGTATTGAAGCTATGTATAGTGTTTATCTATCTATCATTTTTTTTACACACACACACACACACACACACACAAGCACACAACATACACAACACATACAACACACACACACACACATATATACCACATAATATACATCAGGACTTGCATTTTCAAGAGACTTCAGAAAATTATTAATGAATAAAGAATCTGTTCTTGTAAAAAAATATACTGTAATGTATACTAATAACCTTACGAACATGCACGTGCTTGCCAAGGAGAGAAAACAATGGATCAGTAACAAAGGGAGACAAATGTGCATCCAATTTCATATTTGTAATCCCTTACTTGCACACGTGTAGGGCGTTCTTGCTCTACAGACCAAAATAATTAGCTTCTGAGAGGGTCAAAGTTCATTACTGTGAATGACTTCTCCTTCATGTCTAATAGCTCTTCCCTACACACATATACAAAGACTTTAATATGTATTATTTTTAAGAAATAGATATTAAAGAGCAATTTTTTTTTAAAACTCACAACTCGAAGTATCAGCGCAGTATGATTATCGTCATAAGATTAAAGAAGTAGAGCATTGTTTCGTAATATATGATGTTCTGGGAACATTCCTGATTTTTGTGAATTCCACGACCAAGTGCAAATTTAATTATCTTGAATGCGATGCACAACTGTCCAGCTGATTGAACTTGCCCTTGCCTTTATTTGGATGGACTCTTTCAACCAATGAGAGTGAGTGCTGGACAGTGTGAACAAGTGCAAAACCCTGTAAGAAAGCGTCATGGAAATGGAGACCACAACATATTCCTTGTAGAGACCCTTGTCTTGAAGAGAATGAGTAACCTCATCTGACATCTAGTTTAGTTGATTAAACCACGTGTATACCTATTAAATGAAAGTTAACAGTAAATAAATAACCGTTTTCGTTTCATCCTTTTCTCGCAATTCTTATGTCAATCCGACAGACCACATAGTTCCTGTAAACAAATCTGCAAGAAAATTAAATTTGTTTTTGTATTTATAAAATGAATACATTGGATACCTTAAATAATGTCACATCCTCACCAGATGTTAGAAGCAAGTAACTTAATAAGTTTGTTGACAGGTGGGAAGGGGGTAACATATACGTCTTGGGTATAGACTATAGAGTGTGTATGTTTTTAAAAAAAAAAACTCCACGCGAAACACTACTAAGCTACTATATTATCTACTTTTTCATCAGTAGTATGATTTTCAGTAGACATACAAGGTCTGTTGAATGCAATTAACTTAGGCAGAGGATTTCACAATTTGTTTCTAAATGTCCTTTAAAAATGCACACACATTCTATTCTTTCTAAACATTAAAGAAAGTTTCCTGCCTGGAAAAATGTAGTTGACTTATGGACACATTTCCAATAATGCCTTTCATTAATGTATATTTGATTAGCATATGATAAAGGGAGCTCACTCGACACTTTATCTTAAAAAAGCTCACTTTAGTATATCGTATGCCTTAGGTAAGGACTAGTCGACATTGTAACATGTCAATAGTTTTGAGAACAGAAAGCCGCCATCTTTAGGCATGACACTTAGTAATGGTGCTTGGTCCTTGTGTACATAGAAAAACTGTTAGGCCTAGACCCTAAAGACGCGCTTTGTAAACAATCCATGTTCGCGTACAAAAAATGTTAGGCCCTAAGAGTAGTTGCGCTTTGTAAACATAGTCCATGTGCACATAGAAATCTGTGAGACCTCTAAAGTAGTCGTACTTTGTAAATGTAAATCAGTACCCAATTTCATATTTCTCTTTTTATTTCAATCAAAACGAAACACATTTAAAAATTGGTTCCTTTAATATTTTTATTAACCATCTATTAAATTATACAACTTAATGGCGGATTTAAGTTAAAGAAAATCAATTCAGCTCCATTCCCCCCATTCAAAATATTTGTTTACTTTAAACTCCTTTAATGTCAAGCTAACAATTCACTAACTGGAGACAATAAAACTTGCGTAAAAACAAAGTAACAATAATGATTACATGTAATAAAATCCCATGTGTCAAACCATCCATCAAATCTGCGCCGTACATGATCGAAGATTGGGGTATCCCTTTCCTTGTTCGTGTGACCCGGCACTCGGCCTCCTGGGGAAATTTTAGCCATGTTGGATTTCTGTTGAAGTGTTGATTTCACAACACAAAATATATTTTTGTTGGTTCCATCTGTCCGCAAGTCACGGCCGAGTCAGTCTAAAAAGCTCTGTAAGACCGTGTCTGAAAATATTTCAAACCAATCCTTAAAACGTGTGAGCTTGAAGCAAGCGATATTGATGGGGGATTTTAAGTGTTGGGTATTTTTCCTTCATTTCTTTTTGATTTTTTAAAAATTAAAATTAATTTAAGTCAGATTCGTCGTAGAGAGACAGAAATCTAATTATTTTACGTCGTAAAGAGTCCAATCTAAATTTACGCCATCTCTTTTCGGTAAACGAAGATTAATGGCCGTAACTTTTGTAAAGATAAATGGATAGCGACATTACCCTAAAAGGAAATGATAAGCAACCACCTTACCGTAAAGGGAAATGATAGGGGACAATGTAAAGCGACACTAAGTTCCTATTAACAATAATATTGCTGATGGGTAACTGTTACTGAATAAGAAGTTTCAAAACTTGTGATCACGTGTCAACAAACGAGATTCAGTAGACTGGACAGTTTGCCACAAAATAGACTGGACAGTTTGCCACAAAATAGACTGGACAGTTTGTCACATAATAGACTGGACAGTTTGCCACAAAATAAACTGGACAGTTTGTCACATAATAGACTGGACAGTTTGCCACAAAATAGACTGGACAGTTTGTCACATAATAGACTGGACAGTTTGCCACAAAATAGACTGGACACTTTGTCACATAATAGACTGGACAGTTTGCCACAAAATAGACTGGACAATTTGCTACAAAATAGACTGGACAGTTTGCCACAAAATAGACTGGACAGTTTGCCACAAAATAGACAGTACAGTTTGTCACAATAAACTGGCACTTTTTCTGTCAAGCATTGACATCTCTCCTCTAAGCACCAGTTTACATTTTCGTCAGTTTCAAAAGTTCTGCTTCTGTGCCTGTTTTACGTTTCTTCCATGTATAAAAAGTAGTTATCAGTTAAAAAAAAAAAAAACTGCTAGCAACCATGGACATCAGTTGCTTATTGTTTCATGGCGTCAATATGCCTACGCGTTTATCAACACTTTATTTTGTTTCGCCATTGGCTACTGGTGTGTCTGTTCTACTGAAACTGCATGAAATGTCGGGGGCACAAATCTGTGAACTATTTTAATTGAATTTAATTTTTAATCCCCCCTCTCCTCTCACCCCACATGCATTCCATATACAGTCACCTTTTAAGTGACCTTTGCTTTCAGGAAAAGATCAAAGATTGTCGCTACAAAATCTCAGTACAAAACCAACACAAAGAGTTTTTCACACGACACTTAATTCGAATCGTGGGATTAGGACACTGATAACTATATTAGCGTGTGTAAGCAGACCTCTCCCGCAAAAGAAAGAATAAAAATATTAATTAAAAAGAGTCATACAAACCCCCACTAGTCTCGTTTTGATCTTCTCGATTGTAAACGGACTACCTTGAGTTCCAACTCATATTTGTGAGATTATTTTTTTTGTTTTTCTGATGTTTTTGTTAATGACAAGAATTAATCACACCCCCACCCCCACCCCACACAAATAGATGAGCTAAAGCGAGCTGGCTTAGTAATTGCGTAAGCCACGTCTACACCAACTAATGGTTTATTGTCGAGACGCGTATTTCTTGAAATTATATGACGTCATTGATTTTGTCCAATCGATCTTGCTTGGGAAACGTTGTTACGAAAGAAAAAAGGCAGCACTATCAGATCAAGGCTTAATATTTTCAGTATCCCTTTCCCAAGCAACTACTGCGAAGCATAAACATTAATTTTATTCAATATAAAATTATATATTAGCTAGGTTGCTTTTTTTAAAACTAATACTATCTGGCGCTCAGATGTCAAGATATGACAACGAATGTCACCATTATGGCTTCATGTTATGAATTTTGGAGACTGTAATTCCTTAACATCAACCCCTTAACTTTCTGGAATAATGCATCAAAGAGGCTGGATTATATTAAAAGGTGGTCTCCTCTACAACCTGAGCGAGACGTGAGTGCGCTTGCAAAATTAAAATTGCTGCTCTCTTGTACACCGTACGTCCATCTCGTAATCGCAACAAAGAATTAGGGAACTGATGAACCCCGCGTGGACACCCGACACCTATTTCGCGACTGGGGTTTTGAACTCCGGTCATATCAGTTTAGGTGCGCGTGTTGCATTTCACCCAGCAGCTCCGTTTCATTTCTGCAAAGATTCTTATCACTGCTACCCGATCTGCGCAATCGGGTGTGCTCCCTAACGCTAATTGAGCACGCAAGTGTGTGCTCATTGTCAACACTGGTCGATTTAGAGAGACTGAATTTCTCGACCTTTGCTGTTGTCATTGTTTTGTAGTCCCGAGTCCCGAGTCAACTGAATCCTTGTACAACAAAAGTCGCTATCAACACAATAATATTTTACTTTGTTTTCATTTAATCCTTGTGCAACAGTCACTAACAACACAATATTATTTCACCTTGTTTTAATTTAATCCGTGTGCACAATCGCTAACAGACAATATTTAAAAAATAACCAAACAAAATCAAAACACTGAGACATTATGACTGTACTGTAAGCGTACACACCACCCGTTTTAAATATCCTAGCGTTTGGTTTAGGGACTTACCCTTTTTTTTTTTTTTAAATTGCAATACTGGGGGAAAGGATGCTTCAAAGAGAGAGAAGTTTCTATGATGTACAGCAGTCCATCAAGCATAAAGGAATTAAACATTTCATAAACTTAAAGTTGTGGCGATGAGAACTGGTTTTGGTTACTGATGAGTGATAGTCAAGTGATATCATTGTGCATACTCTACACGCCATGATAATGATGAATAATACACAATTGTACTTTATAACAAACTAATGGTAATAATATCATTATTAAATATAAGGAAGCATAATAAATAGAAATAAAATATATCAATAACAACTGTAATGTAGCCGTAGTAATAGAAATAATATCAGTAATGATTTTAATGTTGCAACACTAACAGCTTGTCATCAGTAATAATTGCAACACTAACAGTAATAGCATCAATGTAGCAACACTAACAGTAATAATTGTAATGTTGCAACACTAACAGTAATAACATCAATGTAGCAACACTAACAGTAATAGCATCAATGTAGCAACACTAACAGTAATAATTGTAATGTTGCAACACTAACAGTAATAACATCAATGTAGCAACACTAACAGTAATAAATGTAATGCTGCAACACTAACAGTAATAATATCAATGTAGCAACACTAACAGTAATAACATCAATGTAGCAACACTAACAGTAATAATTGTAATGTTGCAACACTAACAGTAATATCAATGTAGCAATACTAACAGTAATAGCATTGGTAATAATTGTATCTGTAGTAACACTTACTACTAAGAGCAATACTAATTATTTTTTTGTAACTTATGATTTATTACAACATACAGAATAATGGAACATATATATATATACAAATAAAACAAAAACTGATATTGTTATTATTAGTATAATGGGACACACACACATATTATATATACAATGAAAACTAAAACTGATATTGTTATTATTAGTAGTAGAAGTAGTATTGTTTATAATCAATTAAATAAATTGTCTTCGCTTTTTAATATAAGACAGAGGTTTGCTCGTGACAACCCCGCCATCTCAGAACCATCTGTCATTAGTGACGTCACTGACTGCTACATCAGTCAAGTCATTGCTTGATACATCGGTACAAGTTATTAGATGATTACAAGATGCTTTGCTTTGATACATCAGCATAAGTTATCTAAGCCTGATTATTGACCTACTTTGGCGGAGAGTTGACTTTTTGATACATCAGTGCCTGTTATCTAAGGCTGATTTTTAACTTACTTTAAAGGATAGTTGACTTTTTGATACATCACTACAAGCTATCTATGGTTGATTATGATATATCAGCACAAGTTATCTAATGCTGATTATTGACTTACTTTGACGTATCAGTAATGACAGACATACAAAAATGAAGTTTTCATAACATATAAGCTATCAGACAGCCAACTGTCCTCCATTAGACAACCAACTGTCTTCCATTAGAATTAGACAACCAACTGTCCTCTATCAGACAACAAACTATCCTCTATCAGACAACTTGACAACATTTGTAAAATGTATATTTTTAAGCAAGGCATTTGGGCATGCTCCAGGATCTTGATGCCGTTTGAAATATAAATAATTGAGCCTCATTTTTCCATTGTTAGCAAAACATTTAACATAAAAGTCATCACATAGGTTGCGGTCATTGGTAGCATGTCTACAGATAAATCAATGTCATTAGAATACCAAAATTCTCTAAAACTATCAGGATGTCTTCTTCTTCTTTTTATTTTGTTTTTGCATAACTCGAGTCTGGTCATAAAGGCAATCAAAAGCGTATGAAAGGAAGGCACTTTTTTTGTATCTGCTTCAGACTGCAGTGACTAATGTACTCTATTGAAACATGTTGGAGTGTGTCCAGCATTGTCATTGGAGCTTTTTAGTAAATGTGCTGCTGTAAGTTGATTCCTGTGAATTATGTTTGAGAGCCAATACAGCAGAAATTGAGGCTCGAGTTTGGTCTCAAGAATTCACAAAAATTTCTTAAACGTGTCTCGTGGTGTGCTGAGTATATAGCACATATGAAAAATTGGGAACATTCCTCCTGAATAGATTAATAGCACTTATGAAATTCTCCTGGTGTGCTTTGTGAGCACATCGAAGATTCTAGAACAGTTGTGTAGTGTGCCTAGAAGGGGTAAGTTGGGATATCATCTAAATAATAAAGACAGTGACTTGTTGCAAACTGAATGATTGTGAACAGTGCTAGCGACAGCTGCCATCATTGAAAAGGTTATGTACATTGACTATAATTATCTCTCTAAAACCTCACTCTCATTTCCATGATGAAACCACATCTATGAACTTGATTTTTATACACGATAGGATGACTGATTGAGTGTCTAATATTTAATCAGACTTTGTTGTGAAGTGATTTAAATGTCAAGGTTCTTTTGATTATATTCATATGTGGTATATTTGATTGCTGATTTAATAAATTTATTATTAAATTTATTAACCTTCTTGCACCTTATTTAAACCTTATGTTGGAGTAATAGTGGGTGGATGGGGGCTTATTAATTAAATAAAAGATGGATTTTTATTACTCCCTTAGTAAGAAGTTTCCACCTGCAATACATTATGCAACAGTAATACGTCTGTCTTATTAATGTGTTAAGAGTAGAGTTTTATGACATCCTATAATCCGCCATGTGAGAGACATGTTCATCTTGTTGGAAAATTATTAATAACTATAAATTAAGATTCTCGATCACTTGTAATTGCTATGTATTATTAATTATTTGATAAATAAAAATCAATACGAGTGAAGGGTGCCCAGAGAGGTGTCACAGTACCGTAAAAATATTTTTTTAATGTTGCGAACGACCCCGTACAATGGAGGTTGGTGGGGGAACTAATGCTGATTATAAGTTTGGGGAGATAATTCAGGCAGAATTTGTTTAAGCGTTTAATAAAGAAAAATAGTATACAGCATGCCCGAGGTCGGTGTGTAAAACAGTGATCGATGCTGATCTTTTGTTGGGGAGGAGAGGGAGGGGGGCATTTTTTTTCACACACAAACGAACTCAACGGAACCAAACGAACTATTATTGACCAATCGAAACCAGCGCACAATGCCTTTCAAACGAATTTTCATACATTATATAATTAGTGTCTTTGTATTAGTTCAGGTGTTGTTATAAGTATTATTATTTTAATAATTGCTATAAGAATTTATCAATTTCTGTGGGGATTTATTTTTACTGGTTAGTTGAAATGCTTCTGTCAGTACAAGGAAATTTACTAATTCGTGTGGTCAGTTGTTTTGTGGTTCGTTCGATACTCAGTATCTTTCCATGTGAAACACGATTTTTTTGGATTCTTTAAGCACTGTTTTGGGAAACTGTTGGGGCAAGTTGTCCCGTCTACAAAATCAATATGCAGGAAGAACAAGCAGTCATAATTAATGGATGGCTTTGCATCGTATCTCTCCCTCGGTCCTTAAGTCGGTCTGAGAAGTCATAAAATCATAGTAAGCAGATAGGACGATCATTCAATTGATTGGTTACTGCTATAACTCCTATTAATAGAAAGTAAAAGTAGTACACTGATGTGTAAATTATTTTGTTGATGATCTAATTATCTAAACTGGTTTGTTGATTGCGATCTAATTATCAAAACAGGTTTGTGGATTGTGATCTAACTATCAAAACAGGTTTGTGGATTGTGATAAAACAGGCTTGTGGATTGTGATCTAACTATTAAAACAGATTTGTGGATTGTGATCTAACTATCAAAACAGGTTTGTGGATTGTGATCGATCTAACTATCAAAACAGGTTTGTGGATTGTGATCTAACTATCAAAACAGGTTTGTGGAGTTTGATCTAATTATAAAAACTTAGTGGAGTTTGATCTAATTATAAAAACTTAGTGGAGTTTGATGTAATTATCAAAACAGGTTTGTAGAGTTTGATAAAATTACCAAAACAGTTTTGTGGAGTTTAATTATTAAACAAGTTTGTGAATTGTGATCTAATGTGATCAAAACGGCTCTGTGAATTGTGATCTAATTACCAAAATAGGTTTGTGGAGTTATATCTGATTATCAAAACAGGTTTCTAGAGTTTACAGGTTTGTGGAGTTGGATCTAATTATCAAAGCAGGTTTGTGGGGTTTGATCTAATTATAAAAACAGGTTTTGGAGTTTGATCCATCAAAACAGGTTTGTGGGGTTTGATCTAATTGTCAAAATACGTTTGTGAAGATCTAATTACCAAAATGTTCATCTGGCCTTGTGTCTTTTATTTGTAAGTGATCGTGTGGTCATGAGTCCATATCAAAACATGAATTGTGATCTAATTACCAAAACAGATTATCGTTTTGGAGAAAAGACCGTGCTGGTTAGAGGAGAACATCCAGCACATATAAGCATGTTAGCACGTGTAAGCAAAAATTATCCTATGACATTATGATCTCCGCAGCAAAGCCTGGTAATGTGAAATCAATATGTTCCAAAGAAACAAGTTCTGAGAGAGAGAGAGATTCGACTAAGATGTGCATAGTGTCTGACAATTTGAATGTAACTTCTTAATTTGATTAACAGAGCTGCTAAAACACTATTTCCTGCATCCGTCAGTCAATGCAATGACGTCTCTTCGTTGGCAACCAGTTTATAAATCTGCATGAAAATAATCCAACAAAAATAAATTACAAAAATAATTTACTTCTTTAAGGAAGTCTCCCTTTACATCTGAACGTTAATCCGGCATAAGCTATCAACATTAAAATTAACAATGCTTCAAAACTTGTATTTTCTGATCTAACGGAACAAACGGACTGCTATTCATTTTTATGCTAATAAATGAACAAAAAAATTCGAGTGATTTCCCCTTTCAAAACAAGCCATAAAGTGAATAAATGTAGGGTTTTCACTAAGATTTATAAGCATTTACGTCTTGATTTGATAAGGGAGATCACTCATATCTTTTATTCGTGTATGTCCCTTCAAACAGTTCAGAATTTTGCTGCTGATTTAGTTACACGCTGGCTTCAGAAACAGTTCATAAGCGAGCCACTCATGCGTGCCTGAAGAGAGCTGAGAACACCCGGCGCACCACCATCACTTTATTCGTGGTATTTAATCATGATTAATAATGGTTCCGAATAGTTTGTCGTCATTTTAAGAATTTAACTGCGTGTGCATAATGCAATTTACATTCATGGTGCCCGCATGTCCCTCGCGGAGTGAGAGCACGCGATCAAGAAATTAGATTTGCTTTCGTATCCTAATGTTAGCTTCGCACGATTTCAGACAAGGGAGCAAACTACGTACACATGCTTTTTAATGCTTATGCCTGCTTGTGAGTTTAGAAATTTATCATACATGCTTTTTTTAAATGGTGGATTGAGTTCTTCCTTGTATGCACAATCTCACTGAATGCTGAACTGGTTATGAAAAGATAAATCAGCTGCAATTAAGCACCCGTCTATTTCCCAGCTGCCGTATTGGTGCTGTTTATTTTGTTCTTCAGCGCATAAAAGAGTTGCCACCACTTGCCATTAACCAAGAGGGTGGTGGGGGTGAAAATAGCGCAATGTTTTATAACCAATCAGAGTTGACTGGCATTAGATCCTTTTCAATAAACAAAGATTATTAAAATTAAAGGTAAGATTAGCAGAGAACAAAATGGATTGGAGGAAACTGTTATCAGGTCATGTGTCCCAACAGTCCACGCGACTAAGGGATAGAATCGATATATGATAGAATAAACAAAGTTTGCACCAATAAGACTAATAATGGACCCGTTTTCTAACCAATCAAATCTAACTTAGAACCAACAAGCCCACTCAAATATTCTTTATTTATAATAAACAAAGTTTGCACCAATAAGACTAATAATGGACCCGTTTTCCAACCAATCAAATCTAACTTAGAACCAACAAGCCCACTCAAATATTCTTTATTTATAAGAATAAACATAGGAATGTATCTCGATCTTGAATCAGCACGTCGTCCAGTAGTTCATTGTAATGAATTTCCAGTACCTGTCTCTGGAGAACTTACCGATATCAGTGAAGAAGAATTCTATAGTATTGAAAAATATGAAGAAGAAGAATTAATGGTTCTTGATGATGATGTTCCAAATCCTTTCTCGCAAAAGGAGCTAAATGATCTAGTTCGCAATCTCAGCTTGTCAAAGTCATCTGTTGAACTGTTGGCATCCAGATTGAGGGGAAAAAACGTCCTTTCTGCCAGTGTTCGCATCACCTTCTACCGCAACAGATATCAAGAGTACCTTTTTTTTCTCTCAGAGGACCTGGTGTACTGTACAGATATTGCACAGCTTCTGCACAAGCTTGGAGTGCCCAGGTATAAATCCGAAGATTGGAGATTGATTGATAGCAGCAAGCGATCACTGAAATGTGTTCTACTACACAATGGTAACAAGCTTGCCTCTGTACCTCTAGCTCACTCGACTACACTGAAGTATGAAGCGGTGAAGTACATGCTGGAAAATTCGTTATGATCGGCATGGATGGTTTCTTTGTTGACTGGAAGATGGTAAACTTTATGTTGGGACAAAAGCCTGGGTTCACCAAGCACCCGTGCTTTCTGTGCAAGTGGGATAGTAGGGACAAAGCTCAGCATTACACGAAGCAGGACTGGCCTGTACGGGAGGAATTGGTACCTTGCAAAGCAAAACCCTCTGGTGGACAGAGACAAGATACTTTTCCCACCGCTGCACATTAAGCTTGGTTTAATCAAACAGTTCACCAAAGCTCTGGACAAGGATGGTAGCTGTTTTGCTTACTTGTGCCATGCTTTTCCAGGGTTGACCATTGAGAAGTTGAAAGCTGGCATTTTTGATGGTCCACAATCCACAACTCCGTAAGCGAATCAGAGATCCAGAGTTTGAAAACTCAATGAACGAAGTGGAACTGGAAACAAGGAAGGCTTTTGTTCTGGTCGTGAAAACCTTTCCTGGCAACAATAAGACCAGGAACTACGCAGAGCTTGTTGCCAATATGCTGACTGCTTTCAGAAACTTTGGATGCAACATGAGCATCAAAATGAATTATTTATTCTCACATATGGATCGGTTTCCTGAAAATCTGAGATTAATAAGCGACGAGCAAGGGGAGATATTTCATCAGGATATGAGATAGATGGAAACCAGGTATCTGGGATGCAGTCATGATGGCTGCTTACTGTTGGACTCTAAAGATAGACATTCCTACCGCTGAGCATTCTAGAAGTTCGAAGAGACGGAAGTTCATGCCCTGAATTTTGAACAATGATGACTTAATATTGAATTTATATGTACTTACTTTTGTCAATGTCTACTATTCAATGTACACTAATCAAAGTTTGTAACATTTAATAAATGAATTGTGTTAGAAAACGATTTTTTAAATTTAAAAACCTATTTTGGAAGAGAAATATTAACGACAATTGCCTAATAATGTTACAAAAATGTAATCGATTTAGTTATAAGATAGGATTTTTTTAAATCGAATTAGCACAAAAACCTGACCTGATTAAAAAAAAAACAACCGGATGTCATTTTCGAATTTAACAGTGCAAAATTGTTCTACATCAATTGAAAAAACTTAAAGACAACTTACAAAAAAATTTTTTTTGTGACGCATAATGAACACAATGACGATGTTATCTGTATTTTTTTTATAATGAATACAATGACGATGGTATCTGTATTATAATGAATACAATGACGATGGTATCTGTATTATAATGAATACAATGACGATGGTATCTGTATTATAATTAGTATACTGACGATGTTGACTGTATTGTAAAGGGTAGAGTAACAACAGCATGTGTCTGAAGACAGCAATCGTGGAAGCTGAATTACATGTATAAATTATAAAGAGTATACTGACGATGTTGACTGTATTGTAAAGAGTAACAACAGCATGTGTCTGAAGACAGCAATCGTGGAAGCTGAATTACATGTATAAATTATAAAGAGTATACTGACGATGTTGACTGTATTGTAAAGAGTAACAACAGCATGTGTCTGAAGACAGCAATCGTGGAAGCTGAATTAACATGTATAAATTATAAAGAGTATACTGACGATATTAGCTGTAATATAAAAGAGGTCTAGTTATGTTTTCTGCTTTATAAAGAGCGCAGGGATCATGTAAACTGCATAAGTACAATGACACTATTATAACGAGGACAGTGACCCTGTTTCATGCCAAGAGTACACAGAAAGATTATAAAGAAATGACTTAAGTTGTGTTTTCTGCATCATACGGCGCACACTCAGTGTTATCATAAATTAAAGTGCATGCTAACAAGACATAAAAAAGACAATACATTTATCGAATACTAAAAACTCCATTCATTCAATAACACACAAAGAAAGCCGGGTTGACGAATGAATTCTTTATTTGTGAAGTAAATTTTTAATCAGCTGAAATACAATGAACAAGATTGCTGTAAATGTTGAATTCAAAATGAAATACAATGAACAAGACTGCTGAATTCAAAATATAAAGTAATAATGTTAAAATATGCATGCAGTCGTACAAGACTTTCCAAGACACGCCAAGCATAGGGCATCCTCACAACACGCCAAGTCCAGAGTTACTTGCTTTGCAAGAGGTTAAAAAAAAAGGGGGGAGAGGCTATTTTCCTCGGGGAGGAGTATGTGAAGAGAACAATTTATGTATAATTCTAATGCATGCTGCCTGCCACATGTGATAGAATGTCGTCATTCTATCATCAAAGAATACAAGTTAAAAATTCTTTCTTAGCCATCTTGCGAAAAGAAACATAATGTTGTCTTGCTATATAACTGAGATTGTTGGTGTAACTACCGGAATATACTAAACGAGTGTGTTTCTTTAAGAAGCAATTTATGTGTGTACGAAATTTGGAAGCTGGTTGTTAACAATTCAGTTTGGGGATCTGAGTAAATTTCTGAACATTGGAACAGGGTCTCATAACTTGACCATTTGTGTAATAAAACAATTTGTTTCTATCTTATGACGCACACGTGCATGTGTGTGAGAGACAGAGAGGTACTCGTAAAGTGAACAAAACAAGTTTAAAAAACATTGTTTGGTACTGACAAATGCATATACATTAACCTCTATAATAAAAAAAAAATTTGCTAATTAACACATGAAATCAACACAATGAAGGACAAATGAGATCAGTACGGTCTTCGATTTCTAAGAGGTGGGGCCCCTGCTCGGGGTGGGGCTATAGCAATGTCCAGATAATCGCCTATCTGGAACTTCTTAGTCGCCAAAGTTACGGAGTCGTCTGCTGTCTTGCGTCCGCTACAAGTCGTACCGATATCCCGCAGACGGTACGTGGGTGACCTGGGGTCGGGGTAGACGATGGCAAAGTCAAAGAAGGTCCCTTTCCGCCGCGCGTCCGGGTTGACTTCCTTCACCAAACTGGTCAGCTCCTTTAGGGTGGCATCCATCCTGTAAAGAGATTATTGACTATAACCCAGGGTGGACAAAGAGAATGGGGTCAAAGAGAATACTGATAACTTAAGACCTTACCAAGGGTGGACTAAGAGAATGGGGTCAAAGAGAATTATGATCACTTAAGACCTTACCGAGGGCGGACTAAGAGAATGGGGTCAAAGAGAATACTGACAACTTAGACTTAACCAGGGTAGACTAAGTGTATGCAGACAAAGAGAATACTGACGACATAAGACTTTACCCAGAGTGGACTAAGTGTATGTAGCAAAAAGAATACTTATAAGACTTAAAAGTGTGCAGGCAAAGTGCTTACTGACAACTTAAGACTCTACCTAGGGTTAAGTGTATGTAGACAAAGGGAATTGTGACAACTTAAGACTCTACCTAGGGTTGACTAAGTGTATGTAGGCAAAGGGAATAGTGACAACTTAAGACTTTACCTAGGGTTGACTAAGTGTATGCAAGCAAGGAGCATACTGACAACTTAAGACTTTACCCAGGCTGGACTAAATGTATGTAGGCAAAGAGAACACTAACACTTAAGACAACCCTGGGTGGACTAAGACTGGCATAGGCACAAACATATGCTGGGGAAGAATAAATTAATTATAATATCGGATAGCAATTATTATGGCACAACTTCAGACTTTATCAACAGGGAATGAAACTAAGAGTATGTATACACACATGTTAATGGACAGCAATAATGGCACCTCAAGATTTAATAAGAAAGATCTGACAGTATACAAATAGATATGAGAAGCAAGCAGGATCAACTGAATTAATGGATAAGATCATTGCAATAAGAAGAGTGAGCATTTGGATATTTGTGAGAGCAAGAGCTAATGAATTTTATAAATGTATATCAATACACTACTGCACAAATTAAATGCAACAGGAAAAACGGAAAAAAAGAAAAGAAGGGAGTGGATTATGAATGCAAGAGAAAAAAAGAATTAATCACATTTATGGATACCAATACTGCAAAATTTACAATAATCTAGAGTATATCTGCAGGATTCTGAGAAAATCTGAGAGGGTGTAGGCAGGTGAAAAAATAATTAAATATGTCATTAAATAATAATAAATAATACATTTCTGCAAAACTTACAGCCAGACAGGACCTGAGATAGTATCAACAGGAGAAAGAAGCAGTAATTATATGTTCATTCATCTTAAAATAATAACTGTACATTCACTCTTCTTGAAATAACAACACTGCACAACTCAAGATGGATCTGTTTATTTTTCCTGTCATGAAAAAAAAAAATATAGTACTTTCACTTGAAATGACAATATTGCATAACTCAGAAGACAGAAGAAAGTCGGCACATTAAATTTTCCAAAAACCCCCAGAAAGAATAAACTCACTACAATATTTATGTGTATTAGTGAACAAGACTGCCTGAAACTACTGGACCTGACAGGGAATAAGCAGGAGAAAGAATAATTAAATGAACAACAATACACACCACTCAGGAACGAAAAGCAGTGCATTCATGTGTACTCGAGAGCAAAAATAATCATCTATATTAATGATAACAAATAAACGTTTGCTATGAACCAGAAAAAATCATTATGTGTGTATGTTGAATATATAATATATATATTTACATACACTCACAAATACTGATGGGAAAACTGCTGATTCATGAATACAACTAGATAAGTAGATAATACACTTCTAATTATAAACACAAAACTGCATGTATATACACAAAGCAATCTCTCCCTATACTAAAAAATCAAATAGATAAGTAGATAATACACTTCTAACTATAAACACAAAACTGCTGTATATACACAAAGCAATCTCTCCCTGGTAAATTAACAATAAGTGATGTTCCTCCTAGTCAACCTAGTGTCTCCATAAACCTGCTACAAAATGCTATAGAACTATATATGAATGAGTATCTACCAGGTCTATTAATGTTTTTTTTTTAAGACATTTAAATAAAATTTCATTCAACAAAATTGACTTGTGTCAGCCTATTTATTGTTATACTGATCACGTCATCCCATCATTCTAATCACTATTATATGTATTTTGTCCCATCATGCTAATCATATTATCCCACCATCCTAATCATTATCATCTTGTCCCTTCATTTTAATCATTATTTTCTTGTCCTATCATTGCAATCCTTGTGTTAGGTATAACATCCTAATCATTATTTTTTTGTCCTATCATTGCAATTCTTATAATCTTGGCATATCAATCTAATCATTATTTTCTTGTCCTATCATCCCAATCCTTATAATCCTGTCATGTCATCCCAATCCTTATCATGTCCTATCATCCTAATCATTATCTTGTCCCATCTGTCCAAACAGCCTAAACATTAACAACCCGTTTGACTACATAATCATGATCACTCTATTCTCAAAGATACATTAGTCAAACAGCATAACTCTTATCACCTTAATCAATAAGCCTACCAAACCCAAATGAACTTGATCATTATCAGTCTTACCTCAGGAAGTCAATGACCAAACAGTTATTACCCTCATCTCATCAGTCTTTTCAACTGAACAGTCAAATCATTATCACCTATATCTCATCCTAATGGATCAAACAGTTTAAACTGTTATCGCCCTTATCTCATTAACAGACTAATTGCTGTCATCCATATATATTCAATCTATTCAGTCTAACTGCTTATTAGTCCATGCACTTCTGTATCCCACCATCCTTTAGTGCAGCAAACATTTCGGATACATTTTGAAAACTATGAGGCGCGCTGGAGATAGACAATGAGGCATAATGTGGATAGAGGATGAGGAACACTGCTTGAACATAATGACAATGTACTTTAAAAAGTAGGCAAGGCATAGTGGAATACAGACTAGGCATAGTGGAAAACAGACAAGTCATTTGTGCATATTTTACAAGATATATTGCATAACATAGAAGAAACGTAATGTAGACTACTAAAGAGGCATCATGAGGACTGTACATGAGACAAAATGAAGAAAGTAGCCAAGGCATTAAGGCAGGTTTTATGAGGCATAATGCAGACTTTATGGGGTATAATGCAGGCTTTATGGGGTACAATGTGGACTTTATGAGCTATAATGCAGATGTTATGGGGTATAATGCAGACTTTATGTGACACAATGCAAACTATGGGGTATAATGCAGACTTTATGTGACACAATGCAAACTATGGGGTATAATGCGGACTTTGTGAGATACAATACAGACTTTATGAGACACAATGTGGACTTTATTAGGCAAAATGTGGACTTTATTAGGCACAATGAAGACTTTATGAAGCATACTGCAGACTATAGATGAGACATACTGAAGAAATTAGTCAATGTGGATTGAGAAAAGGTGACATTTAGTCTGCAGATTAGTAATATGGATTATAGACATGGTTAATGTGATTTATTAATTAATTTTTGATTAATTTATTAATTAATGTGAATTGCATACAAGATGCAATTTGGACTGTAGATTAGTAATGTGAATTGTATACAAGATGTAATTCAATTGTAGATTGGTAATGTGGGTTGTAGACAAAAGTAATTTAGGCTGTAAATTAGTAACATGGATTTTACACCAGATGTAATTCAGAGTATAGATTAATTAGTAATGTGAATTGTAAACAAGATGTAATTTAGGCTGTTAATTAATATTGTGGATTGTTTAAAATATGTAATTGAGAGTGCGGATTAGTAATCTGGATTATAGACAAGGTATAATTCAAGCAGTAGATTAATAATGTGGATTGTATAAAACTATTTAGAGTGTATATTAGTAATGTGGACTGCAGGACAAGGTGTAGTTCAGGAAGTAGATTAGTAATATGGACTGCAGAACAAGGTGTAATTCAGGCAGTAGATTAGTACAGTGGATTGAAGACACAGTGCAATTCAGAGTGTAGATTAGTAATGTGGAATGCAGAACAAGGTATAATTCAGAGAGTAGATTAGTAATGTGGACTGGAGAACAAGGTATAATTCAGAGAGTAGATTAGTAATGTGGACTGGAGAACAAGGTATAATTCAGAGTGCAGATTAGTAATTTGGATTGCAAAGTGCAATTAAGAGTGTAGATAGTAATGTTGACTGCATAAGAAAAAGGTAATTCAGAAAGTAGATTAGTAATGTGGACTGCAGGGTATAATTCAGACTGTATAATTTGGACTGTACATAATGAAATCAAGGCTATAGATTGGTAATGTGGACTGCACAACAAGGTGTAATTCAGGTAGTAGATTTGTAATGTGGATTGTAGACAAGATGCAATTAAGGCTGTAAATTAATAATTTAATGTGGACTACAGGACAAGGTTTAATTCAGGCAGTAGATTTGTAATGTGGACTGTAGAAAAGATGTAATTCAGGCAATAGATTAATCTAGTAATGTGGACTGCAGGACAAGGTGTAATTCAGAGTGTAGATTAGTAATGTGGATTGTAGACAAGGTGTAATTCAGAGTGTAGATAGTAATGTGGATTGCAGACAAAATGCAATTCAGAGTGTAGATTAGTAATGTGGACTGCAGACAAGGTGTAATTCAGAGTGTAGATAGTAATGTGGATTGCAGACAAAATGCAATTCAGAGTGTAGATTAGTAATGTGGACTGCAGACAAAGGTGTAATTCAGGCAGTAGATTAGTAATTGGACTGCATGACCTCAATGTGTAATTAAGATTATAGATTAGTAATGTGGACTCTAGTCAGGGTATAATTCAGAGTGTAGATTAGTAAAGTGGATTGTAGAACTAGAAGATGTAATTCAGGCAGTAGATTAGTAATGTGGACTGCAGACTAGGTACAATTAAGAGTGTAGATTAGTAAAGTGGGTATAATTTGGACTGTACATAATGAAATCAAGGCTATAGATTGGTAATGTGGACTGCACAACAAGGTGTAATTCAGGTAGTAGATTTGTAATGTGGATTGTAGACAAGATGCAATTAAGGCTGTAAATTAATAATTTAATGTGGACTACAGGACAAGGTTTAATTCAGGCAGTAGATTTGTAATGTGGACTGTAGAAAAGATGTAATTCAGGCAATAGATTAATCTAGTAATGTGGACTGCAGGACAAGGTGTAATTCAGAGTGTAGATTAGTAATGTGGATTGTAGACAAGGTGTAATTCAGAGTGTAGATAGTAATGTGGATTGCAGACAAAATGCAATTCAGAGTGTAGATTAGTAATGTGGACTGCAGACAAGGTGTAATTCAGAGTGTAGATAGTAATGTGGATTGCAGACAAAATGCAATTCAGAGTGTAGATTAGTAATGTGGACTGCAGACAAAGGTGTAATTCAGGCAGTAGATTAGTAATTGGACTGCATGACCTCAATGTGTAATTAAGATTATAGATTAGTAATGTGGACTCTAGTCAGGGTATAATTCAGAGTGTAGATTAGTAAAGTGGATTGTAGAACTAGAAGATGTAATTCAGGCAGTAGATTAGTAATGTGGACTGCAGACTAGGTACAATTAAGAGTGTAGATTAGTAAAGTGGGTTTTAGACAAGATGCAATTCAGGCTGTAGATAAGTAATGTAGACTGCAGACAAGATGCAATTAAGAGTGTAGATTAGTAAAGTGGATTGTGGACAAGTGTCATTCAGGAGTAGATTAGTAAAGTGGACTGCAGACAAGGTATAATTCAGAATGTAGATAAGTAATGTGAATTATATAGACAAGGTGTAATTCAGAAAGTAGATGATTAATAATGTGGATTGTAGACAAGATGTAATTCAGAATATCTATGATTAGTAATGTGGACTGTGAATAAGAAGTAATTCGGAAAGTAGATGATTAATAATGTGGATTGTAGACAAGGTGTAATTCAGAATATCTGTGATTAGTAATGTGGACTGTAAATAAGAAGTAATTTGGAAAGTAGACAAGGCATAATTAGAAAGTAGATAAGTTGTCATTCAGAATATAATCAAGGCATAATTTAGAAAGAAAATAAAGTGTAATTCAAATGTAGACAAAGTGTAATTTAGAAAGTAGTCAAGTTGTAATTCAGAAAATTGACAAATTATTAATATTTCTGCTGGTGAAGATGGTGACAGAACGGAAACATAACAGCTATACTAACATTACTAAAGCTGACAGCTTAGGACAATTGATGCTATCCTATGCACATGCAATAATGAACAACAATCACTGCAAGACGTGGGTGATGCTTCTGTTCTTAATGACACCACAATCACAACCATTCTTCTCTTAATGACCACCAATGAAATAGACCAGTCAATTTAAGCAGTTTCAGGGTACACCATTTTATAAGGCAGGAGCTGTGGGCTGATTGATACTAAACGAATGTGTACGTGTTTGTTTGTGTGTTTTGGAAGAATTTGTGTTCGTTCTGAAGGACAGTAATTATGAAACTGTTTGATTATTTTACATTAAAACGTTCAAGCGTTTTAAAAGAATACAGGACGCCCTCTAAAAACAGTCGTATGCTCGAACTAACGAGCATACTGATGAGACTGCTTCCAAACTGTCTCATCATAAAGAGCAAAGCCGTTAAAGATGCCGTTAAAGTTGTCGATTAAACCAAAATATCACTGAACCAAAAAAAGTACATGAGGAAAACCGAATCAAGTCTAATAACTGTTTTAAGGGAAATGAGTACGGCTAAACTATATAGGAAACAAAATCATTTTTTTCTACCCGACCTCGTCCCAAATAACACTCCATATGCCTTATACGTATTTAACTGTCGACTGCCCTGAAAATAAAAGAATGCGTTGTCAAGTACGCGCATTTGGCAGTGTTGGGTTGCCTGGTTAAATCGGGGAATTAGTTGCAATAAGAGCCGCTGCGGTAATGAGGCGCAGAGCGGAGGGGCCGTATTGACACTCACGTTCAGTGAGTCACCGGGGACACCCGATCAGCCCGTATCCTATTTCCTGGATTTGAGAAAATGGGCACACAGCTTTGAAGCTCTCGGGTTGCGAGAACGCATGTATACAAATGCGTCTCAGACAGCAAAACAACTAGCTGCACTTGAAACTTCTTTAAAAAAAAAATGTTTGTTAGAAATAGATTTTTAAAAAAAACCAAACAAACATTTTTTTTGATGACCAACCGAAAGAATGACAGGGTGGGGGTGGGTGAGTTAGGTGGGTGTCTATATTTCACCTGCTCTGTGCGGATGGCGGGATATCGGGTGAAGGGAAGTAACCTAGGCGATTTTATGATTTCTGTCATGGCGAGTGGTTTAACTTTGATTCTTCTCTCGATCAAACACTATCGCGCAATTGAAGTATTGAGTGCTGCATTGAAAATTACATGTCAGGGTACTTTCATCAGACGCTTTACTAAGCTCGAATGACTTGCCTTAGGCATTTAACGTTGACGGTACCTATGTTCAAAGAGGGAATGAGGAGGAAAGAAAAAAAAAAAGAGTATGTGAAGGGTAGGGGGAGTTAGAGAGGGGGGGGAACAAAGAGGTGAAAATTGAGATAATGAATAAGAATGACAAAGAAAGGGGGAAAATAAGAAAACGGAAAAGAAAGAAACAAAACAAGAAATAGAGAAGAAGAAAAACACAACAAAGGAAAGAAAATGAAAGGCAGAATATATTATTGGATCATTAGTAAATTCTACAAGATGGGTAAAAACGCATTTCACTACACATGATCAGGGGCTCAAACAGCCCACTCCGCAAGATTTGTTCTCTGCCTGCCACCACCATAATACCACCACCACCACCACCACACACACACACACCTGCATTTGTTAGGTGCGAACAACTAACTCTCTGTCTCAGAGTGCAAATTCAACTTGACAGTACCATTACAAAAGAAAGAAAAACTCTTACACAACAACCTAACTGTGCTAGATGGACAAGATGTAATACCGGTCACAGCCTCTCCAAACGCTATTTTCCTCCAGCAATTAAGCTTTTCATTCGTTTAAATCAAAGACGGATCGAATAACAATTTACGTCAAGTCCAATGCTAAGTGACAGACGAGCCTCCCTTTGCAACTGGGGCGTTAATTGTGCGCCAGAGTTTGTAGGTCTCCTGTACAACGCGTTCCACTCCAGTTTCGCTAACGGCACAGTGCAAGTGTAGATTACAATTTATACAAGTATTCCGACTGTGCACATTCAAAATTTAAATGGTAGGTATTTTCATAAAACCAAGAGCACACTCGCACACGATTTCTTCAAAATTAAGAGCTTTTAAAAATGTATTATTTGTCACATTCTGGGCTCAACCAGAAAAAGTTTTCTTATTCACAAGATGGGTGCTTTCAATCAGGTGACATGCTGAGTGTAGGCATTTAGATGACAAGTTTGAAATCCTCTGACATACACAAGCACGCTTGTGTACAGTGATTGTGTGAATATGTGTGTGTGTGTGTGTGTGTGTGTGTGTGTGTGTGTGTGTGTGTGTGTGTGATGTTGACCGATTATTTGATTAAATTGATAAACTAGTTATGTCCCTTGACGATACAGAATGGCAGCAAAGTCAATGAACTTTAATGTAAACACTTAAGCAATTCATACAATGTTCAATTAAATAACTTCCTGACAGTCCAAATGACATTTCCAGTCAACCCAAGGGACACTTCCAGGCAACCCAAGGGACATTTCCAGGCAACCCAAGGGACACTCCTAGTCAACCAAAGGACAACCCAAGGGGTACTTCCAGGCTGTCCAAGGAACACTTCTAGACAACCCAAAGGACAACCCAAGGGGTACTTCCAGGCTGTCCAAGGAACACTTCTAGTCAACCAAAGGACAACCCAAGGGGTACTTCCAGGCTGTCCAAGGAACACTTCTAGGCAACCCAAAGGACAACCCAAGGGGTACTTCCAGGCTGTCCAAGGAACACTTCTAGGCAACCCAAAGGACAACCCAAGGGGTACTTCCAGGCTGTCCAAGGAACACTTCTAGGCAACCCAAAGGACAACCCAAGGGGTACTTCCAGGCTGTCCAAGGAACACTTCTAGGCAACCCAAAGGACAACCCAAGGGGTACTTCCAGGCTGTCCAAGGAACACTTCTAGGCAACCCAAAGGACAACCCAAGGGGTACTTCCAGGCTGTCCAAGGAACACTTCTAGGCAACCCAAAGGAAACTTCCATGCAGACCAAGGGAAACTTCTGTGCCAACCAAGGGAAACTTCTGTGCCAACCAAGGGAAACTTCCAGACAGTTCAAGAGATATTTCCAAAGTCCAAGGGAACGTTCAAGTGAACAAATACCAACCAAGTTAGATATATGTGAAAGTAGATTTGTAAGCCTGATATATGTGAAACCAGTACTGTTGCTACTGACTCAGCACTCCATACAGTGGATGGTAGTCTTTCAATAGAAGGGACCCAAACAATATTTCCTTCAAATGAAAAAAAATTGTACCTTGAAATTTGAAAAATATATACATGATCAAGTTATCTCAGGGTGCAGAGAGAGACTGCTTGTTGAAAAAGAGGGAAGAGGCATTTTAGATTTTTTACTGGGGTCACAGCATTTTAAGTTATGCTACTGTGTGAAAGTGATCTGCAGGCCAGAAATATATGTGTGAAAGTGAACTGCAAGCTAGTTATATGTGAAAGTTATCTGCAAGCCAGATGTATGTAAAGTGATCTATAACTATAAGCCAGTTATATGAATAGTAATCGGTAAGCAAACAACTTATATGTAAAGTGATCTGTAAGCAAGTTATATGTAAAGTGATCTGTAAGCCAGCTATATGAAAAGTGATCTTTGAACCATTTATATGTGGAAGTGATCTGTAAGCCATATATATGTAAAGTGATCTGTAAGCTAGATATATGAAAAGTGATCTGTAAGCCAGTTATATAAAAAAGTGATCTCTTAAGCCAGATATACGTGGAAGTGATCTGTAAGCCAGATATATGTGGAAGTGATCTGTAAGCCAGATATATATGAAAGTGAAC
This sequence comes from Sinotaia quadrata, assembly GCA_028829895.1. Taxonomy (NCBI): domain Eukaryota; kingdom Metazoa; phylum Mollusca; class Gastropoda; order Architaenioglossa; family Viviparidae; genus Sinotaia; species Sinotaia quadrata. The sequence continues at coordinate 7,016,121 of CM054181.1, read as the reverse complement.
TGTAAGCCAGTTATGTGTAAAGTTATCTGTAAAAACATGTAAGCCAGATATACAAAAAGTGATCTGTAAGCCACATATATATAAAAGTGATCTGACAGTGACTCATGTAAATAGACATGGATCATAATATATATAAAGGTGTCTAGAAACTAAAGCTAAAGACCTACCCTATCACTAATGTTGATAAACGATAAGTATGGTACTGACTTCCTTGTATTAAGTAATCACAGCCATAATTTTCATTTAATTATATTCGAAACGCCATACAAAAAGTTTGTTGTTTTTCCCAAGGAAGCAAAAGGAATTAATAAACCATGCAAATTTACCAGAAAAATGTAAATAACAAAAGCACCCACCCATACACATCCGTATGTACATATGTCTGAATGTATTAAGTGTGTATATTTTACTTTTTTTTAATAATTTAAGGAAATACACTAAGCACTGTATAGACTAAACTATCAATCAGTAGATTAGATGTAAAAATATTCAAGAGTGAAAGAATGAAGCAGGGTGGTTAAAAAACCAAATTACAAGAATAAGGTTCAGGTGACTAAACACACTCCTTTCTGAATAAATGCTATTCTTGACTGCTCCCTATGTGGGTGCAAAGTATTCCAAATCTTTGCTAATGCACAGTGAGTAATTGGCTGACTGGCTTTTTGATTCACTGCTTAAACTAATTTTAATAATTGCACAGAGAGTTTTCTGAAAATAATAGATTTTGCAATACACTGCAGTCAAAATTACTCTGTACCATGAAAACAATTCAACAATCCTTTTGGACTAAAATTTTTCTACACTGACAGAGCTCTTATAATTAGTAATTTCACCATTCTGAAAGATATCCTCAAATGATATGAAGACAATTCACACTCTAGTGTTGTGTTACATCTACTGAATAAGCTGTAAACAGATGATAACCATAATTAAGTTTTAAAGTACAGACTGCAATAAAGTAAAAAATAACTACTCACAGTAATACCCAGTGCATCTGAACATGGAGAGTATTGTAAACAACAGAACTGTGATTCCTGCTTTTCCAGAACAGAAGTTTAACAAAAACACTTTGAAGTCATACTAAATGCAAGATTTTACAAAGTAAACAGGACATATTTAAAGTGCTTACTGCTCAGAACAATGAGGTGACTAAAGAATCACTATACAGGATGTGTAAAGTGAGCATTGCTCAGATGAATGAAGATACTAAACAATCTACCAAACAGGACCTGTTTAAACTGAACATTGCTCAGGAAAATGGGGAGACTAAACAATCTACCAAACAGGACATGTTTAAAGTGATTATTGCTCAAGACAATGGGGAGACTAAACAATCTACCAAACAGGACATGTTTAAACTGAATATTGCTCAGGAAAATGGGGAATCACTCCAATGAGTAAATGCTGTTCAAACCAAATAACAAGCAATTATGATGTAGGTATACTGGTAAATATTCAAATGCTCAAAATTTAAACCAATGTCATTAAGAAAAAAATATTCAAAAGTAAATTTACAGTGAAATCTCTTCTTAATAATAAATAATTAGATAATAAATACAATTAAACACTTAATCTCACAAAATATCTAAGTGCTTTACAATAATCACACATAGGAATATGCAGGGTCTTTATATAAACTAAATACATGAATTTGTAAAAACTTTTAACAAACTGAAACCATATGCAAAGTGACAATATAACTAAATATATGTAATACAATGAGTTCTCTGTTTACACAATATATGCATTCCCAAAGACCTTCAAGCCAATAAAAACCATACAATGGAACAGGATCTTGCCACCGAAATACAGTACATGCAAGTATGCTATCACAGTGTCTGATACACAGGAGTCCTTAGTTCAATGTTTGTATAGTGTGACTAACAGCTAGCTAATACACCAAGAAAATGTGGGAACTGCACCACTTGGATAATGAATCATAATCTCAGGTTGCGCAACAAAGTTTGGTGCACAAATAAAATGAAAATACCTAAATAATAGGTTGCAGGAATTCAAACTCACATAAACAGAGTTTTGAAGTTGCGAAAAGAAACAATTTAAAAATTAACTTATAAATGTATGGTTTGAACAAATGATAACACAAACTTGCTAATGAAAAAAGTGTGTCTTAAGAACCCTTTTGAAAATGACCCAGGTCTCTTTTGTATCTCATACATTCCAGGTAAATTATACTCTGATAATCAAATGCATGCTGAATGCAACACTTATATTTTGCTTTCAGTATATTGAAAACATATGTGTCTGATGATGAGCACAAGTTCTAGCAGGAGTATATATTTAAAATCAGAAATATAAGGTTAAAAAACATTACAAATGGAAGGGTTGTTTGTTTAGAAGTTTCTTCAGAAGACAGAAAGGTAGACCAGGTCAAATCAAGAGAGTGCCAATGAACACAGAAAGGTTTTTGTAGTAACATCTGAGGGCTGCCAGGATTTTGAAAAAATTTTAGGAGCAACAAATATGATTTCAGTGTTACCATCTTTCTTCTGTAATCTACTGCTCACCATCCAAGACATAGTCATTTTGGATGGTGCATATGCTAACTAGCTCTGTACATCAGTGTAGCGCTATTAGTGGAACATACGACAGTGACTTCAAAAACTGTATACATAATATTTAATAAGAAGAGCTGGTTCTATGTGCAACTTCATCATGAAAGTTATCTGAGTTCAACTATAATACTGACCAATAACTGACACAATTTGTTTTCATTTGGACAGATAGGAAATGAGCCAAGATGAAGCAGTATAATTTATGCCAAATTTAAGATGGAGAGATTGGAGCAAGATATCATGATCAATAGTATCTAAGGTTGCAGAAAAATCAATACATTATTAAATATGAGAAGATATATTTCCCTCATACAGAAAGGTCATTAGAACTTTTAAAAGGACAGTTTCTGTGCTATAATAGGAACATTAAGCTGACTGAAAGTAACAAAATAGATTATGGTGATTCAGATGGGATGAAATAAAAACTTTCCAGTACTTTGACATATATGATAGATTATATACTGGACATTAGTTTTCAGATCACTAGGATCTAGTGGATTTTTTTTTTTTTTTTTTTACAATGCCTATTTTTTTTTTTAAAATCAGAAGTAATATCAATAGAAAGTGAATGTCCATCAAGCAGCAACACAGATCATCATTCAAAAGTAAATTAGTGAAATGTTAAGTTCATTCCCCTATTTTGAACTAGGAGGTGGGGGGAATAACTTGAACAGTATAGCATTCATATATTGTTAGAGATATTCCTTCACTAATTACTGATCAGTAAATACAATTTCTTACAAATTCTGGATCAAAGCTATAAGCTATCATCAAATTGTACTACTGAACTATTATTCCACTAATCCTGGACTATAAAGTCAGCTGGCCATTCCCAGTCAGACTGCACTACTCTCATTCACACCATCCATATATCAAAGTATCACACCAACACTACATTCACATCATCCAGATGTCACAATATCACTCCAATATTACAATCACCCCTCTAAATACCACAGATGGTGCAATGTCACACCAACATTACATTCACACCATCCAGATGTCACAGAACCACATCACCATTACATTCACCCCAACTACATGCCACAGTTTCACACCATCATTTCATTCATGCCAACATAGTATCAAGCCAACACTCCATTAAACATGGTATCATATACTGTTACATTCCAGCATTTGTTTAGAGACCCTGTCTCAGCACGAGGGTTTAAAGATTGTTAATTTTAACATTACACCTATGCTGATAGACTGGTTGTCAGACTCACACTTGAGTCTCCTCAAATTAATTCTCTCGGTTTAGATATTAATTATACTTTTATAGTATTTCGGAGCCCATTTGAGCGTCTCCTACAGTGAAGTTATTTCTTATACTTAGTATATTTTCCCAGACTAAATACTTAGGAGTCTGTGGACTGTGGAATTTCCTGGATTTTATAATTCAGTGATTTATTGCCATCAAAGGTTAGTATTATGGTTTCTCTAGTTTATTATTATTAAAACTAATTTTTCTTTCATTCCACAGTTTAATTACATAACTATTGTTCATATATTGTTTGTATTAGTGAATATTAATTAAGGTTTTGAGCAAGAGTGTATGAGAGTGAGTTTGTCTAGCTTTTCTTGTCTCTCCAAATTGTTTGAATGAGTGTGATGTTATTTAGTTGCAAAGATATAAGCAAGGTATATAAAGAGAACATTTATTATTTTATCCCCAGTCTGGCCAACTGAGAAAAGGACTGCTCAACTGCTACCATTACTTCTACGCATTTCGTTGGTCCATGTCAAGGAAGATCTGGTCAACTGAGAAAAGGAGTGCTCAATTGCTACCATTAATTCTATGCATTTTGTTGGTCCATGTCAAGGAAGACGTCAAACCACACTTCATACTTGGGACCACAGGACAAAACTACCGATGCTGTATTCAAGCAGAACAGATTTCCTCTGGTCCAGACAAGTTAAAAAGAACATTCAAAAGACATTGCTTGACACTGCATTGTATTGCAGTTATTGTCACAGCTATGTGCATTAAAAAACTTCAAAAACTTCACTAATTATGATGACATTATACAGGCACATTTTATTCTGATTACTTAGAATTAGATATTTACTTCATTGATTCCTATTTTATTTTCTTTATTAAATTCTTTTTAAATTATCATTCTTGACTCTCCATATATCATTTCATTATGTCATGTGTGATTCTGTTATGGGGACTATTCACCAAGGAAGTCGGGGGGGGGGGGGGGGGGGGGACGGGGACGACAACTTAGAGACAGTTATTAATTATTACGTATATCCTAAGACTAGATAGTTCTTGATGCATCATCTTTGTTGTGCGTCCTTGCATCTGTTTACTAATTATGTGCACTTGTGGCTGAGAAACAGGGTTAGTTTCCAGTGAGCAGGCAAGGGAGTAATTAACCAACACTTTATTTTTCTCGTCTTTCTCTCCTCCTGCACTCATACTAACAAAATGCCACATGTGTCAACTGTCATACACCAACACCCCACTATCTCAACATGGTGTCATAAAACAACACCCCACTATCTCAACATGGTGTCATAAAACAATACCCACTAACTCAACATGGTATCTTATACACCAACACTCCCTTAACTCAGAATGGTATCATACACCAACACCCCACTAGCTCAACATGGTATTTTTATGCACCAACACTCCTCTAACTCAATATGGTATCTTATACACCAACACTCCATTAACTCAACATGATTTACACACCAACACTCCATTAACTCAATATAGTACCATTCACCAACACCCCTCTAACTCAACATGGTGTCATAAACCAACACTCCATTAACTCAACACAGTGTCATACCAACAACTTCAAAATAGTATTTTCAACACAAACACTCCATCATTATCACTCTGAAGTGGCACTAAGTCCATTAATAATCACCACTATTCCATTAATGCTATTATGCTTTTTGGATTTTATGAAATCACAAGTTGACTTTTATGATATTACAAATTCAAGATGCACTGACTGGGTTAATTTTATACTGCAAATTCATTTATATGTTGGGCCATTTTACAAATGAGTAACATAAATTCAAATGATGATGAATTTGTAACATAAAATCAGGAATAAATAGTGAAATGGCTATAGTCTTGTAAAATACACTGCACACAACTCTTACTTAAGTTAACACCAAAAAACTGTTGGTTTTTTTGTTTTATGTACAATAAAAGTGAAATGGCTATAGTCTTGTAAAAGACATTACACACAACTCTTACTCAACACCAAAAAACTGTTGTTGTTTTTTGTTTTATGTACAATATGCTCTGAATTCATGTAACATTTATATCTAATCTAGGACCTTGTTAAATATGTACAACTCTTTAAGTTATCAAGCAAAAAAATCAGGACTTTTGTTAAATGTGTAAAACTCTTTGAATTAACCAAACATCAAACTAAACTACCACAATAGTATTACTACTAAATAACTATGACTCATTAAATTAACCTAAAATTTAATTAATTTTTGTTCTCATTTCTTAGTCTTAAGATGCACTATTAGTATTACAGTATTACTAGTAATATCTACAACTCTTTAAGTTGAGTAAAATTTAAAATTTAATTATTTTTTATTCTCATTTCTTAGTCTTAAGATATATTATTACAGTATTACTAGTAAATATCCACAACAAATTTAATGTAAGTAAAATTTAAAATTTATTTTTTTTTTGTTCTCATATTTTAGTGTAAGGTGTTCCACTATAGTATTACTATTAAATGTCTACAGCTCTTTCTAATTAACCTAATATTTAACATTTAATAAATTTTTGTTCTCATTTCTGAGTCTAAAATATAGAATATCATTAATTATTTAATTAAAGGTAAAATAAGAGATTTTAATAAGTGAATTATTGTATCTTGATTCTAATTATAAAAACTGCTTAGACATTAAAGACATCATAAACATTCTTAGTAATCTGTTTATTAGGAGATCTGCTGTAAAAAAAAAATAAAAAAATAATTTTAAAATATTGCAAGGTGCACTCCAAAAAGTTTACAGAAAATTAGTTATAATTGGAAATCCCCCCACCCCTCCCCGACTTATTTTAATAAGGTCAAGAAAGTTGTTGAATAATATTTGGGTTTAGAGTAATTTGCTTATTTAGGAACTTAAGTAGCCAAAATATATAGTCTGTACTGAACAATGACTGAAGATTACCGTGGGGCATGATACAAATAAAATGCAGTAACAGCTTCTAGCAGTCCTGTTGGCAAAACTATTATTCCTATTTGTACAGTTTTTCAACTAATAAAAATATATTTGATAGAAAGAAAATGTGACATATTTTCTATGTAGATTATTTTCAAAGATTACAATAAATCTGCAGTATGCATTTAAAAATTCCATCAACAATATTTTAAAACTGTTATATTGAGATACAGTTGTGCTATTTTATTTGATCAGAGGGAGAAAATTGCAAAGGATAATAAAAATATACAAAAATATAACTTATCTCCCCTTAAAGTTTTTTCCTTAACATTGCGATTATATGAATATGCAATAATAGTCATCACAAACAAAATCAGCATTTAATTATTGGGTGAATGGTTTTATCTGATTATTCTTACAGCTATAAAATAACTATCAGATAAGTTTTATGTAAAATTTTAAATAGTTTATCATTAAAATTTTAAAAATTCTTGTTCCAAATGCACATCTTTCTTTATATCAATTTTTAAAATATGAAACATAAAATATGAAAACAATATAAAATACAAATTATAATTAAAAGTAAAAATAAATATAAGAACTTTAACTATAAACACTAGTTTGATGTTTGCACTAAAAGCAGTTTTGAAATAAAAACAATTATTAATTAAATTTACCTATTTGTATACTTATAAACAACAGTTTCTGAGTCCTAAGAAGCTAACACAGGTATGACAGGAAAAGTAAATAATCATAATATTAACAAAGATAAAATAACTCTAATATGTCCTGCCATGTTAATGAAAAGTCCTTGTCTCTATGTCTATTCTTCTTCGATATTTTCAGAATCTGATGCACTCTCCTCCAAAATTTGAAAGATGTTACATGTGCACACTACTGATGCTAACGTCATCTCTAATCCTATCGTCCGATTCAAAATCAACTTCTCTTACCTCATTATCCGATAAATTGAATCCAGTAAACTCCTCACTATCGCTCGACGAGTCTAAAAAATCTATTTGAAACACCAAACGCGAAAAACAGAGAAAACTTTATGAAAAAATTAACGCAGCAAGGCGAAAATGTTTCAAAATGCGCGTGAATCATCGTAGAAACATTAGACTTCCTGTAGACACCGGAAGTTTCACTATTTCTCGAATGATATGAGAAGAAAAGAGCACTGGTTGATACGGACACTTTGCACTTTCGGTAGTAAAGATGTTTTCGGCCGCTCTGCCTCTTAAAGGGTTAAATAAGATTCGCTTACAACTTAAATAATCTGCTGCATGTATATTTAAACTTATTCTGCATTTATGTAATGCTAAAGAAATAAAATATTGTTAAACTAGACAAGCACAACAAAAAATCAAAATTTTAAAATTAATTTTAAAATTTAAGGGGAAAAAAAGATGTTTGAATTAAAATCACAATATGACAAAAATATTTTTTTATAAAAGAAGCATAACAGAACACAAACAGTAAAATAAATAATATCTTTGTGCTATAGTAAATGCAATGTTTGAAAGAACTGAAACATTTCACATGCTTATAAGATTTTTAAATGTTTATATATTTTAACATCTAGAGTTATCCTTTTTTAAAAAATCTTTTCTAGTTTATATTAATGATGTTTGAAAACTATTTTTTTTTCTAAAAAATAAATTATTATCCATGACTAAAATATAACAGTAAATAAAATAATATCAAAAAAATATAATCTGCATCTTTAAAACTAATTATTTAAAGAAAATAGCACACTTCCAACTTTAATGAAAATGATGCCATGGCCTATATTCAAACTGGCGAAGTGGTAACTCAGGGAAAATTCAATAATTCTACTTTTAAATATATATATATATTAAAAGAAAGATTGAAAATGAGAGTTAACATTAATAAATGCTAACCAATAGATCTTTCCACTATGAGGTTTCATTTGATTGTACATGGCAAAGAAATTGTCAAAGCATGAAATGTTTATTGTGTCTCAGAAATGAGAGTAGCAGGAAGGGTTTTCAATTTAGCAAAGACTGCATGGACTAATAATCTCACATAGTGTCATTACTTTGGAAAGGTGCTGAAATGCTTGGAAAAAAATTATATTTTTTCCATGATTTTCTGATAAATATTTCATCTCCAAAAATTGTCTTGAACATTTCACTTTAATTTTTTTTCATATGAAAAAATATGAGTGTAGAGAGTTATCTCCTTTTAATGGACCAATCAGAATTTGTACTACAAATCCATGCAGGTCTTTCAAAATTCTTAAAATATGGTACCAGAAAACGCGAATAGCTTTTTTGGTTGAGACACTCCTGATGCTAAATTTTCAATGTAACCCTAAGGTACTCTCATCATAGTTAATGGATACAATAATATAATTCAAAAGAAAAATGGCAATATACTTTAAAAAATGAAACATAGCTCTTTATTTATATATTTAAATAGTTAGTTCAGGTTAAATGTGAAGAAACTGCTGTGTATCATAAGTTTAGTAAATTTGCATGTGAAAGTGCATTTATCCCCAGTAAACACATTGGGACTACCTAGTATAAATTAGGAAGTTATCATGACAATAACTAACTTGATTCTAAGAGCTGTACACAATACATAACAGCATACTGAGTTCTACTTCTAGTCTAAGATATTTCAAATGTACAGAGTAGTTAAATTCATGCTCATCAAATCTGGGATTTTATTAAAAACAATTGTTAGCTGTTATCAAACTTTAAAGAATTATACTAATACTGAAATACAGTGGACCAAAAATAATCACTATATGTGGAATGCGCTGATTCAAAGTGTCAAAACCAGTTTTTGCTAACTGGCTGCTTGTTTATCTAAGACAAGCCAAAGGAATTTTTTTTCTATAAATAACTTTTCAGGGAATTTATTTTTAAGCCTTGGAAATGGATCAGCAGTAGGGCTGTCAATTTTTTCTAAAAAAGCTGCCCGAGTACCCGTTCGAAAATTAGCATAATCTCCATTGCAACTCTATAAAAAGCTAGTTAACCATTAGACATGCGCTCTATTTCACACAGTAGCCAATGATGTGCATCTAGTGACTTACTATCAGTTATGATCTTTATATGTACAACATAAACTATCATTTTTAATATTATCAATCATTACATAAACTAAACTTCACCAGCAGAATTTCATCGCACAGATTGCATTTCACCGCATCACTATCTAATCGCTTGGCATGACTCCACCAGACGATGTCTTACCCATATTAAACATATTACAACATTATTATTTAATTTATTGACGTTAAAATACTGACAAATTTGTTTACTGAAGTCTTATTAACATGCTACATGTGTTAATACAAGCAAAAGAAAATTTGCAAGCTATGGTGATCTATGTTGTCCATAATTAGATCTAGGTAGAGAGGCTGCTCAGTACAAGAGCCTACTCACGGCCAGTGTCATCAAATAAAGTCTCCCCCAAAATGAAGTCCCCGGGGGGGGGGGGGGTATATATTGGAGCTTTTATTTTAAACAAAATATCCATGGGAGAATTTGAGTGCAGTTCATAGGTCACTACACAGAGAGCTCTGTACTTTTGATTTCAAACAGAAAGATCATGTGACTGAAGTCATGTGATAGCAACACACATCACTGCAAATGGCAGCCACCTTTGTTTATCTTTATCTTTCGTTTTTGGTCACGTTATCACGGGTACCCGTTAACAATTTTACTACCCGGGTATTAGCACGGAAACGGGTATCCATTGACAGCAATAATCAGCAGTACTTAAGAATTTTGTGAAAATGTTGAGACTTCCTATACCTGGATACATTACAGTAAAACCAAAAAGTAAAACAAATAGCCTATCTAAAAAGATGAAAATAAACACAACACCAGACTATCTATTTAGGACAGACAGGAAAAAGAAAACTGCTCTCATTCTGACAAAGACTGCAAAAGAAATAACACAACCCACAGGACAAAATTTGTTGAACTTTATCCATACTTAGCACCAAGACAGAAAGAGTGACAGTATAGAGTGTTATGGAACTCAGCCAAAATTACATTATTCCACATACATTTCCACTCATCTTTTAAAACTGTATAAAAATACATGTCATTCAAGAAAGGGGTAAATGAAATCCACATAAACAAAAAAACCTTGTACAGAAAGAAAAGTTATTTACTTAAGTGTCATAAATCAAGGATCATAACAATTATTTATGTGTACAAGTCCACTGATTTACAAATTCTATCAGTAGTATCAGTGACTGCAAAAATCTCATACAAAAGCTTTTATCCACAACTTTCCTGAACATGCTAAATTATAACCCAATGGGCAATGCCACAAAAGAATATTTATTCTAAACTTCTGCTTTCAGTATCACCATCTTATATTTGTATGCATTTGGCAGTCATAAATAATGTATTGGAACCAATTTCAATATTGCTATCTTATGTTTGTATGCATTTTGGAAGTTGTAAATAATGTAACCAAATCCATAGCTCTGTATACAATACTAGACAATCAGGTCTGTTACAAGTCAACCCTTATATAGTAAGATATAGCAGATTAAAGTTAATACCCGAATAGTAAAATTGAGAATGGGTACCCGTGGTAATGCGGCCATTATGTCTATACATGATTTAGCACACTCCCCCTCCGGTCACACTTGCATCCTGCCCATAGATGGCAGCTTGCTAAATTGTGACGGCCGTGGGTTGGCTTATGTGCTGAACAGCCAATGTACCTAGATCTAATTATTTACGACATAGATCACCAATTACCATAGCTCGCGCCCTATCTTTTCGCTTGTGGTTGTTGTGCTCGTTAAAAAGTATAGCATGTTATTGATGGTAATAACTGTAAACAAACTTGTCAATAAATTAAATAATAATGTAATATTTTCAATATGGGGAAGACATCGTCTGTGTGGAGTCACGCCAAGCAATTAGGTAGTGACAGGGCGAAATGCAATCTGTGCGATGAAATTCTATCGGTGAAGGGCGATTGAACTTAATGCCCTGATTTTAAATACGTTATTGCTGTTGACATTTTATTTAGTTTTAGTTTACTTTATGTAACGATTGATAATATGACAAATAAAAGTTTGCGTTGTACATATAAAGATCATAACTAATAGTAAGTCACTAGATGCATACCTTTGGCTACTGTGTGAAATAGAGCGCATGCTTAATGGTTAAGTAGCTTTGTGTAGAGATCGCAAGTTGCGATGGAGATTATGCTAATTTTCGAACGGGTACTTGTTCAAAATTTGGATGGGTACCTGGGCAGCATTTTAGAAAAAATTGACAGCCCTACTTAAGAGAATCGCAGTTTCATTAGTCAAATAATTACAATAGCAATTAAAGTCACCTAAACACCATGTCTTTAAGAATTTTCTGTGTTTGGTATGTCATATTTCATTTCACAACCAATTCTTAAATTAATGAATATGTCATAAATTTCAATGTTCATTTTAAGCCAGTTTTATTTTAAAACCATCCCTGTTTTCAGAGTGTAACAATAGTTTTAGTTCATTAGCCATTAGAATATTTGATGCCACAGAGTATAGCCACATTTACTTGTGTGATTTTTGTAATGGAATACATTTTTTAAACTAAAATTGAAGGAAATTCTTAATGCTGTATCTTGTACTGAAATGGCTGTTAATTAGTAAACTGATCTTGCAAGAAAGTCTTTCTACCATTACAATGCTGAAAATTCTGCTACCATTAACTATCTGTAAAAAAACTTTCTCAGGTATACAGCTTTAGGCAAGACACTAACACTGGTTGAAAAAGATGAATGGTGCATCTTAGTTTTATAAACTTGAAATTAAAAATGAAATCGTAAGGGTCTCTGAAGCAAAACTTACATACTAGGTGCTAAGCATACTGACCAGGTATAAATCTGTAATTCATTTGTTGGTGTGTTTCCTCTCGCATATTCCATCAAAGAGTGATGACGCCCCATACTGCAGAATACTCGAAGTAGAAGTGGACATGTCTACATAAAAAATGTACAAAAATTACATACTTGTATTAAAATAGCACAGGGAACAATATTAAATTAAAGAAAGAGATTATGCAATTTCACAATCAACATACAGCTCGTCTTTTCATCCAAATAAACCAAACTACAGAAGGAAGCCAAATGAACTATCAAAGGAACTAATGACCAATGAAGTGAACTAATAGCCAAATAAATGAATAAACTCCTAGTCCTAGCTCTGAAAGAAACATTTCAATGAACCAGTAAGAAAAACATACATGATTTACAATATTTATAAAGTATTTTAAAGCAGGATCTTGCCAGAAAATATCCAAACATAATTTTACATGTACTTCTTTTGCAAATAATATAACTTCCAAATACTCAAAAACATAAGTATTGAGTTTTTAATTTTTTTAAATGACAAATATTTGGTAAATTTAATCAATATGAAAGAAACAAAAAAAATATTAAAAAGACTTTGAGGTTTTTTTAACCATAGGGGAGAAATAGGAAGGTGAGTTTGTGTAAAAAAAACATGGTTAAAAAAAAAAAAACTCTGTAAAAGAGAAATAACTGTTTTCTCTTAGCATAGTTTTGTTTTTTACCAAAGTAACTTCTCTTTTAATTTTAAAAAATTCATAAGCACAATCTCTTTATAATCACATCACACTTTCAGTGCATATGTATTATAGAAAAAGACAACAGTATTTAATACAACTTATGCACATGGTGTCAAAAAGTAATGACAGTCAAAAATCTGCAAAGATTTATTAAGTACAGTTCAGTTTTGCAAGTATCATTTAGTGATTTAGTCATCATTTACTGTATTATTTTCTATTAAGCTATAGTATAAAGAATAACTAAAACAACAAATTAAAAAAATAAGAACATGGCAACAACAAAAAATGCTATATCAAATATAATGCTTTTTGGGGGTGACAAATATTACATAGAAGCTCACTGTGTCCAATACAAATTACAAGTGTTTCATTAGGAGCTGCTATAAATTTTCTGTAGAAGGACTAGAACTTTTTTAACAGAAGCAAAAATTTTGCTTTTAATAAATTTTTAATTTTGTAAATACTGATAAAAACAATGATCTTGACTAAAAAAGAAAATAATCTCATTTTTTTCATGCAAATAAAAGACAATTATGCACTGAAACTGAAATTCCAATTCACTCCTCCCACTGATTTTCATAACAAAACCTGTGGCTGTGTACATAACTAATTACTGCTATGACTCAAAATTAATGGCAAGTTAAAGTTTTTTTCCTAAATCTATAAATAATTCTCAACAAATTTAGATATATTTTATTTTTTAATCTGCTTGTTTATTTCTCTTAATGTTTGGATTTTCACTTAATAATAATATAAATCATTAAATGCACACACACACACGTGGTATAATGATTAGCTACATATTTAAGTGATATAGGATTTTATACATCATAATATCAATGCCAGTTTTGCTGCTTTAAAAGGCATGTTTTCTGTTTCTATGCACAAATCAGTTAACCATCAATGATTTATATTAATTGTAGTTTAACAAATGTATGCAACAATTATTTTAAAGTTTTATATTATTTCAATTCATGAAGTATTGAATAACATCCATTTATCTTCTTTAATGCTTTAAGAATAATTACAAGTAGCTGAAAGATATCCCTCAAATTACAAGTTACCATTCATTAGCTTACACAAGTCATTTATTTTAGTATTGTTTCTCTTTAAAATATAAGTTATATGATCTATGTAGTCCTGGTTTCACACACACACACACACACACACACACACACACACACACACACACACAGAGTACATTTACTCTGTTGTGGAAGTTTCTGCAGGACTTGTATTTGTACTATTGTAGGCTCAATGTTTAATAGAATGTTTTTGACTGTTAAATATTCTTCACATATGCCATAGTGTTTGCACCATTGTCATCTAGCAATCTCGGTGAAAATTTACCATGTTAACATCTTTTAGCTCTCCAGTATTCTGCAAATTATTTTTGTAAAATTACCAAGAAAATGAAAGTTTAGTCTGTTGTAGCATGTCTCATCGTATTACTTTTTAAAATTTTGCTGCCATAACTATAATTTTAATTTTTTGTGATGATAATGTTTCTCCTGATTACAAAAATTTCTATACTTATATATTTCATAAAAGTGTCTGATTACTGAACGTGATAACTAACCAAATGTCTTTCAGAAAATATAATTTATAACCAATAATGGCTGAAAACGGCTGAAACACCACTTATTTATTGTACAAACTTTACCTTTACAACTTACAAAATAAGTAATGAAAACGGATACACTCATAGTATACAGTTGACAATATTAATACAGGGGAAAAGAGAAGTGAATGCATTTTAAAATAAACTAATCAGATGTCATAAAATTCATAACCGTTTTTAATTCATGGCTTTAAAATGGGGAGGGGTCTCGAGATTTTCGCCAAAATCGTCGCTAAACTTAGGAATAAATACCTAAGTATAATACTATCTAACTATGACAGTATGAGTATGCCATTAACATACATTAAACTGATTCTGAGTTACACAGACACACAGGGTTTTTTTATTTTTTAAAATGGGGAAGATGAACTAGAAATCAAGGGTTGCTTGTATTTGTACAGGGACAGATTTAATAAGTACTATGAAATGTCTCTTGGTGAGTCTTAGTTTGAATGTTTATAATCACCAATAAATATAAGAAAAAGTCTAAATATTTTCGTTAAAATGTGACAAATCAAAGATAGATATGCATTAAATATTCACAAAATGCACATTAAAAAAAACCTTTTCTCTATCTATGGGCTTCTCTGGTTCACGACTATCTTCTACAACCATTGATTCAATTGTCGCCATGATGTTGGTGGCCGGAAGCGGTTTTAGGGCATTCCCTTCGTTTTATTTAGTAGAGAGTGGTCAGCCCTTTGTTCCTTATGTACTCATAACTTATGATGTGATAACAAGAAGAAACGAAGTGATATCGTGGATGTCTGCAAAAAAACTAAGGACATTTAAAACTTAAGGAAACAATGGATATGTTAACTTCAGTCATGTTAAAGAGATCAACGAGATGATAAAATTCAGTGGAAAGCAGATTGATTAACAAAGCCGAAACTCAGGGAAAAACAAACAAAATATTTGTTTGATTGTATGCATCTATTTTTAATATTAATTTTTATTGAAATTATATTAATAAAATAAGGAACAACGTGGGGTTATTTTGATACATGAGTCTATGCATTGTCCCTGACAAATTCTTATCACAATTTCAGGGTTAAATTCTGTTCGAGAGCATTTATAAACTTCTTCCCTTTAATTGAATTTTCGAATCCACTCGTCTCTTATGCAATAAATTTCCTTTGTTTATTTTCTTTCAAGAATTCTATGCCGCACTATAATTATTTCATAGCAATAATTTTTATAACGGCATTATTATCAATCCATCATCCACTCCTCGCATTTTAGTTAGTAAGAATACGGAACCGGAAGTGTTGAAAAAATGTCCCGATTGCGCATCATCATTTTGTTTGATGATTGTTAACATAAGCATCGGCAGCTTGTACGAGTGTTCCAAAGGCTGCAGTACTAAGACTATATCACACAGACTCCATTATATACGTTCTTTCTAATATTTTCCCAAAAGCTGAATATTATTTTCATGTATCTATTCATCAAAAAGCAGTACTAAACAACATCAACATTCCAAATTAATAGCCCTGTAAATTTAGTTTGCAATTTGTAAAATATGGCTGCCTCACCCTCGGGTTCCATGTGCCTGCGCTTGCTTCGGTCGTTTTTGCCGCAAACTTTACAAATCTCTCGATTGAATTTTTTGACAGCGTTTACGCTGTCTAAAGATCAGTATAAATTCCCTCGGCACACAGAACGTCCATTTTGCACATCAACCTCGAAATTAAAAAATGATTTAACTTCGAAACTGCAGAAAGATGTAACATCGAAATTACAAAAGGACATAACGTCTAAACTGCAGAAAGACGCAACGTCAAAAGTACAGAAAGATGTGTAAGTAAACACTGGTTGATTGCTTTTAAAATTTCGAATTGTTAATCTTCTGTGAAAATTTGAGTTTGTCCTCGCTGAACGAATTTAGTGAGTGTGACTAATATTTGTAATAATATATAAATATACTAATAATATAGACTGTATTGATAATAATGCATAATGAATTGCAATGTAAAAAAGTGAGTATAAACTCTCTCACTCTGTTCTTCATGAAGTACTATCAGTATTTTGGTGGTCACATTGAAAAGTTCTATAGAGGTGGCAAATTTAGAGACATCTACATACATTGATGAACCTCAACTCAAACTAGCATTTATCAAAATTAAAGTTTGTAGAGTGTTTAGCTCAATCTAATCTTGTGTCTAATACTAATACAAACTAATAGAGAATATATAATAATACATGTAATTTAATTTGTGATCATCACTAAGTAACTTATGCCTCTTCTTAGTCTTAGTAAAGAGGAACTACACACACAACTTACACACATATAACTTATTACTGAACTAGCTGGTTAAAGTTCACCTAATGACCTTAAGATCCATAAATTTACCTGCAGTCTTGAGTATCAATAGTATTTATTAGTCTTAGTTTTCAAGAGGAAAATAATTCTTTCTATTTTTTATACTAAATTACTAAACTACTGCAGATTGCATGAATCATTGAATGCCATTATTCAGATTCTGCCAAGGTAAATTATGTTATTTTTGTAGTCTTTTTTTTGAGATTTTTTTTTTTTTTACTAATAGTAATAATAAAATATTGGCCACTCATTTGAATTTGGATAAGTGTACCATTTTGTGACAAAAATAAAGAACACATTCAAATTTTCAGAAGAGTGTGGTACTGGTAGGCACCAGCAGTTTTTCAAAGCTTAATATTTTGTTCTAGATATTAAATATACCAAAATATCGTATTTAGTAATACATCACATGCATTTATAACATTAAAGAGGTAATTTTACGTAAAAATGTTTTCATTAAATTACTCTTTCACTATGTGAATGTGTTCTTTTTGAATCTCCTGGAATATAAATTAAGTAGTTTTTATAAAATATATATAATTTATAAATAGTTTTCATCTTATTTATTTTTTAAAGTATAATGTTGACCTAGACTAGAGGTCAAAATATATTTATGATTTTGATCAGTATAACAGACAACTATGGTTAATTTAAAATATTCTTGGAACGTTTCTTGTATCTCATTCTCTAGTGGATTAGTTTATGAAAAAGTATGAAAAAAAAAAAATTTCATACCATGAGTATGAAAAAATTAGTTACTTAAACTAAACACATATTTTATTGTTAGTTATGTTACTTGTATCTGGATTTCAGTAGATAAGCAAATATGCAGAATGTTACGCACAAGGTTTTTTTTTTTTTTTTTTAATCAGAAACACTCATCAGCATTGAATGAAGAAAAGGTATTAATTTCACATACTCTTTTGAAATAACTTAATAAGTCAGCATGATTTTGGAACTTTTAAGAAGTCAGTTTTTTTGCAATTGGGAGAATAAAATAATATTTCTAATTGTAAGCAATCATCAAGATCTGTTTTTCACTTTATTAATATTATGGTTAATTGTTAAAAAAAGATGCACATAGATAAGTGGGATCGAAATAAGATTTTATTTTGTACACTGCATTTTTTAAAGAAGTAAACTGTTTCTGGTCAATAAAATTACAAAAATTATCATCTGTTGCACATGATTTTAGAACAGTCTATTCTGAAGATCTAAAATCTCGAGTTCTGCTTCTTCTCTTCTTACTTGATTGACATTTGCAATCAACATGAACATAGCCATTTTTGTTACCTCAAATTCATTGGCAAATAAATGAATCCATAAGTAAGCAACCACAGGATTGATAATGATGAACTCTTCACAAACTGCTTCTGAGGTTTTTTAAAAATTAATGTGGATAACCAGTGATGAAGGTTTAAAATCATCACAACCTTTTTCATACTGAAAAAATGTACAAGAGACTTTGTTTTCACTTGCGACATCAACAAGACTAGGTTTGCTTTGAGAGATTCTGTAGAACCTAAAGTGAGTGACATGAGGTTATATAAAATAGCCTATATTTGGACTACTTTTCACACCTTGTCACAAGTGCAAGTAAATTCATCAGAAGGCACCATAGCACTCACAGTCACCAGCTTGGGAACCACCAACCCAGAAATTTACTTTTAGTTCCACAATAAATAGTAAGTTAATACTAATGGGTTATTAACTCAGAATATGAAATATATTTATTTAATGTTAGCATTGCTATTTGAGCAGCAGCATGTATGTGTTTGAGACTCTTTTTTAAGCTATAACTGCCCAAGAATTTTGAATTTGTGCAATCCAGTAACATATGGCATTTTAACCCAATTGATCAAATCATTGAACAGACAAAACACTTGTCCCAACATGAGCTAGGCAATGGTTAAGATACCTGTCATACTGACTGTGTCTCTGGTAAGTGGTAAGAAAGGCTGGCCTTGTTTTCTTTTGCAATGTCAACACCTACAGCTGTTTAGTTATTACAGTTTAATTTGGCCTGAGCAATATAATCAGGGCCCAACTAACTGATGTTAGTAAAACATTTCATATGTCAGAGATTGAGAGAATGGAAACATTTTCTATCAAAAGCAGATTAGATGAGTTATGTAAAACTAAAAGCAAACTTGCACCTGAAATACAATCACTTCATAGTCAGATTATTTTCTTTATTAAAACTTGTTGGAGTGGCATTCCTTTTTCTAATTTAATTTATTTGTTACTGATTTTTGCAGGTGTGAGTTTGTCTTTTGAGTTGCTGAGTTTTAGACTTAGAAGTTAGAGTTGAAGTCTTTATTTTCTTTGTATCAACAGAGTGAATATCACGTTTCTCATGCCAGATGGGGAGAAGGTTACAGCCAAGGCAAAGGTTGGGGACAACCTCCTTGATGTTGTCATTGAAAACAATGTTGACATTGATGGATTTGGTGAGTTTTTCTTTTAGTATTATCAGCAAAAATACTGTTAACATTGATTAATTTGGTGAGCTTTTCTTTTAGTATTATCATCAAAAACACTTGCTAGCATTGATAAATTTGGTGAGTTTTTCTTTTAATACTAGAGTATTTGCCAACCGTGATTATGGTTAGAACATTAAAATGAATGAATTGCTAGGAACATTGATTTTGTTTATTGAAAGACTTTATTATAAGTTGCGAGTGAAAATTTGAGCATCATTTAGCAAATGACCTTGACCGTTCCTTCTCTTATCTCAATGGAAGAGTAGACTTGATTAGTGGATAGCTGTCCACCACATCCAGACTAATTTTTTAAAAAAACAAAAAACATGGTCGTGAGTAGAACTTGCTCCTTTGCTAGTTCTGTCAAAAAGCCTGCTGATTAGAATAATGTGTTTGAAGCAGACTTTTTATTGCCTCACAAGACAAATTGAAAATTAATTCATTTAAAATTGTGATCTCTCTCTCTTGTTAGGTAAAAAGATTAATTCATTTAAAATTGTGATCTCTCTTTCTTGTTAGATAAAAAGATTAATTCATTTAAAATTGTAATCTCTCTCTCTTGTTAGGTAAAAAGTTTGGTCTTCTGTTTTAAATTTTCTAAACCCCATCATGATTTACTTACTATTTCCAATTACAGATTAGAGTATTTACCCTCGAGACTGGATAGACTAAAAACACTGTCCATTTGGTTTATTTAGTTTCCAGTTTCCAAGAAAATTCTGTTGCAGCTTAGGTACCACTTAGGTAAACAAAAGGATGGCATCTTTAATTTAGATACATCGTAGCCCCTGTTACATCCTCTCAAATGGTGAAATTATGTAAGTACAAATATGCATGCATCTGCATGTTTTCACATTGGTCCTAATTACAAGAATGAAGAATGCATTGATCCAAAAACTGTTTTTGAGGGTCTGTAATTGATGAGTAATATAATTTTTTTTTCTGTCTTTAAACATATTTATATTTTTAAATCATTAACTATTCCATGAAATTGACTGGAATCAGAATTCTATATGATTCACTGTGGACAAATACTTTTTAGAGCCAAAAGTTTTTTTATTTTCTATTTATAGTATTAATCATTAGTCTTCTTTCAACTATTCCTCAGTCATATTCAGATTGATATCCAAAACAGACTTTATCAAAGTCTGGTTCTTGTGCATTTTTTTTTTGGTTTGGTAGCCATTTGAGAATTACGCTATTATAAGTGCTTCAGTAAATAGATTTATTAAAACTATATAAAAGTATTGATGCACAAATAATATTATTAATATTAATAAAGATGGCTTAATAGAGCCCTTATTCTTATAAAAACTCTTTACAGTTTTTTTTACACACACAACAAGAATCTTGATATATAAGGTGCTCAAGACAATTTTAGTGCAATAAATATAAAATTGATGAATTTACATGCAGAATGAAAACATGAAACAAATACTTATAAGAATGTGCAAATATACATTTAAAAGTTAAGTTAATTTCAAAATAAAAACTTAGTGCACTATCACTTTATTTGTTGATATTCTAATTTAACACTAAATAACAGTATTTACATTTCACTTTATAAAATTTATTATAACATTTTAATTGTAAGAGAACCACTGCCAAAAGAAATGTTATGACTTTTGCTATTTTGTTTAAAAACAGTTAATCACATATATCCGAAATGATTTCCAAATTTTTGTTAATGTGTTTACTCTCTGAGGCAGTGGAGTTATGATGTTAGAAACAACACATTTTTACAGTTTAAACAAACCTTCATAACCATAAAGACGTGACTGACTAAATATAAACAACAACAAAAACCCAGGATAATGTTATGTTTTTGATAATTTATAATTGTAGGAATTTTGTTTCCATTTCTTCCCATTATCTTTACCTTTTCCGACCCACTTTCCCTCCTCTCAAGTCAAAAACTGGCTATGATTGAATTATGTTAAGTCCATGACAGTTTGCAGTTCTAGACTATTCTGAAACTTTGTTGTGAGATTTATTTAGTGAGAAATAAAAGTTGAACTTCAGTTTAAAGTGTATTGGAACAGTGATCAGCCATGGTGTTGTTGAATACCTAGGCATACTTTATTGATTTCAAATACTGGCATAGCTAAAATTTCTAGTGTGGTCATTTGTAGAGTTTTATTGGTGTTTTGACCAAATCATATGTACACACACACAAATATTGATCACTTTTGTTTTTGAGTTATTTACAAACAACAGTTATATTTCTTCTTTCTAAAACATCACGCATATGCTCCCAATCTCCATCTGCGTTGTCTGTTTATCTAAATTTAATCCAGCTCAGTTTCATAATGAGTCATTCATTCTTGGTTTCAAGCTTGGCAGGTCTGTAATATGTTCACAAGGTGGGGGGTGGGATGGAGGAAATTTGATCACTGAGAAAATTACAATCTCTTCCTTGCTGCATGTGTCCCAGCTGAGCCACTCTCACCACAGCATCTACATTTCTGTTCAGATTTGAAGTCACTGCCATTCTTATCTTGTTATTGTGCTGCTAGAATGGACCTCAGGTGTTGCTTGTTACCTCCCACTGTTTTGCTTCTCTCTGTTTTCTCAGTTTACCCTGGTCTTGCCATCTGCTTCATCTTCTTGTCTGCCTAGTGTGTTCTTGAAAAGAATTAATTATTGAATAGTCATGTCCATTAGCAATAGATAGACCTCATTGCGATGTTCAGTTAGTATTTTACAACTAAAAGTAAAACTAAATACTAGCACATCATAATCAGACAACTACTGTCTTCTTTTGTTTTTAAATTTCTGCCAGCTCCACTCTTGTTTCTTTCTCCTATCAGGTCTCAAGCCTTTTCAAGCAAGCAGTGTGCACGTCTTTCTGTTATTTTTTTAAAAAACCAAAACAGTGCAATACATCAACTGAATGTTAATAACTCTAAGAAAGATTTTTAATTTTGCTTCTTATCAGTTTATATCTCTAAGGATTTTTATAGTCTAAGACCTATAGGGAAAAACTATTGATGATAGCCAAGGTAAGAGCCCCTTCTTTCTTTGTGAAGTGAGCTTGTAGTGTAGATTTTGTGATCAGTATCTCCCATTCAGTAACAGTTGAATAAAATACACATCTTAAACAATTTTCTCTAAATTATATATCTTTTATATCGAGGAATAAGTTTAATTCAGACTGCTTTGGGCTTAGCAATTAATCACCAACTAGCCGTTTAAACTAACTAAATTTTAAATCAAGGAAATTAACTGTACACAAATAGCATTGGAACTTAGTCAAACTTCAGCCATCTAATTTAAATTATTTTTTTATTGTACAAACAGTTTTTAATTAATTTCAGAAAACTCATCAAAACAATTTATTTACTTATAAATGTATAATGAAACTTATTTTTAATAAAATTATTTATTTTTATTGTATTTGTGAGATGCAGTTCCAGGACAGCTAATTTCATGCTATTAAAAAAGTATTATCATTTAAGTACTTAAACTAATCTCATTTCAGGTGCATGTGAAGGTACTTTGGCTTGCTCTACCTGTCACCTGATCTTTTCAAATGAAAACTATAATAAGTTGCCTGAACGACCTACAGATGAAGAGTTAGACATGCTAGATCTTGCTTTCGATCTTCAAGAAACGTATGTTCATGAATTCAATTTCTTTCTTCATCATATGAATATTAAATGTGAAATCTAGCTAGTGGGCATTTAGATTTTTTTGAGAAAATATGACATTATTAATGTAATTTTTTTTATAGCCTGCTTTGAAACTCATCACTTGAGCATGTAACTTTTATTTATTATTAATTTAGTTGTTGCTGTGTGCCTGTCATCAGTTGATGAATGATTGAAAGAATAAGCACATACTCAAAATTTGGTGTTGGTCCTTTTGATAACATTAGCAACTGAAAAGTTGTTTTTTTTCCCCTACAAATGAAATCCAACTATTGTTATTACCTTTAACAAGAAAATCTTGAAATTTGTTTATACATGTGAATAAAATGACAATGGCTTTCCTAAGTAGATACCTGAGTAGGCAGACAGCACAGCTAAAAATAATATCTCTGCTAGTGAATGCAGTAGGTTAAAAATAAGTTAAAGGATCTGTTCCATATTGACTGCTTAGTCATTCACTAATGAGCTTTCAGAAATTTTAAAACAAAATAGATTTTATTAAATAAATCTATGCTGACATACTACTGTTTAAATTGGTCTATGAGTCAAATGACTAGTCAGTATTGTCCATGCCAAAATATACAGCTTATCCTGGATAGTGAGTGGGAAGGAAGGACTTAGATAATAACATTTAATGATCATGCCAATTAGTACAGAAAACTGTATTGTTTCTAGATTAGTACAGTATCGAAAGCACAAATAATACAAAGCAATACAGTAAAAAAAATATTCTGTTGTCTACAGTTGAGATTAGCGTATCATTGCTTTCCAAAGAAAATAATAAAGCTAATCCCACACCTTTACCTAACTGAGAATTTAAAACATTATTTAGATCATAAATTTGATAAAAGAAAATGCAGTCATGAATGTAATGTTATATTGCTTACCTGTAGTCTTATAATAAAATGTTTACCCACTCATCAGTAAAATAAACAGAATATTTGTATGTGTAGATTCTTTTTGTTTGTGTTTCATTCACTATACATTATATACCTTAGTCTTCAATTATGTAATAATGTTAATTAGTTATATTTGTGTAGATCCTTTTGTTTGTGTTTCATTCACTTCACATTGTATGCTATAAATATAATCCTCGAATTAGGTAATAATGTTAATTATCTATTAAAAGTATTATATTTGTGTAGATCCTTTTGTTTGTATTTTCATTCACTTCACATTGTATGCTTTAATCCTCAAATTAGGTAATATTGTTTATTAACTATAATATTTGTAGAACTGTCTATATGATCCTCAGCTAATTTTTTGTTTATTTATTTTTTAAAAACTTTTAAATAGCTCTCGTCTTGGGTGTCAAGTGATTGTATCAAAAGACATGGAAGGCTGGATGGTTAAAGTACCAGCTGGAGTGGCAGATGCACGTGAACCATCTTAGCCAGCTGTTTTATTTACAGTTGTATATATGGGTGAAATGAAGTGAAAACCAAAGAGTGTTAATCAGAATGGGAGAATATTATTGTTGTTGTTATTGCTGTGTATCAATCAGGGACATATGCAGACTTTTAAAAAGTATTAAATATTATGATAGAATTTATTTTTTATTTTTATCAGTGAACATGTTCAGTTAATAGTGTAAAGTAGTGCTGCTTACCTCTTAGTTTCTTTGCCTCAATTTTATTTTTGTTTTCAAAAATACTTTACTTTTACAATTTCCTTCATTAAAAATTACCTGAAAGGTAAACTTCAAGTGAACATTCTCGTACAGGTATATACCAGGGGTGCACAAATGTTTTAGGCCAGAGAGCCAAATTTCCAATAGATAGTGCGTGGAGGGCCATCACATGGATGGCTTAGTAGAAAAAACAATACAAATAATGAAATAATGTGCTTTACATTCGTAATAATGTTAACATACAAAAGTCCTCTGGGGGCTGCATTGAGCACCCCTGGTATATAGTCATTTTCATTGTCAACAATGACTATTTTCAATTATTTTGTACATATTCCTTCCTCTTAATATTTGTATTTCACAGATTTGCATTGTTAAACCTTGGCAAAGAATTGAAAAAAGATATTTCTTATAAAATGGTTGGATAGTATTCTTTGCAAGTCTGAGAAACAGTAACTCTGTGGAAATAATAATGCAATGTCTTTTAATTCATTGTTCAATAGGTCTTCTTGTTTAATTACTATAATGTAAAATATATTTGGGTGAAATTGTAAATTTACCATAATCTTTACCATCATTTGTAAAACTTTATAATATTCCAACTTGGACAGTAGAAAGAACTGTCGAAGAAAAAGGTAGCTCGACCAACAAAAACAATATTATAAACAAATCATTTTTTTTTTTAATTTGTAATGTAGAGCTCATAGTAAATTATTATTAGGGGAATTTATTACTTGTCATTTTACATGAATCTTAACAGTAGACATTTCCAATGTTTACTTTAATACAGTATTTTTTTGTGTGTGTACTTTAATTTTTTGTTTTAAACAAAATGAATGACAGAATGAGTACAAGTCAAAAGTAGTATTAGCCTCCTCACTCAGTCACTGATTTACATAAATCTTCCAGAATATTGATCTGATGATGTCATAAGAGAACATGTTTCGTTGTGGGTATTTTCTATGATTTTTCTCTTACTACTTTGAGCTACAGATATATTAAGGATATTGTAATATTTTTTTCACTCAGTATCTGTATATTTCCCCAAAAAAGTTCTAGGTTGACCTATTATTATATCTTAAACAGAAAAGTACAAGCCTTTAATGTACCCACGTTTCACTTAGTATTTGCACACCCAGAAAGCAAGAGTTTCATATTACAGGTTTTACATTATCCATGCCTATGATATCTACATTATTTAACATATTTCTTCATTAATGTTACAGGTATTTTGTTCTTGGGGTGGGATACAGGCAGAAATAATCTCAGGAATCTTTTTTCATGACTAATCTGCTAGTTTGGGTATTTCACATTCGAGAAATTGTACGTGATTTTAGGGCACTCACAGCATGCATTTTATTTTTATTTTTTGTGGCAGTATGCTCACTATAATATAAATAATGAACTTAAAGTGGTTTAAAACAGAGATATTTTTGTAAAGGACTTATTTGACTTATTTTTATTTAAGTCAAATAGCTCACTATAAATAATGGACTTGAAAGGTTTAGAACAGATCTTTTTGTAAAGGAGTTCAATCAGATATGTTAGTAAAAAATATAAGAGAGAGAGAGAGCTCACAATATGTTGATTTTGTGTTGGTTTTTTTTTTTTAAATCTCATGGAATGCAGATTTTGCTGAATGTACATTTGCAATGCTCCAAATTTTTCCCAGTTGTTTATTGCAAGGTCTTTTATTACACACTGATATATTTATTGCAAGACCTTATTATACAGTGCTGTTTTTACAAATGACTTGCCTGTTGCACTGGTTGAAGCCATGAAAAGTTTCTATGTAACAGTTCACGCCATTGGTTAATCTGATGGCTCATGTTTTACATCACATTCAGGATAATTGAATGCATTTAGTATGACTCAATTCTTACAACTGTCCTTTTAAATGTGAATATAAGCATTTGTAGAAAAAGCACTCAATCCAAGTAAGTTAACATTTTAAAAAAAATTATTTATTTTTTCATATGTACTATCAGAAACACCCCACAATTATTAGGCTTTTGATTTATTTTTTATGGTGTATTTAAGTAATTATTTTTTTAAAATAATTTTTCATACACCTATAGAGTTTATTAAAATGTTAGATATTGTATTTGTAATACTCATTATACTGTCATTATGTGATAATCATGATGATTTTAATTATTGAATTTACTACTAAGATAATGAGTTATTAAATAATTGTTTATTTTTACCTAAGAAAATTTATAAGTACACAAAACATTATTATATCATGCTTTATTAAATAAAAATGTCAATAGTCTACTTTATATATATTATGTACTCTACTTCTTCTTGTGTAGTATTCTTTAGCACAGTGAGATGTTAGAACCTATACCAGTTTCTTAAAATTGTATAATGTATGCAACATTTGTTTAAAATACAGATAATAAACAAAATGTTTTTAAATGAATGTTGTTTCTCTGTGGTAATAAAATGTGAGCTTAAATTAGCTTTTATAAAAATCACCCATTCAACTGTCTCCCATTTTACAAATTGGAATGCTATCATAATAATTCTGTGCCTCATTAAACATCAAAAGGTATTTATCTTGCTATTCAAATTTCATTTTTAAAATATTCTGATTTTTTTTTTCAAGTGTTCAGTTGTCTGTATTTTACTGCAGTACTTAATAAAATATTTGAGACTTCCCTATTTTAAAAAAAAAATGACTTTAACTAAATTTAATGCTTAAAATATATTTAATACTCATTTGTACAAGCATTGTTGCTGATTTTCACTTGGGGGCTGGTTTTGGTCATGTTAATTACACTGATATGTTACAGAATAATATATATATTAATATATTTCCTTTACTTGTTTCAAAGACTACTATTTATCTATATGATGGTTAAAATAATACATTTTTTATTTTGAAGTATACCTATTACCAAATGAATTAATATTAGAATACCCAAGTGTTTTCACTGTACATCCTTAGTACTCGATATAAAAATCTGATATATGTTTTAAATTTTAATTTAAGAGAGTATTATTGCAAACATTATACAATTTTAAAAGCTTCATCGTCATACTCAAGTACTGCTGACTCACAATTATCTGGATGAGGTTAGTATGGATAATCTAAAAACACGATTACATACAAAGTCATCAAAAAACTGCTATATGTTATCATTTACGTTTACATTATTTAAGGCTTACAGAATGTAGTCCTAAAACATTATTCAAATGATGCAGTGACATAATGACACTTTAGATTTCTGTCACTGTCGCCTGCTTCGATGAAAGGCTAGTCAGTACTACGTAGATGTTTGATGTTCGTCACAGGGTCCACATGCATACACCATGGATGTTTGGCTCTTTTTATTCTGCATGCTGGGTTATGTGTACTGACATGTTTGCATGTGAGACTGCTAGTGGAATGGAAAAGTGTAGACCAGGGCCGGCAAACTCTGGCCTGCAAAGGTCTTTTGTTTGGCCTGCCAAGCTATTGACAGTTAACATTGCCATCCGTCCTGTGAGACAGCAAAATAAAAGTCAATAAAACAAATTGGCATTGTTATACACTGTCACCCTTCCATCAGGCAAGTTTCCACATTTTGTTAAACATGCTCATGCATTGTATCTATGTTCAGAAGCACATTTTGCTGTGAACAACTGTTCTCTAAGATGAAATATACAAAGAGTTGCCTTCGCTTGTCCACCACATCAGTTAAGCCCGCCATTGATTCACTGTAATCAACACCATCCATCTCATTAACTTTTCATTGAAACTGAGGGTTTTTTTTAACATGAAATACACCTTTTAAAATTACTTTTGTTCTCATTTTATTTTCTGGACTTTGGTCATCTATCTGTCCTGCGAACTGCTCCCAACAGTTTTATCCAGTCCACGCTCTTATAAGTTTGTCCGCCTCTGGTGTAGAAAATACAGGAAATACAACATAGACATCGCACAAAACCTTTCAAAACAATAACAGAAGAGTTATTGTTTTGATGAATATAATTTAACTTTATTATTTATGGGTTCTCTCTCATGCAGTAGTTATAGTCGTTCATTTCGCATTTCATTCACAAGCCTACTCTCTGGGGTAGGGGTAATGATGAATGAAGGAAAAAAGTAAACAAAAGCAGCAAATTTAGAATTTACAATAGTGTGGCAACTCCCAGTCAACAACTACCTCAGTGATATAAAGTTATCTTAAAAATGTCAGCGAAAAGTCTTGAAGGGCATCATCATAATGTTAACACTATAACAGATAATTTTATTTGAAATTGCTGCATACTATGACACACTTGATTCATTACTAAGGGTAGCAATAATGTCAAACTACACTTGACTGCATGTCTTAACAGCATCCAGATCGAGAAACGGATTACGAATCCAGATCTGTGACCCAGGTTTGAATATACTGACATTTTCATTTACTCAATTGACACATCTGATAGTAAATTGGTTTTTAATTCATTAATAGATATATCAGTTACATCCTCCCCTTGGCAGGCAGTTAAGCTTGTTTATTAAAGTAATTTTTTAAAATTTTATTTCTTGCCTTCCTAAATTTAAATGAGTGAATGTAATTTTCTTTAAAAATATATACATATTACAGTTTATCAGAAAATGTTATAAAATAAATTTTAATGAAAAGTTATGTTTTAATACTAGCAAATAATGCAACAATATTATGGCACCAAAAAATATTTAATTATTTTTTAAAATCCAAAATACTTTTGAAGAATTAAGTCATAAATTTTGATTAAAAATAATGAGGAATTCTTCATTTCATGTTTAGGCTATAGTAAAAGTATATATTTTATCTTATGTATCATTTCTTTCTGAAGCTATATGAATTCACCTTTAATGTTAGATACTTAGCCAGCAAGAAGTCAGTTATAAGATCTTTTAGTACATACAGTGAATGGTTTTTAAAAAAACAAAAAAAAAAGCTACATCGGTCCATGAGTCTTGACTAACTCTCAACCATTTGAAGTTCTGACTGAAGTTTTGTTTACCCGTCTCAAGGTATGTAACTATGAATGTGCAGATTTTAGAGTTACATTTAGAATTCTGAACTACGCTATAAATAACTTTTTTTTTTTAATTTTAAAGTTTACAAAATGTTTTCGTGGAAAACATGGCGGAACGAAGGCCTCATGCTAACTGATATTTCTGGACTAGTATACTTTCGAATTTCGTCTTCATACTCTTTTACACATATAAACATTGTAAAAAATATATTAAAACAATTTATTCATGGTAAATATGCTATTCAAATTTGTAGTAAATACTGATCTCTATGATATAAATTTGGTGTTAACTCTGCTTGCCCATTTTCCGCCATTTTAGTTTTGTTTTTGTGTACATATACTAAAATGGAGTCGATATTAGAGCAGCAAAGGCGGTACCACGAGGAGAGGGAGAGACTAACAGAAGCAATGACAAAGGAGATGCTTTTTCAGAAGAAAACGGTATGCATTTATGCTAATATTCAAAATTTTCTTCAGTTCAAATCAAAACTTCAAAGACAAAAGTAATTGTTTTAAATTGTGTTTGGCTGTGACCATCATTCTGATGATATTCAGGACTGTAGTATAAAAGTATATTTATAATTAGTACTACTACTACTAGTATGTATATTTTTACCATTTTATTAAAACTAATTTGCCAACTAATGTAGTTTTGATTTTTTTTAAAAAACCGACTGGTGCCTTGACATGAATCCCTGTTAACGAGGGATCCTTTCTGTCACATGAACAACCTGCATTGCATGGCGGCTACTGTTTATCAATTTATCGGTTCACCCTACTTCACCACATGTACTTTTAAGCCATGTAATTTATAACACAGTACTGTTGGACTAAATTATAAAATCATGTATATAAAGAGTTTTAGCATTAAATTAATGATTTAAAAAAGCGTGCAGGCTCTTGCATGAGGACATGAAAGTCGAAACTAGTGATCATTGTTAGCTATGTTTATGAAGTGGCAAGTATGTGTATACACTACAAATACAATTATGCTGTATAAAGTTTAGTCATGAAGAGGCTGGACACAATATATGGAGGTGCATAATATCAAGGCACAGTATATTTTAATATATTTGTTAATGCCTAATACTATTACTAATGTTGAAGTAGTCTGTTGACATTGGACTTATCTGTTTAGTATTTAAGAGACTTTTTTAAAAGTACCAATGTATGAATTTTTTATTTCTAATTGTTGAAATGGTGTTTCACTACTATTTGTATTGTTTCATTTACAGCCAAGAGACCAAATCAATTCAGACAACCGAATGAAACTGCTTCTTGATGTAAGTTTTTTTTTTTAAAATATAAATATTTTAGTTTAACTTTTAATATCCAGTATATGATTAGTTTCTTAATGAGATTTTGAACAATATTTTATTTTCTACATTTTAAAAATAGTTTAGTGATTTTTATTTTTATAAAGTAAATTTTTTTCTGTGTGTGCGTACTTTAAAAGACTTTTATATAATTGCACACCTCCCTGTGAATTTAACTACTACTTGTATAACATCCATGGAAAAAGCAGTGATGGATTCGTGTTTCCTAAACCACAGTAATGGTCTCAATCTCTCGATCCAAAAAACAGGGCGATGTGAATTGACCTTGTATCAGTTTTCTCATAATTTACTGTTACAATTTACACTTGGTATGTGAACTGCAACATTGGATCTACATTTGTAAGATATGATTAATGATATGTGTTTACTAGAGTATTTGCCACCCATCATGTGACAGGTGGAAAATTAAAATGAATGCATTGCTATGCTAGGAACATAAATGAATTTGTTTATTGGAAGGCATTATTATTATATAATGTAATATTAGTCACATTGCGTGTGAAAATTCGAGCATCATTAAGCAAATTACTGTCGGTTTTGTTTTTGATATTGTCTCCGTTTCTTGAACGCGACATGAAGTTGGCTGTGTGAAACTTACTTCCATCTGTCCCCCCTCCTCCTTTCCTTCCTCCCTTCCTTCATCCCTCCCTCTATATTTTTTTATAACATAATGATATCTATGAATCAGATAATACAAACATTGACATCTTACACAATTTTTGTTTTAATAATTAAACTACTAGATTGAATTAGAGACTTCTCTTTACAAGGAATACAATTTTACCCAGTGAATAAAATTCTAAGATGCTTATGGATTTAAAAATATTTTTTATGAATTGAAGCAAAACTAAAGAAGTTCTAAAGTGAATGTGTCCTTGGTTCTAAAAGCAGGCTTTGTTCTCGATCCATCAAAAAATTACTTAATATCAGTTAATTTGATTTGGGAGATTCTCATTTTCTTGACAAAAAATACCAAGGTTACACACCATAGAGCAAAATCAGACTGATAAAGAATTAAAAACCAAACTGGTTTATAATTATAGAGATTTTACAAGTAAGATTTTAAAGCTGTTCTATTACTTTTCAAACTAAGAAACAACATATTTCAGGCTATGATCAGTGATGGTGTTTGCATCATTAAATGATTTAAAATATAACTGAAGCAGTGGATTTGTTTTTAATATTTATTATTAATAGGAAAAGGTAATAAATGTCTGGATTAAAGTACTTATTTAGTCTTTATTATAATATGCCAGGTATGTTTCTAAAAATAATTGTGACATTACTTTATTTGGGCTTTTTATTTTATTTTTTTTTTTTTTTAGGGGATTACTGGTTGTATATTTCATTTAAAGTAAGGAGTTGTCAAAGAAATTAATTATCCCTCTAATCAAATTACCTTGTGGGCAGAGTCAAAGTTCATCCAGTGTTTTTGTAATTAGTTTGACCTTGTGGCATCATTATATACTGATTGAGCCAAATCCAACTCATTTAATTTTTCAAGAGCATTTGAATGAAATATATTATTTGTTGTATATTATTACTATTATTAAGCTTTCTTAATTAAATAGCATCTGCTTATACAGTTATAGGAATACTATTGTATAACATGTAAAATCAAATCATTCATAATATTGAAGATTGATCCTTTACTGTAGCTTTTGCTGTCAGATGTCTTTTTGTTTGTATGGAGGACTAAATTTGCCTATCCCTAAATTCTATGTTTAATAATTATATCTTTGAAGCCAATGTAATGCAACCCGACCTTGGGCACTGCTTATGATGATAATTTTGAAGTAACAACTCAGCTGTAAAATGTATTAGAAATTTGGTGATGAATCTAAACCAGATCCGACTAGATGAGTACATTTGTTCATTGGGGATGAACCGAAAGTTATTTTCTTGAAGAAAGTCTATATTCTAATCACTTTGAATTTGACAAAATTTGATTCTGGTCATAAAGGTGATCATTAGCTTATGAGAAAAGCATACCTTTTTTTCGCTTCAGGCTGCAGTGGTTACTGTACTCTACCTGATCACGTTGGTGTGTGCATCCAGCATTATCACCAAACTTATCAGTAACATATAGCTGTAAGTTGATTCCTGTGAATTCTGTTCGAGAGCCAATATGCAAAAATGGGTGGCTTTTTTCTCTCAAGTATTTACAAAGATTATTTCGAACATTCCTTGTGGTGTGCTGAGTAGCATACATTAAAATACAGGATGGTTCTACCTGGTGTGCTTGGAAGTTGGAGAGTGCATTGAAGACTCTGGAACAGTTGTGTAATGTCCCTAGAAGGGGTACATGGGACAATCATCTAAATAAGAAAGGCAACTTGTTGCTAACTGCTTGATTGTGAACACATGCTAGTGATGGGCCATCTTTGAAAAGGTTATGTACATTGGCTATAATTATTTCTCTAAAACTGTACTCTCCTGTCTCTGATAAATTATGCTTATGAATCTGATTGTATATATGATAATTTAACTGCTGCTTTTGATGCTAGGATAAATTGAATGATTGTCTAGGGCTAATCAAACATGAAGCGATTTAAATGTCAGCGCTCTTTTGATTATATTTGTTATATGTATGTTTATTTGATTGTTGATTTAATAAATTTATTGTTAAATTTATTGACCTTACACATATTGATAACCACATGTTGGAGAGATAGTGAGTGGATGGGGGCTCGCTAAATTTAGATTAAAGATGGATTTATCTTCTCCTTTGGTAAGAAGTTTTCCACCTGTGGAAATATTGTGTGACAGTGAATGTTTGTCTTTAATGGAAACATCCACTTATTCACCAAGTGAGAGAGATGAGTTGTGTCGTCTGGAGAATTATTAATAACATTAACAAAGTAAGATTCTCTTCACTTGTAATTAGTTACAGATAATAACAATAATAATCATATCCATAACTAGGATTGCATTCAATCATATAAAGTGGGTAGGCTCTGTCTGTTGATGAGCTCATGTGTTATAATTTTATTTCAGATTCCAACTTTGAATTAAAATTTCAGTAAAAATATAACCCCGAAATAATTTTTGACTTTTGTTTAAATTTAATATTGAAGAAGACTTCAGAAGTGTGGTATAGTATTAGTAAATGTCTTTAGAAGTTACTTGGGATGTGTGTTCATTGTCTGTTCATGTGTGCATGCATGGATGGAATTAATGTATTGCCTTTTTTATTTTGCACAAAATTATTTCATTTTTTTCACCAGCGTTTCTTGGAGGTAACAGGAGAACTAAAAGAGCTGTATGAAGACAAAGATGGGTAATTGATCCATTTCATTATCATTCAATAGTTACTGATTTTTTTTCTTCTTTTTTTTTTTTTTTTTTTTTGGGGGGGGGGGGGGGGGGCCAAGTAAAGAAAAAGAAGTCAAGAAAGACTGACAGAAACATAGCATTTTTTTTACTGTTTTTAATCAGTTTCTAATCTTACTGGTCGTCGCTTCTCATTTGACAGATGACAGTTAGCCACTTGAATGCATAATCTAAATTTCTTATTTTTAATGATCTAAAACTATATCTCTCATTTGGAATGAAAAAAGCCAAACACAAAATCACAACTAGATGTGTCAAAATAATACTGCCGGAATGTCCAAGTGTTCACAATGTGGCATTGCACACAAAATTGTTAACACAGTAAAATATTAATATGTGACTAAACTCTTTAATATCACATAGTCAGTCTGACAAAATCTATGTCCAGTACTATTTTTGAAAAAAATATATAAACATTAGGTTATATATAACTGCTCAGGTTAGAAATATTTTCAAATTTTCTATGAAGTCATGATATGAATATTCTTTATAATAAATTATTTGGGGGCCAAAATCAGTAAACACTTAAAACTTTTGCTAATTAGAATTAATAATAATTTATTTCAAAACATATAACTTCTTTACAATTCATTAATATTTTTTTTCAAAACATGAACCTATTTATTTTAACTCTTAGACTCATTAATAATTTATTTCAAAGCGTACACCTATGTGCTTTAATTCTTATTCTCTCCTAATTGATAACTTTTTCTATAGACTCATTTTGTATTGTGTACTTTTTTTATAGACTTATTTTGTATTGTGTATATTTGTCACTACCACTCTCTCAGTCTGACGAAAGTGCCTTAGCAAAATGGACAAAAGGAAAATTTATTTCAGATAAAATCATTACGAGCGCAAAAAAATAAGAGGTTTGTATTACATTTGAGTAAGAGTTAAAGAAAGAGAAAACATTCTGCTAAGATATTTCGAAAGACAAGATGTTTTTATCAGTTACGAATGATGGAATTTTTTGTTTTTATTTTGCTCTATAACAACTCTACTGCTCTTTTAACATTAAATTTAAAATACAAGTATATTCTTTCAATCTTTGTATCCTTTACTGTAATATTTCATTAATAGACATAATAAAACTTTTCATTGCCTATTTCTGTGGAACTGAAACCAATTACCATATTTTACATATAACTTTGAATAGTACGAAAGTGAATAAAGCAACCACTTCATGGGATGTGCCTGTCTGCACTAATTGAGACCTAGCTCAGTTCAACTAGTTTCTTACACAACATCCTTATTAGTTCAGCTTAACAGTGCCAAGATATTTTCTCTTCCAATCTTTACACGATTATTGACATCAGTTTTATTTTTTTAATCTGTTTGAAAATTTTTTTATATCTAGGTTGAGGAAGGAGGAAATTCAAGCTCTAGCTGGTCCTAATGAGTATGTTGAGTTTCGTCAGCGTCTCTCTGCCATTGACAAATTCTATGCTCAGCACCCCAATGAGGTACTTTTGCTTTCAAAACTAAATATGTGTTACTAAAATACTCATAAATCTCATACATATGTTAATGTACTTCAGCGTTCATAATAAATTAAGGACATTGCAATAACAGATTTTCTTTATCTTTTTTCCCCCCACTCAAAACTATGTTATATATTTGTGAATCTGACTCAGAAAAAATTATTTTATTTGCAGACATATATTCACCTTACTCTCGTCGATTAGAGTTGTGATATGATTGGTATGCTGCACACCTATCTGTATAATAACAAGTTGTATTATAACTCTTTTTGGGGATTAGCTAAATATATGACTAGGCCTCTCTATAGGCAAAAACTTTTTTTTAATGGATTGAAAGGCAGAATAGCAAGCTTTAGATCAGTGGTGCACAAACTCCGGCCCGTAAAGAGTCGCCGAGTGGCCCGCGATGTCCAACGAAAAAGTCAAATGTTTACTCATACACTGCGCGTTATTTGTAACAAAGCAGCACCTCCTGACCCATTTTTCCTGGCGCTCCGTGCAGATGATGTTTGCCCACTGACATAACCCTCACAGAGGCAAGAGAAAAAGGCTATACCGAGATGGGCGGCAAACCCCATGCATATGTGCTCGCCCCTTCCTGTGATATGGTCAGTCAGTAGAAGTGTCTGACCTACCACATTCTGTTGTTTATTTTGATTATATTTTTGTGACAAAATGGCAGCTAATCGTAAAAGAAAAGTTGACAACGAAAACATGCAATTTAATGTTAACTGGACTCTACAATACTGTTTTGTTCAACAACAGATGGACGTTATTTGTCTGCTGTGTCATTCAACAGTAGCAGTGGTGAAGGTTTCTAATATAAAGCGTCATTATGAGACAAAGCATCAAGATGTCCACAACATTGTCATTGACGAACGAACAACTCAAATTGAATCTCTGAGGCGTTCGCTGAATCGCCAACAGAACATTTTCTCAAAGCAGTCAGCAAATTTTAGTGCAGCATGTGAGGTCAGTTACGAGATTTTGTTGATGATAGCGAAATCTGGCCGACTTTTCACTGACGGTGATTTTGTCAAGCAATGCATGATTACTGCACCAGAATAGTTATGTCCGGAATCTGTTCGCAAACTGCAGATGGTGGCTTTGAATCGTATGACAGTTCAACAAAGAATTTCTCACCTCTCAGCGGACATGAAAAGACATCTTGTAAACAAAACAGCCAACTTTAACATGTCCGCAGAATACCATCTCGAACTTACTGATCTCCAGGCTTCTGATGAACTGCGTGCTACTTACCGATAAAACAGTTTGCTTGACTTCTACAGAACATTGCCTGATACATTTGCTAATCTGAAAGATAACGCACTTGTCCACACCAGCATACTTGGCAGCACATATTACTGTGAACAGGCTTTCTCACAGATGAAACTGAACAAAAGCAACACCCGCGGTCAGCTGACTGATGATAATCTGGAAGCAATTTTGCATCTTTCAACGTCAAACATCAAGCCAGACATTTCGAAGCTTGCAGATGTCATGCAGCATATCCATCACACTGACTTTGTGAAAGTTGACGTATCATAACATTTTTAGATGAGTCTTAGGATGCAACTTCTTTGTCGTACTTATAGTCTTAATCGTTATTTGTGTATTCTTAGATGTGATGTCTATCTTGTGTGGGACGATTTTGATCTTCACTTTTTTGTGGCCCCCGACGGTTTTGACAAGTCAGATTGTGACCCCCGACTCAAAAAGTTTGTGCACTACTGCTTTAGATCCAACAGGTTTAATAATCTCTTTGAAAGAGCATCAGCCATTGTCCTCCATCATGACCATATTATCGCTTTTCGTCAACCAATACAATCAGAATGAAAATTTAAATATTCACAGAGAGTGTTGCAGGACCTGAAGAGCCAGGAGATAATGCTAATGGTAGTTTTGTCCATGGCGTATGTTTCCTGGCAGGCCCCTTCTGGGAGTTGACAAATAATCAACAACACGTCAACATACACATTTGCCTGGAGCAGCGCTTGAAAAGTATCCTCAGATCCAGATTTTAGCCAGTGCCTTGGTCATCTTTTTTCATGGATTGACACCTTTGTGGTGAGGACATAAGATGTTTCTTTGACTATATCAGTCAGCACAGCTCTTGATAGTGAACATCCAGTTCAAGAATTTGTTTCAGTTGCTGTGTAAAGGGTACCTGATGGTCACTGAATGACAGCTAGGAGATTTTCTTGAAGGTGGCAAGTATAGTGAACCACCTACTGAGGAACAATGAAAGAAAATGGCCCATTGCCAAATGACCAACTTGATGGGAGAAGCCTGCTTGGAGACATGGATTTTTTAGTATGTTTAAACAACATAATTGTTCATTGTTCAACAGTCAACATGATAAAAAGGAATCAGCCTATTGAATAGTGAGGAAGAAATCTACTGAAGAGGAGGCGGTTATCTTAAAGGATGCAAAAAAGAAGGCTTGCATTTAATATTTACATTTATATGTTAATTTTTGTTTGTCTGTTACCATCCCCACATTTATTTATGCTTATGATGATAAAAGAACAGAAATAATAGTCAGTGGCTAGTGATTTAAAATTCATGTGTGGAGGGCTTCTGAAATGTAAACAAATTTTAAATTTCAGTCTTTTGCTATTATATCCATTCATTTGACATATTTCTCCAATCATTTTTAATTTTTAGACAGGTAATGGAGCATATAACCATCAAGTTTAACAATTTAACCAAACAATAGAATTCTCTTGAGCTAGAATATCATTGAACCAAACAATAGAATTCCCTTGAGCTAGAATATCATTGAACCAAACAATAGAATTCCCTTAAGCTAGAATATCATTGAACCAAACAATAGAATTCCCTTGAGCTAGAATATCATTGAACCAAACAATAGAATTCCCTTGAGCTAGAATATCATTGAACCAAACAATAAAATTCCTTGAGCTAGAATATCATTGAACCAAACAATAGAATTCCCTTGAGCTAGAATATCATTGAACCAAACAATAGAATTCCCTTGAGCTAGAATATCATTGAACCAAACAATAAAATTCCTTGAGCTAGAATATCATTGAACCAAACAATAAAATTCCTTGAGCTAGAATATCATCAAATTAAAATATTTGATTCTTTTGAACTAGTAAATTGTTGAATCAGAGTATTTGATTTCTCTAGCAGATTAGGTAATCAGTACATATATTGCATTTCTCCCATTGAAACAGATGATTTGGTTTTCCTTGAGCAAGATCATTGAATATTTTATTTTTCTTACAGATAAGTGTGCCTATGTCCATTGAGTTTGATGAGCTAGCCAAACAGCGAGAAAGCTCCTCAGATGATTCTCAGAGTAAGTATTAGTTTTATAGTCATTTAAACACTCAATCTTTCCATGTTTTATGGACATTTTTTAAAGATCATCATGAGATGAATGTATTTTGTTTGAGTTTGATTGATAGTCTTTGATCATTATTGTCATTTCAGCATATGTGGCTTGTTGCATAATTGTAATTAAATAATGGAAATTTTATTTTTATTAATTAAAACAACAGTAATAATAATGGAGACTTATAGAATTTAATATTATAAAAGCTCTGAGAGCTTTACAATAATAACCCCCAAAATATGCAAACAAATTACATCATGACATTTGAAATCTAAAGATAACAGAATGAAAAGAATTTACCAGCAAAATGAAAATCTATAGATAATAAGAAAAATTATAAGTAAAACATAATAAAATAAATTTGCAGATGTACCATTTGAATAAACTAACACTGAAGAGATTCTTGATGAAAAAGATATCTTCAGATCCTTCTTGAATATTTTATTTTTTGCGCTTTGTGTCAATAAATGATACATTTACTAGATATTATTATTAATGTTTGTGGTCCCAGTACATATATATTTTATTTTTTGCACTTTATGTCACTAAATATTACATTTATTGAGAGAATAATTCATACATTAGATATTAATGATTGTGGTCCCAGTACAGCAGCAGTTAACAATACCCTCACTGATTATCTGCAGATTTCCTGGAATTCACGGATGAAGAAGGTTATGGAAAGTATTTGGATCTTCATGAAAGCTTTGTTCGTTACCTTAATCTTAAAGGAATTGAGGTGAGATTGCATTCTGTTTACTTATTTTTAATTTTGGCATTAACTTGCTTTCACCAATTTTTGTTATAGAAAATAGAAACTTTTTATTGTGGACATTGTTATCTTATTTTTTCATACCCTGTATAGTAGTTATTTAAAACGTTATAAAAAAATATAATAGATAGAAATCTTTGAATAATAATTTTTTACTAATTAATATAGATTGCTGTTAATATAAAAGAATATAAAAGCATAAGCACTGTAGAGCAAATGTGCATGAGCATTGACATTTTGCACAAGTAATAACATGTCAATGGGCAGCAATTATTAATGATGCTGTTTTCAAGTGAACTGAAATACAAACCTTTCAATTACATATCACTGGAAAATTAAAAGCATTCATTCATACCAGTAGTGATCACTAAAGACAGATGGTCAAAATACAGGGTTTACTGAATTTAAGCTTATCAGTAAAGTCCTTTTATTTTTTTAATCATTTTTTTTTCCTCCCTATATTTTTAGGATCATATACAAAACATATTTTGCAAAACATATACATCAGCATATTTTCTATATATTTTGAATCTTCCTTGGGTGTGTGGGCCTTAGTTCTGGCCTGCAGGATGCCAACAACCCCATACTTTCCTATTGTATATTTTCATTTTTGCTGTGCGATGAAAACGTAAATTTTTGTGTACATTTTGAAGCTTGCTCTCAAATCTCCAGTGTTAATAGTTTGTTCTTCCTGCAGAAAATCGACTACATAACATATCTGGCAACATTTGATCAGCTGTACAACATACCCAAAGAAAGGAAGAACACTTCATACAAAGAGTAAGTAATATTTGTTAGCATATAAATTTAGCATTCTATATTTCTTTATTATTAGCAGAGAACAGAATGGAATGGAGGAAACTGGTTGTCAGGTCATCAGTGGTGCCCGAACGGTCAACAAGACTATGGGATAGATAGATATTTCTTTTGCTGAGAAGCCTCTAGACTATATATCGTTAATGCTGTTGGATTTTTTGCCGTGAAAATGAGAGGCTATTATTGTAGCTTTACTTGTGCTGCAAGCTGACTAGGTGAGATACCTTTCAGGGCATCTGCTCTACTTAGATCTGTCTGGTGAAGTACTGTATGGTTAAACACACTCCCCTTGCTCTGTATAAATGTCATTATTTGTATGGTTAAGCACATCTCTGCTCATCATAAATCTGTCATGTTACATCTTGCATGAGTACTTCTACCTCTGCTAGTCTTAAACAGTTGGATGTCTAGGCCTTTCAGGCAGTATTTAGTCTGGTGAGTGACAAATAGTCCTTGGCAAAGCTTGTTGAAATTGTTTATTGCAGGATTTATTAACTTGGGCAGATCTGTTTTGCCCAGGTACAGTAGACAGTGAGAACACTAAGCTGGCTGTTTTGAAAGTCAATTCTGAAATTTGTCCCACCTTCACTGTTGCAATATGTGATCTGAGTGGAAATTGAAAGTTATTTTCCTTATTTGGTACTTAAACTCATCACACCAAGACAAAATGACATGAGAGTTATCCTTCTGGAATATTGTGCCTTTGAAAAATGTAAGAAGTAGTTCGCAATATTATCATCATTATTTTATATTTAAAATTTTTAGTTCTGTTGTAACATGATAAAGAGGAAACGAAGTCAGATTAGTTTTCCTAAAGCTGAATATAACAAGTAAATTTGAAAAACAGCATATGAATACTGTTGGTAAAAGCCCTAATTTAATTAAATCATCATGGCATGCTTGTCTGACATATAATGGTTTGGTAAAAGAATAAAAGTTTTGGATCCAATTTGTGTGGAAACTAAGCATTGCGAAGTATTTGTAATTTTAATATTATTTCTTCACAAAATTGACCATTTGCATATAAAAGAATTATTGAATATTGCTTTAATGTATTTTGCTTCTAAATAATCCTTGATATAAGTTTGTTAGATTATTTATAAAATGAAAATTAAAGAAATGGCTATATTTTTTTTTTTTGGGGGGGGGGGAGGGGGGCGGAGTAGTTTATTCTGCATGCGGGATAAAGTGTGAAAGCCAGCGAAGTGTGAATGTAAGCATGCGGGTGTGAATGTGAAATGAGGGGCGAACAAACAAACAACTGCACTAGTTCCCCACTTTCGAAAGCCTTAGAAAATCTACTAGTCACCAAAATTGATAGATGAACAAATGTATATCTGTTTCACTAGTCGCCAAAATTGATAGATGAACAAATGTGTATCTGTTTAACTAGTCACCAAAATTGACAGATACACATTTGTTCACCAAAACTGAATGAATGAGTAAATGCACATCAGTTTTTAGTACAAGAATCTCAGAAACATTTCTAATCATAACTTATTATTATATCACTTTATAGTTAGTGCAGTTGTGTGCTATATTGCCACCATTACCTTGTGCCCAATCATAAGTGGTAAATCATTTGTGGTTAGTGAAATCATATATATTGCCATCATTACTTTGAGCCCTATCGTAAGTGGTAAATCATTTGTGGTTAGTGAAGTCATGATATATTACCACATTACCTTGTGCCCTATCACATGGTAGTAAATCACTTTGTAGTTAGTGCAGTCATATATTACCACCATTACCTAGTGCCCTATCATAAATGGTAAATCATTTTGTACTTAGTATATTCATATGATATATTTTACCGTTACCTAGTGACCTATCATACAATAGTGAAAACACATTTCTCTCTTCATTTGTAAATGCCATGTTAACTATCAATCAGTAGTAAATATATTTCTTTGAGACAATGTATTTATAACGGGTTTGAAGATATTTCACTTCTGTGCAATGTCAACAATGCATGGTGTCAGAGATGTCTGAATTCTGTACAGTTTCAATACTATAGTATAACCATTAGTTAATTCATGGTCAAAGATATCTCAATAACTGTCAATTTTCTCTTTCAGTTACCTTGTATTTCTCCTGGACTACCTAATACAACCATGGTGTCAGAGATGTCTGAATTCTGTACAGTTTCAATACTATAGTATAACCATTAGTTAATTCATGGTCAAAGATATCTCAGTAACTGTCAATTTTCTCTTTCAGTTACCTTGTATTTCTTCTGGACTACCTCAGTCAGTACCTGAGTAAGGTAAAGCCATTGCTGGATCAGAATGAGGTAGATTTTTGCTTTGTAACAGAATAATACACAAAAATATTGTTTTTATTTAATTTTGAAAGTAGATAATTATTTATCTGTATTATTTTTTGTTTCCTCTTTGAAAACTTCAGCACCCAGAATTCTTTTTGCAACACAAAGCACATTTCAAAATGATAAGCCTCTTTTAAACATTCATGAAACTTTCACCATTTTAAATAAGTGGATAAATAATATTCACAAAATAAAATTATATATATATATATTTTGTGAAAATTACTTTTAAGGTAAGTAAAATAAATGTTGAAATGTAAAAGTTTTGTTGTGTATGGATGTTGCCCTCTGTACATTTATTAGATGTATATGATTTTGTATTTTATAAGTATTACTGTTGTCATACTTATAAATTGTAACTATATGTATAAATATGATTCAGTGATTGCTTTCATAA
Source organism: Sinotaia quadrata (assembly GCA_028829895.1). Classification (NCBI taxonomy): domain Eukaryota; kingdom Metazoa; phylum Mollusca; class Gastropoda; order Architaenioglossa; family Viviparidae; genus Sinotaia; species Sinotaia quadrata. The sequence continues at coordinate 6,972,272 of CM054181.1, read as the reverse complement.
TCTTATGTGAGTTTGAATTTTCTCTTTGATAAAGTGGCCTGCCGGTAATGAGGGGTGATAGTTACTTCCAGTCTGCTATAAAATGTCATAATGTGCAAACCTTTATGGAAAACACAGAGCACACATAGATATTCAGATGACAATAGCTGGCAATAAAAATATCCTTATCCTTCATAAAATGATGAATATTTACAAATTTATTATGACAGACATTGCAGTTGTCTGTGTGATTGTTATGGACATTGGAAGACCACTGAATTGGTGTAATGACCAGTGTATTTCTTTCTCCATTTGCTTTTCACTTTTTATAAAATGTTAAATGTACATATTTTGTTATTCAAAATTCAGTAAAATGTTCTATTAAATTGCTTTTATATTGCTTTTTTTTTAAACCCAAAACATTTACTCATTTTATGTGGAAATTCCCACTTTGGGACTTATTTATTGACATACAAGATTTCACAATGTGATGCAGTTATTCATAATGATCGGAAATAATAGACTAAAATATTATCCTATCTATGTTGAAGTGAACCAAATGTGAAGGCTCTATTTGTCATAGGCTTTAAATCCACTGCTGTCATTTTGCAATATTAAGAGATTGTAAATTGTCTTGTATTTTCTTATATAATTCACTGCTGTCATTTTGCAATATTAGTGATTGTAAACTGTCTTGTATTTTCTTATATAATCCACTGCTGTCATTTTACAATATTAAGAGATTGTAAACTGTCTTGTATTTTCTTATATAATCCACTGCTGTCATTCTGCAATATTAAGAGATTGTAAACTGTCTTGTATTTTCTTATATAATCCACTGCTGTCATTCTGCAATATTAAGAGATTGTAAACTGTCTTGTATTTTCTTATATAATCCACTGCTGTCATTCTGCAATATTAAGAGATTGTAAACTGTCTTGTATTTTCTTATATAATTCAAAAGAGAACCCAAACCACCATCATCATATGTGACCGAATCCTTTCCACTTGTCTGATTTTCCATTTATCAGATATTTACTGTTATAAATACTAATAAATCATCTTTTGAGATAAAATTTGCTTAAACAGTTTCCGTTATCAGTTTACTGGCAACTATATTTTATGGTTTTGTTTTGTTTTTGTTCTGTTTTCTTTACTGGTGCCAACAATCTCCAAGAAATCCCTTATTACAGTATAAATAGCATTGTTCAGTCTAAAATGAAATAAAAAGTACACTTTAACTCATGAGTTGTTTGAAATTTTATTACAATTGGAAAAGATGTACTTTAGAGTTGAAGAAAATCATATCAAACCTAAACAGTCACTCAGTCAAAATAGCGATGTATTTATTTTTTATTTGGTGTTTTCTATATTATCATGATATTCCTAAAAGCAACTATTCTGGTTGTTTTCTTCTTTGGATCTAACACAGATGCAGGTAATATAGGAAAAATATATTAAAATAGATCAAATTTATTAATGATTACATTTTTTAGCTGTTGAAGAGTACAAGAGAAAGAACTCTCAAGGTATAATTTGATATTGATTATCTTATATCTCAGTTTTAGTTTAATTTTTAAGCATTTACTTTTTAACTGTAAGAAATGTTGGTAAAATTAAAGCATTTGAAATTGATATATGAACAGTTGCAATGATAGAAAACAAAGTGAATGTAGCATTTGATATAGACACAACTCTAAATCAAATGAATGTGTTACACGGTTTGGGATAAAGCGGTCAGAATCATATGTCCAGAGTTTGCTCGTTGTAAATCAAAGCATTGTCAAGTATTACACTCGCATTATGTGCATATTTACAAATACAAATTGGGCGATGCATATTTGTACAAAACAAAATAAAGAGAATAATAATTTAAATAATTTTGCCTGCCATGGTTAGCTTTTTGTAAAAACAAACTACACCCCGCAGGTTTCTTGTGATTTTGTGAGTGATCTTTGTTTGCAGTGTTGGAAAATATAATGAAAGATTTGTATTGAATCAATGTTGGTTTTTATTGTATACTGGTAAATCTCTGCTGTTAGTTGGTGCACATATGCCTTTTGTTGTTAGCAAACCTGTATGTATATTTTAATAGCATGCCTATCGCATCATCAAACAAATCGCGGCAACACTGTTGTGTAATAAAATCACCAAAACACATGCATGTACATTCTCATTTATTAATGAATATCATGTACATAAAGAAATTTCAAGAACACGTTAATACATATATATTGCGCCGTATTGGTTTTTGGTTATCTTGATCATCGGTATCTCGACGCGTTTTTGGCAGACACCTAGGCTAGCAACATAACCAGGTTCAACTGTATATCTCTATATATATCAATCACTTGTTGATAAAAAAAAGTAAATTCTCTCTATATATTTTGCATTACTCTTTTGTTCATTTAATTCCAGTTAAACTCTCATAAACTGTCTAGATTACATTTATTGTGTGGATTTAATAATTTTCCTTTAACATTTTCTCAGGCTCTTGAGCAAGTGCAATTACAGTTTGAAAGGGACTGGACAGATGGCATGGTACCAGGCTGGCCAGTAAGTATACAACACTTGTGTTTCCATGGACAGTATATTCTTTGCTCCTAGCATTTCTTGAATCTTCAGCTCCCTGTTTTCAACCCTTAGCATTCCTTACCACACGATCTGAGGTAATTTCATATATGATTATATATTACCTACTCTCGAGCACACTGGAAAAGTTACAATTTGACCACACTCTCATTTGATATTGGATTTGTCATTTCAAAGTCTGTCAGAAATTGATGAATTACATCAATTACATTTTCCACCTGTCTGTTAATTTACCTCTCACACCCCACCCACCCCATCAGTGTTAATTTACATATAATTAATTAATTAATTTACATAATTACCTCACAAGTCAGTGAAACTCTTTATTACAATATCTTTACTGAGCATCCAAGCAGCCATTTGCTCACAATTTGTTTTAACAATGTAAGAAGTTCAATAAACTGCATATAGAAAAATAACATTAATAGAGATTTGACTGGGAAGATGGCTCTTATTTTCTGTGTTCTCAAATTGAGGAAGTATGCATGCTTTCAGACAAAATGGTTAATGAAGCTTCTTTCAACTTGGTTATTTATTATTTATTAGAAAGAAGCAACTGGTGCTTTGACACATGCTGGTGCTCATCTGGATCTGTCTGCTTTCTCATCATGGGAAGTAAGTCAATAAAATTTGTTTGCTTTGCACTGAGGTTAATTCATATGGTGTTTATTAACTGTTATGTTTCTGAGATAAAGAATACAATTGGATTATTTAAATTGGAAAAAATAAACATTTCTTAAACTTAATATTTCCTAGTTATTATTCATTTTCTTGATTCTCAAATAAGCTTATTTACACATTTCATTGGAAACAGATGATTTCCACATACTTTCAGTGATTTATGTACATACTATGTGTAACTGTATTTTACTAAAGTCACTATTACTCTAAAAACAAAACATATATCTAGGACCTTTAACATTCACACATAACTCAGAAATTATTATTTCATTTTACAGGAACTTGCATCCCTTGGGTTAGATCGATTGAAGTCTGCACTCATGGCTCTCGGGCTGAAGTGTGGAGGGTAAGCATTTTGGATAAAGCTTTCAAAACAGTCCACCTGAAGTTGTTAGAGTTATTAATAGTATACATTTCTAATAACAAAGCATCAGCAAGCAATCAGTAAAGTAGGGGCAATGACAAGTATTCTAGATTGTATACACTAATGATTCCAACCTTCTTAATTTCAACCAAACCATTAGTTCATTTGGGGCATTTAAAGATATTATACATCATGATCTTAAGCGTTTCTATTGCTCCATGACAAAGATTTGTATTAACAGTGAGAAAAGGGACTTAGGATTTGGAAGTCCTAATAGAATGACAGGATTTGAAAATCCTATTAAATTAGGATGATGAGATTGGATGTCGTTAATTTAGGGTGACATATTGGTTGGAAATCCAGTGAGTGAAAAATAACCAGTTAACATTTCATTAACAATCTGTTCCAGTACCCTTGAAGAGAGAGCTCAGCGGCTATTTGGCACTAAAGGCAAAAATCTTGATGAATTAGATCCAGCACTGTTTGCTAAGTCAAAGCCTGGCAAAGCAGGCAAAACTGGGTGAGTAAAATGGATGAAATGGTAACTTTATACCACATTAAGGACATGAACGGTTCAAGCAAACGGAAGGAAAAGAAACAATTTTCTAATTTTATTCTCTCTTTTGGGATTATTATATATTTGCATTGTTGTTCTTATCTTTCAAGATTTTATATTTTCTGAACCCTTGAAATGCACTTTTTATGTTAATAAAGACGTTTTTTTTAACCCGGCTACGATGAAAAATATATTTCCTAAGACGAAAATGCAAAAGTTTAACGTGATTGCTGCCATTATTTTTATTGTGGAAAGGAACGTGGCACACAGAAACAGGATTACCTCCCCTACCTTGTAATCATTAAAACACAGTCTCATGCTGGTTTTACTAACCAGTTTCTTGATAAATCTTCACCACGCTAATGTCCCATTTTTATATATATATATATATATTGCAAAATTTGTAAGAGGCTCGATCTGATTGGCTAAGACTATCAGTTGCTAAGATTCGGATCCTTGTCAAGCATTTCCAGAATTTCATTTCACTGGTTGTTATTAATCCTTGTTGACAAAACACAATTTCGCTTGTGAAATAAATATTTTCTTCAGATATTTATGGTTAGAAGTCAGAGCTCGATGGGATAAGTAAAATTTGGTGTGGAATGTAATGCCCGTTCAACCGACAAAATTCAAAATTTGAAAATGGTGGCAGAATAGCGAAGAGTAAATGCAAATGTCATTTTGATAATTACAAATTATTTACTTTAATAAATCACATCCTGCTTATACATCAGACAATATAAATGCAATATTCTGCTGAAATTTTTGGTGTGAAATGTACTACTTTAACAAATTATATTGCAATGCTAAGAAAAAGATCGGTCTCTTGAAATAATAGTGTGTTATTTGCATAGTGATTCAAATAATTCTTCTTCTACAACCCATTCTGTTTATTCTAATATATATGGGAAGTTAAAAATCTATTTTTTAAAAGTGTTTGCCCGGAGTTTTAAAACAAAAATTCATTGGCAATCTGAAAACAATCCTACAATCTGAACAATCTGTTCTGATCATCACTCATGGCATTATAACTGTTTACACAAATTTTTATTTTTCATTATTTTAGAAATACTTAAAAGGAGGGACATCTAATAAATTAACAGTCTCTTTATATATGAATATTAGACAGTGCAGACAAAATAATTAAGGAAAGTATTTTTTAACAAATATATTTATTTATAAGAGAAAGCATAACAATAAAAAATAAACATTCATAAAGACAAAGAAATTCATAAAACATTAAAAAATATTAATGATATCCAATTCTTAATTAATAAAGCATTAAAGAATAATCTCTGTTTAGTAACATTTTAATTTTTACGATAAGATTTTCACTCCGTTTTCCTCTAGTCTAATAAATGTGCCTTAATTTTGAAAAATTTCATTATTTTATATATTTAAATAATTTTAAAAATAAAATCTAAACCAGATATTCTGAAACTAGCAACTGATATTGCTTTCCCACAATGAAGACAACTTATATTCCAAATTTTTTAAAGGTAGATTGAAAAAAAATTGTTTCCCCATTGTATTACTCTGGTTTTGTAGATGGTAAAGAGTTAGGATATAGAAAGCAGAATCACTAACTCTGTGTTGCTAAGAGAGCTAAATGACTAACAGTAGGCTAATGTCATATGGATAGGATATATTTATATCAAAAAATTTTTTGAAATTAGTTTTCAAATTCTGCAGTCTTTATTGCATTTTCTCAAAACTGTATTTTTACTTCGAGGGTCAATATGCCAAGCCCCCTTTTGAATAGTTTTGATTACTCTAAGTATTGCAGTATGGCATACTGGTTTCTCATATATACAGCTAGAAAATTATCTATGCATGAAAGCCTATGTGCAATAGTTTTTATTAAATTTTTTAATTTATGGCTGCCTTCAGATACCTCATTTTGCAAAATTTCTTACATGGCAGTAATGATGAAAGTGCAGGGGTCCTGAAAACAGCTATACATGTGGGCTGTCTCCTGTACCTTTGTTTGCATGTGGCAAACTCAAGGTCAATAGGGGAGGATAAGCAACATTCTGAGCTGCCAACCAAAAAGCAAAACTTTTGGTTAAATGCCATTTAAAAATGTTGTGTGAGTGATTCACTAATTTATTGATATATTATCAATATTGCATCAAAGTTAATCACTAAGTAATTTATACATTTTTGTCATGTTAAAAGATTTGTTCTTTAGATTTATTACTTTTTCTTTTTGTAAATTATGTTAAAAGACTTGTTCACTACAATATATTTCATCCTTGTTTTTAAATGGACTGTATGGAGAAACATAGTCAAGGTTAAAATAATCTAGACTAACAAGAAATATTCAAGATTATTTCTTCCTTTTCACTACACTCCTTTTGGCAGTGATTGTTGACAAAACATTTTACCAACAGCCACAACTCTGACAGATTTTATATAGATCTGCATACAAGCAAACATAATAGGATTAGATGGGAAAGCAATCCAATTATGTGTCCATTTCAAAGTATAAAGGGCCTACGGTGTAATGTATTTTTACAGAAGGTATCAAAATTATAAATAAAGGATGTTTAATAAGTGTTCTTTAATCTACTTGGCAGTAATGATGAAAGTGCAGGGGTCCTGAAAACAGCTATACATGTGGGCTGTCTCCTGTACCTTTGTTTGCATGTGGCAAACTCAAGGTCAGTAGGGGAGGATAAGCAACATTCTGAGCTGCTAAAATAAAGGAAATAAATAAAAAGGAAATCTGGTTTAAACATTAGTCATATATGTTGGATTAGTTTTCAGTTTCCAGACTTTGGTCTACCATATAGGAGAAAGAATGCTAGGAAATTGAAATGATGTTCAGCACCAGTAAATAACAACTGAATTATGATTGCTTTTTTTTAAAAAAGACGTGAGACAGAAAAGCAGAAAGAAGTTGCATTGTTGGAAGGCCAGGTATACCGCTTTGTGGAATTGCTGAGTGAGCAGCGCTCAGCCACCCGTGAAAATGTTCAGCGTAAGCAGGCACAGACTGGGGAGGAGCGTCTGGAGAGTGATGAAGAGAACTACACAGATACTGATTCAGATGAAGATGATGATGACATTCCATACAATCCTAAGAACCTGCCACTTGGCTGGGATGGCAAGGTCAGCTATTTAAACAATCAAGTGTTGTCAGGTAGTTAAATAGATCTTTAGCTGTTGGCTTTTATCAGGCCATTTATTTGTCACATTCTGAGATTAGTCCCATTATTTATTTTGTTAAAGGAATTCATTAAATTTAGTCAAAACAAAAACAAAGCTTATTTATTGTGTTAAAATTTTTTTAATCCAAATTTAAATACATTTATTATGTTGAAAGCTTTTATTTTCATTTAAAACTAAAAAATACAAAAAATTTTGAAGAAAGCTTACAATTTTTCAATATTTAATTTTTCAAAACTTTTACGTGCAATAATGAAATTGTACAAATAGCTCACTTTGAAGGTCCACAAAATGAAGAAATGATAAACAATATAGTTCAGACTCTTCACATAAGTAGTATCCAACATACAAATATAGTTGAATTTTTTTAAGAGGCTTTGCAATGTTATTTTCCAATATACTGTCAGTCAAAATTAGCAATTTATTAATTTTCTGGTTGGAAAAAGCTCTAACACAGTTAACACAAAATGGATGAAATTGCTATAAACTTTAAAACTTTAATAACTCTGCTTGTAATTGAGCTACAGAGATGCTTTTGGTACCATTGGATTCAGTTTGGAAAGATCTATATTAAGAATGCACTCACTACAGTAAAGAAATCTTCATATTTTGTACACACACATGCAGACATTTGCCAATCGTTCGTCTAATTTAATGCTTTTTCAGTTCAATGATTGTGTGCTTAACCTAAACAAGTGATGCAATCTGCTGGTAGACCGTTAGAATTTCATAGTTGCAGTAAAAGACAGCCATTTATGATCTTTACATCATCTTTTCTCAGCTAGTCTTTTCACCTCTATGCTTACAAAAAATATTTGTACCTTATAAATAAACATTTCCCCTATTGAATGGTACAACACTTAAGGTGGCACACCTAGCTCAAAAAGCATGAAAAGTTGAAAAAATTCAACAACAAAAAATTTTATTTAAAAATGACTGAATTTTACAAAACTGCTTTTATTTTTGGACAAATCAAAATATTTTTAAAAATATTTTCAAAGATGGGGGTGTAATATGGGAGACATTTATGGTTAAAAAGTTAACTGAAAATCAGTCATTAATTTTGATTTTTGCAGGACATCTCAAAAACTATTAAAGATATCTGCACAGAATTTTGAACACAGTTTAAGGACAACATAAGCTGGCTTCTGAACTTACTAACTTTTTTATATGTCTGACTATAGTGTAGATATGGAATTATAATTAGTTAAATATTTTTCAAAATTATTATTTAAATAAAATATGCGCTCCATCAGCTGAATGATTGCTACACACTTTCTAGATGTTCAGAAGCCAGATATTACAGTATATTAATTGACTACCAAATATTTGTACTATATATTTTAAGGTTTTATTACAATCTTGCCAAAAAGAATTAACAAATTTTAAGTTTCAGAAAATATGTTTATATTAAATAAATAATTTTGATACAAAACCTAGTAAATTCAGCAAAATTTTCCTATTTTCTTGTATCTTTTAAGGCTGCAATGTTATTGGAATCACCATGAACATAATTTAAGAAAATTTAAATTTAACATTATCACACTTTAACTTGAAATTTTCACACATTGTTTAGTATGTGTCCGACAGACTGAGAAAGAGTGCTTGTGTTAAGCATTACCAATGGTCAAGTTATGGCAGCGTGGTCAAAAAATTGCTTGATTGGTAACTTCTGAATAACTTCTTATTTTTTCACAATTATTTATTAAAACAAAAAACACAGAAAGTCAGAACAGAGAACAAACTTTTTGTTTCATGTGCTTTTATTTTACAAAGCTTCAATATACAGAGGGAACATGAGTATTGAAAATGTAGAAAAATTGACTAAACAAAGTCCCATTCAGCCATTCAGCGATGTTTAGAATACCTTATAATATTGTAACTATGCCTAATGATGGGAAATATGGGCTTCAAAGCCCAAAAGATGCAAATTTTGTGGCAACCAGTATAGAAAAGGGAAGGAATCGGTAGGAAATGGAATACAAAGTAATGTCAACAACAGTTCTTTGATATGCCTCTCAACTGACAGTTCAGAAAGTGATTGTTAGCAGGTGGACATGCCCACTAGATCAAAATATAATTTACAAGACCTGTACGGTCTGCTGTTTGACTGTAGTACAAAGGAGGAGGAAGGAGAGTCAGCTACTGAAAGTGAAGAAAACTGTGCAACACAGGATGTTGGTGTTGAAAATCCAGATAATAGATATAGCAATCCTCATTGAAATTATTTTATCGCACTTGGTTTGCTGTCACTGTCATACTGTGAGGTTGTTTGAAATTATTTCATTGCACTTAGTGTGCCGTCACTGTCATCATACTGTGAGGTTGTTTGAAATTATTTCATCGCACTTAGTGTGCCATCACTGTCATCATACTTTGAGGTTGTTTGAAATTATTTCATCGCACTTAGTGTGCCGTCACTGTCATTATACAGTGAGGGAAAGAAGAAGGTTGAAAGAAGGGACTGGCATGTAAATTTGCATTTCATTGTATCAGTGAAAACTGTAACAGCCTGCTTTCTCCCATCACCTCAGATTTCTGTAGGCAATGTATTTATAAACTTCATGAATAGACCAGCTGCATTTGCTATCCGATGCATAGAAGTGGACAGGTCTGAGTTAGAGTTGTGAGGTAATGGATTTACCAAAACCAGTGGGTGAAAGTAGCTACCAAGCCATAAAGAAAACAATTCATAAAACATGTACCTCTGATCAGCAAGATCAGCAAGCAGGCAGATGCAGCACTTGAGTATGAACAGGCAGAAGAGATAGAAGATGATGACAACAGAGACATTCATGTTTCCAGTGATGGGACTTGGATGACTGTAGGCCACTCATCTAAAGTAGGTGCTGTGACAACTATTGGCATGAAAACTGGAAAGGTTCTTGACACTCAAGCATAAAGCAAAGTCTGTAAGTCATGTGACTATTGGGAGAAACAGAGATCCCAACACTGAAAAGAATAGAAAATGGGTCAACACTCATGGCACAGACTGCAACTTTACTCATGAGGATTCTAGTGGGTCAATGGAGGCAAACAGTTCGTGTTAGATTTTTGAAAGATCAGTTGAGCAAGCTAAGGTATACAGGGTTTGTTGACTAAATTTCATGTTTGTATATTAATTAGTTGGCCGTCATGATTTTGATCAAATTTGGGGTGTCTTTCTGATGTCATTCACTGCTAAACCAAACTCATCCTACCCAACTACCAGACTTAAAACAAATATGTAGCACATGATAAAAAAATACAAGCCAGACAATAAATGAATAACTGAAATGTTAATTATTACCATTCTTTATAACTATTTGTAAAAATAAACCAGTAAACTATTCACTGGCATTCTAAGCAATAGAATCACTTTTCATGTTACTGAAAAATAAACCAGTAAACTTTTCACTGACATTCTAAGCAATAGAATCACTTTTCACTGGCATTCTAAGCAATAGACAATAGAATCACTATTCAATTAAATGTAAAGAAGAGAAAAAAGCCTCAATAACTCCTTCACATATGTACTGCTGATTGGAGCCAGAGATATCTTTGGAAACTGAAATTCTTGAAAAAATATGTGACAAATTTTCTTCAAGTTAATGCCATTTGTTTTGAGAGTTCTGGCTGCATAAATTGAAGATGAATTTCTTTAACAAATCAATCACTAGAAAATGAACTCTCTATTTATTTGACTTGTTACAAATCTATTATAGCCCATCCCATACTGGCTGTACAAGCTACATGGTCTGAACATCAGCTACACATGTGAAATCTGTGGGAACTTCACATATAGGGGACCCAAAGCCTTTCAAAGACACTTTGCGGTATGTTGTTTCTTTCTTCATCTTGAAATTCTTTTGTATATTGTAACTCACTTCTCACTTTGGCTATTACTTAGACTTTTGAATAATTCATTCATTTTTATTTTATATTTAATTTCTTCCCTGTCATTTGTTGGCGATTGTTAAGATCACTTAATTCTGGCATTTATGCATATAGTGATGGCAGTTTACTCTTCATTGACACCCCTTTTACTGTATATACATATCATAGTCAGTTAAATTAGGACTATTTTCCTTGTACAAGTTTTGATTGGAGAAAAATATACAATTAAGTTTTGCAGATGATCTAGTTGACAATTTTAATAGAATTATTATATTTTATTTTATGTGAATTGTGTCGTGGTAGAAATAAACAGGCTGTTGATAAATTTTGCAAATAGGATAATTTTTTTTTGTAGACTATAGAAGGATAAGCTTGTAATCTATAGGTGAAGTTTGAAAATGGGTAAAGCTTATTATAATCTTGTAAATGAGTTCGTTATGAACATATTCACTGTTTGTAATTCGATTTATTAAGCATTGTTATAGAATTTTGACTCATTAGTTATGAAGAACCCTGATCTTTGAGACCTTTTAAAATCAGGTATATCTGTAGAAGAGACCATAATTTTACATAATAGGAGGAGACCTTTTAAAATAAGGTTTATCATCTGTAGAGGAGACCATAATTTTACATAATAGAGGAGACCTTTTAAAATAAGGTTTATCATCTGTAGAGGAGACCATAATTTTACATAATAGAGGAGACCTGTAATTTTTACTTCAATTGTTTGTGTGTACTGCAGGAATCTCGACATGCACATGGGATGCGATGTTTGGGAATTCCTAACACTGCTCATTTCGCTAACGTCACCTCCATAGAGGATGCTCTGTCGTGTAAGTCTGAAAACTTGTTATCTTCCTAAGATTTATTTTTCTACACAGACTCCCCCACCCTTCCCCAAGAAATCTTTTTATATTGTAAAGTGGGGTTAGTTGAGTAAGTGTATGTGAGCTGTAGTTAAAAAGCATGACTTAGTGACTGAAGAAAATGTGTTTTACATGGACTGTAGAGTACTTAATAAGATTATATTAATTAGTTTCAAGCACAAATTTATGTATTTTAAATAACTATAAATAATTGGGATATTATGGCATTTTGTTGGAAATAAATGTAAAACATAATATGTATTGCAATGTCATAATGGAACCCGCACTCAGTATTTTTACTTTAAAAATCTTTGTATAATGATTTATGATTTACTATCAAATTAGACATATCAAATACATATCATACAAGTTACTACCAAAGTAGACGTCAGTTTTATAAATGTTTTTCCAGTATGGAACAAGATCAAGTCTGGCAAAGAGCTGGAGAGATGGAAGGGAGATCAAGAGGTACTCATTTATATTTTCTGATCCTGAGCTTGTTTTCAGAAATTTGGATGCACATTAAATTTTTGAAACATTTATTTCTTTAGGAATACAATTTCTTTTCTATCACTGAGGATATTTTATTGACTAACATTGACCATTTTTTAATATGAACATGTCATTCCTTCACATTAACCAGACATTCACTACCAGTGAACACTGTAATGATGAGCATTGACCTTTCTCCAGCAGCAAAGAATTTTTCTCATATTCTCTGTTTAATCATTTATAGGTCCACATTATTCCAGTCTATTACATTAATGTACTTATTTTAAAACTGCAACAGCAAAAGAACTGTTCACAGCACATATTTGATATATAACCACTAATTTCCTTGCTCCATTTGTTGTACTTTCATTTTATCTAGTATGTGTGCTGAACATTAAATTGCAAGGCATACCTTACAAAATACTTTGAGATTTAATAATTACTGCTAATAGCACAATAATACAATAGTTTATGTGCAAAATGTTGCCACTCATGAATTTTTCATGCAGCATTATGTTTATGTTATTTTCTTTGAGGCCTATGGTGACATCTGTGATAACAGTTGTGTAACTAGAAGTAACAGCTACCTGTAGGAATTGCTATGAATTATATCCAGTGTGTAACTACAATTATCAGCTACCTGTAGGAATTGCTATGAATGATATCCACTGTGTAACTACAAGTAACAGCTACCTGTAGGAATTGCTATGAATGATATCCACTGTGTAACTACAAGTATCAGCTACCTGTAGGAATTGCTATGAATTATATCCGGTATGTAACTACAATTATCAGCTACCTGTAGGAATTGCATTGAGAGATGGGTGATTCTCTAGAAAGGTGACCCATAAATGTGACGTGAGGGTCAAAAAATAATTATTAGTTTCTTTTTATACCAGCAAAAGATAGACCTTTATAAATGCGCTTTACTGCAAGAATTGTTATATTTGATCAATTGGTATTTGCATTTTAAAAGCAAGAAAACCGGATTCTCACCTTAATAGGCACGGACATAGTCTTCCATGTATGATCGTAATATAATTTTGTGGGTTTTTTTTAATTTTAATTGTTAAAGTAATATTTTTAGATCTGCAATGGTAAACTGCTTTGAGTATGATATGTAAAAGAAAATACAAAAAAAAAAGGAAGCCACACATTAAATTGTCAACTCTGGTGTTGTTTGTGTTGCAGGAAGAATATGAAGATTCCCAAGGAAACATTCTTAATAGGAAGATGTACGATCTTCTCAAAAAGCAAGGAGTGCTTTAAATTTTAAAAAATAAAAAATCCTTTAAAAAAAAATTAAAAAATAGTTGAGCACCAGTTTATGTATTTCCAGAAGTTGGGAATCATTATATCATTTCACGAGTGTAACTAAGGGAATAGAGAGGTGGGGGGAACACTTGAGAGCACCAGTTTGTGTATTTCCAGAGGAAGTTGGGAAACATTATAAGACTTCATTAAGATCTTTGAACTAAGGAGATAGAGAAATGGAGGAACAGTTGCATAAAAGAATTTTTGCCATTTCATTATTTTGTTAATGATTTTTTTACTTTTGTTTGAATTGTTGACAACTCTGCATTTTGGCTAAATAAATTGATTACATGGATTTCCTTTTTCGTTTTGTATGAATGTGTTTTGGGAAATTTCTTTTGTGAACATTTGCTTGTTTTTGTGTTTTTTTTAATTTTTTAATTTTTTTAAATCCCGAAAATGCTTATTTATTTCTTCAGTTTCTTTTTTAATTTGCATTTGATGTTCCGTGACCCCAAATTAACTGACACAATTCTAAGTGACCAGAGGTTTAAATTCACAGATTTTCAGGGTCCCAAAGATTATATTGTACTACATTTTTAAACATGCAGCCCCTCTGTATTATTGTTTCCTGCCTGCAGATTTCCAAAATATGTCATATAATTAGATGAGAACCTCTATAGCCTGCAATGATATTCACATTTTTGAAATAATTAAGAATGCAAAATTTATGTGTATTTACTCATTTCCTCTTTGTCTCTTAATGCCATCTTCACTTTTTGGGCACATTATGCTACAGTGCCTAAAGCACACAATGACAAGTGTGGTCATGCAAAAGCATTGAGTCAATGTGTCTAAAGGGCCATTAAGAAAATTCTTAAATTTTGTCAGTTAACACTTAGCACACTGAGCTGTACTTAATTGGATTTTATGCCTGTTTATTTTTATTTGGCAATCATTCACATCCACTTTATTCCTCCTTCATTTTTGATTATTTTTACTTTAAAAATAATTCATTTATATATATGCTGTTTTTATATAACGATTTACAAAGAATCATGCATACAAGTGTTCAAAGTCTTTAAGAGAAATTGTGTTTCGTATTTGTTTTATAACAAAATTTTTAATTGGGACTATTTGTAAGAACAAAAGATTTCAAAATATTGCTCACAGCTAATTCATGTTTATAAGAACACAAATTTTGCAAACATGCAAGCAAATATTTTCTGGTCCATTGCTTCTTGACAGAAATTTCCAATTAAAAAAAGTTCAACTTTTTCAGTTCCAGTTAAACTACAGATAGTTAGGACCAACCTTTACCATGTTCAAGTGACTCTTTCAGCGCCAGTTAAACTACAGATAATCAAGACCACCTTAACTATGTTTTTTGCCTGGTTGGACTCCCATGGATAAATATTAATCTGTTTAATCTCTGGCTGTGTATTCAAGAATTGGTAACAATGGTTGTAAATTTTCCTTGCTTCATTGGATTTTCTCACAATTCATAATGATCACAGTTTTAGACCTACACACCATCTTTTACACACAAATTCTGTGGTTAACCACTGAATAATAATGGAATGGTCTTATATCTATACACCCAACTACTTTCACCACAGAAATTAAGAAAACAGCAGCTGTGGATAGAAGTGGGGTATGTGTGTTTGCTGACAGCCACTTAGTCATATTAAGAGTCTAATAGCAAAGTATTGAATAGGATGTGTGTTTGCAGACAGCCACTCTCTCATGTTGAGTCTAATAGCAAAGTATTGAATAGGATGTGTGTGTTTGCAGAAAGCCACTTTCTCATATTAAGAGTCTGTCTAAGAGCAAAGTTTATTGTATAGGATGTGTGTGTTTTTGCAGACTAATGCTGCATCAGAGTGAAAGGGAAATAAAGCCCCAACCAGCCAGCCAAGTATCAACTTAGGTAGCCTTTTTGCCTAATACATCTTTTGGGGCGGGGCTTCTGTACTAGACTGCCTGGAATTTCTTGTCAGTACTGTTTTGGACTTGACCAATTCTTCCAGGGTGGAGGGATGGGCAGCACCTGGTAAATTGACTTTTCCTGACAACAAGCTGTTGTTTTCTGTCTTGGCTGTTATATGTTAGTCACAATGTGTCAGTTTATTTTGGTAACCATGGCTTCTGTCCATCATGCCTGATATTAGGAGCCTTGTTAGAGAGAAGCAGTGCAAAGTCTTGCATTGACAGTTTGAAGTTACAGGCAAAATAATGTTAGAGATACAGTACTTGTAATCAAGGTAACATTATTTACTTTTGTTAAAGCAGTTAAAATTTACATTTTCATAGTACAGGAGTCATTGACTTACGACCGCAATTAGTCTGACAGAACTGTTGGAAGTCAATTTGGTCATAGTTTGGACCTCCCTTTATATAATTTTTCTACACCTTACAAATGTACTGCCAGATATACAATATATGTTTGCGGTTGGGTTGCATAGGTCGTTAAGTTGATGACTAGCTGTAAACTAGGTCATGTATAATTTTTACATCTGAGGCAATTCGGGATCATATACTGCTTGTGTGTTTTATATGTGGCCAACCAATTGTGGTGTTAAGTTGGACACCCCTGATTTAGAGTATCCCTTAATTCATTACCAACTCTCACAAAATCACTTTGGGATTCCTTAATTCTTTACCAACTCTCACAAAAGTCACTTTGGGACCCACTGAATTCACTATCAATCCTCACAAAATAACTCAAGGAATCCCCTTATTACATCCTTCACAGCCTTTAATTCAATTACAACCCTAAGAAAACCACAAAGTGAATTTTTGGAAAGAGTGAAATAAAAGAACTTTCACGTAGAGAATAAGCAGTCGTAACAGAATTCATTAGAAATACAAAGTTTTCTTCATACTTTATTGACATATCAAACAGAACATTAACCACAAACGACAGAAGCAGAAATGCAAAAGAAACTAGATAAAGCTTCAACTGATATGACCATACAAAACTTTAATAATACCATCATAAGACTTCAATTACTGTGAATTTTATTTATAAAAAAAAAAAGAGAGACTGAATAACATTTTATAATGTTAGAGAAATGGATCTCTGTGCTTTTGCTTTATTTAAAATGCATGTTTGACCTCATTAAATACTGGCCTTTGAAATTGGTTCTATACATCTGTCTCTTTACTCTATGGTAGTGATATATAATTTGTCTCTTTACTCAGAACACTTTGATAGTGATATATAATTTGTCTCTTTACTCAGAACATTTTGGTAGTGATATATAATTTGCAGTATTATTGTATATGAAACAATTATCACAAAAACATGTAGATCTGGTGAAAATACCACCAACTACATAATGACTAAAACATGAATACAAACATGGCACAGGATAACCAGGGCAACTTCTGAACAAAACATTAAGACAAATCTTGAAACAAAATTATTGAAATATAAACTCACTTTCAACAGCCATCTATTTTTTTTTAAACTTAAAAAACCATCACAGTCTGAAAACTTGAAATGCAAACATTTTACTAGAATTTACTTTTTTTGGGTGCAACCAAATTTTAACTATTAACTGATTTTTTTTTTAAGTATAAAGCAATTCAAGCATTTATTATTTCAGATCTTCAATGAATGGTTAAGTAGGAAATAGAAACTTACAATATATTTTGAGTTATTTAAAAAATAATTACTAATACAAGGAGCCTTCATCAAAGGATGCAGCACATATTAAAGTATTGATAAACACTGAACTGAAATACTATAAATCACAATTTAATGGTTTTATTTCATCGAAAACACCAAAGTCCACATGTGAGTGGCAATAAATAGCTACACGGGCTGTATGAAACTTGAACCACAATTTCCCTCTATCAGATAAACCACTCTAAATGTAATAGCAATTCCACTATATTAATTAAGCTATCGATGAAAAGCAATTCCACCATATTAATTAAACCACTCGCAATTTGAAAGCAATTTCACCTTATTAATTAAACCACTCTCAATGTGAAAGCAATTTCACCAAATTAATTAAATCACTCTCAATGTGAAAGTAATTTCACCATATTAATTAAACCACTATCAATATGCGAGCAATTTCACCATATTAATTAAACCACTATCAATATGCGAGCAATTTCACCATATTAATTAAACCACTATCAATATGCGAGCAATTCCATCATATTAATTAAACCACTATCAATATAAAAGCAATTTCACCATATTAAATCACTATTAATGTAAAAAGCAATTTCACCAAATTAATTAAACCACTAAATGTGAAGGCAATTTCATTATACTGTATTAGCAAAATCAACTTAAATGTGAAGGCATTTTAGCCAAAACATTGATCACTATCTTGTGATTCAAGTGAATTTGTGCATTTTATTGGTTACTTTTTCTTTACACTCTGGTCAAACTATTTCTTATCAGAGTAAATGATATACTAGCTATGTAAATTAATAAATATATATATATATATATTAATGAATTTATAATGTATGATAAAAATTTCTTTCCATTACTAGCACCAAGAGAAAAGTCACGTAAACAGTGAAGACTCCTTGTGCTCAATTTTAATCTTTCACCCATAACCAATTTATTATACTCACATCCTTATAGATATTTTTGAAACAATGAAACAACATTTTATGTAGATTAACCAGTTAAATCTATGAAATATTTTTTTTCACATCATTGTTAACAAATATGAATGCAAATTGTCATGTTTTGATCACGTTTAACAAATGTGATGCTCAGCTATACTATGCTATGATCACATTTATAACAAACAAAACCAAAGCTGTGGTATGCTTTGGTCATAAATGTAACAAATTAAATCAAAAATTGACTATGCTATGGTCATAAATGTAACAAATTAGACCACAGTTGTACTATCCTATGGTCACAAGTGTAACATGAGACTGAAGCTATACTATGCTATGGTCACAAGTGTAGCAAATGAGATCAATACTGTACTATGCATACAATAGCATACTATGGACACGAGTAACAAATAAAACCAAAGCTTACTATGCTATGGTCAAAAAGTGAAACAAAAGTTGTACTATGCTATATTACATCTGTAATAAATGAAACCAAAGCTGTACTATGCTATGGTCAAAAGTGTAACAAATGAGACCAATACTATACTATACTGCAGTCACAAATGTAACAAATGAAACCAAAGCTGTACTATGCTATGGTCAAAAGTGTAACAAATGAGACCAATACTATACTATACTGCAGTCACAAATGTAACAAATGAAACCAAAGCTGCACCCTGCTATGGTAAAAAAAAAAATGAAAAGTTGTACTATGTTACGTTTGTAATAAATGAGACTTGAAGGTGCACTATGCTATGGCATAAGTGTGTAACAAATGAGTGAGACAGTTGTTCTATTCTGTGTCATATCTGCAAGTCATATTTTTCTCTAATTATACCATCACGCCTGTCAATTAAGCATGTTATACATGGAAACAAAATTGAAAATTTCAAATAATTTCATTCAATACACACGCATTGCACACTACATCTAACTTTTTAAAACCAGTTTATTCATTATTTTTTCTTCTCCAGATTATGTCAACAGTTTTCAATTTTTAATGAAGCTAATTATAAACTGAATGCAAAACTGCTCTACAACAATAACATACAGATAAATTGTGACAAAGAAATTTGAGTTCACATGCACACGTGCAAGCACACTCAATAATGAAAGAAAATAATTGTTTCTTAATAGTAAAACAAGTACTACACTCTGCAGGAAATATTTTTATTATGTATTATTGTCATAAGTACCCTTAATGCAAAATGAACAAAAAATACTTATTGTCATTAATATCAGATACAATGAGATCAAACAAATGGAAATATAATCCAATGGCTAGTACAGTTGTGACTCCAACTGAAAATCTGGGTTAAATAATTAACACAATGCCACAACCTAAAAGTACTTCTTTAAAAAAAAAAACAACTCAGAAACAATGGAGGATGTGAAGGAAAGAAGTAAATGAAAATTCAATAAGATAAAGATATATCTAAAATAAATATATTTCTAATACAATTAAACATCTTTGTGCATTACTATAAATACAATTTCTAAAAATAATGGCTGAGCAAATATATTTTGTGCATTTTTATGAAAAAAAAATATTTTTGAGAAAAAGGGTATAAAGTTTTAATGAAATATCTACTTTATTTCTTTATTGGTATTCAAAACACTTCTTAAACAATTATTTATCTCTTGATATGTACTGAAATTTAAATGATTTGCAAACTGTATCGAACAAAATAGTCCTCAGGAAGACGGTGCAGTAAATTATTCTTCAGTGATGGAGAGGTCAAATATTTCTCGGTTTACAGTGAAATATTTTTGATGTGGGGGAGGGAAGGTAAAAAACGTTTTTTGTTTTATTTGCATATCAATGCATTTCACTTTTTTTCAGGTTTTAAAAGAAAAATACACAAAAGGCATCAAAGAAACAAATTCTAAGATGCAATACGAAGAATGGAAAAGATGCTATTAAAAGAATGTATACTTGAAAAGTAATAGTAAATGTAGTACACTCAGCATGTAAATGGAAAGGATGCTGTTAAATGAAAATAACCTTGAAAAATAATAGTAAATGTAGTACACTCAGCATGTAAATATTTTGACACTTTATACATTAAAAACTTTTAAGAAATCATTATGAAGGTTCTATAAATCTGAGGTAATTCTAAGTGATCTTGAAATCTGATGACAGATCATTTACCAAAAATGTAACATTTTTTTAAATATATTAATAAGCAATAAAACTAATTTGTAAACTAAAATGGTTTAAAAAAATAATAAACGGATGATTTTGATCCCCCTGATCTATACTGTGCATCCACATGACCACAGGCAAAACAACCTGATCATTTTGGTGGCTATTTAAAGCCTGGTGTTGGCAGCAGAAATCAATAAATACAATTACCAAATTGATTATAAATTATCTTCTTGAAGAGCATGCCCAAGAAATTAAAAAAATATAAAGTCTTTCAAAAGTCTTCACAAAAAATTTTTGAACTGAAAAGAAAAAAATGAAATAATCTACACTAACTCTGTAGAATTTCCTGTAAACCTATTTCTTACAGCCATGAAGAAGGGTACTTATACACAAGTCCCCAATGAGTCATTTAAAAAAAATGCAGGTTAAAGGAAAACACATACACTAGTCCCCAATGAGTCATTTTTAAAAAAATGCAGGTTAAAGGAAAACTCATACACTAGTCCTCAATGAGTCATTTAAAAAAAATGCAGGTTAAAGGAAAACTCATACACTAGTCTGCAATGACCTACTTTAACTGCAGGGAAACTCAGTCCATAGGACATTAATAGAAGTGGAAGATAAATGTTATTTTACAGTAAAGATTATTGCATTGTAAAAATTCCACTATGGATTAATTTTCTATAGCTATTGTACTGCAAAAAGAACAATTATCACAATGAATAATTGCTATAACTACTGCAACAGCAAAAGGCCAAAATTATCACAATGGATAATTTTCTGTCAGGCTTGCTTAGAGAATTTCCACAGCATTTTCAAATACTACTAACTCAATAATTAGATAATTAATTTTAAGATTAGTATGAGAGAAACACCACCTCTAAGGCATTTGGACACTGATTTGGGAGCGTTAAGAACAGTTCAAATCATTTAAACCTTCAATAATCATAATTTTCACTATGAATAGATCTAATATATTACCTCTATAAATATTTCCATTTTTAACAAATTTAATAAATTTACGGATATGATTTTCCATACAAATGCAATAAAATAAATTCCGCTCAATAAGAAACAAGTAATGTTTGTATCTTTCGACTGAAATCAATGTTGATAGAGCACACAGTGAAAAAAACAGACCCTAGAGAAAATATCACAAACTATGATCACAACTCATAATTCCAAGCCGAATCAGACAGAACCACATACTAGCACCAGAGGTAGACACTACACATACAGGAGATGTAAGTCTTGCAAGCTTTTGAATTAAGCAAACAAATTCTCACCAATCCTGAGCTCAGTAAACTTAATAAATTCAAACAGCAAACAATTTTTTTCTCAACAGACATTTTTCTTCATAACATAATTAACATCAATAATTTTAACTGAAAACGAAATCATATAAAGTCAAAATAGCTTTGAATATATCAAATGAACACTATCATGTATTAAAAAACACAAAAACCCCAAGAAATAAAACTCACCAAAGCCAATTACAAAAACTTTATCAAAGAAAACCATTTCACAGTCCCCCACCCCACCCCTCCCTCCCGAAAAAATTGAACTGTAAACATATTACTATGAATTTCACACATATTTACAGCATATTTCAAGCAAATATACACCTCTAATTTACAGTACAAACATAAAAAAGTTAAATAAATTAATTTAAAATTATAAAACTTATTAAAGCACAAATAATTTGTTTTGTTTCTGGGTGTGTTATATATGCATGTCCTTACATTCAAAAGGTCACAAACTGCTGAAGAAATCTATAATGACCAGGAAATGAACAATCACCATGCTCAGTACTAAAATAAGCATTTGCCATAACAAGTATTCATTTATAATCATGTGAGGGTGGGAGAAAGAAAGTATGGAAATAAAAAATAAAACACCCTAACAATTGTATTTTGTTATTTGCCCCCACTCCTACCCCCAATACCCTGTTTTCAGTCAAATGTCTATATTGCACTTACCTTTGTCAATACCAATTTTTCCTTTCACAGGCACTAACAAGCTTCATTTATTCCTATCTACATACAAGAAACACAACCAAACCAACCAACCTGTGAACCAATGTACCAATTTTTTCTTTCACAGGCACTAACAAGCTTCATTTATTCCTATCTACATACAAGCAACACAACCAAACCAACCAACCTGTGAACCAATGTACCAATTTTTTCTTTCACAAGCACTAACAAGCTTCATTTATTCCTATCTACATACAAGCAACACAACCAAACCAACCAACCTGTGAACCAATGTACCAATTTCTTCTTTCACAAGCACTAACAAGCTTCATTTATTCCTATCTACATACAAGCAACACAACCAAACAAACCAGAGAACCAATGTGTAATGTTTCTATTTCTATGTGGTGGTGACAGTAGTGCTTTCTGATTTATTCTATATTTTAAAAAATAAATATTTTGTTGTTCCTCTGACAAAATGTCTCAGAACATGTGGTATTCTATCAGCAGAAACAGTATTTGTTGGATTTTTTTTTTACTTCACTGATTGAACAAGAACAACAATGAAGTTTAATTCAAGTGTTCACTGGTCAGAAGCAATGAGGTCATTCTTGATTACTTGATTAGTGCTCAGAATTAGTGCCGTCTCTTCCAATACTTTGTACAAAACGATCATCTCCATGGACTTCATGGACCATTGACAATCAGTTGAGCTTTGTATGCACACACCAAAAGTTTCGCCTGTGCAAAAGAATATGAAAATATGTGTTCAACTCTTTGGATACAAAAATAAAACACTAAGAAACTAACTGAGCCATGTGTTAATCCATAAGACATTTTTCTTGATCACATGAGTGAGCTACCAAAAATATTCTGCTGCTGGCCATTTTTAAGGTTTTCAAGAAAAATCAATAGAAAAGGATCCTTAATATTTGATCTGAATTTCAAATATAAACATAAAATACAAACTAAACATGAGTTCTAGAAGACCCCTCAAAAGAATGGCGTGAACAATACAACTATTATGTGTAGTGTTATGAACAATACAAGTATTATGTGTAGTGTTATGAACAATACAAGTATTATGTGTAGTGTTATGAACAGTACAAGTATTGTGTGTAGTGTTATGAACAGTACAAGTATTGTGTGTAGTGTTATGAACAGTACAAGTATTGTGTGTAGTGTTGTGAACAGTACAAGTATTGTGTGTAGTGTTATGAACAGTACAAGTATTGTGTGTAGTGTTATGAACAGTACAAGTATTGTGTAGTACAAGAGTGTTGTGAACAGTACAAGTATTGTGTGTAGTGTTATGAACAGTACAAGTGGCAAGCAAAATAAAGGGAGAAAACCTAATATGTTCTTTAAATCTACTTGTGGCATGTAACAGAGCAAAGGCAAGATAAAGCTGAACAGTGTCCACACAGTTAATACTATACCAGACAGTCTTCTAGACATTAAAATTAGTTATGGAATCTGTGGCAGAGTAAATATGCCTATTCCCAGATCTAAACTTAACTGTTATATACACTGTTAAATGTCAATATAACTCGACCCTGGGCACTGCTTAAGATGGTATTTTTTTGTTAAGTGTCAGAGTTGGAGTAAACAACTCAGGTAAAGAATATGCTAGAACTTGCTGATGCAATCCTAACCAGTTGCAAGCGGATGAGTAGTTTTTTCTGACTAATAGTCTCACACTTGCTCATAACAAATTCATTCAATGGGGACAAGTGTTATCTCTCACATTAGTAGTCCAGAGTCAGAACAGACAGGACAAGAGTTATCACTCATGTTATTAGAGTGAGGACAAGAGTTACCTCTCACATTAGTAGAGTGAGGACAAAGGTTATTTCTCACATTAGTTGTCCACAGTAAGAACAATGAGGACAAGGGTTTATTTTATCTCTAACAGTGAAGTTATCTCAAACAGTGAGGATGAGGGTTATCTCACACATTAGTTGTTCAGAGTCAGAACAGTGAGGATGAGGGTTATCTCACAAGTTAATTGCCCAGAGTAAGAACAGTGAGGATGGGGGTTATCTCTCATGTTAGTCGTCCAGAGTCAGAACAGTGATGATGAGGGTTATCTCTCACATTAGTAGTCCAGAGAAAGTGAGGACAAGAGTTACCTCTCATGTTAGTAGAGTGAGGACAAGAGTTACTTCTCACATCAGTAGAGTGAGGCCGTGAGTTATCTTTCACGTTAGTAGTCCAGAGTAAGAAAAGTGAGGACAAGAGTTACCTCTCATGTTAATAGAGTGAGAACAAGAGGTTACTTCTCACATTAGTAGAGTGAGTTATCTTTTATGTTAGTAGTCCAGTCAGAACAGTGAGGACAAGAGTTTGTTTCTCATGTTAGCAGTCCAGAGTCAGAACAGTGAGGACAAGAGTTATCTCTCACATTAGCAGTCCAGAGTCAGAACAGTGAGGACAAGAGTTATCTCTCACGTTAGCAGTCCGAGTCAGAACATCGAGGACAAGAGTTATCTCTCATGTTAGTAGTCCAGAATCAGAACAGCGAGGACAAGAGTTATCTCTTATGTTAGTAGTCCAGAATCAGAACAGCGAGGCCAAGAGTCATTTCTCTTGTTAGTTCGGGACTTTGTGATGTCAAAGAAGAAACTCTCCAAAAGATAAATAGAAGCACCAATGTGTGGGCATGTGAACGATTCCACAAATGAAATTATGAAATTTACAATAGTGTAGGCAGGTGAAAAATTTCACCAATATATATATAAATTACAGTGTAGGCACGTGAAAGATTTTTTAAAATAAAATATATAAATTTACATTGTTGTAGCTATGTGAAAGATTTCACAAATAAAATGTTCAAGTTTACATTAATTTGGGCATGAAAGATTTTGCAAAAACAATGTATAAAATTTACATCAGTGTGTGCATGTGATAAATTTCACAAACGCGCACACACAAGTTTAATAAGCCATCATCTGTACACATCTAAAGGTACAAATTAAACTTTAATGATCACAACCCACTTTAATGAACAAGTCAATAAATAATACAGCCAACTTATAGGTCTTAGATTAAGAAGAAAGATGTTAATTTTCTTAGCATAACACTTAAGACAGACTAGTACACTGACCTTGGAGAGCATGTCCCTTTTGATGTTGATCACAAGTTCATTACGTCCTTCCAACAGTGGATGACACATAAGAACAAAATTTGAGTCCTGTAAAGCATCAATTGATGTAAGAAAGTATTTTAGTTTACATTCACAAATACATAAACTGATAACTGGCCATGAAGCCTTACCACTCTCAGTATTATCAATGTTCACAAATATTATAAACTTATAACTGTCCATGTTGCTGTAATTTGGTCAGAAAGTATTATCAATGCTCACAAATATTATAAACCAATAACATGGCCATTTTGATTTACTTGTGTCAGAAAGCATTATCAATGCTCACAAATACATAAACTTAAAACTGGCCATGTTGTTTTACTTTTGTCCAGAATTTTAATGCTGACAAGCTAGCTTTGCTGTGCAAAACATTTACTCCCTATCACTACTATTCCCCCAGTCTCACTATCACATACAAACAAAAAATAGTTTACACTTAAATGGTTAATTGTCTTTATTTCCCCATTAGCACTATCACAAACAAAAATAGTTTACACTTAAATGGTTAATTGTCTCTATTTCCCCATTAGCACTATCACATACAAACAAAAATAGTTTACACTTAAATGGTTAATTGTCTCTATTTCCCCATTAGCACTATCACATACAAACAAAAATAGTTTACACTTAAATGGTTAATTGTCTCTATTTCCCCATTAGCACTATCACATACAAACAAAAATAGTTTACACTTAAATGGTTAATTGTCTCAATTTCCCCATTAGCACTATCACATACAAACAAAAATAGTTTACACTTAAATGGTTAATTGTCTCAATTTCCCCATTAGCACTATCATACACAAACAAAAAATAGTTTACACTTAAATGGTTAATTGTCTCTATTTTCCCATTAGCACTATCACATACAAACAAAAAATAGTTTGCGCTTAAATGATTAATTGTCTCTATTTTCCCATTAGCACTATCACATACAAACAAAAATAGTTTACACTTAAATGGTTAATTGTCTCAATTTCCCCATTAGCACTATCACATACAAACAAAAATAGTTTACACTTAAATGGCTCTATTCCCAGCATTTTGTTCAGAATTGTTTTATATTTTAAATCTGTTTTCAAGAGTAAGACTGTTTTTATATATGAAATCTGGTAATTTCTGTCTTAAGAGATTCTAGAAAATTTAGAGACTAACCCAAAGGTACTTACTCAGCAGACACTATATTTGACAAAGGCAAAAGATTAAAGAAGTACTTTAGTAAAAACAGTGAATGTTTTCCACCGATCATGAGAAAATCAAAGTTACTGAACATCATTATTTTCTATTAGTAGACCAGAAATGATTGGTTACTGTTCAAAATTTGTCTCTAAATTTAAAGAAACCCGCTAGGCTAAATGACTGGACTGTCTGTCTTGAAAACAGGATTATGTAAAATCAAATTGTCTGTTTAGTATTAAGTATCTATAATTATCACTTTCTTAACTGTGCACCATGTTTAGTATTAAGATCTATAATTATCACTTTCTTAATTGTGCACCAAGATATTAAAATGGTAACTTCTCTGGCATTAAGTGTCTTGTAATTGTTAAGTGTGTATACAGGTGTTCACCTATCCAGTATTATTTAGAAATTGTCAAGTCTGTTCACAGGTGTTCACCTATCCAATATTATTTAGTAATTGTCAATAGTGTATACAGTGTTCACCTCTCCGTATTAGCTAATAATTGTCAACTGTGTTCATCTCTCCAGTGTTATTTAATAATTGTCAATTGTGTTCACAAGTGCAAAAATGTGTTCACCTCTCCAGTATTATCTAGTAATTGTCAATTGTGAGTACAGGTGTGAAAATGTTTTCACCTCTCCAGTATTATCTAGTAATTGTCAATTGTGAGTACAGGTATGGATATGAGTTTGTCTCTGGTATAACATATAGTAATTACCATGGTATATAATATCTGTATATAAAAGGAAAAATTTTCCTATTAAAAAGTTTCTTTAAACTAGTGAGGCATTAAATCTAAAATTTCTCCAGATTGTGGAAGCAGAACTGCTGCGGGAAATAATGTTTACTATCCAAGACTGAAGATGCCAAACATTCAACAAAAGTGTGTTCTTTATGTATGAAATATAATCTGTCAATTACAGGGAAAAGAAATGTCTACCTCTTTACAGTTTCTGTAAATAAAATCTTCACACATCATCTAATAGCAACCATGTGCAGTTAGAAGTATAGAAAATTAAATACATGCACGATATCAAAGCACAGGGATTAAAATCAGGGGAGTCACAAGTGTCATGTTGATTAGGCCAGCCAACTAGTAAAAAGTTCCATTTTAGCCATATATACTCAAGTATAGGTTGATCTAAGTCGACCCCAAGACTTAAAAAGATTTTAAATGTTTCCAAAATGCCAAAATGAATGACCTGATTATAAGTCCAAGTGGAAAGTTAAAAGTGATTAAAATGTTACACACAAACATCTATGCTAAATTCTAATCATTAAAAGATTTCAATGAACATAAATTTAACAGTAAAGTAATATGCAATATATTAATGATAGAATATTGTTTAAGTCAAGCAAATCAAAACTGTACTGGAAGCAATACTCAAGATTGCTGATTCAGTGATTGAAAACAAAGCTCTACCTATTTCAAATAACAGTGTACAAATAAATTTGTACTGTTCATAATTTCTGTGCATTGACAATAAGACAGTAAATACCAGTTCATAAAACGGCTAAACTAACCTATATATGCAAGAAAATGTCAATATTTCTGGCATGGCATAATATTTTTAACTACTTTTCAATTGAAGGGCACAAATTTTAATTGATCCTTAAGTAATTATGCAACCATTTTGCCACGGAGTTAAAACCAATTCACTTAGTTCTTCTTCAAGCCAGAAATAATAAATAATGAAGTGTCCCCTCTCCTTACTTGTTTCATTTCAGCATTTCTTGTAATGATTCTTTTATTTTATGCCAATCTTAAACAATTTTTTCATGCATTGCAAGAGAATTGCCATGGCTTTCTGCAAATTATATCATTTTTAGCTTAAAATCAGCCTTGTAAGAAGTATACTTTCTTTACAAACTCAACATAATAGCCCTTCAGGACAATTTTTAAAAAATGTCAGTGAGTTTAAAACAAATGATTTAAACATGTGAATGCCTGTGTACAAAAGTACAAAAGCATGATGGATATTTTTATTTATATTTTATTTGTATTGTTTTAAATTTATGTTTTTATTTTAATAATTACCATAATTAACACCCTAATAAATTTGATTCAAACATTTTTTAATGTATCAAGAACATTTAATAAAAGCAGCAAATTTAAATCTGAAGGATAATGTATGTATGTAGTGGTAACTAGTTAAGGGGAGGTGGGGGGAGACATGACCGATTTCATGAATCTTTATTTTTTATTCTTCTGCAAGTTGAGACACGTTTTTAAAGGTTGGAAATAGAAATAAATTTCTCGACTTATACTCGAGTATATAAGGTATTTTCATTCTTTACAATACCCACAACAAATAACAATCAATTTTGATCGCAAACAAAAGATATTCTTATATACTTTCTTTTGTTTTGTTTTGAAATAAACTAGAAATCATGTTAGTGAATGGATACAAAGAACTTCCCAAACATTAATTATACAACAAAATTGTGTGATAAAAAGCTAAGAAAATAACTCATCTATCTGCATTCGCCTGACTGATATCAACAACACACACTTAGACAGCACTGAAAATATGAATAAATGCTAATATAAATATAAATATACATATTCATTATCAAGAATATATTGAAAAAGACAAAATCCAGAAACACAAGGGATCGTAAGACTATGAGATGTTCACATGATCAAGTCTAAAAGCTTTGCTCAAAATAAAATTAATCACACCTACTCTTAAAAGATATTTTTTAAAGTTTAAATGAAAAAACAGCATTTCTCTGAGTAAAATAACTGTCAATGGGTCAAATATATTAAAGTGACAGGAGGAGATACAACTAATCATACTCGATGTAAGAAAATAAACGTTGGTCTGATTTGATTATCAGTATTAGGTATAGTAGAGATAGAGTAACAGCATTGCACTTACCTGCATATTTATCCGAACCAAATTAAAATGTTTTCCATAAAAAGCTTCTATTTTAAAACAGAAAGCTTGTAATAAATCTAATGCTAATGATGAATGCATGTTT
Source organism: Sinotaia quadrata (assembly GCA_028829895.1). Taxonomy (NCBI): domain Eukaryota; kingdom Metazoa; phylum Mollusca; class Gastropoda; order Architaenioglossa; family Viviparidae; genus Sinotaia; species Sinotaia quadrata. The sequence goes on along the minus strand of CM054181.1, from coordinate 6,942,402 downwards.
ATCTATGTTCCCTCTGGAACTCTCAGAAACATATTTATAGTATGCGCTTAAGTATTTATTAACCTTTCTCGTACTAACCAAAAACATCAGTCTGTAAATTACACAAAATAAAAATGAATACTTATATAATATATATGCTATTTCAGCTTCATTAAATCTTGCAAATAATGTTTTAAAGTTCTGAAAATAACTTGTTTGTTTATAAACTGAATTCCGTGGGTGAAGATGGAAAAGTTGGGCCTCAAAGTGGCTCCAGACATAAGACTTCTTGTGGCAAACTGCAGCAAAATGCATAATTTCATCAAGACATCTTTCCAATAGACTTAACAAGCCTCTGCATTAAAAAATATATTGCCTTGACTCATATTCAATTTTTTTTAAATTGCAAATCCTGTCAAAATGTCTCTAGAATCAAATACACAAACATTCTAACTAACAACGAGAAACAATGCAAAATGATTAAGCATTTACAAAATCTAAGAGTGCGCATTAATTTGATAGATAGTATTGCCTAGCAGATGTTTGCTGTGTTACGAAGAATTTGCAGATATTACATTCCTAATTACTTTTGGTGTGGTTATTTTTCTCATCTATTTTTCTCTCCCTCACAACAAACCCTCCTAAAACTTCCATTTTAGCATTACCAAAGGGAAGTTAAGGATTTATATATTTAGCTAAGATTAGTCTCCAGTGTTCATGCCTTAACATCTGGAAGAATATTCTGCACTACTTATATTCTAACACTAATACAACATCTTTGCATTAAATATGAATGTTATTATCACTTTCACTGACTTTATAAAAAAAAAAAAATGAGTTTGTGGAAAAGGAAAATGAGAGATCACCACTTTACTTGGCATTTTATTTTTTTTAAAATTAAATATCTAAACTGTATACCAACAAACATTTTTTAGCATACTGAGTGCCGCCCTTCCCCCAAATGAAAGGGTTAATGGTATATTTGTTTTACATTGTAAAAATAAATCATCAAAAATAATTTTTAAACAAAATGTTATAGCATAACTTTTTCGTTAGAGTATATTTTAAAATGATTGCAATATTAAGAACACAGTGGATTAACGTTTTAAATTAGGTTATTTGGGGCAATTCTTTTACACATCAAAACTTTTTCAAATATTAATAAAATAAATAAATAAATAACAGAACAATATATACATAAACAGTTTACTTTGACTGACAGTTTGGTATGCATCTCTAATTCAACATTACTGCAAGAAATTAATCTTTTATTAACCAACGTAAAATCTAAGGTATGCATACAAGTCTAAGTTTACTTTGATTTTTTTTAAAGTAAAAAATAAAATTAATTAATTATTTTAATACATAAAATATTGTTTTTGCATTTAAAAACCAATTGACTTAAGTAATGCGATACTGCATCCCTGTCATAAAATGATTAAATAATGAAATGTGTTATTCCAGTCAAATTGTCTTTAATTAAATATTACATCCAGTTTTATACTGATATAGAAATGATTGACAAGATGTAAGAATATATTTGTAGCAAAGCTACAGTAAGAAATAGAAGGCTGGATACAAGTAAGTAATAATGAGATACAATAAACAGAAGGTTGGAGCCATAGCAGAAGATTGGGTATCGTTTCATACAAGAACTATAACAGTGCTGTAATAGATGGCAGGTGTAAAACTAAACTGGATGAGAAGACTGGGTATCGTTTCATACAAGAGCTATAACAGTGCTGTAATAGATGGCAGGTATAAAACTAAACTGGATGACTAGGATATATCCTTCATAAGAACTAAAGAAGGATGGGAAGGTTTTCAGAGGTAAGAAAAGGTTAAGCATATTTAATACAGTCGAGTCCACTTATTTCGGCCTCGGTTAACTTGCCAACCCTAGTAAGTCGACATTTTTGAAGTGGAACCGCCAAATTCCCTCTTTGTCTTAGCATTTTCTCATCGGTTACGTCGATTCTTTTATGTTGCCGAACCCTAGTATCTCGGGCACAAAAGAGTGCCAAAATCGCCACTTAAGTTGGTTATCTCGACCCTACTGCTGACTAATCACTAACAATAAATGACCATGTCTTGTTAAAAACTGCAGCTTAAACTTAAGAAGGGCATTGTTTTCTCAATTGGGCGCGGTGTTTGCCACGGGCAAAATAGGCACACTGTTGCCCTTCAACTGGTTCAGAACTTATGTTAGCCCACTTTTGAAGTAACCGCTTGTCCGCTTGTAGGATATTTTCAGAGGCGGCTTCGGCCCCCCCCCCCCCCCCACTGACGGAGAGCTGTTGAGGGTGTGAGCCTAATAGGTGCGATCTGTTTTACCCCCTTCCTCCTGCCCTCCACCTTAGACGCACCGGGAGGCAAGAAGCAAATCAAGACGAGAACATCATGAAGATGAAAGGTCTATTGCGGCTTTTGATGTGTGTGAGTGAAACACACACACACACACACACACAGACAGACACACACACACATACAAAATGACTCGCGAATTTAATTTTGATACTGGTTAGCTTTTTGTAAAAACGAACTTTGACACCCTGCAGATTTTTTTGATTTTGTGAGCAATCTTTGTGTTTGCAATGTTGGAGAATACATGTATCGAGAATGGACGGTGGACCAACTTCCCTCTTTGTTAACATTTTCTTATCAGTAATGGCGATTCTTTTATGTTGCCGAACACTAATACAATGTCTGTTTGTTTGTTTCTTTCTTTCTTTGTAATGTACTGTCTAGCACAAAAGAGGACCCGAATCACCACTTAAAATCAGTTCTTCGTCGGCTTTTGAAAATGTTAGTTACCGATGCCACTTCGCCATCTCGCTAACAATAAAGGGCAAACTAGGCACACTGTTGCTCTTCAACTGGCTTACACCTCTTAAAGTTACCTTTAAAGTAACCGCTTGTACGATTCGACACCCCCCTTCCTCCTGCCCTCCACCTTAGACGCACACACGCACACAAAATGACTCGCAACTTTAATTTTGATACTTGGTTAGCTTTTTGTAAAAAAAAAAACGAACTACACGTACACCACACAGATTTTTTTTATTTTGTGAGCAATCTTTGTGTTTGCAATGTACGGTACATACATGTATCGAGAATCGACGGTGGACCAACTTCCCTCTTTGTTTTTTTTTAGCATGCCGATCGCGTCATCAAACAAATTGCGGCAACGCTGTTGTGTAAAAAATCACCAAACACGTGCATGTACATTGTACATTCTCATTCATTAACGCACATCATGTACATAAAGAAATTTCAAGCACGTTATATGTAATATTGAAGCATTTGTTTTCAAGTAGAATGTTAAAGGCAAAAAGCAACAAAGCAGTTTAGACTTTGTATAGAAACCATATTTACCGCGTGTACATAAACCTTTTGTTGTTAGCAAACACGTACATGTATGTACATTTTTATAGCATGCCGATCGCGTCATCAAACAAATTGCGGCAACGCTGTTGTGTAAAAAATCACCAAACTCGTGCATGTACATTCTCATTCATTAACGCACATCATGTACATAAAGAAATGTCAAGCGCATGTTATAGTACTGTAATATATTGCCGCCATATTGGTTTTCTGTAATCTCGATCTTTAGTTATCTCGACACTTTTTGGCAAACCCCTAGGCCCTCGACATATCCGGACTTGACTGTATATGTAAAAATTAATAATGATCCCTATACCCCACCAAACAATATTGAATTGAGTGAAAGAAACCTATAATGTGCTATTAAACAAAAGTATTAATAATTAATAGATAAAAATAAAACACTTTTCATATTTAATTAAGGCTGATCCATTTAGCAGCCTCATATAATCTGTGTAAAAACAATAAAACTTTACATTTATAAACAAACATAGACACTTATTTCAGTTATATGGAAATTCAAACTTTTGATTTTGCTGTTTTGACTTACAAGGTTTGTGCATTAAAACATTTGTTCAAATTAAATCAATACATTAAACAATTTTTAATTTTATTTACTTTAGATTTTTTAAAATAAAAAAAAAATGTTGCAGTTTTATAATTGAAAATAATTTATAATAAGGTTTGTGAAAAGAAGTTTATGTGAAAAAACATTTGAATATTGAGTCAGTTATCATAATTGGAAATGAGGGCTTAAAATTTGCTTGGTTTTCAATAAAACTGTTTGGTTACTCTTTTACTCAGTTTATTTGACAATGAGTATATTTAGGTGTATTGTATACAGACTTGAATGAAGAAAATCATGAAAATTACGTTTGCAACATACTTTCAGGATTGCTCTTTTGGTTCTTCTCTAATTTCTTGCAGCAACAGTATTGTCAAAGAAAGAATCATTGCACTGCCTCTTTCAGTGGGATTTGGCTAACATGCATTTTTCTGACTGAATAAAAGATACTGCATCCTCTTTTAATTCACCATGATTGTGTTTGAGCAAGCAGAAACAGTATAACTAGGCAATGATCATTATCCTAAAGTATGTCATACCATGACCTGGGTGTATTTAAGGTCGCATTTTTAGCACTCTTGCTAGGCGAATAGCGAGTGATGAAAGCATTTCTTCATAAACATAAAACTAAGTAAGAAATGCTTAAACTTCGTTTACATCAGTTATAATAACAAAAAATATTTTTAGTGAGAAGATACGCTTTAAACAAAAGTACCTGAGTAAAAGAAATTTGTAACATATTTAAACAAAACTGACCTGAGTATATAAATTTGTTAACACACCATTTAAACAAAACTGACTGAAATAAAAGAAATCAATTACATGGCATTTAAACAAAACTGACCTGAGTAAGTGATGGTTGTGGAACACCGTTTAAGAGAGCTGATGAGACAGCGCACTGGCCATAAAGACGACATTTGACCTCATTGCTGTTAATCCGAGCATGGGCAATAAACAGCAAGAAACCAGTGCCTGAGCACAACCAATTAACATAAAATGTCAGACACTAAAAACTCAATAAAAAAAATGTGTGCAATAAATTAAATGCAAATATTCTTTTTATTATTTTTTATTTCAAATAGAAAGCTATTGCATAAGGGATTATTTATACAGAATGTTTGCAGTGCATATTTTCATGTGTGATAGTTTTAAAAAACTAGCACAAAAAAAAAAGATGGGACATTAAAACTAAAGAGAACTTTCTGATCAAGAGGCAAATAATATTATTAACCTAACCTTTAACTGGATTATTTTGTTTATTTTCTTTTTCTTTTTGTTTTTTAACAGAACAAGCAAGACTTAAAAACTCTGAGACAAATGTCTCCTTTTGAAATATTCAAATAAATTCATGAAACTTTCACCAGTTTTAGCTACATGAATAGTAAATATGTGGCTACAATTTTAAATATTCAAATAAATTCATGAAACTTTCACTAGTTTTAGCTACATAAATAATAAATATGTGGATACAATTTTAAGTGGTGGTTATTAATTTTAAAGGCTGACTAAGCATTAACAACATTCCTACCAATTTTATTATTTCAAATGTCAAAATGTGCAAAGTACTGAACCAATAAATAATTTCTTAAATAAAACAAAAGCAAAGACAATAAATGACAATTTAAAAATGCTTTTATGATGAAATGATGAAAATCGGCAAATTTATTATGATGAATGTTACAACCAATTTAGTGTAACTCAATCTGGTAGATTCTTGAAACAGTATAATGACAAACATAATTCCTGGGTAAAGATCTTTCATGAAATTTTATAAATAATATTAAATGAACATATTTCTAATTTCAAAATTTTGTAACACAATAAAAGCAATCTATACCCTAAGACACTGACATCTTTGAACCCCAAAAAGTTAAAACAAAGCCTGAGGAAGTTCCTACTTGGACTTGTATACTGACAAAGTGCTACAAACAAATATTAAGATCAAAACAATTAAATATTATACTACCATATAATCTAGTAATAAAATAAGTCCAAAGTTGAAATCCACAAAATTATATAATCTTTGGATAATTAATCTTTGTCTTAAAGTTTCTGATATATACACTTAAATGTGGAAGAGATCCCACACCACTTCACAAGATCAATTCTGCAGCAAATTTTTCTAATTATTTGCTTTCATAAATTCTTTTGAATAATTTTGGAATAAAATATGATATTAATTTCCATTAGTTGATTGGCAAATCAATTTTTGTTTTTTGTTTTTTGTTTTTTTGTTGTTGTTTTTTGGGGGGATGGAAATGAACACACACACACACACACACACACACCCACCCCAACAAAAATTCTATTTGATCTGACCGCACAAGTGAATTCAAAATGGTTATAAATTTTAAAAACTTTCATCTCCATTGCTGAAAGTAGGATGTTTTAAATTAGTTATATTCAAAGTTTTAATTGCCTAATTTATGGTACTCATACAGATGTCCGAATAATCTATCCACATTCATATACTTGCATTTGAACAAAGAAAAAACCTTAAATCCATAATCTGAATAATTCCATGAACATAACATTCTCTTCTATTAATCAATTCAGATTATCAAGGTTGTACTGTAATATATAACCTTTTCAATGTATAAATTTTGTGCAACTGAATTAATACAGTCCCTCCCATTTGTAGGACCCTAAACAATTCCTAAAAATAAAAACTATTTTAAGGGCCAGTTGTACTCACCTGGTGCCAAAGAGGCTGGGACATGCTTGAAATGTACAGTGTAAGAATCATTTTCACACAAGGGGAAGCACTGATGAGGGAACAAAGTGTTCAGCAGAGTGGCTGTTCCCTTCAATGTTGAGCGTATTTGTTTTTCAAATTCTGAAACTACCCTAATAAAATAAAAATAGAAATGCCAAAAAAAAAATAAAAAATTAATTAATTTTGTTTTAAATAATACAAGTTTAATGAAAACATTTTTTAAAACCCTCACCTCACTCTATCCAAATAAGTATTTACCAAAGCATCATCAGAAGACATTTACCAGAACTTACAAAAACCTAAGAAGAAAAAAAGGAATTTAGCGTACCACAAAATAAACATTTACCGAGTAATGTGGTTAATCAGTGTTGTTTCCATATCAGCAAGCCGTGACAAGCTGAAAGAGAGACGCACCACAAAATAAACATTTACCGAGTAATGTGGTCAATCAGTGTTGTTTCCATATCAGCAAGCCGTGACAAGCTGAAAGAGAGATGCACCACAAAATAAACATTTACCGAGTAATGTGGTCAATCAGAGTTGTTTCCATGTCAGCAAGCCTGTGGTTTTTAGCTAGCTGAAGTGCACTGAAGCCAGACTGAGTGACAGCAGTAAAGTTAGCACCATTCTCCAGCAGTAACTTTAGAATTTGCTTGTCTCCACGCTTTACTGCCTAAATCAGAGAAAATATAAAAAATACACATATCAAAATAAACAACTATGCATAAAAATCTTCAAAAATAAAGAAAACAATAAAGGATTTTGAACATCATTAAATGTTAATTGTAAATTAGAGAATTTTAACTCTATTTAAACTATATACTCAGAATTTTCAAAGGAGGTTTTGAAGTGTTTAAAAATATATTTTATTTAATCCAATCTTGCTGCAAATTAAGACTAGATTACTGGTAAGAAACAAATTATTTATGAACTCATAGTCTTCACATTTGGTACGCGTCTTTGATGTACAAAAGCAATATCAGGTACTAACTTCAAAATATCTTGTTTAGCTCTTGTTATTAATTTTCACATGCATAAAAAATGTACTATTTGAATAATTGTAAAAAAAAAAAAAAAAAAAAAGCAAAAATTTTAATATGCGAGATACGATTCTAACATTTTTATTTTCATCTAGAACATTTTAAAAAAACAATGTATGCATGTTAAATACTGATGACTGGAGCAAAAAAAAAATAGTTTAAAAAAAAAATACATGTGAAGTATAAATTTAACCGTAAAACAAAAGTATGCTTAATTTTTCTTTTTTTCCCCCTTTTTAAAAATATTTTAACTTGCCTTGTCATGTGTAAAAGCTACATTAATATAATAAATATATCAAAATTACTGAAAACAACTTTGCTTTACACATCAGTATGTAATTTTATTAATTTACTTAAATATCTATTATCTCACTTGTGATTTTTTCATTTAAACATTTTTCTTAACTATTAACGGTCTTGCATTATATTTCACAAATAAAAGTCTGGTTAATTAAAATATATAAACTGCTCACATTACTTATTTAATCAAATTAAATTATATATTGATTAATTATAGGAGGATATGATTTCATTTTATTTCTTTGTCATATATATATATATATGTGATCATCAAAATATAATTATTATATTAACATTTACACATTACAATATAGGAAAAAATATAACTTTCTAGCACTTCTGCATTTATAAGAGGACAAACTACATTACAGAGAAATGTCAAGTTTGCAGAGCCAGTAAGGGAGTCCTCGGAGATTTGGAAATACAACATTAAAGACCTCTTTGGGGCATAATAATATGACCCTGCTGAAACTCTGATTAGCTAGAAGCATCAATCAACTCTAATCAGGTGTTGCCATCCATAAAGCTCTTTATAAGGTTTTGCAACACTAAACGCCATCTTCAATAGCATCAATCAACTCTAATCAGGTGTTGCCATCCAGAAAGCGCTTTCTAAGGTTTCAACATTAAATGCCATCCCCCAAAAAATCTTCAACATGACAAAGAATACAGCATGCAATATAGCTAAAATAATAATTAAAATAACTGCTGCTATAATTTAAAAAAATATATAACCATTTGATCTCAATGACTTCCACTACTAAAGCAAGGCACAAGTACAAGTACTCACAGGTCAGTGAGTAACAACCCTACAGAGCTAACATTTAATAAAGATGGTAACTAATCAGAGATTTCAAATCTCAATAAAGCTGACTTACTATAAGGAGTACTGTCTGACTCACTATAAAGGAGCACAGTCTGACTAGCTATAAAGGAGTACTGACTAGCTATTAAGGAGTAGTGTCTAACTAAGGAGTACTGTCTGACCAGCTATAAAGAAGTACTGTCCTACTAGCTATAAAGGAATAGTGTGATTTGCTATAAAGGAGTCTTTCTAAACAAGAATCTATAGCAATCTGACAAGTGAAGTGAAAACTTTGAAGATCTGCAGCATTGCCTATTTTTCTGTAGGGCTATTTTGTATTAGGTTAAATGTCAGAAGCATTGATTCTGAGAATATGAGAAACTGTAGCTGGCCTTTCTCCATGGGACACACATTTTCCGTATTATGTTAAAGTGTCGATTCTAAAATTTTGACAATCTGTAGCACTGCTTGTCATTTCTCTGTAAGAAGTATTTTGCACCAATTTTGCACCATGCTAATTGTCAGAAATGTTGATTCTGTAGGGTTGTAGTCACTGGACTATAAGCACTCATGACCCATTTCTAGAAATGGTAAACATTTAAACATAATGCTCATGTATTTGTTATTTTTAAATTATTAGCAGTTAATCTGCATTTTTAGAATGATTATTACAAGTATAGAACTGAATACAAACCTTTATAAGTGCAGTTTCTCCATGAATGTCTTTCATGTTAATGTTGGCTCCCATTTCCAGTAATAAAGATACAGTTGAACATTCTGCCTATAAAAATTATTAAAAAATGAAAAAAGTATGATTAAGCACATTTCTGATGTACAACTATTTTTTCATACAAAACAGTTTGCTGTACAACTATTTCTTCATATAAAACGTTTTGTTGTACAACTATTTTTTCATACAAAACGTTTTGTTGTACAACTACATGTATTTTTTCATTCAAAACGTTTTGTTGTACAACTATTTTTTCATACAAAACGTTTTGTTGTACAACTATTTTTTCATACAAAACGTTTTGTTGTACAACTATTTTTTCATACAAAACGTTCTGTTGTACAACTATTTCTGTCAAGCTGTTAGTAGTATGTATTAATAATAAAGTGCACCTAAATGCATATGCATGACATAATTTTTGAAATGAAATAAATCATATTAAACTGCTTGGAGCAAAATAATTATTACTCAAGCTGAAATACACCATAAAATCGCACGCTGGTATGATGAATTTTAAAACAAAAACACAAGATCCACATGTTATGCCACCAATATCATGTAAAACATGTGCATTCATTCAGCTTTAGTTGTTTTTTTTTAAATGCAACAATATGTTGATCAATACAAAGATAGAGTGCAGACCTTACTAGAAGAAGACCAGTAATGGGCTGGTCAAGAAAATCAAATGGCTGCATTGAACAAAACCAAATACATGAACAAGATGAGGCGAAAGCAGCCTGGATTTGAAAACATCTTACCTTGAAAGTGCAAACAGTATTTAATTATATATAAAGATCATTATTACTTTACCATGATATTATAGGACAAGAGTCTGAAATTTACACTAAATTATGCATAGTGGATCGCATTTATGCATCTTTCATTTAACAATAATAAGGTCCATCTCCGCCAGAATGACCCATGGGAGAGCACTTACATTATCCACAGCCAGCATGAGTGCACTGTATCCATTGTTCTGTTGTGCCTGAACATCAGCACCATTGAATAACAGCTGTACAATAATATCATCGAATCCTGGGTATGAAAATTAATCATTAAAATTAGCAGACATCTACATCAAAAATTAGATTAAAAAGTTAGTTGCACATAAGCAGCATCAGCACATAAAATTAAACTTATCATTACGGTGCAGATCTTAAAATACAAGGCAAATTATTATAAAACAAACATCTTTCTGCTTAATTTTTTATTACTGCAGTAAACACTTAAGCTTCAGATTATGATTTAAATTAAATTTTCAGATTTTACTGACAATGATTGCATTGCACCATAAGAAATGTATGGCAGGAAAAGAATCATTCAGTATTAGTATCATTCTGATGGAATAATTTGGATCCCTCCCATTCTCATTCTGATCTGCTAAAGTGAGGATTTACCGAACTATTAAAACAAATGAATCAGAATATCACCGTCATTCAAAATTCTGGATAAATGAAGCACCAATTCATTTCTTGCTTAATGAAAACAGATACGACAACAGTCAAACAAAGCTATATTAAAATATCACGTTATAACATTAAAACAACTGCATAATGCTACAACACTAAACAGTCACATAATGTTATAATGGCAAAACAGCCACTTAGTGCTATAAAAGTATAATGCTATAAAAGGTCACCTAATGCTGTAACTCTAAAACAATCACATAATACTATAAATCTAAAACAATCACATAATGCTATAACACTAAAATAATCACATGTTATATACTGAAACAGTTAATAATACTAAAATGCTACAACAACCACATAATGCCTCAGTGATTAGTTGCATAATGCTAGTATAACACTAAAATAATCACAAAATACTATAGGACTAAAACAATCACATAATGATATAAGACTAAAATAATCGTTAAATGCTATAAGACTAATAGCTATACAATCCTCTACAAGCTTCATTCAATAAGTGAACTTCTAACTATCCCTAACTTAAAGAAAATCCTCTAAAGTAATTCTTAAACAACTTGAAATTTTGCCGATGAAATACCTAATCGGCAAAATTTCAAGTTGTTTAAGTTGATGACAAAATTTTGAGAAGTAAGTTTACACTTTGTATTAGTAAAGAATGCATGTTCTCAATTCCAACTTTCTTGATAGGCATAAATATCGTAATCATGAATAAAAATAACAAACATCTCTCATTCTCATGTCTTTTTAACCTAAATGTTTTCTTTCATTTAAATGAGAGTGCAACTACATAAAACGACTCAATGTGGTTACCTAATGACTACTGCCGGACTTTCATCAAAACATTTTCACTCAAAATAACTCATTCAAATTTGTTTCTACAAATTATATGTAAACTTGGTAAGAAATATAAGACTATTCTGAAAGCTATATATCTGAAATATTATATAAATATTAAATAAAATTGCTATATCTTGCATTTATTTACAGTCTGTGAATTAATTAGGTCTGTGACTCAAAAATAATGCCGATTCAATCAATAATTAAATAATTCAGTGTAGCCATGTATTTTACAAAATGAAAATATAATAAAATTACCTTTAAGAACTGCATGCATTAATAAGGTACATCCGTTTGCATCGGCCATGTTGACATCATACGTTTTGTTGGCAAGGAATGCTTGCTCTAAGAGTGTACTTTCTCCTTTAACTACTGCTTGCTTGAATTCAGCTGCAATTAAACAATTCTGTAACTTGTGAAAAAAAATGTATTCAAGTTATATCCTAACTTCAAGTTTATTTGTTTGGGTTTTTTTTTTGGTTTTTTTTTAACAAAAACATTATCCTGTCCTTCATTTTTAAAAGAAAAACCATTACAACTGCAAGTCACACAAAAAAAATGAATACACTACAGTGTTTAAAAGTATTTTCTCATTAAAAAAACAATAATTCTTACCGTCAGACAGTTCCACAGAGAGCACAAGAGGCAAACACATTTCCTGTAAATGAAAGTTTATTAATAAGTAAAATCAGTATTAATATATAATATATAACCTAACACAAATCCCAATCAAAGAATTTTTTTCACTGCTAACTAAATTATATTGCAGTAGTTACAATAAAGTCTCTAAATTTTGATCTTATTTGAAGATTTTTAAGTTAACTGTAATTATGAACTATAAACGAAACCATTGTCATTTTCACTTAAAAATAATTAATTTTTGTGCAACTTGACAGAGGATCAGATCTGTACATGTTCCACTGATGATACTAAAGTCACAACTCTGCTTGAAAAGCATTACAAAGCAAAAGCCTTTGTAAAATAATCTAAATAATAAACAATGTTTGCTAAAAACAACTTGCTCAGCCTGACTAAAATTGTACTTCTATAAACTACAAATAATACTTGGTTAAGTAAGAAATCTAAGATTACAACTGCACTTCTATAAACTACAAATAATACTTGGTTAAGTAAGGAATCTAAGATTACATTTAAACAGCACTTCTATAAACTACAAGTATTAATTGGTTAAGTTAAAAAAATCTAAAATCATATTCAAACTCATTATATATTGCAAGGCTTGAGTCAGAAAATACTCACAACTATTTAATTTTTTACTTTTTAGTAAATAATACAATTATGTTAAATACATATAGTAGCATCATTTTTCTACATACTAACATAGTCCCCATCTTCTTCAGCACAAGCTGAAGCAGTCCACTAGTCTAGCACAAGCAGTCCCCTAGTCTAGTGTAAGTAGTCCACTGGTTCAATACATATAGTCAGCCTACTGGCCTAACACATTTAGTCCACTGGCCCAACACATTTAATCCACTGACCCAACACATTTAGTCCACTGTGCTTTCACTATTACCTGCCCTTCCGGACTGTTTTATCCACTTTCCACATGTACAATGAATTAATATTAATATTATTTTTTAATTAAAAAGAGAGGGCATATTATATGCATATGCAATGTTTATCTGTAAACATTATTTTTGTTTATATATCTAAATGCATTATTAATATTATATAAAGAGCAAAAATATTTAAGTGATAACCTTATGAAATAAAGTAATATTATTTTTTAATTTTAAGGAAATCCATATTATATTTTTCTGTAGATATAATTTAAAATATTAGGGTTACAATGTTTTTGAATGTTGCACATCAAAACTTCAGTCACAATAATGACCCAATCACAGGATTTCTCTTGATTAGCTTAAAATATTTATCTAAAAATTAAGCCAGTCTTTTCAAACACAAGTGAAATAACTCTATTTAAAAAACACCACACATCAGGAAAAGAAAAAATAAAATAAATAAAAATACTGTTGTAACAATAACACTACTACTACTACTAATAATAATAATAGAGATTCTTGGCAAATGTACTGAAACTCTTAGTCTTAAAGAATGAAACACTTATCTTTTATTTAGTCTTTAATTATTTAACAGCTTACCTGGATATTTAGTCAGATCCATTTTCTCCAGAGCTATATGTTTTTTTAATTATTTAACAGCTTACCTCAATGTCAGATCCATTTTCTCTAGAGCTATTTGATTTTTTAATTATTTAACAGCTTACCTCAATATCAGTCAGATCCATTCTCTCCAGAGCTATTTCGAAGTCAGAATCCGACCCTAAACATTTCAAAATGCAAATTTAATGATAGAAAAAATAAGAAAAATTAATTATTCCATAATAGCTCTACAAAAGTGCTGAGTATTCATCATCAGTTAAACTAAATAATTGACAAACAGAACCAATGAATTATGGACACAATAAAACTTATAATAAAATGGAAAAATTAACACTTTTGTATCTTTCTTGACTTCTAAATATTTATATGTAATAAAGTAATTAATTCTTACTTGATTCAAATTATATTAAAACTAAAAGTGGTCTTTTTTCTTAACTATTCAAATAATAAATTCCCATTTAATTCACACTAAATTTCTTTTTTTTTTACTTACTATTCTATAAAACAAAATGTGCATCTTAATTCTTATTTCAAATTAAATTCTAACTTAATAATATAATTTACAAATGACTATTTACTTTTGTAATAACATTCAACTTAATTCAAACTAAAGACAGTATCTTAGTTTTTTTAAATTTTTAAATCACTTTCAAACTGGAGCATTAGGTGTTTATTGGTTCAGCTCTAATATTAAAAATACTGCAATGAGCCAAAGCTATATATTGGTACTGTCCAGCTGTCATCAGAGCTTAGACTTAGAGGGAAAATAATGGGAAGAGGTAGAGATAGAGAGATAACCATTCTTGTACCAGCTACAACCACGATGCAGCTGGGAGAAAAAACAGCAAAAATATTTATACAAAATTCTTAAAAAGAAAGCAAAGTTAAGAGTTGAGGGGAAAGTTATATTAATAAGCCAAACAACCTCCTTCATGTTAGTAATGTGGGGAGTGACACTTATAGTAAAAATATGTCGACCAAATCCATATTTCAAAGAATTAAAAGACAACAAAATAATACTGAAAAAGGTTATCTCAAGGTGTTTTCAGGCTTGAAAGTGAATCCATTCTGAATAGCATAATAGGTATATTAAATCAGTATCAATAATGAAAACACTGAAAATATCTACATTTGCACTGTATCATATTATCATTCATTCTATTAAATGAGAATACCTATATTTTAAATTGTATCTAATACTAAAACTTACTCGCCTCCTACTACTGTCCTACCTATCTCATTAATTTCAAGTCAAAGAAAGAAATGAACAAAAAACCCTAAAAAACTAAGCTAAAGATTAAAAGAGGACACACACATGCATTATTGCATGCAATCACACACACCAAAGCTAACTTGTTTCACCAAGTCATAAAGTGACATATGATAAAGAGTAATTATAATTTTTTTTTTTTTTTTACAAATTATTACTAATATTAGTCTTATATTTTTAGACACATTATGCAAATTGCAAAAATATAGCTTAAACAAATGCATATTCACAATATAAAATAAAATCCAATCTCTTTTTAAATATTACAGACGTTATATGGGCAAATAATAAAATTTTACAATTATAAGCAGACTTTTTGTGTTTAAAATAAATACATGACAAATATAACAATTTTGATTTTAATCTATAAAGTTGTTTAAAATATGTAAGGCTGGTATTCTGCTAGGATAAAGAGACTATCTTCTATTTAAAATTTCTAGCAGTATGTGCTCCTAATGTAGGAAGTTCTTGAAGAAATGTAAGGCTGCTAGTGCTACTTTGCTGTATATAGAGACTATATTCCACTCATTATTTGTGACAGTATGTCAGCAATACAAAAATGTCAGTACACCATAAACAAATACCCTGCAGTGAATACAAAATGTCAGTATACCATAAACAAATAATCCGCAGTGAATACAAAATGTCAGTACACATAAACAAATTAACCATATATGCACCACTAGAATATGTGGGAGAACTACAAGCCAGTGTTAATTTAACAGAAAATGAAAAGTAGGAAAAAATCCAAGCTTTTGATTTTGTTAAGTCTAAAATTCCCAGCCACTCACTCTAATAATAATAATAATAATAATAATAACTGCAACAAACAAGCATCACAACCCAATGCACTGCAATAGAAGGCAATGAAACTTCTACAACCTCACAAAAGGCAAACGTAGTTGACGACCCACACTGAAGAAATAACCAACAATTTAAGTGAAGAATAACAATGCTTGCTACTCATGCTAGAAGACATAAAAGGTTTCATGGACAAAAATAAGTCACATTTAGGCAGAACCACAAGAAGGCTGCAAAACAACAAAGTTCTAAAGACAGCAATTCATAATGTAAATGAAGAACTAAAATATACCCCCACAGACGATATCAAAGAAACCAATAGTCTAATAAACACGACCACAAAAATAATTGAAGAACATACAATCATTACAATGCCAGTCAAAATACAAACATCAGTACCACCACAGAAAAGAAGAACAGAAAGGAAAATAGAGTGTGTTAGGAAAGAAATAAGCCAAATGGCAGCAGCAGTACATAACAATGGAAAACTGAAAGCAACATTTTGTCAACAAATACAATTTCAACGGCAGAAACTTTAAGACCGCAATAGAAGATGCAAAACAAAGACTACTAACTGGGACTCATTTACCATCTGAAGAGCTTAACTGCAAGAGGTCAGCGATTCCAACAGAATAAAACATTCAAAACTGATTCTGGAAGACTATACCAAGAATTTAAAGAAATTCCAGAACAAAATAACAAATGGCAAACGTTCAAATGCGTAATCTTTCTAATTCAAGGTGATTCCCTATCAAAACTGCTGCACTTCAATGCCCTAAATCTTCTCAGTCAAGCCATCCAGAAAACAGTATTGGGATACAAAATGAAATCTGGACAGATTTTCAACCATTACTGTACAAAGACAATCTAAAGCTGTACAGTTTACATAAACTTGACATCACTTTGCTGATCAATACTGTCAAGAATTGTAGTGAGGACATTAACATGACGTTTGTCTTTGAAAAATGTGGAAAAAGAAGATGAAAACAACAGAAGGCCTTCAGTTCAACATTGGAAAAAATGAAGATGTTTCAATGGAAAATGGATATAAATGACTGGGAGTGGGAATACTACAGCATCAAGAAAATATACAGAGTGAAATCCAAAGTAAAGAGAGAGTATGAAAAATGGGTTAGGTTAAGTCCTCAAATCCATATAAAAATGGGGCTAACAAAACACAAGCCCTTAATGCAGTTGCAATATCTGTAATCAGCTACAAAAAAGTACTACAATGCAAATATCATAGACTGGACAACTTACGAAATAAATGATCTGGGCAGAAAAATAAGAAAACTACTCAAAATACATAAAGCCTTACACTGAAAAGCAGATGCAGACAGGCTCTACGTATCTTGGAAAGTGAGAGGCAGAGGTCTCAAGAAAAACAAAGATGTTAAAGGCCTTGTGAATTATGGAATAATAACAAAGATGAGTCACTAATAGAAGCAGTAAGTGGATTATATCCAACCCCACAAACAGACAAAGAAACAAGGAAGAAAACAACGAAACAGGTGTTAGCAAATCCCTGGAGCCAAAAACCTCTCCATGGCCAGTATGCATGACATGTTGATTAAACATTCACAAAACAATCAACATACAGATAAAGAAAAAGAGGCAGGTTTGAAAGCAGAAACAGAAACATTCACAAAACAATCAACATACAGATAAAGAAAAAGAGGCAGGTTTGAAAGCAGAAACAGAAACATTCACAACAGCTGCACAAAATCAAGCACTAAACACGAAGTCATAAAAATCATGAAAATTTCAAATGATTTAATATGCAGACTCTGCAAAAACATAGATGAAACAACAGAACACATGACATCCGGATGTCAGTTTCTGGCTGGATCAGACTAAAACAAAAGAAAACAATGAAGTGGCAAAAATCATACAAAGAAACCTATGTGAGACCTATGGAATAAAAACACCAGAAAGAGCATGGATTCACCAACCAGAAACAATTACCAAAACAGAAGAAGTCAAAACACTGTGGGACTTTGAGATAAGAACATATTGAGTGATTCCTGCATGAAGACCAGACATTGTAGTTCTCAACAAGTTTAACAGAACAGTAACAATCATTGATGTTGCTGTTAATGATTGGTGCTGTTCCAAGTGATAGAAACATAACATTAACAAGAAAAGAAAGAGAGAGAAAATAGAAAATACCAGAATCTCAAATTAGAAATCTAGAGAATGTGGAATGTAAAAGCAGAAGTGATACCTCTAGTAATAGGAACCTTGGGGAACATAATATCTGAGTTGGAAGGCTACCATAATAAAGTACCCGGAAACCACAGGCACCCCACTACTAAAAGCAAGAATGTCTGATGTATGTCAATTGTAGAGTGAAAAAGAATGTGTTAATACCTAACACATATCATGTGGTTTGCCTCCTCTGTCAGACTTAATTTTAGACTGTAGTGTGAAAAAAAATGCATTAATACCTAATGTGTCATGTGGTTTGCCTCTGATGTCAAACTGTCAATTTAGATCTTAGTGTGCTAAAAGCAGCAGGATACTAACATTTTCATATACTCGATACTTTAATAAGTAAAGACATTTTTTAATCCAGTTCACATCATTGGACTGTTTAGATTTTCTTGATTATAACAGTATAAGTAGGTAGTCCCAACCAATTTTTCAAACTTGATTCACATTGATTAAAAGAAATGTGTTTCCATAAAAGTATTACTATTAGAAGATATAAAAAAGGTTGCTTGCAAAATTCTAAGAGAAAACCTTAAAACACTTTATATAATATGAGTATACAAATTAGTTGTCATCAATTTACGAAATGAATAAATGCTCATTTCTGATACATTGTAAAAAGTAAAAATATTCAGTTATGAAATGGCTACGTTAAAATTATAACAGAAAGGAATATTCTAAATAATAATAATAATGATGTTCTTTTCAGAGAATGTATTATATTTTCAAACTGTATACAAACATAGCTCTTCATTATGTAAACACACTTGTAATATATTATAAATGTATATTCAAGATCATAATATTCAAATAACTTAATAAGTGACTTAAAATGTATTTTTTTCTGTATTTAAAAACAATAAAGTACCAGGAGTTTTAGCCCAATTTTTTCAAAAGACACTGATCTAAAAGCCAGTGATGTATGATGTCTGAAACTAGTGAAAGTCAAACATCACCAAACAGGCAAATTTAAAACATTCTGAAGAAAGATGACAAAAATGATAATACACAAATTGTAAAATATCTCTGGAACCATGTAAGTTACAGATATGGCTCCAATATTAAAAGAAAGAGGAATTTGTACTCTATCTAGGTGAAACAATCATTATCTGCTGACTTAAAAAATATATGCATATAGTTATTATATAATAATTTATTAAAAATCATTTCAAATTTATAAATGTTGTAAAACTTGTATCATTGCAATTTGCTTTATTTTTTATATATGTTTGCCTTATAATATATAATTACACATATGTTTACAGTAGTTTTAAGATTATAATTCTAGCTTGGTGAGGGTCTACTATCATATAATTTATAACTCAATTCAAATACCTTTTAGCATCTAATAGCAATGTGTGTTAATGAATATACATGTTTTAATTATTATAATTAAGTTGATTGGATAAAGAAACTATGTATATGAATGTACAAAAAGTTATGAAGGTTTTAGTAAAACTTTTACAATTACATCAGTAGAGTATTCAGAACTGTACTTCCATTAACAATACAAATATTTGTAATAAGCATAATATTAACAAACTCTGAATACTTCTAAAAATACAATACAAGAAAACAACAAAATGTTGCTCCTGTTTGGTAAAGCCTTCAAATTTAACTTTTAAATAATCTAAATGTGGCAGGTCCTATTAAAGAAATGTTAATTACCAAGAAAAACCCAACAAAGAGAATGGTTTTTTATTGGTTAAAACTAAAAGGTCATTTCAACTTAGTTTTAATCTATCATTCACTTATTGAATCATTGTCAAATATAATTTTGATACAACACGTTTAGTATAAAGCTTATGTGCAGCTTTAGTTCTTTTAATAATTTTATTTCACTAAAATAAACAAACTATGCAAATATGCAACTAAATAGTTAAAAGGAAAAATAATTTTGAGAGGGAGGTGGGAATCTAACCTTTTAAAAACTGCAATAAAAAAGTATAATGATTAAAAAGTGAAAGTCAAATTAGTCATATAAAAACCAAAATACAATTAAAAAACAAATAACGCTATATGTACTTAGATATTAATTTACTAGCAAATTAATTTTGATATGTTTAAGAAAACAGTTGTAAATTCCATGTACCTAAACTAATTATTACATGAACATGTACAAATAAATTATTAAACAGATACTAATTCATACTATGTTTATAATATACATATCAAGTGGAATATTTGTGCAGACCCTGAAAATATAATTGCTTGATTGTTTTATCACTAAATGAAATGTATGTACAAAATACATTTTTTATGAAAATAAGTTGCTGGATACTTCAGCTCGATTGTTCAGTTTGCTGAGTGAAAGCATAGCACTACTCTTTTCTAGTTGACTCTTTAACCAAAAAACTACAGAAAATCACATTACAAAAATAGTCATGATCTATGTAAAGTTTAACTTTAAAATATATTATTATTATATTTATTAATCAAATAATAAGACAGCTAAAAAAAAAAAAAATTCAGCATAAAATAAATATTACTATAAAATAAAGTAAAGTTTTATTTTTACCAAAGCCTGCTTTGTATATAGTTTAAAATCGGTTTGAAATAGAGTAGGTTGCTGCAAAGAAATAATTAAAAACTACAGAACTGAAGATCAAAGACACTAGACAGTTTTCTTACAATTGTATAGCTGCTAAAATTAGCTTGAAATTACTAAATAAATTCATACACAAATAAAGAATAAATAATGGAAGCAATATTAACTGATATAAGAGAAACAAACCATCAAGATTAATCATTTTCGAAGTTTGCTGCCGCTCTAAATTTTCTAACACAAAGCAATGCTACAATTGCTATTATTTGAAGCAGACGCTTCTTTGGTTACTTAACGGAAACTCTTTGCGCTAAACCACATCCAAAGTTATATGAAATTTAAATACTAGTTTCATAGACTGATACAGTGATAGAGGAATGCCCTACTCATTGTAGGTTTCAGTGGGGAGAAATTATTCAAATGGGGTAACAAGCAATGATTTCAAAATGGCCAAGTTTTCAATCAACTACCAAAACTCAAATTTTAAAGTTATGTTAATAAAAATGAATCAGGAGAAAGATGAGGGCTGCATCTTTATTTTTTGTTCTTATTGATATTAAAAACAAAAGTCAAATGTGGTCATGCACAAAAAGAAATTCGGACCAAAACAAATTTTTTAATCATGTTAACATGCAAGGCCCTATTTTTAGCAAAAACATGCCGAACACTTAGTAAGTGTAATTTTTTAAAAACATAGTTTAAGTCACATTAAATAAAATAAACAGCATGTTAGATAAAGAAATGATCTTTAATTTATTTTTATCCAAGCTGAATCAACAAATAATTGTAATAAAGTATTAAACTTCAATATAGTAAATCACCAAATTTATGCCTAAACACAACTTTATTAGTTTATACTTATTCTTGTAAAACAGTGATGTTGGGACTACCTATTATAAGCTTTCATATTAAATAGTTTAACAAGGAATTTAGAAAAATAAGACTCACACTTTAGGTTTAGAGATAAAGTAAAAAACAGAATCTGGAGCATTTAGAATTCTTGCTTTTTATTTTTTGTTGAGTAGGCCAAGATATTTATTAAGCATTAAATAAACCTGTGGCTTCACTCACATAAATGTCGATTTTCAGAATTTTGCTTAAAATAAAATTATTTTCAAGTATCATCAGGTAAGAACCATAACACAAGATGCCCAAAACATGGGTTTTTTAATATCTGAGTCATGGAAATCAGCAGTGTTAGTAACTTAGTATGCCAATTTTTATTTTAAAGCCAAATTGAAATTTGGTTTTGAATTTGATGTGCACATTAAAGTAATAGCAGATTATAAACTGTTAACTACAAATTTTTGTCAGAACCGAATACTCTTCACATACTGGTGAGGTTTCCAACTCTCTAATAAGAGCATGGTGCTCACAATTGGAAGCTGGACATTTTCTTTATGTTCAACCACACTTACAGCTGTTCTTTTTACCAAAGTATTTGAGAAGCTAAGCATGTCTCATGCTGTTCAGCATTTTCAGTGGCTCTCATTCTCAATGTGGACTGCCTGTCTCTCTGGGAACTCAGATGTTTTAAGCAGTGTAAGTCACTATTTTTTTTTTTTTGCACTTGTCCTCAAAAGGACTTAGACTTTTGTCCTCTCAGCTGAAAGGTTTTGCACTGTCCCTATCAGAGCATCTGTATTAGGAGTAATTTATAGCCTGCTGTGAAGTGCTTTACTATTTTCATAGTTTTAGGGCTAAAGGAACCTGCTTATGGGATAGCATGACATACCATAGTTTTAGGGCTATCAGCAACCTGCTTCTAGGATAGCGTGATGTTATATTGCCTGTCTTGATTCTAAGGCACTAAGGTACATGACAGTAAAAGTCTGATCAAAATCCATCAGACAGATGTAAACATTTATTATGTAAAACAAGATTGCTGTAATTAAGTAATCTACAATTATGTGTGTACTCAATCACACACTCATGCACTCATGAGCATACATGCACACACACACAGGCACTCTCACAAATAAAAATGTATATCACCTTTTCCATGCTTTCTATCACTGTCGCCAACAAATAGAGTGGAGTTGAGAATACTGTCCAGTGGCTGCATGCTATCGGGTTCTTTCTTCTTAGAAACAGATTTAACACTGAGAGATCGATCAGAGTTCTCTTTCCCCAAGATTGTGTTATTGTTTAAAGCATATTTTGTTGAATGAAAGCTGCTTTTATAGTCTGGCCTTGGGGGACAAATATCTCGACTTACGCTGCCACTGTCTTTCCTTGCTGCACCAAAATAATCTGGTTGAACTGTCTCAGCACTTACCACAGGAGGTAATGCAGTGTCTTTTTTAAAACTAGAACTTACAGCAGGTACTACAAGGGGCACAGAAATATCAGAATAAGAACATCTGGCACTGCCTACTGTGCTCACAGGTGTAAATTCCACAGGCTGAACTGCAGATACTTTAACAGTTATAATTTCCACAGGATGAGCTACAGGTGTAGAGAGTTTAACACTGTCTACATGGGGATAAAGTAGAGGTGGTCTGCTAAAGTCTGTTGAGATCTGGCATGTTTCTGGCATTGCAATGTCTGTAGGTGAATCACATGATGCTGGCTTCACCTTCACATTCTCTCTAGGAGTTGTTTGTGGAACTGCCACTTTGTCTCTGTTTGAATAAGAAATAGGCTTTGAAATTTCTTGAAAAGTCTGAAATATTGGGGGTCTCTCATTCTCACTGCTTACAGAAGGTGGACGAAAATAAACTCTATTTTTATCTGCATTTGGAAGGTTTTCAATGACCATTTTTGGTAACTGTATCCGTAAAGGGGCTACTTTTTTTTCTGTTTTGATCTTCCTTGAAATTGGTGGAGCAATTTCTGGCAGTGGACTACCATCACTACTATCCGAACCACTAAGGTCAATTTTCAGTTTTTTTTCTTGGCTACTTTCATCCATTGCCAGACTGGCAAAATTAGTGTCTTCGTCACTTTTTACGTGAGCGTGGGAGGGGCTTGAATGAGAAGAACTGCAAGCAGATGTTGACACAGATGATTTTGACAATGAGTGCTCAAGTTCTATTTCTCGTTTTCTCTTTCTGGATGCTTTTTTCTTTTTCTTTCCTGAAATAAAGAAACACAAGCAATATTCCAATTCTTACCAAACTTTACATTAAAAAAAAATATATATATATATAAAATAAGCATCCTCAACATTTTAGAAAGTCAAAACACTTTCTAAAAAAAAAAATCTTGAAATAATATACTCAAACAATATTTATGATCAACTTTACTTGCTATTTTACTAAATTACTGAACAAATACCAACAATCTCTCCATTGCTATGAATATATTTACAATTTTTGGGGGTTGGGGGGGGTTGTAAATTATTTTAAGGACAATAACTGTGATTTTCTTTATATTATTTTCCTCAGATCACCCCCCCCCCAAAAAAAAAAAAAAAAAAAAAAAGTTTTCAGCAGAGTGCAGGTCACCTACCACCAAGAAATGAGTTGTTTGAACTTTGAATTCCTACTAGCAGCAAATGATCAAGAGAAGGATTATAGTGAACAGTTATGTCCACCATTGATTTTGATATAAACAATACCATAAAAATCAAGCTACAGTAGAATGTCAATTATCTAAACCATCAATTATCTGAACCACCGCTGCCCACCACTAGTTCCTGTTCTAGTGCAGTAGTTGTTGGATTCCTCTTTCCACACGACTAGCCAAGACTTCTTAATGTCCTCTTTCCACACTACAACCAAGATTGTGTTTCTTCTCCACACTATTAACCAAAATTTCTTGGTTTCCTCTTTCCCCACTACTAGCTAAGACTTCTTAATGTCCTCTTTCCACACTACAACCAAGATTGTGTTTCTTCTCCACACTATTAACCACAACTTCTTGGTTTCCTCTTTCCCCACTACTAGCCAAGACTTCTTGATGTCTTTGCAAAGCAGGTGTATTTCACACTGTTCTAATCTACTGATGCAAACAATGACATTATTCAATAGGAATTAGGATGTAAAGATATCCTTGATCCTGCACTTTAAAGCCATTATTTCTTATTATTTATTCAAATATATATGTAGTATAGCATAGAAATAGCTTAATTTGTCATTACATGAGTTAAAAATTAAACTTTGGTTTTAGTGACTGTGTGGACTCAGAACAGTCTCTGATGACCTTGATGTGTCATTCTCTATTTTGCCATTGTCTGTTGTGAACACAAGAGTTGATATGGCAGTTAGCATATTTCAAAATACAGGAATTGTAACCTTGCATACAAACTAATTTAAATGTAGACTAATTACACTCTGTTTCATATAAACTGGGTAGTCTCATGTATTTGTGACTATACGAACTATTTGATTAACCAAACCAACTCTATGTCAATTAGTTCAGATAATTGATAATCTACTATAATTATCAGTTCTACAAGTTATTCATTCTATTTTGTCAATGATTTAGCATGATGTTGTACAGATGATCATTTGCATTTTTATCAAGGTGCATAAATTTTCCTCTTACATGTATATTTAAATCTCCAAAAGAAAGCATTGGTTTGGCATGCTGTAATAAAACTTTGGAATCTATTTTACTTGTGTTGCAATGTGCCTAATTTATATGGTGTTTTTATGATTGTGATTGTTAAGGAAAATTAGCTTTTGACTGTAGTTGACCGTTTTTTTTTTCTTTTTCTTAAAAAGAAGGCCTGAGAGTACCTATCGCATCCTGATATTACTCAGTCTAATTTTCTTACAACTTGCACCATTAAAAAGTGTTTGCCTTCTAGTTTCTGCTGATATCAATATATCAAAAATAATTTAGAATTTTCTCAGTAACTTTTGGATCCAAAGTATTGATAATAGTTGATGACAACTCCACCATATGATGTAAGTCTTACTGGGGTCAAAGCTGTCATTAATGATTAATGACAGTAAATGACAATGTTACTAAATTCTACAAGATATATTGGAATTTGGATTTAAGAGTAATAAATACTAAGAGTAAATCTAAATTGCAATCCTAGTGACAAGAATTTCATTTACATAAAGCAAAATTTCCAAATGAATTTACTCTTATCAATCTTTATTAAAAATTGACTATAAAAATGTCAGGCATGCTGGCTGGTTCAATTTTCAAAATGAAACATTCACTATGTTTAGTATTAATCTTGCATTATGGGTATGTTCCTACCTCTGTCAAATAAAAATCTACAAATAAAGACAATACCACTTACTGTGATCAGGTTTCTCCAGCCATATTTTGAATCTTTGAATTTAACTTAAACAGCAATTCTAATAAGCAAACTCATATGAACAGCTCATACAGTGTGAAAACAAAACTATCATAAATAATTCACACATTTAACATATATGTATGCCTGCGTAAGCATTTTTAAAATTAAGAGGAAAATTTGACTAAAACTGTCATTGCTGATTAAAATTTATAAATATTGCAAAATAAATTTTTCTGGAAACTTCTTGTGATCTAGCAATAGTACACTAAGCCTACTTTCTAATACAGTTATTTAAACTGTCACTGCTTTCATTATTTTAAAACTTCCACCTTAAAGACTGTTATTTAGCAGATTACTGTCACAGGTGGAAAAAAGCAATGACTGAACTTTGTAAACAATCAATACAGTTTAACACACTTTGTGAGTGTGAACTTTTGCATCATGAGGCTGTCTAAACAGCAGCTTCCAAAGTAAATTACATGAGTAAGAATGTATAGTGCATTGTTCTTTTGTTGTAATTTTAATTATTTTGCTAAAATGTATTAAAAAAATTTCATAGCTGCATTATGAGTGCCTGTGCTATTAATAAAATTCAAAAACTGTCATTTAAACAATGAAACACACACACACACACACACACAAAGGCACACAGTGTAAAGTTGCATATTATGCACATTTCATTTAAATGAATTCAACTACATACGCTTGATTTAATGAAAGCAAGCATAAAAACAGATCATGAAAGTAATGAATCTGCTGCTCCCTCAGTCCTTGACTGTCCTGCAGAGTGGTTCAAATTTTTCTTCTAAATACAAAAAAATAAACAAATACGAAACAAATTTTCCCCATATTTTTCTTCACAATACTCACCTCTTTCAATGTTTGTAAATTTTATAACTGGATGTTCTTCCTAGAGAAAAAAAAAGTAATGTTAACAATGAAATGAAATTGTAAAACACATTTTGCTTTGATGATTATAATAAATACACTGACTTTAGTAACATAAATGATATGCAAAACATCACCTATCTATGCAGAATGACAAGAATGACAAAAGGTGGAAAAACTAATTTCAAAACAGAAGACAAAATTTAAAATGTGTATGTTACTAATGTTAGATTAGTATTTTCTTACAAAATATAAACAAACCTAAATTTAAACTTTCTTTAGCTCTATAATTCTATAAAGAAACATTTACCATACTATATAAAGTGCTAGATCCCCCGTTGGTTCTTAAGTTGATATGCACACTGGCTCAGTGGTGGGTTAGAAGCCAACATAATTGTTCAACATCACAGTTCAACTGTGCTTACTTACATTTTACAGAATTTCTAAATACAATTCAAGGAGCACCACTCTAAATAAATCACTGCTCAACCAGGTCACATCCAGAAAGTATGACAAAAGAACAAAGAGTCCTTAAAATTTAAATGGGAAGAACTCAAGAAGATATTTAACACAAGGGTACATGCAACAAGTGACACGCACACACATTGAAGATTGCTTGAGAGATATTCTAAACACTCTTCTGGTATTAGTAACTATTACTGTTAAGTTCTAGATTGGTATAGATTTACATTCTATCCTAATATCTTTCTGCTTACCCTTCTCCCCAAGTGCACACATTCACTTAATTATCAATATCAGTTTACATGGTTGCTGCCAATGATTTTACTGTAATTTACATTTTAAGAGGTGCATGCTATACCTTGCTTTTTGTTGGGTTCCACTTCCAGCTATTTATACACAACATATTCAGAACAAAATACAAGACATAAGTATACTTTCCTACTGCAAGAGAATAAATGTCAGAGACACGTATCTCACTTTTTGATGTTCAGGCATAACTATCTATACTGTATTCACATATTTATATTTTAAGTGATGGTACTACTTGACTCTATACTTTTCCTTCCACCTCATGCAAGGTACATATACAAAGTCCCATAACACCCATAAGTATGCATACTTACTGGATGGATTCACTATTCTTTAGTAAATTGTTGTTTTATGTTTGGTATTTTTCCTTGGATGGAGTTAAATTGTTTTTATATTTGTCTAAAAAGCAGCACATTAAGCACCAAATGGCAAAAAAAGAAGTTTTATCAAAATAAATTACTGTAAACAGTCACTGTGATTTTAATTTTAGAGTGTCAGTGCATAAAACATTCAAGAAACCAGTGTGAGGAGGGGGAGGGAATAACTATTTCCTCCACCCATTAAAACAAAACTACAAAAACTGGGAAAATTTTAAGTATTTACTTTAAAATCTAACTCCCTTTCTTTGGAGAAAAATGTGTAATTGTTTATAATTAAAACAATATTAGAAGCATATGGCAATCTGTAACCATTAGGTAGTATTAAGCAGATTTTTTTTGTTTTTTTCTATAACATGAGAGAATTCAATAAATATCTTAAAGTATTAAAGTTACTTTAAAGGGTTTATTAATTTTTTTATAATTAGAACAAATTAGAAGCATATGGCAACCTGTAACCTTTAGTTAAAGTATTAAGCAGTAAATTTTTTGTCTATTTTCTATAACATGAGAAAATTCAATAAATAATATCTTAAAGATTTATTATCTATATTATCATCCAACATTTTGAATAAAAATCAATTTTTTTAATGTTGCACAATAAGGGTACATAATCACATCAGTAATAGGGATAGTAATGAAGAGTTAGCTCCCATTAATATACCACTTCACTGTGCAATTATCGGTTTTCAGAATATGTTACTAAAAGCAAATTATTTTATAGTACGTTCTTGCTTTTTATTGCCACGTAAGATCCATAATACAGGATGCTAAAAACATGTTGGGTTTTTTATACAAGTATTTTAAATGATCTCAATTATCATGGTTGAATGTTACAGAACAACCACTGCCAATGTAAGTTAACTTTATTGATGGTTAAAATGTAAATTTACAACTGTATCAAACATACATGATCTGAAATAATAAATTTGTTTGTCTCTTTCTACCATCTATGATGTCAAAACAGGAGCACTCACCACCTCTTAAGTCACTGATTTAACATTTGCAATCGATAAGCCAAATATATTCATCACCTTTAAGACCTGGACTAAGGATTTATTCAATTATTGCAATAATTATAATAAGAAGCAAATTTTGGCTAACAAAATTATTCACCACCTCCATGACCCAGGCTAACTATTCACCCCAGTTATAAAAGACATATCCACTAGCACATACAAGATATCTTTAAAATATATATTATTATTAATACAAATTAACTACCTTTAAAGCACAAGCTAACTATTCACCCCAGTTATAAAAGACATATCCACTAGCACATACAAGATACCTTTAAAACATATTATTATTAATACAAATTAACTACCTTTAAAGTACATGTTAAACATTCACTAAGTCACAGTCATCACCTTAAGAGTAAGACACAAACTAAGTATCTGTCATGTACAAAGACAGAAATCATCATCACCACAAACTAAGTATCAGTACAAGACAGGCACAAACTACTCTAAGACACAAACTACCTCTAAGGCACAAATGAAAAATCTGTACAAAACAGACACTATCATCACCTCTAAGACACAAACTATCTGTACAAGAAAGACACAATCATCACCTCAAAGACACAAATTAAGTATCTGCACAAGACAGGCACAATCATCATCTATAAGACAAACTATCTATACAAGACAGGTACAATCACTATCTGAAACTCAAGGAGCAGTTATACATTCATGTACCACAAACACTGCCACCAGCTATAAAAAAAGGCATTCCAATGATTCACACCAATAATTTTGGACATGCTAATGCTAATCTATCTCTACAGTATCCTATGCATTCCTATTATATTTACAAATCTACTATTGTATTGCTGATCTATCTCTACACTATCCTATGCATTCCTATTATATTTACAAATCTACTATTGTATTGCTGATCTATCTCTACACTATCCTACGCATTCCTATTATATTTACAAATCTACTATTGTAATGTGCCAGGGGAGGCTAGCAGGTTTGAAATTGGAAGTCTACTGGACAAATCTTGTTCATTCAACATGATTAGCAGTGATTCATTTGAACACCAACTTACAGCATAATCTTGCAGTAAGACACTGTTACCTACCTACATGAGACATTCAACTTGTAAGACACAAACACTTTTGCACTTACAAGACACAGATATAAAATGAAATCATCTTACGGGAATGTCCTCACTGGTGCTGTTCGCCTTACTTGAGGGTGCGTTTTCCTTTGACTTACAAAACAAGGGAACGTCAGCCACCTCAATAATTCTTAATTCCTCCACAGACTCTTCAACTCTTTCATCACATCTGGTAGATTTACCAACAGATGGTGATGATGATAAAACTGAAGAAAGTGCTGCCACAGGTTCTGCACTCTGGCTAATAAGTGAAGAAGAAAACACTGATGAACATTTTTTCCTTCTGTTGTTGCGGCTTCCAGATTTACTACTGAATACAGAAGACTGGTTGCTGTTTTCATTGAGTGAATCATCAAGACTGCTAGAAGAGGATTCTGGGACAGAAATTCTCTTTCTTCGACCCCTGCCTTGTGAGTGTTTTCCACGCCCCCTATTTTTGGGTGTAATGTCTCTTGCTGGACTGTTTGTGCTTAACCTCAGTTGACATTTGGACTTTGACCTCTTTGAAGGTTTATTTTTATGTCCAATAACACTATCACTACTTTTGCTGTCTTCCTCTTCCTTATCCGTAGATAGCCGAGACTTGCCCCTACCCCGTCCTTTTCCGTGACAAGACCCCTTACTGATTTCTCTACCCTGACCCCGACTGCTCCCTT
The DNA here is from genome assembly GCA_028829895.1 of Sinotaia quadrata. Lineage (NCBI taxonomy): Eukaryota > Metazoa > Mollusca > Gastropoda > Architaenioglossa > Viviparidae > Sinotaia > Sinotaia quadrata. The sequence continues at coordinate 6,911,620 of CM054181.1, read as the reverse complement.
TTTGTGCACTCTGCTCTGGCATAGGTGCTGGTTCTGATTCATTTCCATCGCTATCCTTCTTTGACATGGCAATGGCTCTGCACTTTACTTTGGAATACATGTCCACTTGGAACACATCCAGGTCTCCATTTTCCAGCTGCTTCCAGAATGGATCCTTGAGCAAAGCATATTCATCTTCACTGTCCGGACTTTCCTCCCCGGGTAGCAGTTTGCCCTCCATTTTCAACTGCAGAATCAACATATTCTTTTACTTGAAACAATTTACAATTTACTTTAAAGGTGAATATTTATTATAGCAACAGACCCCTTATCCAGAAACCTGGACCTGAGCCATTCTGGATTTTCCAGGTCCTTGTTCTATTATGTATCTCATATAAAGTTCAAAGTTCACTACACAGTACACAGGATGACCTAAAGCAACTAGCACATTTAAACTGCACACTATGTGCTAATGAGACTCTTTCACTTCTGAGTTTAGAAAATTTTCTTCCTTCAAATTAATTTCTTCCAAATGATATCTTTGATGTGAAAAAAATTCTTAAAAGTTCTTAAATTTAAAAAGTAGGAAATAGCTTTGTAGTTTCAACTTGGCAAGTGAAGCAAAATGCAATCTTTAATATTTTTCTTGACTTCATTCCAAATTATAAAGGGCATCTTTGCAAATAATACACAGGGAAAATAAGTGACACACTGTTAATGATAAATCTCTTACTTGCTAAGAGCTCCAATTGTCAAGCTGAAATAGTAAGAGTTATTTTTTGGCAAACTTTAGTGCTTATCAATATGCGCACAGTGTATAAATGTTCAAACTTTCCCACTGCTTGTAAGAAAGTAACTACAGTTTTCTGTTTCTTATCAATTGTTTTTAAGTTCTTCTATACTTGCAATTTAGTGTTCTGTTTCTGTCATTTCTGCCTGGATTTCTGGTTATCCCTATTTTCTTGGTCCTGGATAAAAGTTCTATTATCGAATTTTGAAATTTCTTCTAAAGTAGCCGTCAAATTATTTATTTATAAGAGACCAAAATATAAGTGTACTTTGATTTCCCATTGAAAACAAATATGATAATGCAAAAAAATTCTTTAAAAAAGTTTTTTTAAAAACCACTTTACACTGTATACAGTGAGTCAAATAACTCATAGACTGGAAAAAAAAAATACTGTTGCTAATTAATCTGTTGAAAATAATATTTATGGGTGAAAAGAGTGATAAATATAAAAAGTAATAAAAGTGGAAAAATAATAATTGCCAAGCTTTTTAAATCTATTCATATAAAACCTTTAATAAATGGAGGGAGAGAAACAAAGTAATGTTAAACAAGCTTAGCTGACTTACCTTTCTTTATATTAAAATTAATAATATTCATAACCTCCCAAACCACAAGGTATAAATTGTCCTATGGCAGGCAAAGGCTTCATTGAAATTTAATGAAATTTTATTTAAACAGATTAAAGAAAACAATTTTGAAGGATAACTATAATCACCTTTCGAAGTTTACGATCCTCTTTTCGCTTTTTCTCTTTGTCAGCTTCTATTTCATCAAATTCTTTGACCATGTCCAATACCATTTGAAGATTTTCCACTGGCTCCCAGGTATCATGTTCAGCTTGAAAACCTTCCCAACGCACTTTGTATTCCCATCGGCCCTAAACATGGATAACAATAAGAGTAAGTGTTCTGAGACTATGGTCACACAAATATATTTTGCTATTCACTTGAATACATTCTGTGCTTGCTAAAATCAGCAAAATATATAAATATGTTAAAATAAGTTTAACCAAAGAAACACAACAACAAAAAATCCCCATTGTAGTCTATAAGTGTAATTGTATTAACAAATGACAACAGCATTTGTAAGTGTCAGTTTATATTAATAATGGTAATATAATAATAATATTATAAATGATATATAATGAGTGGTAAAATAATAATAGTGATTTTTAGACTGAAATCAAGCAGCAATGCTTAGTATCCTGTCATTCCTGGAGTAAATCCATAGCAAATAGTGAAAGGAAATTCTTTTATAAATAAAATGCAATATTTATTCTTTCCCAATAGACTCTGTATAAACTATTATTACTGATCTTTCCATATGTATTGTACCTTTGATTAAAGCACCATTGTATTTGATCACAGCTTCCAGATTACTTAAATTTATTTCAATTTCAATTCAGATTTACAGATTTTCATATTTTCAGCAAAACTGTGTAAATTAATACTAATGATATTGTATTTAGCTTATACAATACATATTTTGGTCAAATAATCTTACATAATAAAAACTGTGGTCATATGACCTTGACAAAACTCTCAACCCCAGTTAGAGTAACACTAGAGAATAAGAATTTTCAAAACTAATAAACAGTACTAGTCTACTACTTCTTCTAGTACTAAAAGATTTAATCAAGCATTCGTGCATATGAAAAGCTCCAATTTACAATAGTTACATATAAAATATGCAAGGTCTTGACACAGACTTCTTGAATACATTTTTAAAAAAGATCATAACGAAACAAAGTGAACCATAAGTGAAATGATTTATAACAAGCAACTTAAGAAAATCAAATATAAAATGAATTTACAAATGCAGAACAATGACTCAAAACAGACACTGCTGTTCTTGTTGATGAAAAAGATATATTTTGAGAGCAATTTACTACTATACTAGCAATGCAACGTTTATTTTTTCTTAATTTTGCTAGAAAATAAGAGTATACTGCCAAAGTCTCTCTCTCTCTCTCTCTCTCTCTCTCACACACACACACACACACACACACACACACACACACACACACACACACACACACACACACACACACATTTTACTCATTTACTTGAATTACTGTCATCAAATGGAAACATCATCTATAGTTAAATACCAGCAGGCTATTTTTTATTTTAATAAAAAAAATTGCATGTCAGACAATGATGGCACCTGACCCATTTATAATCTACTAGGAAAGATCACTAGGTCAATACTGAAATAGTAACTGCCACTTAATGCCATGCAATAGTGTGTGACCCACTTAACCTCATTCTGGACAGGTCCTTAGAACTGGATTGTAAATGCAAGAGCTGCCCTATCAATAAAAATTTTAAAATTACCACAACAACCATGTGAAAATACTTCATTACTTGTATTCATCCGGTATGACCAAGAGGGCCTTTTGACAGAGGATGTCGCCTGACCAAGTGAAATCCACACACTGTGAGTTCATGCGGACAAGGTCAAACCTGACTGACCCTTGTAATCTCAAGTAGATAAATTTAACTAGTATGAGATGTTAGATTAGTAGCCCTTCTGTCAATGCCAGTCAGTATAATTCCACAAGACACACTGCTATTATAAAGTTGCCAACTAAATACTAAGCAATGTCCAGTTTGTTTCTGTGATAGTTAAGTCAACTGGATCACAAAAAATATATTAAAAAATGTATCATTCTTTGTATCTATATAAAGATCTGTATAGTCTTTAAATGAATGGCTCCTCAAACGAAAAAAAGAAAAAGAACAATTTTTTAAAAATACTTTTTTCTTGTAAAACACTATAAATCAAACAAACCCTCACTTCGCTCTTTACACAAAATATATACCGGTATATATCATTTGTGTGTATGTGTGTGTGTGTGTGTGTGTGTGTGTGTGTGTGTGTGTGTGTGTGTGTGTGTGATACAATGCTCTGTATCAGTAAAATAATACCATTATTGATTCTTTACACCAAAGAATAACCAAAGTACCTAAAACACTAAGAATAACACTTCTCATAGAGCTGTGAAACAAGTGACAAGAATAATTATAATTAATAAAATAATGCAAATTGCAACACCAATTTTAGTTCAATTTCTGTTTTAGTAAAAGATATATCTGCAACAAGTGAACTAGAGAGGTACTATTTAAAAATAAACAATGCACTTTTTAAAAGTTTTGCCATGAAACCAATTAGCAATGTGTTTAAAAGAATATTTTAAAGCATAAGATATAATAAAGTATAGTATAGGCCTAAATAACAAGTTACTTTTGTGTATTATCTGCTCTTGCAAACAGGTGGCAAATTAAAAACAACCATATTTTTATCTATCAGACTATAATAATCTAATAATAATAATTATACTTAGATTATTTTTCTATAGTTTTAAATTAAGGTCATAACAAGTTGCTAGAAAGTTGTTTTGTAGTATAAAAGATCTCAAAAGAAAGCATTACTATATCTATGATCAATGTTTTGGATAATATTTGAAATTAACTACATATCTACACTCTTCTTTACCATTATTTGTAATTATCAAAAGAATATGAGGCAACCAGTTCTGTTAACAATAATATATTAAAACTATTCACAGACAACTGGGCTTGTGTTAAATGTCTGAATGAGTTGTTTTGTGTAAATAGGCAATGAACAACTTACATTTCTTTTACTTAGGACTGATTAGCAAATATTAATAATCACATGAAATAATAGTCTAGTTTCATGTATGTGTAACTGAGAATCTCTCTCTTTCACACAGACACACACACACACACACACACACACACACAAATTCAATAAGTAAAATCACACAGCTGTTTCTGACTAAATACTGTAAGCATTATTGACAAATAAATTATTGCATGTTGATGTACAACCATAATCAAATCGCTATTAGTATTACTTTTTTTAATTTTGCTAATACTATCAGTACAGAGTAATATTTTGCAGTAATACAATGATACTCCTAATAGCAGTCCCATCTTAACCCCTCTCATCTACTAAGATATGACTGTAGTAATCTGGGCAATAAGATCAGAACATCCAAACACAAAAAAATCACTGGTTTTGTTATTAATATTATAGAGCACAATAGCTGTTTGCAAATTAACTACTGAGTTACTGTAAACAAGCCTCTTATTTTTATTTGAAAAAACATTTGGAGATTAAATAAATTTTGAAAAACTATAAACAAAAATGTGTATAGTTTAATAATAAGCATGTACTATGTAGTCTAGTTTCAAATGTACTCTGTGTATGTAACTCAGAGTTTGCATGTGCTTATGCTTAGGGTGGAATTCTTCAATGTCCATTATATATATATATATATGTAGTCATAACAAGCACTACCTTATCACTAAATATCTTGTAAATTTTATTCCACTATCCATGCCACACTGCAACCTTTGAAATTAAATACAACTTTTTACAAGTGCTGAAAGGGCAAGGCAAAAATCATACAGGACATGCAGAGTTCCAGAAATCCTGCATCTCCTAATTAACATATTTTATTTTATCATTCTGTGTTTCTTATTTTTACTTGTATACTTTACCATATATGATGTTCTCTCTCTTCTTTTTTTTTTTTGCACAAATGGTTTTAAAACAAATTTCATCATAATACAAAACAAAAATAAATCCCTACTAATTAGAATCTGCCTAAATAATATTAATACTGCCGCAGATGCTAAAAGTTATACAATCAGCTATTGCCTATCAACACATTTTTTTTAATCTTTTTTTCCCTGCAATGCGCCATGCAACTTCAAAGCTGCACAAAATGCATCCAGCAGTAGCTTCAAATGGTCTGCCGCCAGCATCTTAAGATCTAAAAAGAATCTACTATCTCTGTAAAAATGAAGAAAAACAGAAGATACAAGACATACTACACATCTAATTATAAACAATGCTTTATTCCTTCATTTTTCTAAAGTAGGTTAGCAAAGCTAAGTGAAACACTGGGAGGGGGTGGGGATAGTGTTCATAAACCCCGATGAGAACCCTGACAATGAAGGGTCACGTGATTTGAACTTGGCCGGGTGAGGGCACTCGAGCCAGCATAAGCGTTGACCTATTAGAACTCTTCGTTTTGGTAAATTCGATTGAATTTGACTAGTCTGTATACTAATGCATTCAAGCAATTTTATATGTACAGGTATTTATATCTACTGATGCTTAAAATAAACAGCAAAAGTAGCAAAATCAATTAGAACAAATTTTTGCTGACAGATGCTTTTCTTCACACAGAAACTTCTTATAGAACATGACTACAATGAAATTCCAGACAGGCGAATGTCAACATTTCATACGTGCCTTAGCAATAAACACTTTAGCAAAATTAATAAACTTCACTCACGCCTCGTTTTCTCCTCCCAATTAAAGAATCCACTGTATATAAAGGCTCGCCATCGCTCTCTTCACTACTGTCTTCTTCTTTCTCAGATTCTTGATTTTCTTCCTCCATATCTCGCTTTTCCACAGAGAGCACACCTTCCTTCGTTTCCGCCATGTTTCGGACTGCATGAAAGTCTACGCTAACAAGGGGTGAAATTGCTTTCTGAAAAACAAAATAATTAATAAATTCATTTCAATCAAATATTATTTACAGTTTCTATTGCTTTTATTTATGTAAATGAAGTTTAAACTGGAGAATTTGAAACTTAGATATGGAATTGACCTCATATTCCCAAATGTTCCATTCTTCCTCCCCTAAAGAAAATGGAACATTCACTGTTGCCCACATTTACATACGAAAGAACTGGTAATATAAAGTGAATATTTTTAGCTACTCCACATGGGTAGGTTCGTACGTCGCGCGCGATCCAATACGCTGGTCACTGGGATGGGCTGACACAATGTTTTATATTAAGAAGGGAAGGGGGAAGCTACCTCAATAAAAACTTTAAACTTGTGGCAGAAATGTCTAACCACTTGGGGTCATGCAAAGCAGCTTGGGATTATACACCATGTACCATTTGCATAATTCTACACAATGTACACAAGGCTGCTTCCCAACTTGGAAACGATAAATGGGTGACCTACATCAGATATAGGTCATACATACTAAGTTGTTCTGGTCTAAAATGTGACGTCATTGTGTGGTGAAAAGAAACTGACCGAAATTACTATCGGTTCGGAATATAATACGATAGCCCTATTACCATCATCTTTAATTTATATTAGTTTTAGTCCCAAACAGCCATTTGTTTTATGCACGCAAGGGTTAAAGCTTGATAAGCTTCAGTAGTCTTTGTTTTATCCTGAGCACTGCAAATTAACTTTAACCTTATAGAAGTTATACTTTTCGTGAACGACGACAGGGCCAACGTCAGTGATCTAGGCTAGCTTTAGTTGAGCATGACCCTTGCCCGAGTGTACTATTTCAGAAATGAGACACACACACACACACCCCGCACGACCGGAGAAGGGTGCGAAGACTAGGGGGAGGAGCGGAAAGGTCACACGGCGACTGGCCAGATTGATTTTGCTGTCAGTGTTCGCGGCCAGATTGAACGGTTTCAATGAAACACAACTCAAATTCTAAAAAAAAAATGGTTTTGTGCAAAGACATTACCATACTGCATATATGTTATTGTTTATGTATGTGCAGTGCAGCAAATTAGCGTGTAACTGGTATTTTTTCCTACAGTGGTCTCAAATGATGACGCCGGATTTCGCTATTTTTTTCCGCTAGTAGTTGAGTGCGAACTTTGTGTTAGAGGCTAAGCCGCAACTACATATACACTATACAGTATTCCGTTCATGCGAACCTCGAGCTTATCTAGTGGGTTTCGTTGTTTGAATGTTCAGGGATGTTTTGTCGGTCACCAGTGTAGTCGAGAAAACTGAATTGACATGACTATAGCTAGCCTGCCAGTATCTAACTATGCAGCTTTACAAGCTGTGTACATTGTACTTAAAACAGATCTCGGACTAAACCGTTATTTGGCTAGTATTATACCGAGAGAGGCAGTCGGCCAGTATCGCTATGGGGGTGGTTTTAGAGGCCGGCCTGTATCTCGAAGGCATTGTTTCATCTTCATTCAGAGCAATATTGAAAGGTAAACAGTAAGCTAGTTACCTTGGTTGTGGCTGTTCAAACTCGATGTCTCCGCCGACGTGGTTCAGTAGCTATGTTGGTCATCAACTGTTACTTTAAGAAATTTAAATATTGCATGAATATTGCAAGTCTCTTGAATTTCTATCTTTACTGAAATAAGTAAAACTTTTTTTTTTTTGCGGTTTCAACAGCTAAGATAAACAGCGTTGTCATTAAAATAGACATTCATTAGCAATTATTAATTTTTTGGTATTAATTTCTAGCGTTAGTTTTCAATTTTTGATTTAGTAATTACTTTTGCTAATAGTGTATTATTTTTGCTTAAATATTCTGTAAATAATTAAAACTGAATTGTCACCTAGTTTTTGATGGCTAATTAAACATCAAGTAAGATCTAAGATTCTAAGCGGAACCTTCTCCCGTCCGCTGTTTTTGACTCACAGCCCATAGCAATCACTTATACACACTAGTTGGAAGCATTGTATGCATTTAGTACCTTTCTGTTGGTACTCATAACGTGCTATACTTCACTTATATCGTATCCCATCGCTCTGATAACTGCAAAGAGGCTATAAATTACAATTCTCATACATAATCTTGTCTCAGTTGGTATTACTTTGCGAGTTAAAGCATTGTTTAGCGTGGTCATTGGCTAACAGAGATGACTATTTGGGGGGGGGGGACACCAGAAAGAAAGACGATTTATTATTTAGATCTAACTTTTCTCGCGCAACTCTGGATTTCAACGTTCTCTGCGGCTCTCGTCTGGCCCAGAACCATGTCCTGACAAGGTCGCTATTCAATGTTAGTAAACACGGGAGCATGCACTGAACAGAACTAGGTCACTGTTGTGTGCCAACAAAGATAAAAATCGTGCCCAAGTGCTGAGATGGGCCGCTTAGGTACATGTATGTTGCACTAACAGTTTTATTTGTTGGACGGGACGACTATATCTGAAATAATAATATAGTGGGCTTAGGCCAAAGAGGACCAGAAACTACTGGAGAAATGCGCATAAACATGAAATAAAGCCAAAGGTCAAATTAGTAGGGACACTACACACTATAGAAGTAGCATAAGTCTTAATTTGCTTATGAAATTGATAAGCCGTTATAAGAGGTACGATCCAGATAACAGTTTTATGAGACTGTCTAGGTCATTTAATAACGCCCAGAGTGCGGACATCTAGAGTAGGCCTACTAGGTCTCCTCGCCATCTGAATCCCTTTTGTACGGATTAGTGAAATGAAAAAATATGAAGATATTGCTGCAAACGATAATAATTTCCATTTGAATTTGAATGGATTGATTATGTTTCCCGTTCAGTGGTGACCTAATAAAATAATTCGTAATGCAGCGTATTGTAAGTAACGAAAATGCGCTTATCATTTAATCAATCAAGGCGCAGACGAAAGGCGGTATATACCATGCAGACGGGAGGAGTTTGATTTTTTTTTTTTTGGGGGGGGGGGATATATATACTTAAAATTTTTCCACATTAAAAAAATAATAATATACACGCACACAAATGCAAAGCAGTCACTAACGTGGATAGAACTACAAAAATTGTAAAAGAGAAATTAATTTCTGTTTATGGATATATATCCCTCTCTCTCATTTTTTTTTATTGCTTTTTCTACTCTGACTTTAAAATAAGTAGAACCCGGATATGATTACATTCATCACTGCCAGTTTGCATTCAGTAAGCACATTGAAAAGAGCCAACTCTTGTGGACATTAATTATTTTTGCCAAAATGCGGGGTCTGAACTTAGTACTTGTGAACTAAACATATTTCCATCAATTATTTTTTTTTCTTTTTAGTAATACAGCCAAATAAAGATTCTGAATATTGACGTATTATTGGCCAACCGCCAGTTGACCCATAAAAACAGCACACGAATAAAGTAGGTCACGCGATCGATACAGTACCACTCAATCGAAAGAATAGACTGACTGGTTGTGGCGGGGGGGGGGGGGGGGAACGCCTCCGGCTGGAGATGATTTTGTGCGAAGTTGCGGGGGGTTGGGGGAAGAAGAGAAGATCAAGAGAAGAAATATAAATGAACGGATAGAAGGGTTAAGACGAGCAGCTTACGACAAAAGTTAAGTCTCCTTCTGCCCTAAGAATATTATGGTCAGTCCACAGACTGAAAATTCGGCTTATAAATCAGAATTAACCTACCGCTGTGTAAGTGGATTTCTTCAATGTGGAAAAAATTCTAATTTAGAAATTGGGGTAAAAACAACAACAACAAAATATTGCATTACTTCATGCTTAATCAACAGCATTATATACAAAGGTAGAAAGAGAGTACAAGATTGAAGACTATCGATATCTAAATGGGGCATTTTCTAAATCAGTGTACACCATTGAGGCCCATGGGTCTAGATGTATATATTTTATTAGATCGCCGCACTAACGAAACGGGCTACAGTGCAATAATAAAGAAAGAAAACGTGCTCTATTATTTATTTTGCTTAATGTTATTTTTAGTTATTATTGTATGGTGATGATGCTCTTGTTGTTTTAAAGGGGAAAGGGCACGTAATCAAAACCGATGGACAACTCACACAAGCATTACTGAACTTGCTTCATTCTCTACCGTCATACATAGTTTTGAAATTCTCACTAATTCAATATGTACGCATTGACTTTATTGGTAAATGAGGTAGTATTTATTCGTCAGTCGTCTGATAATATTTATGTTATTCCTCATTTTGCACAAATAGTCAAGATTACTATATCAATCACTGACTGATTCATTATTTGAAATCTCTTTCCTCCTTACTTTTAAATGTAATGCTTTATGTGTATTTCCATTGCACACACACACACACACATACACAACGCGCGCGCGGAAATTACAGGCACACATATATACATTTAGTAATACGGTATATTCTCTCTCTCTCTCTCTCTCTCTCTCTCTCTCTCTCTCTCTCTCTGCAAAAGAAATAATTGATTAAATATTAAGTTATCGATTAAAATTTTGGCTATTACTGATTTCACTCCGGTAAATAGCACATTTCTGGTTATAATAGAAGAAATACCGGTTAACAAAACCAATCAACCTAAATCCGGGGCGTTTCAGCAATTTATCTGGCAAGCATAGCTTTAAAAAAAGAAAAAGTGAAAACTTGTACCTTAAAGACTTTTGGTTGATTTTCAATTGTTCGAATTTAATTGATTAATTTTTAAATTGAAGACATTCTATTAATCAGCTTTTTTTAAAAATCAGTACAAAACAATAATGCAAACAAGTGATTCAAATGCTATATACATAAGTAAATGGTTGTTTTTTTTCAACAAACTGTAATTGTATTCATAAAACATGCTCTACAATCTACATGGTTATCTTTCCTTTGAAAACATACCGATGCGTCTCTCCCGCTCATGTAAACTCGCGTTTGCATATCTAGTGTTATACGTGTAATTGCAGTTTACACATCTAGTGTTATACAGTTTACACATCTAGTATTATATGTGTAATTGCAGTTTACATATCTAGTGTTATACGTGTAATTGCAGTTTACACATCTAGTGTTATATGTGTAATTGCAGTTTACACATCTAGTGTTATATGTGTAATTGCAGTTTACACATCTAGTGTTATATGTGTAATTGCAGTTTAAAAAAATTCTTTGTTTATGGAAATCATGTGAATCGCCCTATATATATACTCGAAAAGACAAGTCAATAAACTGTACTGTTAACTTTAATGATTTATAAAAGAAAGGAAATTTCCTCTATTTTAATGTCAAAGTAATAATTATATGTTTGTTTTCTCTCTTCCTTAATATAAGCGTTAATAAAGCGTTCATCACCAAACCCGGCCAGTTTACATCCGTCTAGTTTAGTTAAGTTAGAATGCATCCTTACTTTTCGAATGCACTACAGTCAGTAAATTTTTACAAAGATTGGAGATTTCTGCTCACTTCTTTTGTTATTTTTAATAATAATTTCATCGCGTCCACTTCTCACGCTAACATGTGAATATGAACTGTTTCCGTTTCCGGTGTAACAAAGAAATGGTGAACTAGGAGTGAGTTAGCGCGTGTTTCCAAATAGGCCTACTCTTGATTGCATGATGCCCGATATTCTGATACATTAATGCTGGCCTGGGAAGAAAAGAGCTTGCTTAAAACACTTACAGCGAGTAGAGAAGTTGTACTGCTGTTTCAGCATTTACTTCTTTATTATATCCTACTTAATTTTTTTTTTTACTCGCAGCTCGCCAGAACTAAATCAGAATTCAGGGCGTGTAGCTCGGTGTCTCATGGGAAAGCAGCATGTGGGCAGCTTTTGTGTATGTGCTGCCAGAAATTGAAGATGTGATTTAAAATGGGGGTCAACAGTGAAACTTGCTGGGTGTCACGCTGTCCAAGCTGTCGCTTCTACTGTTCTACTGATACTGACCTATATGATTACACTCAATAAAACGCTGACTGAACTGTACAATTGCTCTCATCAAAAGACTCGCCGACATTTATAATTACACTCATCAAAACACGCGATGGTTTATATAATTACACTCATCAAAACACGCAACGGTTTATATAATTACTCATCCAAACCACGCAATGGTTTATATAATTACACACATCTAAACACTCACTGACATTATTATATTCATCAAAATACTCACTGACCTACATAATTACATCATCCAAACACTCTGACCTGTTTAATTACACACGTCAAACTCTGACAATTACAGTCATCAAAACACTCACTGACCTATATAATTATACTCAGCAGACCATTCTAATGCTACATTATCGCAACAACAAAATAAACTTTTTATTTTCATGTCTTCTTTTTGTTTATTGACAAGACAACGATGTTCGAGTTTTCTAAGAATCCTTGACTATTTTACTATATGACAGAGTACTACGACCATAGAAGGGCAAACCGCTTAGATAAAATGGGACTATACATATACTAGAGCAGTTCCTACAAAGGGCTACACAGCTCTTATAAACTGGAGCAGATAATCACACATCTGTGTATGTACATCTGAGTTGGTCTAAGTGCCTGCAATCTTCCTACTTTTGGTCAGGCTTTAATAGCTTGACCATACAGCTCACCTAGGCAGTATTTGTTAAAATGGACTCAGTATATTATCGTAGCTAACAGTAGTATTACTTTAATCATCTAAAACATTCGTTATGCTGAGACAGAATTAAAATTCCCCATGTATCGATTTCAGGTATAGTCGTTGTGCACGTTGGACCAATGTTATGCAGAAGGCACAGTCCATTGATTGCAGAGATAGTAGACATGCAGAAGGCACTGTCCAATGAATGCAGTATAGTAGACATGCAAAAGGCACTGTCCAATGAATGCAGAGATAGTAGACATGCAGAAGGCACTGTCCAATGAATGCAGAGATAGTAGACATGCAGAAGGTACTGTCCAATGATTGCAGAGATAGCTAACATGTAGAAAGGAGTCCAGCCGTTTCAGAGAGAGGAGACATGCAGAAAGAACTGTCCAATGATTGCAAAGATAGTAGACAGCTGTAGTGTAGACCAAGATGTATCCATGACGGATGGAGAGTTTATTCCGGAACTAGTCGTTGTGTAAACGCCGGACTGGCATGTTTTTATACAAATTGGACCGACTATTGACTTCGTAATAGTTGTAGCGCAACCACGCCACCAACCAACCAACAAGATAAAACGACATTTTAATTTCAGTGATGGTTGTAGTAGCCTACAGCCCTACAACATAGGTCATGTCACCAACTAAATAGACAGTACATTGATTTCAGTGATGATTGTAGTACAACATAGATCATGTTACCATCTAAACAGACCAGTACAATGAATTCAGTGACGGTTGTAGTACAACATAGGTCATGTCACTAACTAAATAGATGGCAAATTGATATCAGTGAAAGTTGTCATACAAGATATACTACGTCGACAATTAAGCAGACGGTGCATTATTTCAGTAACTGTCTTTGTGCAAGTGTAGGCATCGTCGTCATAAATGATGGACCGTTCAGTAATTTCAGTGACAGTTGTACAGTGCTTGACTGGGCCTTTCAGTGACAGTTGTACAGTGCTTGACTGGGCCTTTCAGTGACAATTGTACAGTGCTTGACTGGGCCGCTCAGTGACAATTGTACAGTGCTTGACTGGGCCGTTCAGTGACAATTGTACAGTGCTTGACTGGGCCGTTCAGTGACAATTGTATTGTACAGTGCTTGACTAGGCCGTTCAGTGACAGTTGTACAGTGCTTGACTGGGCCGTTCAGTGACAACTGCACAGTGCTTGACTGGGCCGTTCAGTGACAATTGTACAGTGCTTGACTGGGCCGGAGTGTCGTTTCACAGAATTTGAACGTTCTCCATGCGGTCCGTTCTCAGCTGAAAAAGAACAATGATTCTGTCAAACTACACCAATCAGTCAATGCACGTGTACAAAGAATGAACTACATCATGAAGTCAATACACGTTTAGACCTATAAATAATGAACTACATCTTGAAGTCAATACAGTGTAGTCCTACAAATAATGAAATAATCATGAAATCAATACACGTGTAGGCCTACAAAGGATAAACTAATCATGAAGTAAATACACGTGTAGGCCTACAAATGATGAGCTACATCATGAACTCAATACACGTGTAGGCCTACAAAGGATAAACTAATCATGAAGTTAACACACGTGTAGGCCTACAAAGGCTGAGCTACATCAAGAAGTTAACACACGTGTAGGCCTACAAAGAATGAGCTACATCATGAAGTTAACACACGTGTAGGCCTACAAAGAATGAGCTACATCATGAAGACATATAAAGTTAAATAATCAGAGAACATTTGAAAATGAAGCAATTAAGCAGGAACGAATTAACAGAATATGTTAACAAGATGCTGATTCACTGATGAAATGGCGACAAAATAAATGCAATACAAAAATACAAACTTCTAACAGAAAATACTAGCTAATAACACTTAACAGATGCAAATACAAGAAATACAAACTGACAACAAAAATACGAACAGACAACAGAAACAGAAATTGATAACAGAAATGCAAACTAATAACAGATTACAGAATTAGAAAGTCTGATGGCAAACTAATTCATTTCGCGCAAGAATACCTGCTATATATTAAGAAAAAATGTTAATAAGAAACCAAGTCTGCCGGTTTAAAGTTATATATAGTACATCTGTTTGTGAATTTGTTATAGTTGTGAAACGGCTACACTAATGTTACATAGTAACAAACAAACGATCTGCCCATTTTGAATTTATCGTAATTACTGGTTACACGAGTGTAACAAACAATAATCTAAATATTAGTCGTAGTGGTCTTGTATTGTTTAAACTTAAAGGCACATTTTTCTTGATGAAAGTGTATTCAGTTAAAAGACGCCTGCAGCGAAAATTTTGCAACATAATCTATTCGCAGTTCTATTTTTGGGCCTTGTATTACTGAAGCAAAGCAGAAGGAGACGCAGTGTAAATTTTGTCACAGACCAGGCAAGGGTATTTGTGCGGAGAAAAGTATTGTCATTTAGAACAGTAATTGAAACTGACACGACTTGCAATGGCTGGAGACGGTGTCGGCTTTTTGTTGCTAGGAAACCAAATGAATTCTCTATTACATGGGAGGGGGGGGGGGGAGAAGAAGCGTTGTCTTCCTCGCCGTGAAAACGAGGATTGTAGAAAAAAATAATTCAGTAAAGGCATTCTAATCTAAACTGGTGGGGTTTTGTACTAGCCAGCGCATTTTGCTTCAAGGTCATTCGGTTCACCTAGTGCATTTTTAAACGGCGTTAGACAACTGCACCAAAATGGCCGTGACATCAAATGTCTGTACAGTAGCACATTTTAGTTTATCGGTTCTCTGTGTATCGGGCAAACCAGATTTAGCAGTACTCTTTATAAGAGAGAAAAGCCAGAGCATGGTTTTCAATGGTATTGTATTCGTTTCTAACAAAGACAGGATATGTGCATCGGACCGTGTATCTATTTAAATGTAAAATGCAATAAAGCCAGTATAGCAGTGAAAAAATACTAAACGATCATGAACTGCTTCCAATAGAGCAGCCTTTCTCAACCTTTCTCAGCCTTTCTCAACCTTCAGATCTCAGGGAACGCCTACACAAAAATTATATCTGTGATGTTTATTTTTGTCTTTATTTAAGCTTAATAACTACATTTTTTTAAAATTCAAGCTAAATTAAAGTTATTGAGCTGAATTTCTAATCTTCTTGAGCTAAATAACGATTTAACTGAATTTCTTTTTTTTTTTTTAATTTTGCACAGCGTTGTGTTCAGTGCCAAATGAATGTTTTATTTAGCTAATTAAACGAAGTTTTGAAGTCTAAGGCCAAGGGTAGAGGCAGAAGTCTGAGAATGAGCGATGTATAAAGAAAGAGACAGTCAAACACCACCACTACCCCCCAAAAAAAAATAAATAAAACGCGCTCATGCACAAAGAGATAGAGAGAGGAAGGGTGGAAAGGAGGGAGAGAAAAATAAAATATAGAGGAAAGGGAAGGGAGAAACAGTACAAAACATAGATGAAATAAACACCCGACACGCATACTCATATACACACATAGACAAACTCGCATAAAAGTTAGGAAATAGAAATCTGAGACAGAATGAAAGCTAGAGAGGGAAACAACTTGGAGTGAGGATACAGGAAGAGAAAGATTCTGTAGCAAGCCGAGAGTGAAAGTTCCAACTAAGGGCAGCGAGTAGGTAAACATCAAAACGGAAACTGGAGCTTTTCAAGTACAATTTTCCCCTTGAAGACGAATCCTCTATTGCAGAGTTTGTCAACTAGGATTCCGTGAGAGGTCGCAAAGGGTATTTTAATAAGACGTGTCGTTGATGCTCGGACATCAAAAGCTTTTATCCATGTGCACGTACGTAAACTTCTCTCTGATTGGTTGTAATCCATGTGCACGTACGAAAACTTCTCTCTGATTGGTTGTAATCCATGTGCACGTACGAAAACTTCTCTTCAGTTGGTTGTGAAAAGTTTGATGGGAAAGATATCAAAGAAATTTAGCTCAACATGATTAGTGTTCAGTTAAATATCTGCATTGTGAGATAATAAATTTAGATATATGATTTTATTTAGCAAAAGCAAATGAAGTTTACTTTGCAGTTTAAACAATGATTATTAAGCTAAATGTAACAAATGTTTTTGGCTGAATAATTGTGTAATTTACTAACTAAGGACAGTATATTTTCTCAATTATTTAAAGTTTTAATCACCCTCTGATCTAATCCTAATGTAAACATTCAATTCGGATCCTATATTACTGCATCACGGGTATGTTGAATTTTGCTATAGTTAGGGAACAATTTAAAATAAATGAATCGATGATTAAGCACTAACTGAACTCTAACAACTTTGTACCAATGTCAGTCTGATCTCTGTAGTTCCTAGTGTAAAAGAACTCAACATGATATTTGCAAAAATATATTAATAATTTCTACTAAAACATCAAAAGAACTTTTACTTTACCGCTATAAATATTAACACAAGTAAGTCCTAGCCGTAAGTCTATGCTGTGTTGAAGATAATAACGAGAAAATAAAGAGGAGGTAATTTTAAGGAGACAACTTACCTCGAGTCGCGCAAAGGCTGGGTGGTAGTAACGCCAAGGAGACTTCTCCCCTCCCACTGACATTAATTATGGTCATAGCCTTCGTTACAGCTGACTTTAATCTGTCGTACAAGCCCGTGACACACCCAGCTATCTTTTACTAACATCCGGCAGAAATTACTTTTATTTTCTCGGATTGGTTGTTCTTTCAAGGCCTGTGCCATAAACGAGCAAAATATGAGACCTGTACAAAATGTATTAACGCCAATAACTGTCTTCAATCACTACCAACAGGAATATCAATCCATGTATAGGCATATAGGTTTCCGATATCACAGACCACGTGACTTTCTTCTGATTGGCAGACAAGTAACATCTCAATAAAGATGGTGAGCCCTAAAGCTTGCCTGTGTGTGTGTGTGGGTGGGAGGGGGGATGCAACCTATGAGTTGGTAGATATTCGCTCTGCAGCATTCAAAGGTTACCGAGACAGTACACGCAATATTAAAATGTAATGGTGTTAGGATTTTTTGTGTCCCAAAATGATGGTCATCAAGAGTTGGCTGGCAGCGTTTCTCTCCTGGACCAATTGTTTTCATATCACATTTAAGGTGGGGGTTGTCGATTGCAGTACCTTATGGTCCAAAGCGGAAATCAATGGTCACGACAGCCGTTTGTCTTATTGCATGTTTATCAGTGCCATTAAGAAGAAAACACACACACACACACACACACACACACACACACACACTGCATGTTATAATTGCCAAGTGAACCGAAGGAGTGACTTTTTAAAATGTTGAAGTTGAATAGAGTTTTCTGCTTGTTGTTAAAAGCTCACACTTTAGTGACGTCTCCAGATTTAGACTACGTTCATTTTGTTGGGTTTTTGTTTTTTTTAGTGACGTACAAATTTCATTATTTGATGTTCAGATGTTAACCTCAGAGATGATTATATGCGAGTGACTCTCACAGTTATGTGGCATTCCTAATTCAGTAACTTTCACACCTCAGTGAGGTTTTTTGAGTAACTTTTAGATTTACGTCCCCATATGGGCAGGTTTCAATTGTAAGTAAATATTCATATCTGCGTAACTGTTAGATTTGCGTTGTCATGTTTCACTTTCACAATGACGTCACATTTCATTTACTTTCAGAACGATGTTCATATTTTGGTGACTTTCAAATTGATGTTCATGTTTCAGTGATGTTCAAATTGATGTTCATGTTTCAGTGATGTTCAAATTGATGTTCATGTTTCAGTGATGTTCAAATTGATGTTCGTATTTCAGTGACTTTCAGATTGACGTTTCTATTTCGATGACGTTCAGATTGGTGTTCATATTTCAGTGACGTTCACAACGGTGTTCATATTTCAGTGAGGTTCAAATTGACTTCACATTTCAGAATAACGTCATGTTTTAGTGATTTTCATGATGATGTCATATTTCAGTGACTACCTAGTAGCTGGAAAACACGTCTGATTCCGTGCTTCATGAACAGCGACGACGTGACCCCATGTGCTTGCCAGACTTCCCAAGTCAGTGTGTCCATATGTGATCCAGTGGCAGTGACGCAAAGCTGGAATACGAAACACAAGAACTCCCAAAATATTGCTGGGCTACTGCTGTCGAAAGTGTGTCATGACCTGAAGACATCTGCTGAATACAAGACTTTGATTCAGATATCCATGGAGTGATCGGTCTCGCTTTTTCACTCGTGCGTACATCAGTACCGACATTAACCAGTTCATTAGCAACGTTGCCACAGTAATAGCCACTAGCGTTTCTGTCCAAGAACTGTGGTGGAGGATGTTTCTTAAGCCTAGTCTGAGAAATCTCCAGTCGGGAAGGCATGCGAATTTCGTTGTAGTCGGCCCCGAACCCTGCCAACGGAAGCGATGACGAACCCGCTACCCAAAGGGACTGCACCGGAACTTCCCCTACATTCGCTAGAATTATTTCCCCCTGGCGTATCGTCAGCTGCACGGGTCGCCCCGAAGTCGACTCCTGTTGCCTGTGGCAAGATGACTGCACATGCAAACATGCCTTCGCAGTCCAAGCGTCAGAGGGGTGTGCACTTCTTGTCCTGCAAGTGCCTGGACCTTCAGCACCTCCTAGCAATGACGTCAGGCTGAAAATGTAGCCAGCCGCTTGGCGCAGGATGCTGACCTTAGATGTCTTGTTGTCATGGTTTTGGTAAACGTAGGGCACATGCTGGCGAAGCGTTTCGAAAGCGGCATTGACGCTCTGCACGCGCATGCGTTCGCGGTTGTTGCGTCGAATGACATAGTCGTCAGAGCGAAGATGATGAGGGACGTGCTTTCGCCTGCGACGGTGGTGAGGTCCTTGACCTTGAGGAGGTTGTTGGCTGTCAATTTGGTTGGACATGAAGTAAGCAGCGTTTGCACTACCAACTGCCATTTAAAATAAAAATGTAATAGTTGTCACTCTTTGCTTGACATCAGTTCATTTCCACACATGACACGACGATAATTATGATTTAAAAATAAAGATCTATGTGGTGCCTATATATATATCCCTTTTTTTACTTGTTTGAATGTAGTTCTAGTCAAGAAATTATCTCCCCTGTTTAGTGTATTAAAGTTATTCATATACCTCTCAAAATCTGTGCATCTGAATCAGAACTGTTCGCAAATTGATAGGTGTGTACAGCAGAAATAAATCATTATTTTTGTTGATAATATCACTAAAGTGACGTAAGCCTGCTCGACTCACCATCTGTACCACTTAAAAAAGGTCTGTCCCGCTCATTACGTTAATTAAGCCTGGACATTATCGTGAAACTATAAGACTGTAAAACTATCAGCATTTTAGACTAAACGAGGACTATTGTTGTTAATGTGGGGAACGCTTCCGGCTTCCGCCGCTTTCGCGTTTAAACGAGGACTAGAGCGCAGTCGTGTTTTATATACAGTCTAAGACCCCTCCTCCCCCAAACCGCAAACCTTGTTCTCAGTCTCGCGCTTTGCTTGGGGAGGGAGGAGGGAATCGATTTTCAGACACCAACACTGCCCTCTTTCTTTCAAATGATTGTGCTCCTGTTGCGAAAACTACAGAAGTCCTAACGCGTCATGCTCGCTAGGGACTTTGTGGCATCACTCAGGAACAGCGATTTGCTGAGTTAACTGTCTCTTCGAAACTGGTGCCAGATAGTGATCAGCACTAACTAATACTTTCTCGCAACAGAAAGAATTAGCCCGCTTGTCCGGACCAGTCATTGGCTCTGAAACCGAAATGTTCAGTAACAATAAGAGCTGCCATTTACCTACTTACCCCGAGGAATTGTACCTGTGTAAATTACACTTAAATCGGCACCCAGCTGCTAGGATGCGCTGGTCCAGGCAAGGTGACAGAGATCTGAACTGATAAGTACATGTAGCTTGCCGTTCCAGGCACTTTCTTAGGTTGGTTAGTCCGGTGCTACTCGCTAGAACGGCACCTATTTTTTGGTGTCAGGTGATGCGTGAATGGCACGCGCCTGGGGAGAGGTTAGGGTTCTGCTTGAAGGAACTTGTAGGTGAATGAAAAATATCCAGGTTAGCTTTGAGAGTACAAGTGGCAAATATGTTTCAATATGAGGAGAGAAACACATGGAAATTGAACTGAACTATAACTTGTGACTTTATTGCAAAAACACATGAAAGACTATTGTGACACCACTTAATTCAGGTTATGTAAAAATTATTATTGCTTGTCTCTAATAACTCCATTTCTGTTGTCTGATAAAAGCTATCTTGTGATTTACATTGACAGTATTGTTGAATTTTAATTTAATATAAAAGACTGTGAAATATATAAATTATCTGAATGTGGTTTTGCAGAAATATTCATTTGATTGTTGATTTAATAAATTTACTGTTAAATTTATTGACCTTCTTACACATATTAATAACCTTATGTTGGAGAAGAAAGTGGGTGGATGGAGGCTCACTAAATATAGATTAAAGATAGAATTGTCTTCTCTTTTATTAAGAAGTTTTCCACCTACGGAATATTGTGTGACGGTAAATGTTGTCTTAATGATGTAGAAGAGAGAAAACATTTACAGTGCCCGCATATTCTCCCAAGGGAGAGAATGGAGTGGTATCTGCTGGAGAATTATTAATAGCGTAAATTGCGATTCTCATAACTTGTAATTAGTTATGATTGACTAATTAATATCATAATCATTAACTAAGTGGTGTTGGCGTCACAGTTATATTGTTTTGAGGTGAATAACTTTATCGGGTCTTGTTTTCGATAACTGTATCAAGTGAAAGAATATATACTCTTTTTTGCAATTCTTCAATAACACACAATTATTAACACAAGAATTAATTAAAATCGTCGATCTTTCGCTAAAGGTGGGGGCTGATTTGAACTCGACTGCCATAAATTTGGTGTCCTCTGCAACAGACGTGACGTAATAACTAATTTTTTTAAATGTAGTTTAGTGGTTAAGCTTTTCGGTACTTATAAAAACGAACTAGGGGACTGTATGGCCTCTGTGCATGACTGATCTCCCTTGTCAGCTAGTTAACAATCTTTTAGCAGAAATTAGCACCTTGGCAAACCCTGCTATATTAATCCATTCAGTGAAGGGGATCAGAGTCAATACTGGTGTTACGAAAGAACGATCCCACAGTTAAAAACTATGCTATTAATTTGATCTTAAGAGACAAGTACCGCTCCAGGAGTTTTAAAAGCTATTTTCCTCCTCCTAGACCAGGGGTCGGGAACCTATGGCTCGCGAGCCATATGTGGCTCTATTGATGGCTGCAACTGGCTCTCAGACAAATGTTCGATTATAAAAAAAAAAAACTGAGTTTTCCCAGTCTTACGCCTCCATAAAGAGACATCCGTTAGTGATTAGGCTTAGAGACTGATGAAATACCTTGTTTACTCCTTCAGAGAAACAGGCTAAAACCAGAGGTGAAGGTCGCATCAAAAGTCGGATACTAACTATCCATGTACGGTCACTTGTTTTCAGATAATGTGACGTAGCGCTAAGTTGTGAATTGACCTCTACTTTCATTCATTATAGACCCCTGAATGAACGGGCCATGTTAGACGCACACCTGCATTGCACTCGATTTACATGGATAAAATTAGAGCGTCCATTCATTACTAGGACCGGATCTATCAGAACACAACATAGTGGTAATATCTTGATTTCTCTGTGTTGAGTTGAATTAATTCTATATATTTTGTATTGTGAATGTATGTAGAATTTTCTTGTGCATTTTATTGCTGATTGATAATATATTTTCTACAAAGCTAAGTGGCACAGCGATTGTAATAGGGTCGGGGCAAATTATACTTACTTCCTCGGACTTGCCAGTCTCCGATAGCTGGCACTTTTAGGGTCCGTGGTTTACGACCGTGTCAGCGCGGCGGCATGGCTGACCCTTTCTACGGACATTGCACGCACAGCTGGACCACCCAAGCGCTACGTGCGTACATAACGGTTCTCTGTCCGAATTCACGAGTCTTTATAAACCAGGTTTGAATGTTAATCGGTACTCTGCGAGGAACAACCGCTTTGGAACGTTGTCCGGCGGCACAAATTATTCCGCGAGTCAATCAGCCAATAAGCCTAACCCGCTGTGTCGATAACCTTCGTGTATTGAACAAGGTAAACACATCGATTTCTTAAATTATAACTTGCATTTTATTTAAGTTATCATTGTGTGAATGTGCGAGATTGTTAATGTAGAAATTATATCTTTACTGCAACCTTCTCTAGACACGTGGCTTGGTAACAGTATGGCTAAACTAGAAACATTACATTCTTTACAGTAATTGTCGAATTGTGAGACAATGGTTTATAATGCTAAATTAACGGAATTGTAACCACAGAACGTTGGTGCACGTTCATATGATTATTTTTATGTAAAGAATCCTTGATGTAAAGTTTGTAAACAATGTGTATAATCGCGTTTATACTTGTAACGCGTATGTGCGTGATTTTAATTCATATTCACTTTCTAAAATCTAAAATCTAAATGTTTTCTTTGAATGATTTAAATTCTCTTGCGTAAGCAATGTCGCATTTTAATTGTAACACGCATGAGCGTGATGTTGATTGTATTTTCATTATTATATTCAAACTATTGAATGTGAAGTCACACAGGTTTATCTGTCACTGAATTTCGTGTCCTAACTACGAGGTTAAATTTAGTCAGACTGAAGGATAAATCTGGGCAGCCAGCCTGTTTCAGAATAAGCGAGGAGATTTAATTAAATCCTGAAATTTAATTATTTTAGATTTAAGATTTTGGAACAAATCTTAATTCTGGAGCAGGGTCTTTAAATAAATGCTGGCACATAACAGTGATATTACATTTGTAGTAGTGGTGAAGACACCATGTGTATGCAATTGAACTACCGTTGATTAATTGTTATTACGGGAGAGTCAAAACCCGCCACGTATTCATTAGTTAAATTGTATAACTAGCAACTTTGGATTAATGGAGAAATATCAGAACACAACATAGTGGTAATATCTTGATTTCTCTGTGTTGAGTTGAATTAATTCTATATATTTTGTATTGTGAATGTATGTAGAATTTTCTTGTGCATTTTATTGCTGATTGATAATATATTTTCTACAAAGCTAAGTGGCACAGCGATATTACATTTATAGTAGTGGTGAGGACACCACGTGTATGTAATTGAACTACCGTTGATTAATTGTTATCACGGGAGAGTCAAAACCCGCCACGTATTCATTAGTTAAATCGTATTACTAGCAACTTTGGATTAATGGAGAAATATATTGTAAAGATTTAGAATTTTAGATGTTTGGATTTTCACATAATGTAAATTGTAAGTTAGTGGAAATTGTAAAGAATGATTAACACTGCTGTTATTAGGCCCATATAAATCACTGGTGGTTCGGGTAGTCAACTTTATTGTTGCCCGAGCATTAAATGATCGCCAGTTCAAAACACTGCTTGATGAGGTTGGGAATAATTATCCTGGTCTGCTTCTGCACAGCAACGTGCGTTGGTTGTCAAGGGGGAAGGTGCTCAGCCGATTTGCGGCTTGTCTGAGCGAAATCCGGACTTTTCTTGAAATGAAGAATGTCGAGCATCTCGAGTTATCTGACACTGAGTGGCTTCTGAAGTTCTATTATCTCGTAGACATGACTGAACATCTAAATCAGCTCAATGTGAAAATGCAAGGCGTTGGAAACACAATCTTATCCCTGCAACAAGCAGTGTTTGCATTTGAAAACAAGCTAGAACTCTTCATCACCGACATTGAAACAGGTCGTTTACTACACTTTGAAAAACTGGGAGAGTTCAAAGATATGTGCACATCAAGTGACCCTGCTCAACATCTTAATCTTCAGCAGCTAGCAGGCTTCACGTCTAATCTCCTGCAGTCATTTAAAGCGCGCTTTGGAGAATTTCATGAGCACATCCGTCTTTTTAAGTTCATCACCCATCCACACGAGTGTGCAGGGGACAGCATGACCTGAGTTGCACCCCCGGTGTCTCCGTCAGAGATTTTGAGCTCCAAGCTGCTGACCTGAAGGCATCAGACATGTGGGTGAATAAGTTCAAGTCACTGAATGAAGATTTGGAAAGACTTGCACGACAGCATGCAGAGTTGGCGAGCCAACACAAGTGGGCAGAAATTAAAAAACTTCAACACGCAGACCAGCTGATTGTCAAAACTTGGAACGCGCTTCCCGTCACATACCATACACTGCAGCGTGTGAGTATTGCTGTACTGACAATGTTTGGCTCTACGTATGCATGCGAGCAGTCTTTCTCACATCTAAAGAACATTAAGACCAACCTGTGATCACGTTTAACGGATGAAAGTCTCAACGCCTGCATGAAGCTTAACCTCACCACGTATCAACCAGACTACAAAGCCATCAGCAAAGCCATGCAGCACCAGAAGTCGCATTAATGGGAAGAAATTCTCATTATTGATTAGCAACAGCATAATAATGTTATTAAAAAGAATTAGAGACATAATTATTGTACTTTTAGTGTGAAAATTACACAAAATTACACATTTACTTGAATTTTTAGTTTTAAACATAATGTATGGCTCTCATAGAATTACTTTTCAAAATATGTTGTGTCCATGGCTCTCTCAGACAAAAAGGTTCCCGACCCCTGTCCTAGACCTAGACTGTCCTGATTAAGAATCACGGCTGAGTTGCCAGCCTTGACATGTGCTCCCAGGCGGGTAGGCTACTGGTTAAATAATTATCCAACAGCTATGGTTCGTTGATCATCAGGACAGAAGACTTTTAAACGCTTTAATTTGGTATCTGTCATCAATTCAATCACCCGTCTCACTAGTAACGCCAGTAGAATGCGTTACTTGACGTCCACTAGTAATCTCCCTTTGATATTCACGTATCACAACAGACCGCTGACAAAGACGTGTCTCCGAGGCGTCCACCACGTTGTGTTGTTTCTGGAGCCAGACGTGTCTCCGAGGCGTCCACCACGTTGTGTTGTTTCTGGAGCCAGACGTGTCTCCGAGGCGTCCACCACGTTGTGTTGTTTCTGGAACCAGATGTAGTCGTGCGTGCGTGATGATGGACGCACTATACATGCGTTTGGAATACATTTAGACACAAACACGCTAACGAAATAATCTGACAATTACTACCATACTGTGACTGTGACAATTACTACCATACTGTGACTGTGACAATGGCCAAAGGTGGTTCTGCATTATTTTGGTAGTAGATCAGTTAGACACACAGTTAGTAGGCTAAATTATTGCTTTGCGGACAACGGCTTGACCAAGTTACTTTAAGTGCTGGGGTAATCGCCGGAAGTCTTGGATTGCTTGTATAGTGATGATATAGGGAACAAGAACAAAGGGGCACAATCCTTTATCTGAATTTATCGGACACAGGCTTCCTTAAATCAATTCATTAAATTAAATTATGAGGAAAGTGCCTCTCGCACTGTCACAGTAGAGTACTTCAGATCACTATATACTGAAGGCTACTATTACTGTAGTACTATGATGACTATTAGTACTACACACTTTATACTCTGAAGACTACTATTACTATAGTACTATGATGGCTAGTAGAACTGTAAACATTTCATACTTTGAAGACTACTGTTTCCACTGTACTCTATTATTCGGATGACTAGTAGTACTAATCAGTTAATACTGAAATGTACATGTGTTTCATCGGACCTGACGAGCTACATAAATAATAATTTGGATTTTAGTAGAGCCCTAGAGCCCTAAAGCCCTCGTATTCTAACAAGGTCGCTGAGCTTCACAATCCCGAGCCACTGTGTGTGTGTGTGTGTGTGTGTGTGTGTGTGTGTCGACTCGAAAAATCCCATCAGTCTATGATCCCACAGACCTCTGCACGTGAATCGAGCACCTAGATTCTCAGCCACCCGTACCATAGACAATAACAACTCTCAGCCACCCGTACCATAAACAATAACAACTCTCAGCCACCCGTACCATAAACAATAACAACTCTCAGCCACCCGTACCATAAACAATAACAACTCTCAGCCACCCGTACCATAAACAATAACAACTCTCAGCCACCCGTACCATAAACAATAACAACTCTCAGCCACCCGTACCATAAACAATAACAACTCTCAGCCACCCGTACCATAAACAATAACAACTCTCAGCCACCCATACCATAAACAATAACTCTCAGCCATCCGTATAATGAACAATAACTACTCTCAGCCACCCATATCATAAGCAATAACAACGAATTTGAAATAGCAAATTTTACAAATACCAGCTTTACTGCATGCAGTAAGAGAACCCGTCGCAGTAGCAATATTGCTGGAATCTTGTCTGCCAAAGTCAGTAAAGTCAGTGCCAAAAACTGAGAGAGAGAGAGAACACGTTTTTGTTCGGAATGTACTAGTATGTCCTAGATCAAGGACACTCTTACTTTACAACTTATATGAAGTTTACACTGTTGGAAGCCAACGGATCGGTGTCGGTACAATCCGTGAGTTAAAAAAAAATTAAATAGTTGAGGAAATTGTATGACATCTGTGACCGGGCTAACTCATCATTATGCGAAATTCATACTTGTCCATTTCAGTAGGAACGCAACTTCACTGAGTACTCTGTAAAAAAGAAAAAAACAAAACATGTCGGGCTAATGAAAACATGCTTAAATTAATCTACATCGAATTCTCTCTCTTACACACACGCTGGAACACATCACAACTTCCGGGCGGATTTAAAGTGTTGCTGGCGGTGGTGGAAACAGGAAAATACAGATCGCTTTGCAAGTGCTGCCTCTTGTTCTCATTTTGTCTAAGATCACCAGTTCTTTCCTCCCCTACTTCCCTCCCCCCCCCCCCAGCTCTTATCACAGTCTATTACATTCGAAGCCTCAATTGCGCTACCACCTAAAATAGATATTGGGGACTCGAGACAGAGTGGCAAAGCAGTTACAACTTCTACGTCTTGCAAATATAAACAAAGGAAGTATATATATTTTTAAGTAGATAATTAACTCGGAATGCATTATCATCACAGCTAAGACCGCATGACTATAACAACTTGGAATACATGACTATAACAACTTGGAATACATTACTATAATAACTCGGAATACATGACTATAACAAATTGGAATACATCACTATAATAACTCGGAATACATGACTATAACAAATTGGAATACATCACTATAATAACTTGGAATACATGACTATAACAACTTGGAATACATCACTATAATAACTCGGAATACATGACTATAACAAATTGGAATACATTACTATAATAACTCGGAATACATGACTATAACAAATTGGAATAAATTACTATAATAACTCGGAAGATACCATTATGGAGCTCGGAACGCACGACTATAACAATATGTATTGCACCATCATAGCAACTAGGAATATACCACTATAACAACTCGAAATATGCCACTATAACAACTCGAAATATGCCACTATAACAACTCGAAATATGCCACTATAACAACTCGGAATATGTCACTATAACAACTCGAAATATGTCACTATAACAACTCGGAATATGTCACTATAACAACTCGAAATATGTCACTATAACAACTCGGAATATGTCACTATAACAACTCGAAATATGCCACTATAACAACTCGGAATATGTCACTATAACAACTCGGAATACCTCTATATTATAACAACTTGGAATATGCCAATACAACAACTCGGAATATGCCACTATAACAACTCGGAATATGCCAGTACTCAACCCTATTGCACCTCATAGTGCACAAAATATACGACAATAACAACTCGGTGGAATGTACCACTAATATGGTTTGCAATGCACCTCTGCAACAATGCGAACCACTCGAGCAGAATACAATGCTATACGCTAAAAGACATGGATTACAACATTATAATAAATCAGAATATCCAACTTTAGGCTAAATCGACCCATTATACTCAATCAGAAACTACTACTGTTCTCTTTATCGGCTCAAATTACATCACTATAATGCTATAATGACTCAGAATACACCACCATACAGTATACAATACTATATAATGATTCACAATACAATGATATATACCATAATGACTTGAAATACACCAATTTAATGAATCAGAGGTGAAACCGTCATTCATTAACAAAAGACATTGGCTGATTTAATAGAAGATAAGGGGAAAAGCAATAGAAATTAAGTGAAGTTTTCTTTGGTGCAAAGAGATGACTTAGCTGCATCGAGAGTCGAAAAGAAACAGCGAAAGATGTCTGGAACCCTGGATCTTTACCTAGGATCCTTCAGCGACTGTCAGGCAGTACGAGAAACAAAACTGGCTGAACTAGCTCTGGCGTAAAAATGCTGCTGACAGGAAAGAGTTTCCGTCCCCTGGGAAAAAAAAAAAGTAGAGAACTCCCCCTCCCTACCCTTTTTTCCACACACTTTATTTTTGTTTCTGGCGCAGAACCCACAAACTATATAGCCTTCTCTACCAGCATTGTGTGTGTGTGTACGTGTGTGTGTGTGTGTGTGTGTGTGTGTGTGTGCACGTATGTGTATTTATAGTCATTTCTGAATTGCTTTATTTATTTGTTATTGCCAAGCTTTCAGCGACTTATTAAGCATAAGACTTTGTAATGTAATTGTAATAACGGAGTTTGCTGTTTAAAATACAAAATTTTCTTGAGAAAATATAAAACGAAAGAGTTCACAAATGTATATTTTTTCCTCTCCTCTGATGTCGAGCTACACAACAGGTTGAAAGCGGTTTAGTTTTGTTTTATTGTCTAGGTAGTACCAGCCAGTGACAATACTAATTTTATTAGCTCATTAAAAGAAATTATTTCCGCGCAAATGTACGTCGAGCAGAAAATTCATCACCAACTTGCCTGTGTTTCTACTGAGTATAAGACACTATAGGACACTACTGAATATAACTAGCTTGTCATGTTACTACTAAGTATAGGACACTATAGGACACTACTGAATATAACTAGCTTGTCATGTTACTACTGAGAATAGGACACTATAGGACACTACTGAATATAACTAGCTTGTCATGTTACTACTGAGAATAGGACACTATAGGACACTACTGAATATAACTAGCTTGTCATGTTACTACTGAGAATAGGACACTATAGGACACTACTGAATATAACTAGCTTGTCATGTTACTACTGAGAATAGGACACTATAGGACACTACTGAATATAACTAGCTTGTCATGTTACTACTGAGAATAGGACACTATAGGACACTACTGAATATAACTAGCTTGTCATGTTACTACTGAGAATAGGACACTATAGGACACTACTGAATATAACTAGCTTGTCATGTTACTACTAAGTATAGGACACTAACTAGCTTGTCATATTACTACTATATTGAATATAGCTTGTCATGTTACTACTAAGTATAAGACACTAGTTAGTGTCTGACTAGCTTGTCATGTTACTACTATATTGAATATAGCTTGTCATGTTACTAGTGAGTGGCATTTCATGTTTCGGTCTTTTAGCAGATGCTAGTAATCACGGCTCGCAGAAAATATTTTCGATCGTTGTTCAATACTTTGACTGGAAGGCAGGTGGAATCCAAACTAAAAGTTTTAACAAGACTGTTTCTTGGTTGGTTCACTAAATGACATTTATTAGCAGCTACTGTAATAAAATTGTACTGATTGCGGGTTTAATCTGTAATAAAATTGTACTGATTGCGGGTTTAATCTGTAATAAAATTGTACTGATTGCGGGTTTAATCTGTAATAAAACTGTACTAATTGCGAGTTTAATCCCGAACGATTCAAATGAAACAGTACGTCCTCCTCTGTCCTCTATTTTTCTATGTCCTCCTTTTCGTACCCATGTATCTGGCAACCCTACCCTTAATGCCATTCAAATGAAGGCTGTACACTACGAAAAACACCAGGCGATATGGTGTAAGTCCCGTGTAATTAATTGCTACACTGAGGGAGAGACATTAGAATAATTACATAACTCACTTCTTTCTTCTGGTCTGAATGTTTTCGGCTCTTTAAATGTGGAATGTTTTAGCATTTTTTCTGAGGGATGCTTTTATAGCAAACAGGAAATGGTATATACTTGAGGTTATTAAGGGCGGGTGGACGCGTCAGTCATTTACAGGCCTCACACCCTTTGCGGTAAATAATGGAAACCCCTAAATCTACCTTTCCCTCACGCCCACACCGATGCACTCAGTGACCAGTTTAGAAATTAATGCACGCATTGTGCCTTTCGGGTCATGGAGGGAATGTGTGAATCCCAGCTCACTCGACCGGCATTGTTCGAGATGTATGTTCGAGTAGAAAAAAAAATCAACTACCGCACGCACAATCAGTGAACTTTAAAAAAAAAAAATGAATTACAGATCCAATGTGTAATAAAATATCAAATTCGATCTGACAGCTCTAGTTTCTATAGTTACATAGATAAACTGATATTTGTCGTATTTGTTGAGTAAAAATATATAACTACGCATGCACGCACGCACGTACGTGTTAGTGTGTGTGTGTGTGTGTGTGTGTGTGTGTGTGTGTGTGTGTGTGTGTGTGTGTGTGTGTGTGTGGTGTCTGTATATAATTATATATAGTTCAAAATGAAAAGATTCCGACAATTTATTTATTGTAGCCTACATGATTACTTCTGTTTAATAGTTGAGATGGTTGACATGAATTTTCTTAGCAGATGTTTGTATTGTATTTTTATAGTTCATTTTGAATATTGTCCGCTATTAAGAGTTTGCTTTGCTTTTTTTTTTTTTAAACCCGGTTTGATTTTCTTTATTTCAATAAATAATTAATATCTAAGTTAATGTTAGTGCTTTTCACTGTTTTAGCCTAAAATATCTTGTACATTGTGTAGTTTCTACAAGATTTTTTCTTTCTTTAAGTCTTTAGAAATTGTGATCTATTGTCAATACAGGTTGCTCACAAGAGTGCAGTTTTACAATTGTGTTATATATTCTTATTAAATATGCGTAGTTGAGGCAGTTTCAAAAGATTTAAACTCCAAAGGTGTTATACAGTTCACAGTTATTTCGTATTTATATATGTATTTCATTGTTAAAGCTGGCATGTTCACACTTGTTTCGTATTTATATATGTATTTCACTGTTTAAACCGTCCTAAATTAGTGAATGTTCACAGTTGTTTTGTAATAATATGCAGTTCATTTTTTAAAGCTGATCTAATTTAATGAATGCTTACAAAGTTGTTTCGTAATTTTCAGCTAGGAGTATGTAGTTCATTATTAAAGCTGGCCTAACTTAATTTTGTTCACGTGTTTTGAACGAGGGCAACTGTTTCTGCCGGATTCCAAATACCAAAACAGGAAGTCTGCGTTTCCTGGCCGACCGTAGTGACAAAAAGGTCCACATTCTCCTGGCCGACCGTAGTGACAAAAAGGTCCACATTCTCCTGGCCGACCGTAGTGACAAAAAGGTCCACATTCTCCTGGTCGACCATAGTGACAAAAAAGTCCACATTCTCCTGGCCGACCATACTGACAAACAAGTCCACATTCTCCTGGCCGACCATACTGACAAACAAGTCCACATTCTCCTGGCCGAACGTAGTGACAAAAAAATCCACATTCTCCTGGTCGACCTTAGTGACAGACAAGTCCACATTCTCCTGGCCGACCGTCATTGTGTTAGTAAGTGCGTTCTGACAGCCATTGTGTTAGTAAGTGCGTTCTGACAGCCATTGTGTTAGTAACAGAGTTCTGACAGCCATTGTGTTAGTAACAGAGTTCTGACAGCCATTGTGTTAGTAAGTGCGTTCTGACAGCCATTGTGTTAGTAACAGAGTTCTGACAGTCATCGTGTCAGTAAGTGCGTTCGGAAAGTCGTTGTACATACATTGCTTTCATAAAATCGTGTCACAGTCATGAACCACGAAGTTAAGAATGCTATTGTCATAGACAAGAATTGCGACCAGAAAGCCTTTGTTGGTGTCGGAAAGCCTTTGCTGGTGTCAAAAATTCCGAC
Organism: Sinotaia quadrata; assembly: GCA_028829895.1. Lineage (NCBI taxonomy): Eukaryota > Metazoa > Mollusca > Gastropoda > Architaenioglossa > Viviparidae > Sinotaia > Sinotaia quadrata. The sequence goes on along the minus strand of CM054181.1, from coordinate 6,878,739 downwards.
TCGAAAGCCTTTGCTGGTGTCAAGAATTGCGACTCGAAAGCCTTTGCTGGTGTCGGAAAGCCTTTGCTGGTGTCAAAAATTCCGACTCGAAAGCCTTTGCTGGTGTCAAGAATTGCGACTCGAAAGCCTTTGCTGGTGTCAAGAATTGCGACTCGAAAGCCTTTGTTGGTGCCAAGAATTAACATTCGTACAGGAGATACTAGGAACTGCAATCAGAAAGTTGTCAGGAATTCAGTTTCCATAAGAAAGGTTTTGTGTCTGTGACTTGCATTCAGCCGTTGTGCCAGAGCATATGTTTAGAACTGAAGATTTGTTAGTGCATGCATTTAGAACTGATGATATTGTGTCAGGGAATGCATTTAGAACTTATGACTTTGTGTCAGGGAATGCATTTAAAACTGATGACTTTGTGTCAGGGCATGCATCTAGAACTTATGACTTTGTGTCAGGGAATGCATTTAAAACTGATGACTTTGTGTCAGGGCATGCATTTAGAACTGATGGCAATGTGTCAGGGCATGCGTTTAGAACTGATGACTTTGTGTCAGGGAATGCATTTAAAACTGATGACTTTGTGTCAGGGCATGCGTTTAGAACTGATGACTTTGTGTCAGGGCATGCGTTTAGAACTGATGGCATTGTGTTAGGAAATCATTCAGAAAACCTTTGTGTCACAATTGCATTTAGAAATTCGTTGCTGAATGTGAAAATCAAATGCATAAAGAAAATAAGTTTTTTAAGAAATCAGCAAGCCGCGTCAAAACGGAGACAAGCCATGACATATGTGCTTGCATGGTCATTTGCAGATTGGCTATCATTTGACATGCCGATTTAAACTTCAGCTCAAGAGCCTACCGAATAGGCATTTTTGTTGCCCTAGAGGCCTACACTGTTCCTGATTTCCCTAGTGACGGGGTTGGGGTAGGGGATGTCGACGTGCCGACTAGTTTCATAATCTATAAAATGCCCTTTGACACTGAATGAATGACGTTGTCTATTGGTTGCGTATGATGGCCTATCACTTGGGTGGCCGCGAAGTCTTTGCGTCGAAATCGCATGCTGAAAATAGGCGGGTCAGGCCTCCTCCCAGCCCGGTCATAGTCACTGGAATGCTTAGATCAGCCCCCCCCCCCAGCTCACTGCCACCATCTCGTCAAAGTCAATGGAATGCTTACAACCGAATTCTCTCTCCCCTCCCCTAGCTCGGAGTTGTCGAACTCCGTTTGCGATAGTGAACGCTTTATGACGGTTAAAATCAGTACGTGACTTACAGCGTTCAGAAGCCTCTTAGATTTAGATCTAGTGTTTTATTTACACTTAGTGTTTTCAGATTTAGATTTACTGTTTTATTGTTGTCGTTCCGTTTACTTCTTTTGCTCCGCAGGAATAGAATTAAAACTTTTCATCTTCACGATGTTTTCGGTTGTTTGGGGGATCCTTGTGGAGCTTTCCTCTTTAATTCATAGTGGGTATTTTGACGGGTGTTCTCTGCTGCTTTTCTCTGAATGTTCGTTTGATTTGTTAGCAACTGTTGTGGGTTCATTAAAAAAAAAAAAAATACTATAAACAATTGAAGTGAGTTGGTGAGATAGGTTTGCTTTAAGAGTAGTTTCTGTGTTTGAATCGTGTTTTATTTACATTTAATGTTTTTATTAAGATTTAGTGTTTTATTTACATTTAATCTTTTTATTAGATTTAGTGTTTTATTTACATTTAATGTTTTTATTAAGATTTAGTGTTTTATTTACATTTAATGTTTTTATTAAGATTTAGTGTTTTATTTATAGTTAGTGTTTTATTTAAATTTAGTGTTTAAATTTACTGTTTTATTTAGATTTAGTGTTTTATTTACATTTAGCTTAAAATTGTTTTATTTACATTTAGTGTTTTATTTAAATTTCATGTTTATTTACAGTTAGTGTATTATTTACATTATATTTTTTATTTAAATTTAATATTTTATTTAATTTTGTGTTTTATTTACATTTAGTGTCAGGAATTTCTCAGATTTTTAAATGAAATACATGAATGTTTTATTTATAAATGTTTCAAATCCTACCATTATATAAATGTTGCAAGCCCTACCATTTTATAAATGTTGCAAGCCCTCCCTTTTTATATATGTTGCCAGCTCTACAAAACCCTACCATTCTATAAATGTTGCAAGCATTACTATTTAATAAATGTTGTAAGCACTACTATTTAATAAATGTTGCAAGCTATACCATTCTATAAATGTTGCAAGCACTACTATTTAATAAATATTGCAAGTACTACTATTTAATAAATGTTGCAAGTATACTATTTAATAAATGTTGCAAGCCATACCATTCTATAAATGTTGCAAGCACTACTATTTAATAAATGTTGCAAGCCCACAATTGCTACAAATGTGCAAGTTCCATAAATGTACATAATAAATGGTTTCTAGGTTTATCTCATTTGGTATTTTGTCCCGCCCTCCCTTACTATTATTAGAAAAACAACATGAAGTAAATAAATAAATTGACTAACGCGTGATGTGAATCGGCTCCTACTGCCCATCAATGATCAAAGCCTGTTCCTGCAGGCTCTAGTCTAGATGATATAAATTAATTTGCACTGGCGATGGGCGATTTACCAGCGCGAAAGCCGAAAGCGCCCCTTTCATTAGCAAGCATGGGCGATTTCAACCGGTTTGTATCAGCTATAGATAATATGGATTGGTTCATACTGGCCTTCGTTTGGGGGTAAAATCTACCAGTACCAGGGTGGTATTGAGCCTCAAGCAATTAAGGTAACACGTAACCCATTAGATACTTATCTCTACTAATAAAGAACACAGTGAGACAATACGCAAACTTCTAATATAATTATACTTATCTCTACTAATAAAGAACACAGTGAAACAATATGCAAACTTCTAATATAATTATACTTATCTCTACTAATAAAGAACACAGTGAGACAATACGCAAACTTCTAATATAATTGCGCAAGAATTAAGTCGTAGCTTAGTGAATGTACGTAAAAACCACTGACTATGGTCAACACTGAGGATTTTAAAAAGAATTCTCTAGAAAAAATGTTACTGATTCTTAAAATAGTTTTTTTTTTAAATAGTAACAAGTGTCAATTGTGTTTGTTTCATGATATATTTCCAAGGCCATCTATATGCCCTTCATGTGGTGAGTGTGTATGTTGGCAAAGCTTTATACTGACGTTGGGGCTCCCCAAAACAAATGACTGTACGCTCCAGTGAACACACACATGTTAATTAAATCAAGTTAGACACACAAACAGCCGTAGGCTGACAGGTAGAGATGGATTAGTGCAAAGGAGGTCAGAGGTAGGCAGACACAAAACATTTTACAGTTTACACTGCCTAGCAGGATACCAAGAAAATATATATAAAATAATGTATATTACAGAAGATTTGATAAAGCGTTTAATCGTATAAAAGCTCTAATTCTGTAAAATAATTACACATAAAGCAAGGTCTTTGTACAAGCTACTTAAATACGTACGAAAACTTACGTGATAAAATACAACAACTACAAAACAAAAAGACCACACACAATCCCTTACATAGTCAAATTTCATATTTACACAGCAACAGCACGTACAACAAAAACAGAGGAGAAACCATTATTTTGTAGGTTAAAATTAAATATTTAAAAGGAAAGACCTTTGTAGGCTAACATTAAATATTTAAAAGGAAAGACATTTGTAGGCTAACATTAAATGTTTAAAAGGAAAGACATTTGTAGGCTAACATTAAATGTTTAAAAGGAAAGACATTTGTAGGCTAACATTAAATATTTAAAAGGAAAGACACTTGCAGACTGAACATTAAATATTTATAGAAGAAAGACATTTGTAGACCCAACAATAAATATTTAATGCCTTTGTTTTGTAATCTTGTATCTGCTGCAGACTGCAGTGACTACTATACTCTGTTCGATCACGTAAACATGTTGCTCTAAGTTGATTCTTGTTAATTCTGTTTGAGAACCAATATGCTAGAAGTTAAGGCTTGAGAATTTGCAAAGAGTTTTGAATATTTCTCCTGGTGTGCTTGAGTAGCACACACAAGAATTTCTGAAACATTCCTTGTGACGTGCTTGATAGCATTTTGTAGTTCTGGTAGATTCTCCATAGTGTGCTTTCTGAGCACTTTGAAGATTCTGGAATGGTTGTGTAATGTATCTAGGATGGGTATGTTGGACCATCATCTAATAAGAAAGAAACTTGTTGCAAAACCGCGTGATTGTGAGCACTTACTAGTAACAGCTACCATCATTGACATTGACTATAATTATCTCTCTAAAACTCCACTCTCATTTCTACGAACTTGACTGTATATAAATATGTTAATTTGACTGCTGATGTCTATGATGCGAGGATAAACTGAATGAGTGTCTAACGTTTAATCAGACATTGTTGTGAAGTGACGTAAATTTCAACGCTCTTTGATTATATTCATATGCTGTATATTTGATTATTGATCTAATAAATTTATTAACCTTCTTGCACATATATAAAACTCGTTAAAAATAAATAAAAGACGGATTTTTATTACTTCTTTACTAAGAAGTTTCCATCTGCAGAAACATTATACGACGGTAAAACATCTATCTTATTAATGTGTAAAGAGTAGAGTTTTACGACACCCTACAATCCGCCAAATGTCTTGTGGGAGAATTATTAATAACTATAAATTAAGATTCTCGATCACTTGTAATTAGTTATGTGTTATTAATTAATAATCATAACTAGTGAAGGGTGACCAGAGAGGAGTCACATATAATGAAATCTAAATTTCTAGAAAGTTAGCGTCACATTCTGCGCCATTCCTTTCTTGTTCCAAGTGAAGAAAATGGTCACAACTTGCCAATGGCATGCCTGCATACTTCTAGGATTCAAACGACAAAACTAGTTAACATGCAAAAAACTAGGTTGTTAACCTATGCAGTCGATACAATTTATTATAAAATATTCAGTATTAAATAAATATAATTAAGTTACCAGCACGCTCATAAGAATTCTGGCGGCGAAATTTTGTGAAAAAGATTTGCACGGTCGGAATGAGACTCGTGATTCACAATAGAACTAGCGGCTTCGAGTTGCGTGAAATGAGTTCACAAAGTAAATGAGATTGCCCCTCATTCCCAGCTCAATTTCAAATTGCACAGAACTTCTGTTCAGCAAGTAAGCCCAGCAGTGCAATCGATTGTGGTTCGACGCCATCCTGAACTGGCACCCAGTGACACTGTTTCGTTCGTCCGTGGCCTCTGGGGGAAGTTGCCGCTACGGCATCTTTACTATATTCCTCTTACTGATTGATAATCAGTTCGGTTTGATCCCGTCGAGATCTAGCGCCTTGTGTTGCCCGTGACGGGTGGAACTTTCAGCGGATCGATGAGATACTAGTGTCGATATTTTTTTAATGTTAAACTCAAAAGAAAAGGAAGATATTTCCATTAGATTATATTTGTCACTTTCTAAACGAACACGGTACCCAGGCTCTCAAGTGACTTACTGATTTATATATAATTATACTTTCTGCCACCATCAATCTAGGCTTGCGCTATGCCCTCCACTATGGGTTACTGTTCCTGGTTTACTGAGCAGATAATTTAAAAACAAAACTGAACGCACTAAAGGACACAAGCACGCATGCCCACATTGTCGTTTCCGGGTCCAAACTGGGGTTGTTTACGACGTGGAATCTTGGACAAGAGCACTCACTGCCTTGAACCAAATGACCGATCCTACCAAACACAAAAGCTATTCCTGCGCAGTAGTTTATATAACCTGATTCAGCTCAAGGTTGCGATGGGCTGTGTGTTCGGTCCGTTATCGACATGCCGAAACGGTAATCACCTAGCAGTCGACCGTACGAAGTTAATCATTCATCAGCTATGACTGCTTTTTCGTGACAACCGCACTGATAAAATACATGTAATTGGTTTCTAAACTTCCAGTCGCCTATCATCGAGAGAGAGAGAGAGCTGTTTGTTTACCTATCCCCCCAAAAAAGAATTTAAAAATTGTTTCTTTTGTCTTTATATTGTTATAATAGTATTATTTAGGTAATCTTGGCATTAATACTATTTTATTTTTTTCTTGGCCTACATGCACTGTATTTCTACTTTGATAGCCGTCTCACAAAAATAAAACTTGTATGCATATATATATATAGCTTGTATACAAAGGGAAAAAAGACTACAAGCATAATATTGTGGAACTGTGGATGTGCTTTGAAGAAGTCAGTTGCCGGTAAGAATAAAACGCGTCGTGGTCACTTTGTACAGATCGAGCTTTCAAATAAGATTATGGAGTTTCTTGAAACTCCAGGAAAGCAACATAGTGCCCTTAATGTCATCCACCAATCTCTGTCCAAGCCTCACCCCCCCCCCCCCTTTGACATTTGAAAAATAAAATCTTGGTGTTTATGGGTTGATAGAACATTCTAATTTACAGACTTTTCTGGTATTCACTCAACTGTTAAGCGTTCCAAGTACGTTATTTATGTAGAGTTCACTGCCCTTGCTCTGGTGGAAGGTTCGATGATGAGGTTAAGGAAATGTTTTAATTTCATTTTACTCTACAGTCCTCTCTAGGAGTTCAGTCTTCTCTAAGGGTTCAATTTATTTTACAGTCCCCTTTACGATCTAAGTTTATTCAGAAAGGCTTTCATACATAATAACATTTATATAGCTTTGACCTCTGATTGATAGGTAGATAACTATTATAATAAACATTAGTGCTTAGTCCCCTCAAGTACAGCTCATTCGAAAAAGTCTTCCTATTCTATTATTTACACACTCAATTCAGATAATTCATTTGCTCCAGCCCCTGTTTCAGCAAGTTTTTCTCATTCGCCAAATTCAAACATTTCCAAGATTAAAAAGAGTTGTGGAAGTGTGTTTGCCCAGTTGTAACAAAAACAAGCATGTAAAAGTTACACAAATACACTCCATATTATTAAGCATTTTATTGAAACAATGGATGAACATTTAGTATATGCTTTTAAAACCTATATGAGACAAATATTTCAGTTTGTATATAGGATAGACTGAAGAATTAATTTTGGAAAATAGAAAATCGAAGGACATTTTGTTAATGGATTTAAAACAATCATTAGTCATTCTGATTGAGGCTGGGTTAACAAAAATTGTAATCAGTTTGAATTGAAACTAATATATTTATCCGTGTAAAGAATAATTTATAATTTGAATAATACATTTTTCTTCCACTACACATATTGTGTATTTCCTGGATATTCATCAGTTTGTTTAATTTCACCATATATTTATTTTTTTAAAAATACTAGACATCATTTTTATATAATAATTTAAACATTTTATTATAATATTAGTGACCATCCCATTTGTGAGCACATAGATCTGGAGATGTACGTGTGAAATCAAGCAGTGCACTCTACATGTACAAACGATTTATCACACCAGTGTCCCTGTATGGGGGTTGCAAAATTATATATCTGTACAGTATTATTTTATAGGTAACTCACAAGGCAATAGAAGTGGTGGTCCAAGGTGACGAGAGATTGACATTTGTAGAAATGATAGAAGGAATTAATTTAAGCCATTTTGCTAAGATAGAGGACTTTGTCTCAATGGTCACTCTTATTAGACAAAGAGTTGAAAGGAATGAGATTCAATGACAAGAATATTTAAAACATCATCCAGTTCTTCTTATATTTTTTGTTCTGCTTAGTTCTCGCAACTTAAATTTTATTATATTTGAATCAATTCACTAGACAAACTATGACGTGTTTGACTAGAGACTTATAAATAATGGTGTATTATGTTTTTCCCAGTCTTATTGCACTTTTTGATGTCTTTCCTTTCAATTTTTTGTGATCCACAGTGCCTCAGACGATGAAAAGAGCAGGTTTTTAACTGTTTGTATTCACTCAACACATACTGAAGAAATATTGGCAGACTTCATATTCTAAGAAAACTGCATTTTGCTGTTGTTTATATGTAAAAGCTTTGCTTGTAGTACATTATCCCGCTACAGTGTATAATAAAGGTACTGCAAAACCCTTTGAAAATCATTCTGTAGATGCATACTTTTTTGTAATGAATAATAAATAAGTTAGCAGCAGGAAAGCATGCATGCTGCTGAAGATGCTGAATTCAAAAATTTTATTGCAGAGCAGATGAACCATGTTCAGCAAAGGTATTGTGGGAACACTAAACAGCAATTAAATCTTCAATGACTCATGGTAATAATGTTTAATCATAAGATGATATAATCTAATAGAGTTTTAATCACATTTTCCATAGTTACTTATAATTTGTGATTAAAACTCTATTAGATTATATAATCTTATGATTAAACATTATTACCATGAGTCATTGAAGATTTAATTGCTGTTTAGTGTATGTTTATTTATTACATTCAATTTGGCAACTATTTTTAATTACAAAAATATTTAACATAGTGAATGATCTGATCTATACTAAGAGTTTTAATTACTGAGATAATTACTATTACTTTTGAATGAAAATGACACTAGATTTTGTAAAATGACATTACAAGTTTTGATCAAAAGTTATTTTTGTTTATTTATAGTGCTATTTATCAAATTAAAAAAAAAAAATCAAGTTTCAATTTGAAATCTAAAATAGTTTTTTAAAAAAAGATTTAAGAAACAATAACAAACTATTCATTTATGATTTTGAAAGTTTTTATTTTAACAGCAATGGTACCAAATAAAACTGAATATATTTTAAGTTTGAAAATGAAATATTTATGTTCTAAACCCCATAAATGCATTAAGTAAATGGTTTAGTGTCAAAACCTCATTAATTACTTTAGTTTACAAAACATATATATTTACTGCTTAAAATGAAATGATATTACTAGCCATATACCCTCTGCACATTTTCAGGATATGGTAAATGCATCTTAGTAAACTTAATTATTTTATTCCATTTAAATGTAATGATAATAGAAATATAAATTATCATTTATAAAATCCTACATTACATTCAAGATGATAAACTGCATATTCTTGGTTTATCAAAATATATATTTCTTCTTTCTAGCGCTTTGCTTTAATTTGAAACCGCTGATTTTCTGCATCAGGACACTTTACTGGTTAAGTATGTTATTTCCTTAAAACTCTCCCTTTTATCACTAAATATTCTGCATCAGTGAATGTCTTAATGTTTAATGATGTTGTTCCTCATAACTCTCCCTTTTATCACTAAATATTCTGCATCAGTGATGTCTTACTGTTTAATGAAGTTATTTCCAAAAATCTCTCCCTCATTTCAGAGCGGCTTCTTTTTCCATCTGCTCTCTCTCTTCCCATGTGTAAATGCGTGGAAAAATCTTGCCAATACGTTTCCGTTTGAGTTTTTCTTCAAAGGATGCCCTGTCAAGGTTAAAGGCAGTAATATCTGCCTCAATCTGCTGGAGGGATTCTTCTTTATACTTCAAAAACAGCTCTCGTTCTTTATCCAAGGCTTCACGGAGCTCATTGAGTTTCTTTATGCGTAAATTATTAGCTGCTTCCCATACTTCTTGTTTTCTTTTATACCGCCTGGTATCACGTCTGAAAAAGATTGCTTCAGATATAAACTTTGGAAAAGTTCAGCATTAATTGTTAAATGCATATCTAAAAACTTATGAACAAAGGCAAGAAAAGAAAGAGAGAAATCCATATCAAGACAAAATGGGAAATTAATGATAGAGCTTTTTCACATGAGTTTCTCTAATAGTATTTTATTTCTCAAAGATGTCTTTGCACTGAGATATAAGCACACATATTTCTTGAATAAACATGTTCAATATCATAAGAAAATTTAACATAAAAATAAAATTACTTGTATTTAGGAGGCAAGATGTAAAATTGTTTAAATAAAAAATAAATTATTTATAATTTTTGTTAGGCAAGACACAAATTATTTAATTAAAAAATAAATTACTTTGAATATTCAGGAGGCATGACGTAACGTATGCGTAACTCTTGAAGCAACCAGAGGAATCTCTGGTAATCCTCACGCCGAAGCATCTTAAGCACTTTTTTGCGCATTTGTATTTTCTCAACTAAACGAGATTTATTCAGCTTGTCCTGACAAAAAAAACAAAACAAAACATAAAAAAAGCTATTTTTTGTAATGTCTGGTTGTTTTCTTATAGTTTTACTGTATTCTGTTAACCATAAAGTGATTTTTAATCTCTTATAAATCAAGTTACAATGAATATCCTTGTCTGACAATAGAGATTTCCCCCATTTCCCCCAAGCTGCATATATTTTTTTTCTGACAGTAGAGACTTCCTCCATTTTAAAAACAATAAGCTACATGTACTTTTTTTGACAATAGAGACTTACTCCATCTTGTATACAATAAACCACATACTTTTTTTCTGATAGTAAAGATTTACTATCTTGTACACATATTTGTACACAAGCTACAAATATTTTTGTCTTACAGTACATACTTTCTTTATTTTATACACAACAAGCTACATAAATTGTCTCTGACAGAACAAATTTACTCTTTTATACACAATAAGCTAAACATATATTTTCCCTAACAGTACACATTTACCCTTTTGTACACAATAAGCTATATATATTTTCTCTAACAGTATACATTTACTCTTTTGTACATAATAAGCTAAATATATTTTCCCTAACAGTACACATTTACTCTTTTGTACATAACACAATAATCTAAATATATTTTCCTTGACAGTTTAGGGAAAGTACAGATTTACTCTGTCCTGTAAACAATTAGTTACATATATATTAAAGACTTATTTTGTTGTTTAAACCATCCAACTACAATTTTATTCTAAACCATCAAACTACAATTTGTATCTAATAAATGGAATATAATATATTAATGTTTAATTAAATGTCATTCTGTGTTAATTAAAAACACCACCTTGGGAATAATGTCTTCAATCTTTATTTTATTTCCTTGAAAGCCTTGACTTCTGTATTATTAATATTACTAATAATAATATTGTTATTATTATTTTTACTATTAAAAGTTAATTTATTTTAACTTTAAAATAAACCATTCATAGCACTTTCAAGTTTCACAAAGTACACAACATCCAACTCCATTCATTATTTGAATCAATTTCTGTCCCTCCCCAAACACTTGTAATGACCTCTTCTCTTGACATTAGTTACTTGCACTGAGTGATGGCAGCCCAAACCGGCACCTATCAATTGTGAATCCATATTCCAGAGGTCTTCACAGGTACACAGACTTGCCAAGTTCTGTTCTTATTTGTTGATTAGGTTATGACTCATGTCCTAATTCACAGCAAATCAAAATATCAAAGTCTATTGTGAGTCCAGTATAGTCTTGCTTTGCTGTTTATTTTTAATCCACAATAAAGAAATCTGTGACAAGAGCAGTGACCTGATGAATTTTTCAAACAATTGCACCACCCGACTCAAATTTGAGATATTAATTTACCAAAGGCGAAGAAAGCTTGTTGCCCAGATTAAACATACAGCAATTAAACTCACCTTTCTGTCATTTAATACGTGTGGAATCATATTGCGAATTTCAATTGTCAGCATTGCAACTGAAATAATAAGTATTAGAAAAAAAAAAGTAATAATAAAATAAAATGCAATTCTTGTTTACAATTGTTCAGATATCATTTAAAAAATTTTAATAAAAAACTCTTTCTTTCCAACTACCATGCTAGAAATTTAATGGTAAACATTACAACAACAAAAATCTGTGATAAGCCTTTTAAATAAATAGTGTATCATGTTTAATATTTATTCATCAGAATTTATAGTACAGGACAAGGCAGTCTTATTCAATTTATATTCAAAGGGATATAATTATTTTTTATTGTTTAGCTATTGCTGTCTTATCATTCTAGCCAGATTCTAAGCAGAGTTTTAATAAAGTAATATTTCTCATTTGGTTGTTTTACAAGTTATTTTTAAAAGCTTTTTATGCAAATCTTGTAATAACCTCAATTTATTTGGTCTTACATGTTTTGTACTCTACATACTCAACTTACATGTTTCGACATCCAACCGCTTTCTTTGCAAAACAGTGTGTTAGTTATACACATTCTTCATTTAATTTGATTAGAAAGATAAATTGTCACTGAAGAAAATTAAGTGCAAGTAGACATCTAATGTAGAGATGTAATAAAATCAGCCTCTGTTAAGAGTACTTTCCCTTGTCTCCCCACTTTTAATAGTACTGAGTGACCAAGTTGCATACATATTCAAAACTTGAATATGTACTAATCATGTAAGTCAGAGTGAAGAAAACAGAAGAGCATTTGCTTATCAAGATAATTAAATCCACCAGAAGATTATCTCAATGCCCTGACTGAGTTTTCAGATTTGGATTTATTTTGCTTCCACTGCAGTACAATGAAATGCAATTGAAAAATCTGTGCATTTTAATAATGTACATGTATATTTTGGTTTTAAACTTATCATTATAAATCATAACAGCTGTCATTTATACTTTAATGAGTGCATGCTCAAACTGTAGAACACTTAGTTTCAAAGAGAAACTTACATTGGTCGTTTTATTTTCTTCAAACGTGTATCTCCTACTTATAATGCCAGAGAAAGATTTTACTTACAAAATGCAGATTGAAATTCCAGATTTTTCTGGTACTTCTCATGTACTGCAAGACATTGCTGTAGCATACAAGCCCACACATATTATGTCGCAACGAAAAAATATTTGACTGAGTGTACATTTTAACAGCTACAACAATGTATTATTATTTTGGTAAATTATTATTTATAAATTTAATTTTAAATTTATCTTGTTCTTTTCATTGTTTATACAGAACTTAAAAGTAAAATAAATCTTTTTTCCCCCAGTACTAAATAGAACATTGTTTAACATAAATGCAGTTTAAGTAGAAAAATCCATTTACCTCTCATTTCTCTATGTGCAGACAGCCCAAATAACTTAATAATACGTTCTTGCATCACCTCTTTCCGATAGAGAGTTTTATCAGTCTGAAAAAAACAGAGAACAAGTAATATGTTGACTAAATGTTTTCAACTTTATTGGATCATATTTCTTAACAGGTGTACACAGACATTTATTTTTAAAGTTCGTTAATATGTGCGCACAAATTATATCCAAAATATAAACGTATGTATTGGATTGTATTTAGTAACAGATGACACACCATTCTTAAATTTAACACAATTGCTTTGACATATGTGCAAATGATAAAAACAACTAAGTTTAATTCATTTAATTCATATGATTATTTCACTTTATTTTACTTTAATCATGTGTACATTCAATGCATAGTCATCTTTCAGATGTATAAACTATTTACACCACCGAATTATATATAGCTCACTCATATAACAGACAATATATTAATCAACTATATCAAATTATCATTTTCAATGAAAACATTTTGCAGCAGCAAGACTGGAAAAACACTAGTCTCCAGGTTTAATTCAGATGGTTTGTCATCTGGGGACATGTAAAAGATCTAGTTTATTTTTTTTCAAAGGACTGCTCATCAGAGATACACAAAGGACCAGCTTTATTTTTTTTTCAAATAATTTTTATATGGGAATATATACATTAAGCACCATGCTTATTTTTACATGGGAATATATACATTAAGCACCATGCTTATTTTTTCATGGAAATATATACATTAAGCACCATATATATATATATATATATATATATATATATATATATATATATATATAAAATATATATCTATCTATTTCTGTTTTTATGAAAAAATGTCTTTGTATAACTGGAGTCATGCCATACGTCTAAAATCTAATACTCACCCCAGAAGCAAAGTTGATACTGTGTAATTTCTGCACCGATAATGGGGCACTGAAAAACCAACAGGATTTTAAACAGCAGTACAACATTAAAATGCATCAAGACTTTAAACAGCAGTAGAGTGATTCTTCAAACAATAAAATGCAACAGTAAAACTTGTCCTCACAATGTTCTTCTTTAAAACTGTTTACATTGTTAATTTCAGGCATGGGAAGAACCACAGACTTGCTTTACTAGGAAGATGTGAGGGCACACATTCCAATTTTAAAATAGAAAATAAGCATATAAATATAGGCATTTTAGTGAATTCAAATGCTGAAAAAAGAAATGCATTTACAATAAAATAAATTGTAGAAGAAAAAGTAATGAATCTTGACTTAACTGAAACCAATATTTTTAGTGTCAATAATAATACTTATAGAATAACAATTAGAATAAATCATCAGATTTTAAAAGAAAAATTAATGAATCTTTAGTTAATCAAAATAATTTTTAAGTGTCCATGAACAATATTTTATACCTTATGATAAAGACTGCTAGCCATTTGGTGACTAGAAATAAAAAGGTGGTGACCAGTGTTAAAAGACGAGTACTCAAAACTGAATAAGTAATTTATGAATGGAACAAACCTCCTAGGTCAATGGATTCATTATAGTTTCAATGTAAATTTATCTCAACTATAGTGCTAGAAAGAAACACTCATAACTAAGAATTTCTTTTTTGGGGGGTGGGCAACTGTCCATACGCCTGAAACAGATCAATTAAAAATTATTTGACTATTGATAACTATAACACAATGTGATACACACACGCCTGCATGATACCCAAAATGAATGGTAAGTTTCATGCTTGTGTTCCTGAGGCAGTCTTGAATTTCCCATACAAAGTCTATCATCAAGGTAGTATATTACTCCTTACCTTTCATTTTCTCAAGATATGTCAAAGATTTAACAAAGAGAAAATAGCCTTTCTCTAACAAATACACTGTGTTGTTATATGATTATTGTAAATGTGCCACTTTTTAAAATGTCAACATTGGTCATGAGAAGGAATAGGCTGTGTATGTGAATTATCAGTGGCGCCCTCTCTGTGGAGTCTTCTGTTGCTGCTAATCATCCCTACATTATAGCTATTTAAACAGACAACTTCCTATCAATTAATTCCAAATGTTTGATAGTGTTCTGGTAACCATTTTATACTGTGTAAACACTGTCCTTCTTTATTTTCTATTGCCAAACATTTCTTTTCACAAGAGCACATATAAATCTGTTAGCAGTCTCAAGCCTAAAGATATACTGTTGCTTCCTGTAAGTGAGTAGTTCCTAAATGGAAATTTATGCATGCAACAGTGATCCTATTATACATTAATTTTCTCTGTGTGTCTGATTCCTGACTGGCCAGGTACTGATACAAGACTATGAGTGACCATGCATGACCTGTTAGACTGGCTACCATTTTACTCTGTAATTTACTGCAATATAGTAATAGACAGCTGGCAAGTATAGGCTAAGAAAATAGAGACTGTCGCTCATCACTGCCTTAGCCCAGTTGAGAGATCAGTGATGTGAACTTCAGCATTAGTTGTGGTATTACTGGGGCGGGGGGAGTTGGGAGTCTAAGTTTATGGAGTCAATTGTACCATTTTATTTTGTTTGATGTATTTAACTCTCTATGAAAGTGTGTGGTCACAGTGTGTTCTTCTATTACTTTTGAAGGTCACGAATATGTTCATCAGAAACTCTGTTCAATCAATCTATTGTCTTGAGGCAATACTCCATGTGTTGGGGGTAAAACATCTACCTGTCTATTTGGTGTGCAAGGAATACATCAACAGTAAGCTGGCTAGCATCTAAGGCTGTGGGGTGCAAGAGAGGTGAGTGTGGCACAAATAATGCCAGTATTCACAATGTTACACACATAACTACCATGAGTCTGAGTTAACTCTGGGATCATGCTAAAAGTGTTAAATGGTCTCTTTTCAACTCAGAATAGTTTAGACTATACAGGACATCATTTGTTTCATCTCAATAAACAAAAACTGCTTCTAGTAGAATTTTTTTAATTATGCCTTAGATATTCAGAACTGTATGCCTCTGTGTATACTGTAGACAAGATATTCAGAACTGTATGCCTCTGTGTACACTGTAGACGATATTCAGAACTGTATATCTCTTTGTACATTGTAGACAATATATTTAGAACTGTATACCTCTTTGTACACTGTAGACAAGATATTTAGAACTGTATACCTCTTTGTACACTGTAGACAAGATATTTAGAACTGTAAACCTCTTTGTACATTGTAGACAAGATATTTAGAACTGTATACCTCTTTGTACACTGTAGACAAGATATTTAGAACTGTATACCTCTTTGTACACTGTAGACAAGATATTTAGAACTGTATACCTCTTTGTACACTGTAGACAAGATATTTAGAACTGTAAAACTCTTTGTACATTGTAGACAAGATATCTGGCAAGATATTTGGAATTGTATGCCTCAGTTTCACTACAGAGAGTAAAATCAACAATCTGCCGATGCAATGACTGACTGACAATTAGATAGGTTTGATGAAAGATAAGCAAAAGTAAATAAAACACCTTTTAAGTTCAGGAAAATCTTCAACATCTTTGAGTGCTGCATTTGGATCAAGCGGTGACTTAGTAACAAGATCACCTGAAACATAAAATATTCAAAATACACAGAATTATTTTTTTCTTTGTAGTTTTGTACTTTTAGTCTGAATGCTACTTTCACCAATTTTTCAACTTTTTATTGTACTTTTAGTCTGAATGCTACTTCATCAATTTATCAACTTTCTTTGTACTTTTACAGTTTAGTCTGAAACAGGTTTTCATTATTAATTCAAGAAAAATGTATTTGCAAAATTCAAATTTCAATATAATACAGTGAACTGAGAAAGGGGTTTTGTTTAGCTCTGATTCTGAAGACTAAGAAAGTGAAAGTCAGAATATGATGTACTATTTTAATTGCTAAAACTTATTATATATTACATCTATGATTAGCCATTAAAGTATATTATACTGCTCAAGTGTAGTGTTAATGGTTACACATATTTCATCTATATTCTCCTGACATCTTACCATTTAGTTCCCCAAAGAAACAGAACTGATGACAACCATAAGTACTCATTCAATTCAACACAGTACAGGTTTCAACCAGAAGTACTCCCTCAATTCAGAAAATAGTGTGAGTTACAACCAGAAATAATCAACTAATTCTGACTATCACCTTATTTATACATACCAAAAGCTTGCCTAATAGAAATATTTTATCATAGATGGAATTTTAAAGGATACTGATAAGGTGAAAAAAAGTGATAGCCAGATAAAAGCTGGAAAGCTTCAGATTTCTTTATGAATTAGGTAAACAAATTTCTGTTTATGACTAAAGTTCACATGGCATCATTCAAGTCAGGATAACATGACCTTTCCCTTTCAGAAAAACTATGGTTATTAAACAAACCCTTTAATGTGGTCTAAATAAATTAATAGTAAATTACCACAGACATTAAGCCAATGGTTTCATGCATTATTATACAAAGCTTTAAAAAGAGTACTGCAAAATTGTATGTGTAATGACTAAAAAACAAATATATATATATATTAGCTAATGGAAAGTATTCCATCCAATATATTCCAGACTGTTTGAAAAAGAGTGATATTTCTCTAGTTTTATAATAATTAAGACAATTAATATCAATGCAAGCACAAGATCTTCTCGTATCACTCCCAGTCATCGTAAAAAAAAAAGTTTATTATTTTTTTACAATCATGTATGATTCATGCTTTGATATATAATTATGCTAATGGAAATCAAATTAGGTCAACAAAAAGCTTTGTTGCCTTTCTCATATATAAAATTAAAAGGAAACTAATAATAAATTTAGATGAAAGTCTAAATAAATTAGTAGTAAAATACAACAGAAATTAAGTCAGTGGCAAATTTCATGTATTATTATACAAACCTTAGAAAAAACACTGTTGTGTCTGTCTGTCTGTATGTATGTATCTATCTATCTTTACCGGAATAACTAAAGGAGAGCAACTTGTTACTAGAATTCAATACATATAACTTATATTAAAAAGTTGTTTACTGAATCATTTACCTGAATAGCTAAAGGAAAGTGGCTTTTTAACAGATATAACTCTCTTAGCATAGTTCCTCTTCTGCTGAATACACAGTTGATTCACAGGCTCTGAAGTTATTGTAGAATGAAAATAAAAGATACACTTGTTATAATAATATTATTACATGTCTATTTCAACACAGAAAGTGAAGTACCACTGTTAGACAATAAAAATATGCACTAACCTAGAAGAGAGAATGCATATTTTGCAAACTGGAAATATTATATATACACAATTCACATAACAAAAATAATTAATATACAATACATATTTTATACCAATATTACACTATTTTGGCTAATATTATAATTAATATATTTATTTTAAATGGACTCAGAATAAAACTATATGACTGTGGTAATATTTGTATTCTGACTGAAGTGGAATTAGTAAATGGAAATTATAATAATCTTATATCCAATAGGAACTTATGGGATTGATTGAAATAGAATTGGAAGACTGTGGAGAACAGTATTAAAGCCTACTAAGAACTTGTGGAATCTGAATAAAGTGGAATTGGTAAATTATGAAGAATAGTATTAATACCCACTTGGAACTTGTGGAATCTGACTGAAGTGAATTGGAAAATTATAAATAAGAGTATTAAATACCCACTAGGAACTTGCAGAATCTGAGTGAAATGGAATTTTACAACTGTGGAGAATAGTATTAACACCCAGGAATTAGGAACGTGTGGAATCTGACAAATGGAATTGGAAAAAACATGGGCGAACAAAATAGTATTATTACTCACCAGAAGTCAGTCATTTAATATACTAATTAAAATAATTTCTCAACAACAACAATCAATGAGTATCCATTTATTAACCAGTGTAGTAAATTATTGCTAATAATATTATTGGTGGAACATTAACATTAACAAATTAGATGAATTTCATAAGCAAAACTACAACAAAAAATTTTAATTCATTTTTTTTTGTTAAGAAAATATGATCACAGTAAATTTTAAGTATGACAAATTAAAAAAAAATAAGATAAGCAATTTTACTTTTAACCATTGTAATACAAGAAAGACATCAACAGCAACAGGAATGCATGCACATCAAATGCACACAAACAGTAAATTCTGTTTTAACATAATGATCTCTGATAAGAATTTGTGGAAATTCCATCAATGGTGGCTCTTAATTGTAAGACTAATATTGTTTATTTCTGATACAACCAACGAGAATTTTTTAATTTTTTTTTTTTGGGGGGAAGGGTTCTTTGGTTGTGCTTTGGTTGCCTCTCTGGCTGATTAAATCTCTCGTTCATAAATGTGTGAAAGGAGAAGAAAAAGCAGAACTATTTCCAATTTCATGTTGAAAAATAATAGAATAAAACACACTGCAGCATCTCCTGCCAGACCAACATTATTAAAGGGATTATAAAATTATATTTAAACCTTGACTTGGATACTGCATAAACTAGTAATACTATGTGAATTCAACTTGTTTGCTTGATACTGTTAGAAATATGTTCTTGCTGTTAGTAATAATGTTTTCATACACAATTGTCAAGCAAAAGACGTGAGTCAAAGTAATAAAATCAACAATGGAAATGATGCAATTAAAACTGTCCCCTTCATTATTAATAAAAAAAAAGATGAAATCAACTAAACTGAAATAGAGAACAAAGTCTATAATTATCATAATTATATATATTTTAAAAAAAATTTCTGCTATGCTGTTTTCATGGCAAAAGCGCCTATACTCATGTGATGTGGGTACTTGTTAGAACATAAGTTATTCCAAAAAAATCCAGTCCTCAAATCTGTTTCTAATCCTAATCAATAATGAAGTTTTCTCACTTTTAAAATGTATTAAATTAGAAAAATATTGCAGTGTGTATAAATCAATAAAATCATTAAATGGTAAACAAATGTAAATACATATCATTCATGCATAATTGTACATACAGTTCAATACTGAAATATTAGTTTAAAGAAAAAATACTTAAGTAATTTTAATTATTTAAACAAATAAAATTCAGAAGAATTATTGTTTAAATTAAGAGAATTGTTTGTAGATTATACCAGTTTTTAAAAGATTTTCTGTTAAATGTGCATTCATGTACAAGATAAAAGCATTCTAGATTAATGTTTATATTTTAAATTTAATGTTTAATAATATTGCATAACTGTTGATAATATAATTTGATTCACACTAGTGGAATGTGATCAATTCAAACAAGGATAATTTGTAAACAAACCTATCTGAGTGTTTCTAAAAAAACAAACAAATCCCATTTTACAGTTATTTTATTTGTATTTAAAAACACTTACTTAACTTATAACAAAAATATTTTAAATAAATTTTCTTTTATGCTAACAGAGTGAAGTTGTTTCACCTCTCTCTCATATAATTTAAGAAAAGTGTTCCCTCTTTTCTAAATCTAATTCAATAGCTCGTCAGTCTCTCAAAGATTAAAGATACTAGAAATAGAATAGATAGGATTTGTCAACATGCTCTTGCTAACTGATTCTGTTGTATGCGCTGTCATTCCTATAAACAAAATAGCAGCTTAATTTTTTTCATAACTTAAAATGAGATGCTATGTTTTAATCTATTTATTAATTTTTCTTGAAAGTTCTTCACATCCAAACTCATGTTTTTTTGTTTTTTTTTAAAAGGATTAAATTAAACACGAAACACCTGGAAAGAAATTCTTCAATTAATGCTTCTGACATCCGAAGCACTTTCCTAATTGCCGCAATGGCTCATAATCCAGTCAATCTGAGTTTGAGAATGACGTCCTTATTTCAATAATAATATGCTTACATTCAGCGATATGTTCGTTTACAATATTTTACCTGACAACTGAAGCTCAATAATAGGCCTATATATTGGTATAAAAGTTTGTCCATGTGAAATTGCATAACATTTAAGCTGCAGACAGAGACATACTTTTAAAGTATTTATTTAATTTTTTTAAAAGCATTAAAACAAATTATATTTGGTTTAGAAAATCAAATTACCAGATATTGGTTGAGAAACATTCTGAAGGTTGCAAAAGATTCGTGAGCCTATGGGCAAAGTGTTAGTTTTTATTTTTCCGCCACAAATCAAAGACGTATTGTCTAGACTAGCGCATGAGAAGAATTTTGGGTGTCCTTGTCTAATTGTTACTGAAGCTGAACATTTTTTAATGACACAAATATTTCTAAATAAAGACTCTAATGTTAAAAGTTCAGTCGATAAACGGTAGGCCATTTTGGCAGCACACTACCGGAAATGCAAGTGTTTAGCGGAAGCGAAATGTTGGGACAAGATCAAGGTCATTGTCTTGGAAGCAAAGTCTATAAACAGAAACAGCCGGGTACTTGTAGCACGGTTGTCAAGAACGACGCTCGACTCCATGTTATCATCAGGGACACAAAGGAAGTGTCACAATTTTTCATATAGGTATAATATTTAGTCCCGGTTTGTAGGCATAACCAGATACACACATACCAAAGGCAAGATGATTAAAAGTCAGTGCAACAAGCAGGAACACTTCAAGAAGGTAAAACTAAAGCAGAGTGAAAAGGAGCAAGCCGCTGCTTTTACGCTAAAAACCAGTGTCTACGAAAAATTTAATCAAACGGTGAGTTTGGTAAAATGCAGGGGTTACCTAAATAAAAAATCTGTAATGTAATTGTTCCATAAACATTTCGCTTTAACTGACTTAGCTCTTTTTTAAAATAAAGTCGTCTTATGGCTTAATACTGATTAAATTGTAAAAAATCATATCCCGTCTGTGACTTGCCATTTAATATTTTTAATGATAGTTTGAGTTAGGCTCTGAACTCATCAATTAAACAGATATCCATATACTGTCAAAATAAGTTAGAAAATAACTGTTTGTAGACAGAATGTTGTTAATAATATATATTTTATTAAAGATTAAAAATAAACACTGACCAAATCTCGCAAATAGTGCTGTGACAACTAATTTGATGAAGAGAAATTCTTATATCAATTATCAATACAAGTACAACTAATGAAGTTTGGATGCTCTGCATTTTTTCAAACATTGTTTGCTGTGTGATATGCTTGCATTGCTTTATGTATATATCACAGTGAAAAAAAACTATCAGTCACAAACTTACTGAGTTGAAAACAGTCACATTCTTCGCAACATACACCATTACATCAGGTTTCTTATGTGCTTGCTAATAAGATATTTAGAAGATGTAAAATACTAGTAAGAATAACAAGAAATAGGTACCATGGATTATATATAACTCAGACAATTTGTCTGATCATTCTTTCCATTGTGGTCTTCATGTATATTTGAGAATTCACTTTATTTAATGCTCATCTTATGAAATCATTAAATACAAATATATGTTGTGTCACTAAGTGTTAATTCAGTTTTATTAGATTCATTTGAAATTTAAAAGCTAAATAACATTTTAATATTTAAATACATTTAATTTTAAATACATATTATTTTGAAAAGTTATAATAACTGCAATGTTACTTTCACCTTTCACTGTCAAAGATGCAATAAACATTTAAAACCTGAGCAATATTTTTACTTATAACTTTTACTATAAATACTTAAATGTTATCAATTTTGTTGGTTGACTGCAAAGTGAGCCCCTAATATTTTTGTAAAAATAAGTTGTGTGTGCTTATCTTCAGAGAATGCAACTGAATTGAACACAGTGCTATATGCATAATATTTGCAAAAACTTTGACATTTTCCTTCAGAGTCTATAATAAAATTAAAGCTGAAAAGATGTGATTATGCATGGCATTACATATAAGCTTATTTTTATTTTTGTATTTTATACAAACAAAACATTTGGATAATGCCTTCTTGCTCTGATCTATTAAGAATTAATTTTTAACTTCAATTATTTGTGAATTTTGATTATCTATCTAGCCCACGTTTCCCTTCATTAGAAAACAAACAGTACTTCTTAACTTAAAATACCCATTTGGATTTTATGCATGGATAATGATAACCTGGTGAATAATGTATTTATAAATAGAAATATTTTATTGTTTGCATTTTGTCAATGAAAATGGAACAATAATTAGATAAATATCCAGTTTATATTGAGGCTTCTGTGTGGATTAAAACATTTGTGCATTTTAGTTTGTATAAGGCACTAGATAATGATGTACAAATGTACAAATATTGCAGTTTAATAAATAAAAAATTATTAATAGTAACAATATATTAATTACCTATTATTAATTATGAATTTTGTGTTAACTAATAGTCATTGTTTTATCTCCACATTGTGATTTTATTGTTGGAAATAAGGCTTAAATAAATTAAAGTCTTTTATACATTGTATTCATATATTGCAAATTTACAGCCTTTGAAGCATGCATTTCACATTATTTTGCATAAATGAAGACACCCAGGGTGATTGAGCAAGATAAGTAAAAGTCTTGTAATTCAGATCTTTGTTAGATTTCAATATATGTTTTATAACATAAAAGTTTTAAAGGCAAGTTAACAAGTCAATGTTTGTTTTCAAGTTACATTAATATTTTAGAATGGTTCACTTTAATTAAAGACTGAAGTTAGTTATATAATAACAATATTTTATTATAAATAGTTTATTATTTCTATAATAATAATAATGATGATAATAATAATAATAATAATATATTACAGTATATAATATATAACAGAATAGTTTATCACAAAAATATTAATATTACTATAATTTGTTTGAAATTATAAATTTAATAATTGAAAAGAAAAAGTAAAGTTACACTAAAATTATTAAATAAAGTACATGTAAATAAAAGCAAATATACCATTCAAAAATCAAAACCACTGCTTAAAAAAAGAAGTGGAAAGAAAGAAAAAAGAAAGAAAAACATCAGTAACCATTAACAGAAAACCCCCAGTGACTATGTATTTTTAAATAGTTGTATACTTACAAAATTATTGATTTATAATTCTTAATGCAATATCTATAATTTATTAAATGAAAGAATGTGAAATAAACTTTATTCTTGGGAATATAGTCACTTAAAAAAAAACCCAAAACCTCTCTAGTAATTTGCAAAAAGCACATCTATCCACTATCTATGTGCAGGTTCCAGGCCCACCTGCAGCTGGTGCCTTTAAGCCCCGCACAATGCCTCCAACCAGTTTCAGAAAATTCTATGAGCGTGGAGACTTCCCAATAGCTTTGGAACATGACACCAAAGGCAATAAAATAGCATGGAAGGTAAAAAAAATAACAATTAAAAAAGAAATTGGTCTAGAGAGTTAAAAGTAGCAAGACACAAATTACTATGAGCAGCAGACCTTAAGGACATTTTTTCAAGTTTTATTTTTCTCAATTTATGGAAAACTTCTGCAAGCATATAATTAGGAAGTACCATTTAAGATGCAGCAAGGATCCTGTTGGGTTTAAATGATTGATAGCAGGAAAACACACACACACACACACACACACACACACACACACACACACACACACACACACACACACACACACACACACACACTCACACACACACACACACACACACACACACACACACACACACACACACACACACACACACACACACACAAAATGAACTAATTCTGAAAGTTTATAGCTTACAGGCTGGTTCAGTCTGGAGGACAACATTTACTTTTGTAATATATTTAAAAGAAATATTTCTGTATTTGTTTATTTCTTTCATTAATTTTTTACTATTTGAGAGATGTCATTTAAAAGCTAAACATTTAAATTGTATTCCTATTTGTTTTCATTAGACTATTTTACAATGCTTAAAGAAATATTTCTGTATTTGTTTATTTTTGTAATTACTTTTTAACTATTTGAGAGTAATTTAAAAGCTAAATATTTAAACTGAATTCATGTTTGTTTTCATTTGACAATTTTACACTACTAAGAAATTGGTCTGTTTGCTCATATTGCATGATGGACTTACACGTTAAAAATATTGTAACTAGGGATTCACTCACTGTCATTTTTGTTTGTTCTTTTATAGCTCACTGTACGAAATATTCTTCTGTCGTCTAGGTTGAGATTGAGAAGTTAGATTACCATCATTATCTCCCTTTGTTCTTTGATGGGCTTTGTGAAACTGTCCACCCGTACGAGTTCTTTGCACGGCAGGGAGTACATGATATGTTGGAGCATGGTGGTTCCAAGATCTTACCTGTCATACCACAACTCATCATTCCAATCAAAAGTATATATATATATATTACAAAATTATTTTCAATTTTAAATACAGTTTTTATCAGTATATTTTGTAAATATACTTTATTCTAATGAAAAGTATACATAAAAATTTCTAAAGATTTTAAAACAGTTCTAACAGTAATCGAGTGGAGTAAGCTTGATCTGTTGTTGGTCTTGAAGGGAACTGGATTATTCTTTTAAGATGATTATGTAACAACAAGAATAAATAGTCAAACAAAGTATAACACAGTTTAATTTATTTGATGGACACATATCCACAACAGTAAAACTTATCAGTCAATCTAAATCAAATACTGTACTCATTTACACTTGAGTAATTAAATAATTAATAAGTTATCACACACTCACAATATGCTTTACAAGATACTTAACTTAAACTTAAGCAAATATTAAAAAATACTTATCAAGAAATTTATGGCCCAAATGTGGACTCATTACACAATGAACAAGGGCTGTAATAGCAATGGTCTCAGCGTGGTACATATGGATGCACATTCATGTTAGGTAAGACACTCATCAAGAATTCTAATATTAATAGATTCAGCATGGTACATTGCGCATGCATGTATACACCTTCAGTATATGTAATTAAGTGATCTAGTATGACCTAAACATTACAAGATTTTAAGAAATTCGAATGATCAAATTTAAACTTGTTATAGCAAGAAAAAAAATCATCTTTGATAATTTAAGCAAAGATTGTAAAGTATGGTTCTATGCACATATATATGACTATATTTTTCTGGCCTTTAGGCTTTAACTACATTTTATGCCATGTTTTCTCTCTTTATATATTATATTGTTCATGGAGATATAGATATATTTACATGGGGGTATTTTCTCTTTGTAATTTTCTTATTTGACATACTCATGTATTGCATTTTTATTTTTTTTCCATAGATGCTCTGGGAATGAGGAACCACAGAGTTTTGTGCACTACACTAAAAGTGTTGCAGCATTTGGTGGTGTCTGCAGACATGGTTGGAGAAGCACTTGTTCCATACTATCGGCAGATCCTTCCAGTCATGAACATCTTCAAGAACAAAAATTGTATGTCCATTATTTGAAGATTCACCATTAAAAGATTTGTTAGGCTATAGAGAGAGAAAGGGGTGAGAGAGGGAAAAAGACATGGAGAGATTTGCTTTCTCTTTCTAAATTATATATTATTTTTCCACTGTCTGATTTAATAAAAAGAAAATATTTTTTTCCATGAGCTTATTTCTTTAATTTTTTTTTTGTCTTAAAGTAAACTCTGGAGATGGAATTGACTACAGTCAACAAAAGCGTGAGAATGTTGGTGATTTGATCCAAGAAACACTCGAGGTTTTTGAACGACATGGTGGTGATGATGCTTTTATCAACATCAAATACATGATTCCTACCTATGAATCATGTATGCTAAACTGAAAGAACATGCTAGCTGTGACTGACACTTACTGTAATTTTTTTTATCAGTCATGTTCTCTTGCCAAGTTTTGACAGAAAAATTTCATTCAACTTGGTGGCAACCATAGTATAAAATGGGATAAGAAACAGAACTGAATTAAAATACTGTACTTACCATTTCCTCACAAATGTAATTGTCCAGAAAATATTTGCTGACTTAGTATATTTTATTTGTTCAGAAGCACAAAAAGAATCACTGACAAAATTTTATTTGCAATTGTGATTTGAGGCACATTACTCAAACTCCATAGTAAACTCCCCTGGAAGTAACTTTGCTTTTGTTTCTTTCTCTTTGGTTGGTTGAATTATAGACAATTTGCTATGTGTATTTATAACTTTCTAAAATATATAATTAGGCATCATTTATATATTAAAGAGGATGAATATTTTTCAACCTGGCGATATCAAATAAATGTTAAATTCTATCATCCCATTGAAATTCCTGTGCTTTTCATCTGTATTTTACTCCACTTCTAATTATTTTGAGTAACTGTAATTTGATTTTGTGTGAGTGTGTCTGTATTTACTATAAAATTAATATGTTAAACTTACAGAGTTAATTAATTTAGTTAAAAGTTAAATTAAACTATTTTAGTCTCTCCAATCTTTAAATTTTTTTAAAAACATGTCTTGAACAAATTTACTAAGTAAACTGGGCAGGGGGGGGGGATGGGGAACAACTACATATTATGCACCCAAAACCCACTGAAAAAACTATGGTAAAAATTTTAAAGCCATAGAATTGAATTAAAGATCAGTCTATACTCTAAGAGACACACACAGAGAATGAGATACTACTATTGAGCAATACAATATACAGATGCAATACCTTATGCACTGTTATTTTACTCAGGTATATATATTACTGTTATATTCTTGGCACTTGGAACAAAAAATAAACAATGTATAAATATAATGCCAAGGTTGTATTTCAAACATTATAAAGTTGATAATGTCGCTAATTTTGTTTTGACTAAATATTTTATAATATATAATACATAAGTTTATGGTTCCTAATATTTCTTTGCTTGCATATCTATGACATTGGAAGTGTTCTATTCTAGCAATTATTTTTCTGGAAGAACAAAAGGTACTCTCTACTAAAATAGTAACTTTTATATTTAAATTTACAAAAGTGTTGTTTTCTCTGGTATTATTTTGTAATTTAAGACAAAATGGATGGCAGATAGACTTTCATTTGTAAGAATGTTCTTGAAATAGGTACTGGCAATGTTTATTAAACTATAACATGATAATAGTTTTACATATATTTGATATTCTAGAGAAGGTCTGCTGCTGGGAGCTGTTCAGAACCCCCTTCCAAAAAAAAACCCCAACAAAAAAACCAACTACAATGTATGTTTAATTTGTGCATTGTGTGAGAATGTAATTTGTTAGCACGTTTCTGCAGTTTTATTAAAATTAAGCACATTATTCCTTTGTGAATGCATGTAAATAAAATATATATATACCAAAAACATTAATTGTGATTGTGTCCTCTGAAATTGCATTAGTTACACACTTATTCAGCATCATATTCTTCTTTTCACTCTTTCAAAAGATCTGATTTTGTAATGTAATTCTGCATTAAGTCAACATTTACTTCAGCATCATATTCTTCTTTTCACTCTTTCAAAAGATCTGATTTTGTAATGTAATTCTGCATTAAGTCAACATTTACTTCAGTATCATATTCTATTTTTTCCCCATTCTTTCAAAAGATCTGATTTTATACTGTAATTCTGCATAAGGTCAGCATTCACTTCAGCATCATATTCTGTTTTTTCCCCACTCTTTCAGAATACTTGATATTTCAATGTGCATTAGATAGATATTTATTTTAGTGTTGTGCTCCTCCCCCCCCCCCTTTCAAAATATAAACTGTAAACTTTTGTTTAATTAAAGATTTATTTATTTACATTAAATCCTGATGTATGACATTTGAAAATCAAATGAAGAATCTAGGTAAGTCCCATGGAAATTAAGCCAATTCAAAATGTTAATTGTAATAATTATGTAGAACAAATTTTGAAGTAAAAATTTCAAATGAGTTTTTCTTTTTGTAATTAATTCCCAAATGCCATGCCTGGTCTTTCTATCAATGTTGTGTATATTAAACAAAAATAACAATTACAACAACAAACAAGCTTTCACCATGCTTTATCTATGGCATTAAGCCAATCTCTGTTGCCATGCAATGATGTCAAGTTTTGATTCCCCCATCCCACCCCACACACACACACAATAAAATACATATTGCTGACTAAAACTGCCATATATCTTTTTAAAAAAACAACCAAACAACCAAACAAACTCACATCACAAACATATTCTGCAATTATTAAGAAATAAAATGTGTGCACTATATAAATGCAGAAATACCTTTATCAAATTATCTGTGTGTGTGAAGTAGAAAGAATGCTACTAGAAATGAAATAATTTAGCAATATTTCTTTTTAATGCTGGAATGGATGAAAGCAAAGAGGAGGTGATTAGTTAGGGAAATTTATTCTGTTCAGATTTGAAAACAAGGAAATATTTGCAAAGAGAGGAAAATCAATTAAAAATGTTAACAGCACAAGTAAACAAAAAATATTGTTTACTTGTGCTGTTAACATTTTTAATTGATTTTCCTCTCTTTGCAAATATTTCATTGTTTTCAAATCTAAAAGAATAAATTTCTCTAACTCTAACTAATCACCTTTTTAATTTGTTTCTACTGTTCATGAATGACTAACTTGTCATTCATGAACAGTAGAAACAAATTAAAAAGATTTTAAACATAAAAATTAAAATAAATAAGAGTGAACCTGATCCTACGAAGTACATTTGTCTAAATAAAACTATATCTTCAGGAATAATTTTCTCAAAACTATAGGTATTTTTTTTAAAAAAATGCTCTGCATATAAAATAATAATATTTCACCATAAGAACTAAAAGAGTAGTGGTGAAAAAGGTAAAAAATCCAAGAAATTCTATTTTAAAAAATGACTGCATGAATCGTGCTTATCAATATATATGTTTATACCTTTTTACTTCTAAAATTAGAAATGATAATAAGTACATATATTTTTGTAATTATAATTGCTTATGTGCAGTTCTATTTTCATCTGTAATTTGCCTTTGTAGCCTTTTTTCCCGAGTTCAGTCTCAAAATCTGTTGAAATTTACATTGACTCCCTCTTAAACTGTCAAGAAACAAAGATCAGCTACACTTTCAACAGTCAAACAATTTGCTCTGACAATATTATGTACCATGCTCAACAGATACCACAGTACTAAAGGTTAAGATACTGCACATAGCTGAGACAAAAAGCAAAAACTCACATTACACATTAACTGACTCTAGGGGTCTCAAACACCAGGGAATAATTATTTCACATTTAAGTAAAATGTTACTGAATGAAGTTAGAATAAACAATCTGAATGTTTATATTTTCAAAACATGAAGTTGGAACACAAATAAAATTTTAAAAAAATAACTGTGTTCACATCATGAACCCTCAAATTTATACATTCATTTAAAAAAAGCTCATAAATATTTTAATAATGCAAAGAGTTAAACTGAAACAAAATACACCTGTCATTGACTATGTGTGTGTTTGTGATATTTAAAAGCTGAAAGTCAAACCAGGCCTAGATGATTCTGGCCTAATGGACTGAATTCTACCTGTAATGTCCCCTAATATGCACATAATTAGAATGACAATTTAAAATGTTTAGTACAAAACTGAAGTTTTCATATGATTCCAATTTTAGGAAATAAACACAGCTGTTCTCTTGTGGTATCACATTATTTCTGCAACAGGCACATAATGTATACAGCTGAATACTATGCAAGATAACCACAAGGCTCCTTTGCAGTGAAATTACAGCACGTTGTCCTTCATTATTTCTGTACTTTGTATAATTGTTCCCTTTGTTCTACTACACATCTTCTTCCATGTAAAAAGTTTTGTTACTAATTAATCTTGGTAACAATTTTGGGTCTTCATAATTTGCTAAGCTCTGTTTTAGACTTCTTCTACTTGGATGACTCATGTAACAACGTACTTTGAGGAATCATGAAGATAAATGAAGAAATGGGAAACAGAAAATAGGCAAGCCATTGGGCCCAGTGAAGAGCTATTGGCCATTGTGAAAAAACGCAAAATGAAACTGTATGGGTATGTCACACGATCAACAGGGCTTGCCAAGAAAATCATGCAAGGTAATGTGCAAGAAGGGCGAAGGAGAGAGAGAAAAAGATGGGAGGATAACATCTCAGGACAGGACTGAAACTCAGCGATACAGTAAGAGTAGCAGAGAACAGAATGGAATGGAGGAAGCTGGTTCAATTGTCAGGTCATCAGTGGTGCCCCAACGGTCGGCAAGACTAAGGGGTAGATAGATAAAGATAAATAAAATATTCACCTTTCCACAGTAATAAAGTTGTTCTAAGGAACAAAGAGAACAATCAAGCAATATAACAACAATAACAAAAAATTAAATATGAAGTAAAATAATCCAACGTGCTATGATTTCACTTTATATTATAGTCAGTCACCTTGTGCGCTTTTTTTGTGTAGCGGTTTCAAGTCATTAAGTTCGACAGGTCGAAAGCTGAATGCACTACAACATCCAAAAAGTTTATACAAAATATCGCCTAATATTTGTTTGTAGGGTGGTTGGTTATACTGTCGCGCTGAAAATTAAAATGCTATTGATACGCATATGATGTATGTTCGTGGTTCTCGCAGATGTGTGCAAACCTAGTTGGAAAAAGTACTGGTAAAGACTATATAGTGATATGCAAAGGGTGGTTTTGAGGAGGATTTTTTCTTTGCAACTATTTTCAACCGCCAAACGAATCTTGATCAGTTTAGGCCACTTTAATGTTTCGTCGCCTTGGGCTTGAATACGTTGACGTCACAGATAAACAGATTTTAATATTTTGAAAAAATATCCTTGAAATGGTACAATAAAAATATTTAAATTAGATAGTAATACTGCGTGCGTTCGAAGCAGAATTTTGTTGGTTTTGTTTTACTTTGCAATAAAAAGATGTGACGTAGACAGGCGGATGGCTCACATGACCCCATGTCATATGATTGGAACAAGAACAGTCACGGGTTTGACAGAATCCCCAAATTATTTGTCATCTTTATGTATTAGGAAGACCGCGGGCTCACAAGTGAGTTTGTCACATTTTGTTTTCTGTTATCAGAACCACTAAACTTTCATGCATTAACAATAGCTGATCATAGCTCTCTTGATAAAGAAAAAAAAACGCCTCCACACTTAGCACTTAACTGTTAACTGTGTTAAGTGTGTGAGTTTATCAAGCTCTTTCACTAGTCAACCTGTTTCAGTGCGTTGATAACGATTTTTTACTATTTGTTGTTTTCCAACAAGCAGACCTGATCAGAAACATTCGTATACTGTCAGATTCATTTTTCTATTAAGAACCTGTTACAAAATTGTTGTTGTTCACTTATTGTAGGCTTAGGTAGGTTGAAACGAACATTTCTGTATCAAACTAGTATCGTTGTCATTGACCGGATTGTTTTGTAGTAAAAAAAAAAATGTCAAGAGCTGTTTTTATATAGATCTGAGTATTCACATTCCGAGATACATGTGTTGTATTTAATACGTTTAATTAATAATAGGCCTATAAAATATTATTATCTCTATTGGCCGTTTGGATTAATTAATTTATATAATTTTAGATTTTCAAATCTAAATACTACTCCTTGGTTTTGCGTTTTTGATCCCATAAAAACTTAGGCATATGGTTATAACTATAAGCATAGTGCAGTAATCATACTTATAATTTGAAAAAGTAATATGCATAAGAACTATTATAGTTTTAAAAAATTACTTTCTTATCAAAGTGTATTCCTGAATTACACAACTAATACAAGTAATAGTAATACAAATTACACTTTTACAGTAGTATCCCTTAATAATAATACATAATCTTTGAAGATTAGTGACTTATTTCATAGACTGATAGAGATCAGTTGTGTCTTCATAGAAAGTCCATAATTTATTTCACGGACCATTTGTATTACTCATACTGCCAGACATTTGTTTTGAATGTCAGTGGCATTATATCTGGTAATAAAATAATACTATTAATACTATAGTTATAATTAAATTATTGCTTGCTAATGCTTTATTTGTAAATTTGGATTCATAACAATTTTTAATTTGCATAATGATAAATATTTGTTATAATACATTGCTCTTAAGTTATTTTTGGTTATATTCATAAAATTGATTAAATTTAAAGCAAAGACTAGACTAAAAATACTAGATTATATAAAATAAATAGCACAATATAATAAACTTATAAATTTAAATGTGTTTCCTAAATTTGTTATTGCATTAAACTTTAAGGAATGTTTTTGATATAATGTTGCCTAAACATTTGATATAATAATTTATTTTGAAATATGGTAATTTTTTTTTAATAATCGCTTGATGGTTACTGCTGAAATTATTAAGTCAGAAAGCCATATCTGAAAATCTAAGAATTAGGGTGGTGGAGATAAAATACTGTACTCTACAATGAGCTTTGCTGAAGTAATTTTAAAGTATATTGAATTAAAGGGGAAAAAAACAAGTCCAGAATATATTGAATTAACTGTAAAATAGTACATTCATCTATGAGTTATTTATTGCCATAAATCAAATAGTGGTCATATTTGATTAGGTTTTGAATTACTGAAGCACATAAATGATGAGTCAGAAAACATGGAAGCCTACCAAAAGGGAACTGATATAACTCCACAATAAAATTGGGTCACTGTACCTCTCCTTTTACTAGATCTCATGATGATTGATAATGATATCATGTGGTATTATGGTCAGTATCTGTATTTAATTTATATTATATATGTTTCCAAACCTTGGCCATTAACACTATTTGTTAGCAGATTGTAGTGTAATCCTGTGAGGTTTCGTTCATTGAAAAAAAAGATTTAAATATCTTTATTTGTGAATGTGTGCATGGATCTTATTTTTTTATAGTTCCTGGTTTCCAGAATGTTTTTGCCATAGGCCACTTGTCAGTTGTCTTTAAAAAGAAATTCTGAAAAAAATTGATAGCTGTCAGTGTCACTGTGTCAGAGAAACTGTCCATCTCTTTGTGATAAAAAAAATAAATAAAAGGCTTCTTTTTTTCTCAAGACGTGATATTTATTGTCAGTGGTGTATAAACTGTACTCTGATGTTGCTCACCTTCCCCCTCCCCAGAGTTTGTCACAAAATAAAAAAAAATATTAAGAGTATTTTTTAAAAAAATAGTATTATTTATTTTATTTTGATATAAATTTGAATTTCTTTGTATTCACATACTTTGAAGTTTGATATTTTTTGTGTTTGTTGAACATACCATAGATCATCAGATGAAGTTCATAAATTCTAACTTCCATAACTGCTTAGTTTTAATTAAACATTAATGCTGACATTTATTTTTGTAGCATTAAATCATTTGAACTGAAGTAAGTTGAGAGTAGTCACACATTTTCAACTAGGCCATAGAAAGCAAAGTGAACACTAATTATTTAGCAGATTATAGTGTCGTAAGGTGTGTAAAGTGTAAGGTTACATTTAATTTTTTTTATAGCTGACTTAGAATCTTATTCTTAGATGTTCATCTTTGTGGGTGTTTGTCTGATTGTCTGTCTATATTTATTATTACTAATCATTTTTGTCTATAAGTATAACCTTTTCCTAATCATAAAACATTTCTGTTGTCTCCAGTTCTGCTATATAACATTTAACTGAATCATGCATATTATAATATTAATTAATACATAATAACATCATGAATTTAACTCTTTATTACTGATTTTGCATTTGAAATTTCTAATTAACTATTTTGCAAAAAATCGTACTTTTTGTTGTATTGGTTTCACCACAGAGATAATAATGTCTTGCTAGCATCAGCTTGTTCAGTTTTCCTTGGTTGGTTACACATTGTTATCTACTAGTACTAGTAAATTACTAAATTGTCCACAGGCTACATGTGCTTTCTTTAACTAGTTTTTAAAATGTTCCCCAATTCTTTTGTTATGTGAGGTCTGTGTGATGAGTATTAATGAAATAATCACTCACGGGGAAAGAAATTACATAATTCAGGCTTTCATATAAACCTTATTTTCATTGTCTCCATTTGTCACTTATCAGAATACAATTCTTTGGGGCACATGACTTCATATGACTTGTCTCGTTGTTGCTATTTGTACACATTTGACCTATTTAAGTCACACAAACATGTGAGTAGAGCTCCTGACTGTTCCCTTCATTTGATAAGTCCATAAAGTCATGTGACAGCACACTCGTGCAGGAATGAACAGGCACTATCTAACAAACCTGTCTGCATCCTGTCACTTCAAGACAACAAGATATTCTTTAAACATATTAAAAGAGAAGTTTTGATAGATATTTTTCAGATGAAGCTTGAATTGAACTGTAAATTAAATTGAAAACCATTATTAATAATTATCATTATTTTTGATTGCTTCAGATTTAAAAACTGTTTTTGTTTTTAAACCCTTTAGATGGAATTGTGACTATTTTTCATAATGAGTAGACATATTTTTTAAAGTAAAACAAAATTGTATTCCTGCTTATGCAGTGAAAATTATATTGGTGGTGGTTTTTAATGTTGTTGCTAGTAAATTCACAAAATATTCACAGTATTCAAAGCTAGGTAGGCACATTATTTATTCTGGACCATCATTGTTTGAAGTACTCTGTTTTTTCAGTATCTCAAAAAGATAATTCTGCAAGTCAAAGAGTAGGAAAATACTTACTGAATATCACAGATAGTTTTATGTCAGCCTAAATCCAAAGTAATTATAAGAAACCAGTGCTGTTAACACTAAACCAAAGACATAAATTAAGACTGTAATGGCTGCATCCTTTGTGTTTCACTTGCACATTGAGGAAAGTTGTGAATACTATACTTGACGTCCTAGGATCACTTATTGTAATATATTTATAAATGCATATATATGAACTATAGCTTCAGAATTTGTATTAATTTATCTGTTCTTGTTTTATAGATAAATTTTCCTTTTTTGCCATTTGGTGAAAGTGAAACTACACACAGAGAACACAAAAAATGTACACAGTCCCACTTCTTGTCTGTCTGGTAACGGTTGCTTATGCTGTGCCAAAGACAGTGGAGATGTTCAACATTCAACCTGCCAAGAAATTAGCTCGCTTAAAGTTTGACCCTTACCGTGAAACATGGGAATCCTTCAAACGGACACATGGTGAGTGTACCATTTAGTCTGTTCAGTGCTTAGAAACAATTCACATAGAGATATCAATTACTGCCTAGTTTTCTTCTTATATGGCCTTGTAAAAAGTATTTTAAAATTATCTTTTAAAGAAGAAATTTTTATATTTTTTTTTTGTTTGATTCTTGAAGGGAAAATAATTAATTTCTTATGTTTTAATTAAAATCTGCTCATCATAGTCTCCTTTTTGTAACTGTATTCGTTGCCTCATCAGTATTTGGCTATTGTCCATATAATTAGCTCTGTAAAACTCAAAACAGTGTATAATTGAAATAATGCGAGGAGATAAACGGTCAGCATAGTAAAGTCCATGTCAGATATAAAATTAGGTAGTCCCACCGCTTTACTTACAAAACTCTCATACGCACACAAATTTGCTAAACTTTATCCCAGAGCAGTTTTCTTTACATTAAACTTCAACTAACCATTTTTATATGAAAATAAAGATTGATGTTTTGTCTTTCGAACTGTGTTGTTATAATTTTCTGAATTTTATTATAGTATCCTTTAAAAAAGTACCTTAGGGTTGCAACAAAAATGGGTCAAATGTTGCCTCACGGTTGAAAAGTAAAATTCAAGTTTTAAGAGAAAGTGGAACTTGCAAGGTTTTGTAACCCCAGAACTGATTAAATAGAGGACATGTAACTCTTTACACTCATATTTTTTTCACTTTACTTTATTGCGAATAACCAAATAAATTTTCAAACTAAAAAGTTCACGATACATTTTTCAGAAGAAATATTTATCACAAAATAGTAAAAATAATATCATGTTCAGCGGAATTTCAACATCTCTCTAATGATATGCCTTAGTCCTCGATTAGTGACCCTTGTAAGATCCGCTGAATGAAAAATCCGTAGTATGCATCCTGTTTCAGTCATGACTTCCATGTGCGAAACACGTTGACGCTACCGCTGATTTTTCTGACATTTTATATGAACAAAT
Source organism: Sinotaia quadrata (assembly GCA_028829895.1). Taxonomy (NCBI): domain Eukaryota; kingdom Metazoa; phylum Mollusca; class Gastropoda; order Architaenioglossa; family Viviparidae; genus Sinotaia; species Sinotaia quadrata. The sequence continues at coordinate 6,841,912 of CM054181.1, read as the reverse complement.
GAAACCTCTTATTGATAAGATCTTTCTGTAAGCATTTAATAATGATTACTGTACTCTGTAATTATTTTATCTCTAAACATATCTCTATTTTTAAAGCACGATTATTAATTTTGTCCTATCATCACTATCACTTCTGTAGTTTGAAAATAGGTCAGCCTGTGCGTCACTCCATCATGAAAGTTTGATTGCTATTTCCTTGCAATATATATTTTGAAGTCGCATATCATATTTAAATATATTATTTTATTTACTTAATTAATTTTAGTCATGGTAATATTATTATTTTAAAAAATCGTTTTCTTACAATGATAATTTAAACAAGTAAAGATAACTCTTGGTGCAAAAATAGTAAACAACCGAAACACTTGTGAAATGTTTATTTCATGCAGTGGATTTATAATAAATAATACTAAGATATTTTATTTAGTGAATGCTTGGATTACATATATTTTAAATAATTTTAACCTGTTTTGTTTTGAATTTGAATATGTTTTCCTTTTAATTTTTAAAATCTGTCAAGCTTCTGCCTTTGTTTTGGTTTCATGATCTTTTAATTTCTTTACATAAATGAAGAATAAGTTAACATGAGGACTTTTATATTACATTATTTAATTATTAAAGACAGCAGATTCATCAATAATTCTTGTATATTTTCTTTTAATAAATGAAAAAATGGTTGATGAATAGCCTATAGTTTTGTCTTCACATTATTTAAATAGGCCTATTAATTGTAGTAGGATTTTTCATTGGTGAGGAATTAGAAGTTCAGAGTACAAACAGTGCTAAGATAATATTTATGGAACAGTATAGAAATAAGAATATTTTTAAGTGGGGTGATAGCATGGACTCTGATGATGTGGATGTTTGTTTTTAAATGGGATTTAACAATGGAGACAACCAACAGAAGAACCTGGACAGCTGTTGACTATAGTGCATTACATGAAGAATTTTCTATTTATAAAAATATGTACTGTGAGTGTGATTAATATTTGAATCTGTGTTATGCATATTCATTGTTGGAAACAAATATCACAGAATTAAATTATATTTATAGTGTACATTATTATTATATTAAATATCATGTCACTAATGACGTAATGTGTACTTAGATTCATGTAAACTGGATAGAGTTTTAGCAATAAAGTTATCCATACATATTTTCGTTATATTTCAATGCTTTAATTTACTTGTCACAAAACTTTCAAAACATAAAGATATGTATTACTTATTATTTTGTTATAATTAATAATAGTATGTATTGAGCATGTTTTTATATCTATGAATTAATATTATACATAAAGAATACCAACTGTACAGTTTTAAAGATTTTTTAAATATGAAAGTTTCTATTGTAAAAATATTAATTCAGATAAAACATAGATAACTGATCTGTCTTTAGATAAATGGATAACTTTCTGCTGATCATTTTAATAGGTTATCCATAACTGTGCTATGTATCATCTCTAAGATGTGATCATTTATCCGTTTTAATTTTCTTTGTAAATAAAAATTGTACAGTAAAATAAAAAATGTAAATTAATATGTGATTAGATAGAAATTATCTTTATATATACAGATAGAGTAGTTTGCTGATCATTTTGATATGTAAACCAACTCTGTATGATGTATAGTTTCAGTGATATGGCAGTTTGCTTGTGTACATTTTCTGTATTGAACTTCGTTAATGCCTTTTCTTTGTTAAAATTTGCTGAAATGGTCATTTTCAGCACCCAATAATTTCCACATTTTCTTTGCAATGCCTTTGGAAAAAATTAGGCATTAACTACATAGTAAATGATTTAATAATATGCATTTTTGTTGTACTTTGTTCATCATTTGCATAAGTTATGAGGCCATGAATGTTCCTTTTTGATGCATTTTGCAAGCAATTTTATGAAACAAAAGCCCATTTTCTTTTGCAATTTATAATAAACTGAAAAGTAAATTTTCCATTATATATGATTATATCTGGGGTTTTTTTTTGTTCTATGTGACTATGTTTATTAGAATTGTGGGACTGTTTTTCAGTCTTCTTTATAGTTTACTTGTAATAAACTTGGAAAATCACACCTTCATTACATCTAAAAAAAAAAGTTGACCACAAATAACGACTCTAAATTAATGATATCTCAAAAAGTATTGCAGCTATCATCACAATTTTTTGTACACAAACTTATTTCATCAGTACACATATTTTGAGCATAAAGTATTTGCACTATGTGAAGTAGAAAAAAAGAGTGGGACTACCTAATAAAATTTTTGTTAAAAAGGACCATTGTAGAATATGGAGAGTAGAAATGTATAATCTTGCTGAATGTGAAAATAATTTTGGGTTTTCTTGGGGATTTTACTCTTTATTTTTTTCAAGTAATTTTTTTATGAAGTAACTTTTTTGTTCGTTAGAAGTAAAATCTTTTATATTATAAAGATAGATTGTCTCTTTTGTATGATTTATGCACCAAGTTACTTATTGAATAAAGCTAATAGTATGTCACTTTAAAAAAATCATTGGGTATGTCTAACATTGCAGTATTACTAATTGACTAATTGGAATTGAGAAAAACTACATTAGACTGTAGTCTTTGCCCAAAATAAAAACATAAGTATTCCTTATTTCCAACCCTTTTGTAATATATTTTTGAAAGTATCTTTTAGCACAGGAACCTAATAATATTTAGTAAGACATATTTTTGAAGATACAGTTCTGCTCTCAATTATCCTTTGTATTGATGTGTTTGTGGTGAAAGGGGTGTGGGTGTGTTGTGGTGGAAGGGGTATTTTGAGCACAGTTATTTCTAAGTACAGACAATTCTGAACAATATATAGGAAAACATACTGAGGACACACAGCTTAAGATTTGCAGCATTATTTAGGTCATGCAAAAAGCCTTCCAAAGTACATAATAATTAAATTATTATTACATGTATTATTAAGTTCATATGTGTCATTATTAACCTTGGAAATAAAAGTTCTGTGCATTATGGGTGCAGTGTCATATTGCTTGACTCTTCTCATCAATTCGTTCAGTTAAAGACTTGTTGATAATCTGACGTTGGCTGATTTTTTTCCCCTCTTTGTTTCATTAGGTTTACATCTATTAGATTAGTACTTTAACAGATAACATAATGCTTTACTGGCATTAGCTAGTTCAGTAGTAGTTGTTTAAGATAATTGTGACTGCGTTAACTTTGTGTCAGTACGATGGTGCTGAACATTGTATACTATTGCATTTCAACTCCGTTGACACTCACATTTTATTTCAAATGTTCCTGCTTTTGGCATGGATAGTCTACAAACCATACAGTATGCCAAGGATATTTGAAAGTTGACTGTGTGTGTATTTTGTTTAGAATATTTAAATGGAATGTTTTTAGAGATTCCTCTACCTTCCTTAAATGTTTTTTGTACTTGATTTGTTTAGGAAAGTCCTATGACAGTGAAAAAGAAGAAGCAAATCGTCGTGCTATATTCATGGAGAATGTCAAGGCAATCGAACAGCATAATTGGGAATATTTCAACAATAAAAAGTCATATTTCCTGGATATCAACCAGTTTACTGATTTGGTTGGTGTTAGCTATTACTGTGCATTTTAATTATTTAGCGTATGGCTAAATCCTTTATAGTAACATACACACACAGACAGTCATGTTCTCTTCATTATTTAAAAAAAAAAACACTTTAGTCTTTATATTTTCTTGATCCATAACATTTTATGTTTTTTAAACTTAGTACTGAGTACTGTAACTATTCCCACTTTGATTTCTTCGCTTGCAGTAAATATATATATATATACTCCTATTTTGACTGATGTACTTGAAATTTTTATATGAATGCTTTCCACTTTGACTTGTACACTTGAAGTCTTTATTGTAAACTCCTCCCACTTCAACTCATGCTTTTGAATTCTTTACTGCAGATTTCTTCCACTTTTACTTCAAAATTTGAATTCTTTATTGCAGATTTCTTCCACTTTGACATTTAAACTTCTTTACTACAAATTCCTCCCACTTTGACTTCTGCTCTTGAAATCTTTACTATAAACTCCCTCCACTTTGGCTTCTTGAAATCTTTACTATAAACTCCCTCCACTTTGGCTTCTTGAAATCTTTACTGCAAAATTCTCCCAGTTTGACTTCTAAAAGTTCTATGCTTGAAGTCTTTACTACAAATACTCCACTTTGTCTTCTACACTTGGAAATCTTATACTGTAAAATAATTTCCACTTTGACTTCTACACTTGAAACCTTTACTGTAAACTTCTCCCACTTTGATTTCTGCACTTGAATTCTTTACTGTAAATTTCTTTCCACTTTGGCTTTGGTACTTTCCCTTACAGTCACTTCTTTCCACTTTGATTTTTGCACTTTTCTTTCTGATTTAGATGAAAATGTTACTTTGATATGTGGATACAAATTTATTTTGTAACAATTGTAAGGTAGTTGTTAAAAGAGGTGTCTGTAAAGCAAACTATGTTGCTAAAAGTAAAAAGGTGTCTTATCAGCCATACATTGAATGAGAGAAAGAAACCACAAAGAACTTGTTTAACATTACTTTTAAGGTGCTGATTGTTTACAGCAGTTTTGTAAGCTGCTGACTGTGCCTTGTTGGCTGAATTTATATGCTTTCAAAATGCTTTAGTTACTATTAATAATGATTTTTATCTGTGTACATACTCATAAACCTGAATGCTACATATTTAATTAATTGTTATTATCCATTATCTGGACATTCTGGCTCAATGAAGATATTCCAATTCCTTTCTGCCAGTTATTGTCTAGTTTTAACTTTGATCTCACATATTTTTACATGGTTGTCACAAAACGGGAGGCTCGTTACAAGCCGACCCTGAGCTGAAGTTAGAGATGCAAGGGGTGAAGTCTATTTTTGGCCTGCTCCGGTGCACCTCCAAGAAAAGCCCATGTGACGTATGCCAGTACTACGTCGTGTCAAGTTGTTACATAGACACACATGACATACTCCATTGATGTTTGGGTGGGGCCCACTTTATTAATGTCATGCCAAGGAACGTTTTATTGGCGGTGTGTGTTGTGAGTGTGTATCATAAATGTGAATAAATGGACGAACAGACGAACGGTGCAAAACAATAGTACAAATTCTTTCGTCCCTCTCAAAAACTATGAATAACAAGAGAGTTGAAAGATGTTTAAATCAGGTTATTTATTTCCCGATTTAAAAGGGGCACTACTCTTTCGCACAGTGATTAATCATTCATTCAACTTTCCAATGTCATACACTCTGTGGGAAATAAGGGGAGATGAAAATGATGAAATTCAAAATATAAAATAAAGATTTAATTACACAATTCTTATGCGGCAAATGTGGCCGCTTTAACAATAGTTCACATGTAAAATAAGCATTACTTTTAACATTAGAGTTCTTATTTTGCAAACGATATAATAGTGTTCATTTTCTTATAGTCCTAGAGTTAAGTATGTGCGCGTTAGCCGTGCTAATTATTACTCACTATTAATGTCAGAGTCCCAAGGAGATGACGTAATCTCACACGTCACTTATAAGCGGCACTTCAAAGTGAAGATCGACGCAATGGAGGCGTCGCATTACAGGTGAAGATTCTGCAGAATCTAGGCACCACTTTCAGATTATCACTGGGGAGAAATCTGAAATTTAACTGACTGTTGTCAGTCTCGATAATTGTCGCTGTTTGTTGGTTGTCGTGGAAACGGACCCCCCAACGACGTTTAGCATTATCGGGTAGAGTCGTCCAGTGGGATGTGTCGTCGCATTACATTGAGTGTAGAAATCCGGATATCTGTAAGAAAATCTCGGTGCTAGTCCCTCAATTCGCGGGATAGACTGCCAAAACGAACTCAGACAGGGGGAAGAACAAGTTGGTCCCTCGTGTCGTTAACTGCATACAACCAGCGTCGCATGCATCGGGTTTTCTTTGGACAGTGAACTTTCCACTTTGCCAACAATTATACTGAGTAATTTTGCCTCGTTACTCAATATATGGCATCAGACGGATGGAAAACGGATGGAAAGAGATTATTGCAGCTTTCCTTTATGAAATCTCTGTACATGAGATAATTCATACGTGAAGTTAGACTGGCTTCAGACGAATCGACGTTTTCAACATTGAGAATAAAGTCTTCATTTTGCCTCTTATATAGCTCTCACTGAAGGTTTCCAAAACTTCCAGAAGCTATGTCCTGTGACATGATTTTTGCCTTGGATATATAGTGGTAATCGTGATGCACGCTTTTCTGTGGTCAATTCTAATGCGCACTGGCCATTTCTCTCGTCAACAACATGTGACGGTATTGCGCAGTTGTCCCAATTTATTTAATATACATATTCTTCATAAACTAATACATATATTCAATATGATATATTAACACACACTGCGTCACGAACGTCTGTCTACTAAAGAGATCTTAGGTGACCGTTACTGGAATTTACATGCTACATACGAAATATAACAAAACTCGGGTTACTTCAACTAGTTTTGTTAGCGGTTTATTAAAATGAAATAAAATAAAATTCCTGTCCCTCATTTCCTGTGACAACCCCCTTCTTAAAATTGATTGGAGCTCACAGAGTGGAAATCAAATAGGAACAAAAAAAAATTTTATTTCACACGATAGTCTCCACAGGAATTATATGCGCATCTGTGGAGAGACTATCCTCTCTCTTGTTTATATCGCGGTTATGGCATGCCGGGATAATGCATCGGCACCCGAATTTTCTCTGCCCGCGATGTGTTCGACAACAAAGCTATACTCCTGTAGCAGGAGTGTCCATCTAGTTAGCCTAGCGTTATCATACATGCTAGTGCGCAGATATGTCAGCGGCTTATGATCGCACTGCAGGATGAATGGTTTAGAGTACAGATAAGCACTAAATTTCTTGAGTGCCCATACGATTGCTAAGCACTCTTTTTCAATCGTAGAGTACCGTGTTTCACGATCTAACAGTTTCTTAGACGCGTATGCTACCGGTAGGTATTCGTCATCTGTCTCTTGGAGAAGTATGGCACCGAGGCCTTCGTCTGATGCGTCGGTCCTGACAATAAATCTTTTGTCAAAGTCTGGTAACTGTAGGACGGGTTTACTGGTCAAGATGTCCTTCACTTTTTTGAGGGCGGTGCTACACTCTGCCGTCCATCGTATTTTCGTGGGTTGTTTGTTCCCAGTTAAGTCCGTCAGTGGTTTAAGAAGCGTACTGAAGTTTGGGACAAATTTTCGGTAGTACCCCACTAGCCCCAAAACTGCCCTGACCTGTTTCTTTGTAGTCGGTAAGGTCATGTCACGAATGGCTGCAGTCAAGTCTAGATTTGGGCCTATTTGTCCGTCACTTATGATATGGCCAAGAAACTCAATCTCTCGAAAGCCCGCGCGTACTTTGGTGGGTTTCACGGTCAATTTATGGCGCTCGAGAATATCAAGTAGACCACCCACTGAGGATAAATGTTGGTCCCATGTTCCTGTTGCTACCAGTATGTCATCAAAGAAATTCAATGCATCAACGCTCTCTAACGGTAATTTTCGCATGAAGCGCGCGAATGTTGCGGGTGCGTTCGCTAGTCCGAACGGTAGTCGGCAAAACTGAAACAAGCCTAGCGGAGTTGGGAATGCTGTTTTTGGTCTGTCGTCAATAGCAACGGACAGTTGCCAGTACCCTTTGCACATGTCAAACTTCGAAAAGTAATGTGCCTTAGTTAGTTTTGCGAATAATTCGTCCTGATTTGGGATAGGTTCCGCATCGAATTCAGTTATCTCATTTAACTGTCTGTAGTCCACACAAAAACGAAGCGTACCGTCTTTCTTTTTAACTAAGACGACCGGTGATGAATATGGGGAGATTGACTGTTCAATCACGCCCTGTTCTTGCATTTCACGCACCTGTTCTGCTATGTACTTTGTGCTCTCATATTTCTGTGGGTACTGTTTTAAGCGTATCGGTTTGTCACTTAAAAGTTTGATGCGGTGTTCAACCAAATCTGAGTGGCCCGGTTGGTCGGTGAATATGCGCGCGTGTCTGTGTAAGAGGTTTGACATTGCGTCGCGCTGTTCGACAGTTAAGTTCGAGTCAATCTCGACTTGATCGACTGTAACTGCGGGGTTAGGCGTGGTTTCGGCGGACATCATGTCTGTTCTGAAATTGGAGTCTTCCAATTGTATCAGTGCGACATTCACGTTTTGTATCTGTTCGTCGCTGCGTTCATAGTAACGCTTTAGCATATTTATGTGATAGATTTTCTGCTTATTTCCTATCTGTATGCTATAATCGTTCTGCTTCACACGCTTAATAACGCGGTAGGGTCCACGCCAGTGCATTTGCATGCGGTTGTTATGCGTGGGCCGCAAGAGTAACACGAGCTGACCTGGTTCGAGGTTACGTTCCACAGCCGTACGGTCAAAATTTCGCTTGTATCGGGGTTGTTTTTCGCGAATGTTTTCCTGTGCTAAGTGACATGTCTCGGTCAGACGTTGACGTAGTTCGGCTACGTACGTGTGAACATCTTTACCATCGGTCACAGTGTCTCCCTTGACCCATGTTTCTTTTATTAGTTTAAGGGGACCACGAGGTTGCCTGCCGTATAGTAGTTGGAACGGTGAGTAGCCCGTACTCTCTTGTGGGAGTTCGCGATACGCGAAGAGTAATGGTGCTAGAAAACGCGGCCACTGGTCGGGTTGTTCCGAGGCCATTTTAATTAACATTTTCTTTATCGTACCGTTGAAACGTTCAACGGCACCATTAGACTGAGCGTGATATGGTGATGAGAACAACTGTTTACACGCCAGTAGACGCATTGTTTCAGCCATCATTGCTGAGGTGAATTGAGTGCCCTGGTCACTCAATATTTCTCGAGGTACGCCCGTGCGAGAAAATACGTCTATTAAAGCGTCTGCGACTTCGATCGCTGTGATGCCCTTTAATGCGACTGCTTCTGGATATCGTGTTGCAAAATCCACGATTGTTAGGATATAGCGATATCCTCCTTCGGCCGCGGGAATGATTGGGCCAATAATGTCTACTGCGACTTTTAGGAATGGTTCCTCTACTGTTGGTACTATCTCGAGGGGAACTCGACTGACACGCCCTCGGTCGATATGTTGTTGACACTGCGTACATGTACGAACGTACGAGCGAACATCCCTACTCAGGCCTGGCCAAAAAAAATCTTCGCGAACTCGCTGCTCAGTGCGACGCGCGCCCTGATGTCCGGACATGATTGAGTCGTGTGCAAAGCTTAGAATCAGCGGTCTGAGTGGTTTAGGGGTAAATAGACACGTGGTGCTTCTAGTATCATTTTCCTTATAGTCGGTGCGCCGAAACGCTAGTCCGTCCTTCAGGAAATACGTCATTGTTGCGTACTTGCTGGACGTAATAGTGTTTTTCCGTGCCAGCTTTAGCATTGAGGACAAACTTTTGTCCTCCTGCTGCAGGTGACTGAGTTGACTTGGGGTCAACTGCGGGAATGTGTTCTCGACTATCTTTAGAGCCGGGGGTCCTTGTTTACTACGTTCCCGTTGTGCTCTAGTGGTTACGGGGAGAACAGGATAGATGTCATCAGTGTTTGCGTCACACTGTTCGGGCGATAGTATGAATCCGAACTGCATGTCTCTTATCACTGCGGCGGTGACTGTACCGGAAAATACGGATGATGTAACATGTACAGTGGCTCTTGGACATGTACTAAGGTGTCCCATAACACATCGAATGCGGACACTACCTCTTAGATACTGTTCAGGGCGTACAAGTTTAGCATTTATGCAGCTTATGGACGCGCCTGTATCGACCAGTATTTTGACTTTTTGTCCGTTTACTGTAGCCTGTTGGGTCTTTAGAGTTGCACCTGTTTCAGTGCATACCTTTACATCACGTGGACTGGGACAGTTCTGAGAACTATGCCCCTTCCCTTTGCAAGTGTAACATGTCATAGGCGGGGAGTCACGGGTGTGACGTCGTACGTCTTGTGACTTAGTGTATGTCCGTTGTACCGGTTCGGGTTTTTCCGATTTCGTCATTGGTCGGTTCGATTTCGGTGTATACTTCTGCCGATTTGTAAGAGGAGGGCGTGGTGCACTCCTCGTAATTACCGGATCAGGGTAATCATTATACGTGTCTGCTAACTTCAACATATCACAGAAGTTAGTCGGGGGATTTCGCTGCAAATATGTCGTCATTGCAGGCGGAGCAATATGGAGAAATTGATCTCTTAATATCAAATCAAATAGGCCCTCATATGTCTTCTGGATATCTGTCAAATCAATCCATCTATCAAGATAATGGCGTAACCGGGTACCGAAGGCTTGCATGGTGTCATTTGCTTTAGGTATGGCTCTCCTAAACATTTTTCGAAAGCCTTCTGCTGTACATTGAAAAGTACGCATCAAACCCGTTTTGAGATCTGCATAAGTAATAGCGGGATCGCGCGTTAGATCAGTAAATGCGCGCGAGCTTTCACCTTGAAGTATTTGACCGAGTTGTTGTTTCTTTTCAATGTCAGTGTAATTAAAGTTGGCAATGAAACTGTCAAAGCGTGTCAAAAACTCGTCAATCGTCTCGACTTCAGGGTTAAAGAAAGCTAGCCGTGTACGGGGTTTATTTAATTCGGCCTGTTGCTTAGCAGTCCCATCTAACAACTTCTCTCTAGCTGTTACCTCTTGCTTAGCTAATTCAAGCTGTTCCTGATGTGCTCTAGCTTTTAACTTAAGCTTTTTCTCTTCTACTTCCTGCCTTTTATCTTCTAAATCCCTAGCTGACTGAATCTTTAATAACTCTATTTCTCTCATATCTTGGATTTCTTTCTCTTTAAAATCTCTCGCCTCTTTCGCTCTTTTTTCCTCTAGCTCATTTTTTCTATCCTCTAGTTCTCTAGCCTCTTTCGCTCTTTTTTCCTCTAGCTCTCTCGCCTCTTTCGATCTTTTTTCCTCTAACTCTCTCGCCTCTTTCGATCTTTTTTCCTCTAACTCTCTCAAAGTTTGCATCTCTAAATCCTTAGCTACCTGTCTCTTTTCTTCTAGCTCATTTTTCTTATCCTCTAACTCTCTCGCCTCTTTCGCCTCATTTTCTTTCGCAACATACCATTTAGCTATCTCCTCATCCACGTATTTCTTTAACTCGGCTTTCTCATACCCGAATTCTCTGCCCATAGCCATGAGTTCTTTCTTTATGTTTACTAGCTCGGCCATTTTTAAAATTGCTAGTTATCACGAGTATGGATAAAGTGACTTAGAATATTCGCGGGATTTTGACCTCTGTAGGTCACAAGTGGTGCAATGGTGTGCGTATGAACACCAGCCACCACGTGATTAGGATTATTACAAACACGAGTAAAAGAAATCCTAATCGGAAATTTGCAAAGTTAGCAAAATTAGCAAAACAACAGTTGCTAATGTAGAGTACAAAATATCGATCTATGTACGTCTAAACACGAGTCGGTACGCGTTAACGATAATAGCGTAAAGATAATAAAACTTATTTCAACACAATAATAAGTCTTATCAAAATCCAGTTCACCTAAGTCTCAATAGCAAAGCCCTAACATGCAATAAACAATGCATAATGGTGATGAGATAGAAAAGCAGGAAAGAGATGACACTTTCTTACAACAACACAATTTACCTTGTCAGATCACGGTCAGTGGTCACCAGATGTCACAAAACGGGAGGCTCGTTACAAGCCGACCCTGAGCTGAAGTTAGAGATGCAAGGGGTGAAGTCTATTTTTGGCCTGCTCCGGTGCACCTCCAAGAAAAGCCCATGTGACGTATGCCAGTACTACGTCGTGTCAAGTTGTTACATAGACACACATGACATACTCCATTGATGTTTGGGTGGGGCCCACTTTATTAATGTCATGCCAAGGAACGTTTTATTGGCGGTGTGTGTTGTGAGTGTGTATCATAAATGTGAATAAATGGACGAACAGACGAACGGTGCAAAACAATAGTACAAATTCTTTCGTCCCTCTCAAAAACTATGAATAACAAGAGAGTTGAAAGATGTTTAAATCAGGTTATTTATTTCCCGATTTAAAAGGGGCACTACTCTTTCGCACAGTGATTAATCATTCATTCAACTTTCCAATGTCATACACTCTGTGGGAAATAAGGGGAGATGAAAATGATGAAATTCAAAATATAAAATAAAGATTTAATTACACAATTCTTATGCGGCAAATGTGGCCGCTTTAACAATAGTTCACATGTAAAATAAGCATTACTTTTAACATTAGAGTTCTTATTTTGCAAACGATATAATAGTGTTCATTTTCTTATAGTCCTAGAGTTAAGTATGTGCGCGTTAGCCGTGCTAATTATTACTCACTATTAATGTCAGAGTCCCAAGGAGATGACGTAATCTCACACGTCACTTATAAGCGGCACTTCAAAGTGAAGATCGACGCAATGGAGGCGTCGCATTACAGGTGAAGATTCTGCAGAATCTAGGCACCACTTTCAGATTATCACTGGGGAGAAATCTGAAATTTAACTGACTGTTGTCAGTCTCGATAATTGTCGCTGTTTGTTGGTTGTCGTGGAAACGGACCCCCCAACGACGTTTAGCATTATCGGGTAGAGTCGTCCAGTGGGATGTGTCGTCGCATTACATTGAGTGTAGAAATCCGGATATCTGTAAGAAAATCTCGGTGCTAGTCCCTCAATTCGCGGGATAGACTGCCAAAACGAACTCAGACAGGGGGAAGAACAAGTTGGTCCCTCGTGTCGTTAACTGCATACAACCAGCGTCGCATGCATCGGGTTTTCTTTGGACAGTGAACTTTCCACTTTGCCAACAATTATACTGAGTAATTTTGCCTCGTTACTCAATATATGGCATCAGACGGATGGAAAACGGATGGAAAGAGATTATTGCAGCTTTCCTTTATGAAATCTCTGTACATGAGATAATTCATACGTGAAGTTAGACTGGCTTCAGACGAATCGACGTTTTCAACATTGAGAATAAAGTCTTCATTTTGCCTCTTATATAGCTCTCACTGAAGGTTTCCAAAACTTCCAGAAGCTATGTCCTGTGACATGATTTTTGCCTTGGATATATAGTGGTAATCGTGATGCACGCTTTTCTGTGGTCAATTCTAATGCGCACTGGCCATTTCTCTCGTCAACAACATGTGACGGTATTGCGCAGTTGTCCCAATTTATTTAATATACATATTCTTCATAAACTAATACATATATTCAATATGATATATTAACACACACTGCGTCACGAACGTCTGTCTACTAAAGAGATCTTAGGTGACCGTTACTGGAATTTACATGCTACATACGAAATATAACAAAACTCGGGTTACTTCAACTAGTTTTGTTAGCGGTTTATTAAAATGAAATAAAATAAAATTCCTGTCCCTCATTTCCTGTGACAATGGTACAAGATTAATATCTGATTTTGTTTTGGTTACTTTATGCCTTTTTGTTAGGTGCAGATTATGAATATCTTGATTGTTTAATTACTATGATAATCTTATTTCTTACAGACATTAAGTGAGTATCGCCAGCTAAATGGCTTATTGAAACCAAACCAAACCCGCTTCACTCAGTGCAGCAGCCAGTTTCGAACCCCACTCAACTGGCAAGCTCCAGCTTCTGTTGATTGGCGTGATCAGGGCTATGTCACCCCTGTCAAGGACCAGGGACAGTGTGGCTCTTGCTGGTCCTTCTCAACAGTGAGTTTTTTGCTAAGATTAAACTGTTATAAATAGCTGTCCTTTTACTTACATTTTAGCATATTTTCTAATGTTAATAGTTATAAGTATCTGGCCCTATACTTCCATGTTAGCTTGAGTTTTCTGCTATGATTAAACTTTTATAATTAGCTGTCCTTTTACTTACATTTTAGCATATTTTCTAATGTTAATAGTTATAAGTATCTGGCCTTATACTTCCATGTTAGCTTGAGTTTTGTCTTTAGTTAATAGTTATAATAGCAGGTCCTGTAGTTATATTTTAGTTGAGTTTTTTAATATTTAATAGTTATAAATAGGTGGCCTTGAAGATACATTTTGTTTGAGTTTTCTAATGTAGTTAATAATTATAAATAGCTGGCATTGTAATTACATTTAAGCTTGACATTTTTAATGTAGTTAATAGTAATGAATTACAGGCTTTATGCTTAACCCTTTAAGGTTCACGCGTTTTTCCTTTTTCTAACTCTGAAGGGGCAAGATTTTTCAGGGTTTCAGTGAGATTTAGGGTTACGTTAGTAAAAACATCATATCTTAGGTATTAGTGCATATATTTCAATGAAATAAAATGCAAAATGAACAGAAATGAAAGCAGATTTATTAATATCCTTAACTGAAGTATACTTTCAGGTGTTAAATTTGAATCCTTGCATGAAAATATATATTTACACAAAAAAAATATTGTCCAGTTATTGTCCGCTACAAACACTATGTACACACACTTTGTTGATGCCGGGAACACTAATCTGTCATCAGACACCAAATACATTTCTTTTTTCGGCATATTATGAATTTCTATCAAAATCATAAGCCCAAAATAAGCCTTAATTTCAGTGGCATTAGTTTCCTTCCAACCTGGATCGCCATTTTGTTTTTCCACGATTTTTGGACGTGCGTACTTGTTCGTTTATTCTGATATCTTGTCAAACGTTTTTACTTTGAAAAACTAGCCAGCTGAATACTATCATTAGTTCCAGTCACATTCGGCCCCATTTCTGTTATAAATTCCGATATATTTCGTGCTAAAGTACTACTATTCCAACCATGTGCGTCTCAGGATACCCCTTCCCCCTACTCATCTTCGATATCCGCCGAATCTGATGCACTCTCCTCCAAAATTCGAAAGATGCAACATGTGCATGCTACTGACATTAATGTCACTTCTAATCCTATCATCCGATTCAAAATAAATTTCTCTTACCTCATTATCCGATAAATTAAATCCATTAAACTCCTCATTATCGCTCAACGATTCTAAGAAATCCATTTGAAACACCGAACGCGAAAAACAAAGAAAACTTTATGAAAAAATGAATGCTGCCACATGAAAACACTTCAAAATGGCGCGGAAATCGTTGTACAAACGTCATGCTTCCTCTAGACACCGGAAGTCTCACGATTTCTCGAACGATATGAGAAGAAAAGAGCACTGGTTGCTACGGACGCTTTGGGACGTTTTGCCCTTTCGGTAGTAAAGACGTTTTGAGCCGCTCTGCCCCTTAAAGGGCTAACACAGTTTTACTTGACTTTTCTAATGTATTTAAGTTATAAATACCTGGCTTTGTAATTACATTTAAGCTTTACATTTTTTAAATGTTGTTAATAGTTATGAATAGTAGGCTTTGTACTTACATTGCTGCTTGACTTTTCAAATGTAGTTAATACTTACGATTTTAAATAGTTGACCTTGTAGTTATGTATTAGTACAGTTAAGAGAACAGTTTCTTTGAGGTTGGATTTAAAAGTTAAATTCTTTTTTCAAATATATTTTATGGTTGTGAAGATGTTAGTGGATGAATTCTGAAGTATGATGAAATTTGTACATATAAAACTCATTTATAATCTTTACTGGGTAATTGCTGTGCAACTAACATTTACTTGTGAAAACTATAGAGATTTATAATTAACAGATATGTGTAGTATTGTTGAAAGCCCATTGTTGAATATTAAACCACCTATCTATATAAGTGCTAAAGTAATAGACGTCATATTTGGTATAGTAGTTGCATTAGTTTTCTTCCTGTCATAGCTAGCATTGGGCCTTTCATCGTGCAACATTCTTGGCCCTGGATAGCTCTGGAGGGACTTGGCTCCTCTTATTATATTCTGGGTAATTGACCACACCTGGTGAACTGCTCACTTCTGAAGCCCCCTCAAGGAGGTTGAGGGTGTTTCACTCTTGGAACTAATCAACAACACCTCCCCACAAAAAACCTCAAACCCCACCAGAAATATCAGAAAGGAAATAAGACTAGTCATTGTAGGATAATATAAAACTTTTACAGCATAAGACTAGAGACATCAAACATATGAAGTCCACTATAAATGAGTTTAAGTTGTTTTTGGTATAGTGGCAGGATACACGTTTCACATACATCTCAGACATATAAATTTGTTTAGCAGTATTTATTAGAATAGTCACATATGAAAATTTTGTATTCCAGACTGGATCCTTGGAGGGTCAGCACTTTCGGAAAAATGGAACGCTTGTTTCACTTTCTGAACAACAGCTTGTTGATTGTTCTAGTAGCTTTGGAAACCAGGGTTGTAATGGTGGTTTGATGGATCAAGCTTTTGAATATATCAATTCTGTGGGTGGATTGGAATCAGAAGCTGATTACCCATACACAGCTCAGGTGGGTGTTTTTAATGATTTTGTTGTTAATTAAATCCATGTTTGTGCAGTAGATTTGTAATTTTGTGAAGTTGGAGTGCCAGTTTGTTTTTTTAACATGCTCTTTTGCTGAACATACTTTCATATTGTTCAATTTCAAACAATTTATTCATATTTATTTATTTATGTTGGCACCTCCCATAAATACGATTATCTATGACGGGACAACAATTGAGGACGTCACTTCTGGTAACTCGTATGATTCCCCCAGAGGAAATGATTCCTCACAGATAAGACAAAGACAAACTAAGGGCAGACATTAGGCAGATGTGACAATGACACTTATAAAATCATATTAGATGAAAATGATAATGAAATTAACACAAAACTAATGAAAAGTTAACAAGAAACTTTATATAACAATAAAAGAAAATAAATTTAAAAAAATTAAGAGAAAGAACAATTATTAAAATGTTTCTAATAACAGGTTACAAAGGTAGATTTGTTCTAACCCGAATCAGGGAATTAATTATTAATTAGCCTCCCCTAAGAACGTAACTTGTTCTTGCACGAAAGTTATTTTTAACGTCAATTTTTCTTTCCTAATATTTTCCTTTTCTGCACGAATCTCAATTTTAATTACAAGATATGCACTCGTTTTCAATGCCCTGAGTTCGAGTACTTAGCTTAACGGGTCCCAAGGGTGAAAGTTCAGCACAACGCTGAGCCAGCATCCAGAGTACAAATCTTCACAGCAGCGGCCCTTAGCTGACCAGTGCTATCTAGCTCCGCCCCTTTTTGCTTCATGCACACAGCAGAATCGGTCGACCGTCTTAGGTACACTGATACAGATGAGTGACCTGGTAATCTGTTGATTCGGCGGTCTGGGTGATCTGGTGATTCTGCAATTTAATAATGCAGTGTAAGACTACAATAGAAAGCATTCAAGTGTCAAATGACTATTAATTTCCCTGAGCACATTGACACTAAGCTGAAAGGGAGATGTGAATTAAGATACATAAATAACTCTCAAACATTCTATTATTATTACACAAAGTTTTAACTAAGATTAAAAGTCAGTCACACATACCTTCCACGTTCTTCAAACCCCAAGAATCAAAGGTAATCTGGTTGGAGTACAATAGATCCTTCATTAGACTACTGTACTCAATGGAGTCTTTCTAGACTTTAATTCAACAATTTTTTCTTCCAAAATACCAGACCAAAATTCTGGGACTCGCCTCTTCTTGCCGGAGCAAAGGTTGTTTTAAGCAGAGTGAGGAGAATTCATTAAACCTGGTTATTTAAAGGCTTTCCCATTCTACATGTTTCCTTGAGACTACCCATTCCCCTGTTTTTAATTACAAATGACCCTTTGATCTTCAACCGTTTTCTGTGCCCTAGCATGTAACTTCCTTCCATTCTATTCCTCCATTTATTTGCGATCGGTTGTCTTGGGCAGCCAGACAGCAGGGGACACAGCGGGGAACGGCACAGTGGTTCTCCCACCATCTGGACCGCCGGCACAGTTCAGGCCTCCAGGATGGAGATACATCAGATCTAACGGTCCAGCTCTGGGTGGTCTATCCTGTTAGGTCTTGTAATTCTAGCAAACATCCTGTTAGTATCTTGGAGTGGCTGGGTTAAATACTTTAAATGTGTTTTTTGTACTAGGCTTCCTATACCACTTGTGTATCTAGGTTTTATTCCTTATCGTTATTTAATTTTAAAATGTTTATTGACGTGATGCCAGGTGAACTTTTACTTTCGACTGACAATTTATATACCTATTTCTTTTTCTTCCACATCTGTGCTCTTGTTTTGCCTCTTAGCTGCCTCTTCTTCTGAATGAGAACATTTGCTATTAGCCTTTTTGGTTTTTATCTTCTGAGAGATGATAACAACGTATGCTAAAAATTATAGTCATCAGAAATGTTTGTTTTTGCACAGGATGGGTCTTGCCATTTTAAAAAGAAGAAAGTTGTTGCTGATTTGTCTGGATGTGTGGACGTACAGTCTGGCAGTGAGCAAGCCCTAATGGAGGCTGTGGCTAGCCAGGGACCTATTTCAGTAGCTATTGATGCAAGTCACCAATCTTTCCAGACATATGGTGGCGGTTAGTTTTCACTTTTTCTTTTGAAAAATTTAGATTGTAGTGCTCTTATTATTGTGTTTTTATTTTTAATTGTATCTAATTTGAAATAAGTATGTGTTTAGCTGGTGTACGAAAATGTAAAATTTGTTATTGTAAAATAAACAAATAGTTTAGAGTTGTTGCTTTCATAATAAAATAATATAAGTTTACTACAATATTAACTAATTAGATTTAATTAAGCAAATTATACTAATTAATTGGATTTAAAACAATTTTTCTGAATAATTTCTAATTTAAATCTTTTTCTTTGTTTAAAATTTATTGTGAGCAAGTTTGTGATAACTTTCTTAATGATTTTATGGACTGACAATAATTAATTACAGTCGAACCCGGTTATGTCGCTGGCCTAGGGGTTTGCCTAAAAGCATCGAGATAAACCGATGATCAAGATAACTAAAAACCAATATGGTGGCAATATATTACAGTACTGTAACATGTGCTTGAAATTTCTTTATGTACATGATGTGCACGTTAATAAATGAGAATGTACATGCACATGTTTTTGGTGATTTTTTTTTTTTTACACAACAGCGTTGCCGCGATTTGCTTGATTTTGCGATCAGCATGCTATAAAAATGTACATACACTGTACATCAGGGGTGCACAAACCGCGGCCCAAAACAGGGCTCTATGCGGCCCCTGGAGGACTTTTGGATGTTACCATTATTACGAATGTAAAGCACATTATTTAATTATTTGTGTTGTTTTTTTTTCTACTGAGCCATCCATGTGGCGGCCCTCCATGCAATGTCAATTGGAAATTTGGCCCTCTGGCCTGAAAGTTTGTGCACCCCTGCTGTAAATGTTTGCTAACAACAAAAGGCTTATGTGCACCAACTAATAGCAGAGATTTACCAGTATACAATAAAAATATAAGCATTTCATTATATTCTGCAACATTGCAAACACAAAGATCGCTCACAAAATACCTGTAGGGTGTACACTGTAGTTCGTTTTTACAAAGAAAGCTAACCAGTGTCGAAATTAAATTTATGAGTCATTTCTCTCTGAAAAGTATCGTACATATAGTTACTTCAAAAGTGGACTAATTAACATAAAAGAGGTGTGAGCCATTTGAAGGGCATCAATAACCAGCATTTTCAAAAGCCAGCAATTAGACCCTGGTATCGAGATAACTGATGTTAAGTGGTGATTTTGGCCTTCTTTTGTGCTCGAGATACATGTACAGAGAAACAAAGAGACATTGTATTAGTGTTCTGCAACATAAAAGAATCGACATTACCGATAAGAAAATGCTAAGACAAAGAGGGAATTTGGCCCACCATCGATTCTCAATACAAACCTTTCATTATACTGTACATGTATTCTCCAACATTGCAAACACAAAGATTGCTCACAAAATCACAATAAACCTACAGGGTATACATTTAGTTAGTTTTTACAAAAAACTAACCAGTGTCAAAATTAAATTTGCAACTCATTTCACTCTGACACAGCTCTGAAAAGTATTGTACACGCGGTTACTTCAAAAGTGGGCTAAACCCATAAAAGAGGTGTGAGCCATTCAACGGCATCAGCGTGCCTGTTTTGTCCGTTGCAGGCGCTCAATGAGGGAAACAATGCCCATTGAAATTTAAAATATTTATTTTCACAGTGCATAGACAATGTTATGTCTTTGTGTAGGATGATAAGACGGTTTATTATTTGAAACATTGGTCTCTGGTTTTTGTGATGTAGCTTTGCAGCATCGAGTGGAATGATGAAAACCAAGATTTCTTTTATCCATAAGAAGGAATAAAGCATAGGGTAATTCCATTCTAGATTGACCTTAACTGTTGTCATGCATTGAAAATAAGAGAATGGATTGTCATAAGAAACAGTTGAAAGGCCAATGATACATTATGTAACCTAGTTATTTGACCTTTACGTGAAAGGAGAGATATTTAGTGGGTGAAATATTTTATTTTGAATAGCATGCATACTGAAAAAAGAGATTTCATTGAGCAGTTGAAATATTTCATGCTCCTGACTTAAGCAAAGTGTAAAGCACAAGGGGGAAAAGGGGAAACTTTGTTGGCCAAATGAAACTTGCATCAATCATGGCAGGAGATCGCTGAATTGTACTGTAATGTAAAGTAGTTTGAATAACAAACAAACAAAAAAACCCACCCCAGTAGACAAGAGTATTGAGTAGAGTATGAAAGAGTATAGGGTGTAGAGTAAATTACCTTTTTGACTCTAATGCTGATTTCTAATGAAAGCATAATTGCTTCACTCTGAAATAATAACACTATAGTGAAATTGATACCAATGTAAATCAAAGTGCATGTTCTTAATTCTTCACTGTTTGTGAAACAGTGAAAAATTGAGAGTTTCTTTGCTGACCATTTCATGAACTGATGGATGTACTTTCTTTTAAACAGGTGTGTACATTGAGCCAGCTTGTAGTAGCTCAGAGCTAGATCATGGTGTACTTGTAGTGGGCTATGGCAGTCTAGATGGACAAGAATACTGGATTGTCAAGAACAGGTGAGAAATTGCTGCTTGCTTAAAATTTTTTAAGTCTTTTCTCTTGTGAGTGTATATTAAAATAATGCTGGCACCATTTCTTCATTTTGCAAACCATTAAGATTTTACTCATAAATGGATATCTTGCAGTTGATTTCTAAAGAGCTATTAGCAATATCGTCTGATATCTTCATTTTGTTTGTAGTAAATTTGTTACTAACTGGAACAAATGAAGTCATGACATTGCACAATTTATAGAGAATTTCACATTGTCTTGACTCTACTTGTAAGGTGCCTCTGTAACAGGTTTTCCTGAAGATAAATAGATGACAGTTTTTAAAGATCCTAGTTTATAGATGAGTAAACTTCCCATTGCTGGTGTTAGATACTTGCCTCTTTACCTCTTTCGGGATTCTTTTCTTGACATAAACTATAAGGTCCCAGATTTACCTGTATAGAGCAAAGTTTCTGATTCTTTTCTTGACACAAACTATAAGGTCCCAGATTTACCTGTATAGAGCAAAGTTTCTGATTCTTTTCTTGACAAACTATAAGGTCCCAGATTTACCTATATAGAGCAAAGTTTCTGATTCTTTTCTTGACACAAACTATAAGGTCCCAGATTTACCTGTATAGAGCAAAGTTTCTAAGGATATTATGTTTCTACTTGTTTCAGTCAGTCTTTGACGCATGAATATATAGCCAAATCATGTAACCTATGCTGCAGCAAGTCTTTAGAAAAGCCTATAAATATGTTATTAACCAATGCTCTTAGGCCCTTAGAGTTTCAAGCTTTCACCTTAGCATTCTGTATGTAGCTTTGAATGATGATATAGCATTGTGTAAGTATGTAGCTTTGAATGATGATATAGCATTGTGTAAGTATGTAGCTTTGAATGATGATATAGCATTCCGTAATATTAATAATGTAGCTTTGAAAGGTAGTATATCATTCTGTAATAATGTAGCTTTGAAAGGTAGTATATCATTCTGTAATAATGTAGCTTTGAAAGGTAGTATATCATTCTGTAATAATGTAGCTTTGAAAGGTAGTATATCATTCTGTAATAATGTAGCTTTGAAAGGTAGTATATCATTCTGTAATAATGTAGCTTTGAAAGGTAGTATATCATTCTGTAATAATGTAGCTTTGAAAGGTAGTATATCATTCTGTAATAATGTAGCTTTGAAAGGTAGTATATCATTCTGTAATAATGTAGCTTTGAAAGGTAGTATATCACTCTGTAATAATGTAGCTTTGCAAGATGGTATATTAGTCTGTAGGTCGACAGTCTTCATTTTTATTTGGTAAAATTCCATCTTTTAGTGAAAATGTCACTGCTGTCCTCTGACTCCACTTGATAAATTCCATCTAAGAGAATATATCTGCTGTTCTCTGACTCCACTTGATAAATTCCATCTTTTAGAGAAAATGTCACTGCTGTCCTCTGACTCCACTTTAGAACCTCATTCTTTGCTAAAATATCTTTTTTTGCTTCTGTGAGTCAGGTGGTAGACAGAGGCTGTCTGAGTTTTGTTTGAATGCATGCAGCTTATTTGACTGCTTATACCCCATTTTTATATGTGGATTTATCTTGTGCTAATGTTTTTGACATAATAAAGATTTCATTCACCTATTTGTAATTAAGAATCTTATTCCGGTGAGAATATTTTAGGCTTAAGAAATAAAATATTTTTAAAGATGATTTTTTTCTTCTTCTTTTTTATCAGCTGGGGCTTAACATGGGGACAGGATGGCTATATCCTTATGGCTCGTAACAAAAATAATATGTGCGGTATTGCAACACAGGCTTCCTATCCTGTAGTCTGAAATCTTCATAATGTAAGGTATGTTCATGTAACAAATGTATGGTTTGTGATTGAATGTTTTTGACATCTTCAATTACTCTTTTGTAAAATTACTGAATTTATTTTTAGAAACTAGTCTTTTTTTTTCACTTTTGATTTTAGGGAAATTTGCTAAGGTTATTCTTGTAGTAAATTTTATTGATGATTACCTTGTAATAATGAGTCTTGTCTTGTTTTGTGATCATGCCTTACAGTCTCACTTATGTGTTCATAGTCCAGATCAGTGTTTTACACTGTAATAATTACTTGTCTGTTGTCATGTTTGTGACATGTTGTACAGTCTCTATTATGTGTTCATAGCCTGAATCAGTGTTTTACACTGAAATAATTACTTGTATATTGTCATGTTTGTGATAAGTCTTATAATCTTTTTTATGTGTTCAAATGTAGCATTACTATTTAGCTATACTTTAAGCATTAATTAATACATATTTTATTATTGTATGTAAAGCAATTTTCCTCTGACAGCCAGATGAACAATTTAGAGCAATATTGTTTGGTTCTAAGCACACACAACCAAAGGCCTACATTTGTTGTCCTGGGGAAATAAATGATACAAAATTCACTTTGTTAGTATGTCTTTTGATGAAAGAGATGTTCCTACAGTATATTTTATTTCCCTATAATACAGTATTGATATTACAAAAACAGAAGCTGTGCAATTTGCAGTTGACGATGTCGACTTTTGCTCGTTTGTTTGGCCATTGCCTTTGGTTTTATTAATTTCTGTTGGCTTTTTTATTGTCATGTATATTTCAATTGCTTTTTCTTAGTTTTGGTTTGCTAAGAGTTTACAAGGCCTTTGCACTTGCACCAACAGAATGACTGACAAAATATTCAAAACTTTAACAAACACTTGTGCAAACAGAATGACTGACAAAGTATGCAAACAAAACTTTAACAAACACGTGTGCAAACAGAATACTGACAAAGTATGCAAACAAAACTTTAACAAACACGTGTACAAACAGAATGACTAACAAAACTGTAATAAATACTAAGATAGTTTATTGATCTTGGTTAGATTTGTTGTACATCACTCAGTATCTTGAGTTAGGTGTACAGGAGAATAGCCTTTCAGTGGTTGAGGGGGTTGGCTTACTGATTGCGGGTGGTTCTGGCACCCCAGCATCAAGGCACTTTGATGAAAATGTAAGCAAGTGGAGATTTGAGCTGCATACCTTTGTGCTCTAGTGCGACATGCTTGCTGCATATGAGTGTATGACCTATTTGTTTGGCCTCCAGGACTGAATCCTGAATTTGGTACTTGTATATATACATGTATTGTAATATTTAAGTCCCCAGTTAAGGAGATAAAAATGGTGGCTATGACTTTCCCTGTCTTGCAAAACAGTACTTTGGGATTTCATCCATCTTCACAACCCCCATACAATGACTATCTTTTTAATTGTTTACTGGTTAGGGAAGAAAATTTAGGTTTTGTTGTTTCACGACACTCCTATTTTTTGTCTGCAGAAAGGCTCCAAACCTCTGTGTCATGACATCAAACTTTATTGGCCAATAGATGCAAATAGAGAATTGAGTATCTCGGCTGGTTATGGTTAATAGATTGATAATCTCAAAATGCCTACACGTAGGTCTGAGTCAGAAAAATCTTTACTCATAATCTGCCTGGAGATGCTGTTAGATCTCTCATTTCACTTTTGTTTGTACAGTCATGCTTTAGAAGCTTCATTTCTCCTATCTCTGTGCAGTCACACTCTAGATCACTCATTTCGCCTCTCTTAATGCACAGTCATGCTCTAGATCCCTCATTTCTCCTCTCTGAATGTACAGTCACACTCTAGATCTCTCATTTCTCCTATTTCTATGCACAGTCACGCTCTAGATCTCTCATTTCTCTCTAAATGCACATTCACGCTCTAGATCTGTCATTTCTTCTATTTCTATGCACAGTCACGCTCTAGATCTGTCATTTCTTCTATTTCTATGCACAGTCACGCTCTAGATCATTCATTTCTTCTATTTCTATGCACAGTCATACTCTAGATCTCTAATTTCTCTTCTATGTACAGTCAGGCTCTTTATGTCTCTTTTCTCTTCTCTCTATGTACAGTCAGGCTCTTTATGTCTCTTTTCTCTTCTCTCTATGTACAGTCAGGCTCTTTATGTCTCTTTTCTCCTATCTTTATGCACAGTCACACTTTGGATATTTTGTTCTCCTATTTTTGTTAATATTCTATTCTCATTCTAGATCTCTTCTTTGTTTTATCTTTATAAACAATCACTTTTTAGATCTCTCATTTTTTCTTTTATCTTTCATGCACATTCACACTCTTGATCCCTTGATTCTCTTTATGTACATTCATGCTCTAGATTTCTTTTATTAAAATCTCTGTTTCATATCCTTACTGCTTTATGACAAAAACCGAGTTTGTGATATGCCAGAATGTAATTTGTCACTTTTTTTCCTTTTGTATTATTATTATTGTAGAGGATCAGTTATGTATCTGTACTAACGATAATACTATAGTGTTATAGGTTTTATTTTAATTTTATTATTTGGTTATTGACATATCAGTATTATTAAATACATTAGTTTGCTTGGGTTTTTTATATGTTATTTACATTTTTTTTAAAATATGCTTTTCAGGTCAAAGCAGAGTTAAGGAACTTTGCCTTTTTCAGAGACAGCTGTAACACTGAGAGTATATTTTTGTCAATTTTGACACGTGAAGAGGCACATATTAATTAATTTGGGTTTAGTAATATTTTACAATACATGGCACCATCTCATGCTCTTGTTTTTATCCACTCTCCCTATATGTGTTCTTAGAGAACAATTAAAGTGTTTTAGTAGTACCCCTAGGGATTTTATTAGCTATTGTACTTCACTACAAACATTTACCATCTTTTAGTTTATTGACATCATTATAATGTTTTAGTAGTACTCCTAGGGATTTTATTAGCATTGTACTTCACTACAAACATTTACCATCTTTTAGTTTATGGACATCATTATCCTAGCACAATTTCCACCTTATTGCATTCAGATGTCAACACTTGCAAAGAGATTTTGGTAGTTATGCTTTTATTCTATGCATTTAAAGTATATAAGATTTTGCCTTGTTATTGTTTCACCATGAAGTACTACAAAATAAAAATTATGAACGCGATGTATATATATATATATGCTTATAATTTTAATTTACTTGTTGGTTGTAATAAATAATTTGTTTTAAATATTCACACTTTCTAGTTGTCAGTTTCACTTTGAATTTTGAAGTTCCAAATGTCTTAATTTGATTGGATAAGATTTTATACACGTTCTTTTGTTCCATGTATTATGACTTGTTTATTTTGATTTTTTACTGAACTGGGTTGAAGTATTATCAGAATGCAAAGTAATTGTCTAAATTTGTTACCAGTGAGTTTTATGTGCTGTTGAAAAAAATGTACAGAAACCCTAATGTTAATTATCATGTCATGTGAAAGGTGAGTGAGAGACCAGATTGAGAAATGTCCATTTGTATGTACATTTACCAGTCTTGTAAACTGACATTTTTATTTGTGTATCATTTTTATGTGTGATGATTTACTAAATTCCATGGATTTTTGCAATAAATTTTTTTAAATTAAAATTTTATTCTTATTTTTACTTAATTATAGATACTAGAAAGTCACTACACAGTCATTGTATTTTCATATATTGTAACAGTAGCTGGACACTTAAAAATATACATATACAGTATTTTTATTAAACCTCCTAACACTAAGCAAATATTAGTTTTAAAAAAACTACACTTATTTGTGCTTCACAAAGCATAATATTTATATATCCACTTGTATATACTACATACATGATGACATACACAATATAAAACAAATTGACTAAAAGTTTCAACTTTATCTTCTATTGTTAATACAGTAAATTCCAACATAAATAAGTCAAGTATTGTCAACTTTGCTTAATTCAAACATTAATTCCAAAAATAGTGTGAACATTAATTCTAGCATAATGTGAACCTTGCTTAATTCAAACATAAATAGTGTCAATTTTGCTTAATTAAAAAAAATAATGTGAGCATTTTTTCATTTGAACATAGTGTGAACTTTGCTTAATTTGAACATAAATCGTTTTTAATAGTTTGTTTTCTCTCTCAGGAATATGTACTAAAACTTAAAATTGTTCAATGAGAGCTTTTGTCTCATGATGTAGTCAAACAACAGAATAGAAATAAGAGCAAAAATGATTTAGTACACCTTTTTGGGGAATGATTACTGTATAATGGCACTGATGGTAGAGTTCTAAATTTTTGAGTGTTCAGTTTGTCAGTTCTAAGTTCTTAATTGTTAAGTGTGACAAAGATTTTAGTTCATGAGTGTTCAGTTTCCAAAGTTCTGAATTATTAAGTGCTCAATGTCCAAAGTTCTGTGTTCAGTTTGTCACAGTTCTGAGTTTTCTAGTGTTCAGTTCGTCAGACATGAAATCTCGAGTGTTCAATCCATCAGTTCTAAGTTCTTGAGTTTTCAGTTTGCCATGGTTCTGATTTTTGATGTTCAGTTTGTCAGAATTAGTTATGTGTTCTTGAGTGTTCAGCTTGCCAAAATTAGTTCTGAGTTCTTGAACATTCAGTTTGCCAAAGCTAGTCCTTAGTTCTAGATTGTTCAGTTTGCCAGTACTAGTTCTGAGTTCTTGAGCATTCAGTTTGCCAAAGTTAGTCATTAGTTCTAGAGTGTTCAGTTTGCCAATACTCAAAGTTCTTGAGTGTTCAGTTTGTCAAAGTTAATTCTAAGTTTTTGAATGTTCAGTTTAGCAGAGTTCTAATTTCTTGAATGTTCACTTTGCCAGATTTCTGAGTTATTGAGTGCTCAGTTTTCCACAATTCTAAGTGCTTGAGTGTTAAGTTTGTCAGGCTTAGTTCTAAGTTCTTGAATGTTCAGTTTGCCATAATTAAAAGTTCTTTAATATATATTGCGCCACAAAAAAAAAATAAAAAATTTGTAAGTTGTCTAAGTTTTTTCAACTGATTTAGAACAATTTTGCACTGATAAATTCGAAAATGACATACATTTTTTTTTAAAAATCGGGTCAGGATTTTGTGCATTTTCGATTTTAAAAAATCCAATCTTATAACTAAATCGATTACATTTTTGTAACATTATTAGGCAATTTTCATTAATATTTCTCTACAAAATAGGTTTTTAAATTAAAAAAAATAAATTACATTTAAAAAAAATAGTTTTCTAACACAATTCATTTATTAAATGTTACAAAAGTTGATTAGTGTACATTGATAGAGGTAAGTACATATAAATTCAATATTAGGTCATCATTGTTCAAAATTCAGGGCATGAACTTCTGTCTCTTTGAACTTTAGAATGCTCAGCAGTACGGATGTCTCTCTTTAGAGTCCAACAGTAATCAGCCATCATGACTGCATCCCAGTGTCCCCGATACCTGGTCTCCATCTCTTTCATATCCTGATGAAATCTCTCCCCTTGCTCGTCGCTCATTGATCCCAGATTTTCAGGAAACTGATCCATATGTGAGAATAAGTAATTCATTTTGATGCTCATGTTGCACCCAGATTTCTGAAAGCAGTCAGCATATTGGCAACAAGCTCTGCATAGTTCCTGGCCTTATTGTTACCAAGAAAGTTTTTCACGACCAGAATAAAAGCCTTCCATGCTTCCGGTTCCACTTCATTCATTGAGTTTTGAAGCTCTGGATCTCTGATTAGCTTACGGAGTTGTGGACCATCAAAAATGCCAGCTTTCAACTTCTCAATGGTCAACCCTGAAAAAGCATGGCACAAGTAAGCAAAACGTGCCACCATCCCTGTCCAGAGCTTTGGTGAACTGTTTGATTAAGCCAAGCTTAATGGTGGGAAAAGTATCTTGTCTCTGTCCACCAGAGGGTTGTTTCTGAGGTTCTTTGCTTTGCAAGGTACCAATTCCTCCCGTACAGGCCAGTCCTGCTTCATGTAATGCTGAGCTTTGTCCCTACTATCCCACATGCACAGAAAGCACGGGTACTTAATTAGGGGCGAGTCATCAGTTCAGTCACCAGACTGCCAAACATTTCTAGGCGTAACTGAGCGTATTCATGGGAGATTCACCAGTACAGTCACCAGACTATCTGCCAAACATTTCTAGGCGTAACCTAGCGTAATCATGGGAGATTCACCAGTACAGTCACCAGACTATCTGCGAAACCTTTCTTGGTGTAATTAAGTGTAATTAGGGGTGAGACATCACTTCAGTCACTAGACTATCTGCGAAACCTTTCTTGGTGTAATTAGGGGCGAGCTGTATCCCATGCACAAACCTAAGCTGCAGAAAGTGACTGGAAGAATGTGTGGCAGACGAAACCAACATCTATACTATACACTACAGTCACATTCGCCAATCCATATGTCACTTTTCCAGATCAAAGACTCAATGACATTTAAACAAATGAAATCACAGACTTCAAGAACAGAGGAGCTCAAAATCCTCCGTAAACACAGGAAATTAAAATGGAACTGACTGGAGCCTTTCCTTGTGTTATCTGAATTGATTATTGATTATAAACTGCTATGACCTTGGTACATGTGGGAAGCAACTCCTGCAGTATATAAATGTAAGGAATACACTACACCAGGGGTCGGCAACCTGTTTGATACTGAGAGCTACTTCATGGGTACTGAGTCATACGAAGGGCTACCAGTTTGATACACTCTTCTAGTTATTAATAATGTGAAGACTTAGAAAAGGCCTGCGGGCAACTCATGTGGTCATTGCGGGCGACTTTGTGCCCGCGGGCACCGTGTTGGTGACCCCTGCACTACACTGTAGTAGAGCATTCTATCATTCTCAAACTGCGCATAAAATACATACTCGTAAAGCATTCTATCATTCTCAAACTGCGCATAAAATACATACTCGTAAAGCATTCTATCATTCTCAAACTGCGCATAAAATACATACTAGTAGAGCAATCTATCATTCTCAAACTGCGCATAAAGTAATACTAGTAAAGCATTCTATCATTCTCAAACTGCGCATAAAGTAATACTAGTAAAGCATTCTATCATTCTCAAACTGCGCAAGGCACACGAAGAAACCTAACACAATATACAACTGCAAAATAAATGCACATGTATTTACAAAACGAAACACACACGACCACAAACACACATATTATATATCAAGAGACATTTAAGTTGTTTTTTTTTATGTCTAGATAGATCCGTGTTCAAAAATAACCACTAGAGTACAGTTTTCATTTACTTACTGACAAATGGTGCCCCGACTTATTAATAGTTTACGAAATAATGTGTATGTGCGCGCACATAGGAAATACCCACTTAATATTTTATCTCTAAATTCTTTTTGCCCAATACATAGGAATTACAATCGGTAAAGTGGCTGATGTAGTTGTTCTGCGAACATTTGACAATGATAATTTCGACACGAGATTGTTATCCCAGCAGTTCAAGCCTGCGTGAACTGTTTGACTCCATTGTCTTGAATGTGGGGAACGCTTCCGGCTTTCGCGTTTGGAGAGGGGGGGGGGGAGAGGGAGGGGTTTGACTCCAGTCATTCTCGTTGAAATTTATACCAAAGGTCTTACGTGTGTGTGTAATGTTTATATTTAATTGTAGGATGTATGTAGAAGTGTGTGCATGCGTGGGTGTCTGTATAAACGACTGCATGAGGGTTTAAGTTCAAGTGTTAATTGTCTGATTAATATTTCAATTCAGAGAGCTTTGAATACTCTAATTAGTCTAATATTATAAGTAAATGTGATGTGGTGTGGTGTTGTTGTTATTATGAGTCACCCCAGGATGCGAGGAGATGATGAGACGATGAAGATGATGAGACAATCAGACAATACCGCTACGGCAGCCACAGCAGAAGAGGCAGAACACGCAACACGTGTTTACATTTTCATCTGATCTTTATTTAGGCGACACACCGCCAATCACGCTCCTCTCTTGACCACTCTCCAAAAGACCGACTCAAGACGACCCTCTCACACTCTCTCATACACAATATATCTAAACAGCCCGGGCGGCAAAGGGGACAATTCTGGAACTGATGCTAAAACTAATGCTAATCGGGTACATCTGTGCTAACGTACTTTTATTCTAACACAAATTCATCCTAAACTACCTAGAGTTATATAACACTTAAACTATAAAAAAATACTACATTAAATACTCTTTAAATACAATACTTCCTTACAATATAATTCACAAAATAAATTATAAAATAAAATAATTAACTATATTCATGTGCCAGGGGAAAACCATGTACACATACATAAATCGTAGAATACACTAAGAAAACAATATAAACTAACTTACAAAATTATATAAATAATATTTATAAATAATAAATAATAAAAATAAATACATCCCACTAACTATTAGAATATCTAAACATCAACTTTATTAAATAAATATATAATATATAAGTGGCGGTTAAACATGTACACAATGGCACAGCCATACACATTACTATATAGCAGACTGCGCTGCGCGATTCAAACTAGCGGCCGATGACCTACTTTACAAAAGACAGCCGTGGTCCTACTTGTAGAAGAAAAGAAGCGTGGGGATGCGGCTGTACACATACACACACGCTGACAACACACACAAATACCAAAACTAACATGGGCTACATAAATATGCACCAGACAAATGTGAATGCGAATATTCTATTACACTAACTGAAGAAACCCCCAAATAGACCTAATCATTATAGTATCAACTACTGTTAGGTGCTTGTCTTTGTGGTCAGTATACAATTTAAGGGACTGAAAAGGTGCATCAAAAGACTTCAAGATCAATGAAGTTAGGAAATTTCCCCTGTCTCAAAGATTCAAACGGAATATTCCACTCACCAACAAACTTGCTTCTTATTAAAATATAATCCTATAATCCTTCTTGGCTGGTGAATTAAAATGCTGGAACTTATATTTTAATACTGTTAGTTGTCGCCGCTATTCTCAGGGGTGACTTTGTAATAATGACTTATATCAACTATGTGTAATTAGCTAGGATACAAGACATCTACGAGTGCCGGTGCAGAGTATGGGTCACTGGTTAAATATGTATATCTGCAACTGTTACGCCGATATACTGGTACGTCGCCATTTTGGCTCCGCCCCCAACTCAGATCTCAGCTGAGAATTAATGGTTATGAATAAATATATATATATAACGATTATGA
This sequence comes from Sinotaia quadrata, assembly GCA_028829895.1. Taxonomy (NCBI): domain Eukaryota; kingdom Metazoa; phylum Mollusca; class Gastropoda; order Architaenioglossa; family Viviparidae; genus Sinotaia; species Sinotaia quadrata. The sequence goes on along the minus strand of CM054181.1, from coordinate 6,809,923 downwards.
TTTAACAAACAGAGGACAAGACGTAATCATTACACGAAAATAACGATAGAACTAACAAACACGCGTTTAAAATAATAACAAGAAATTTAATAAAATAAAAAGTTAACAAGATTTAGAAACAAGTTCATCCTAAGCCAGTTCGTTGCACCAGAGTCACTTTCCGGATAGGAACTTAGTTTATGCATTGAAATGACGTCAGTCTGGTAGACTTGCATTTGGTGTAAGGGGTTGCATGACTGTGGTTTAGTTGTAAGGAAATGCGTGGTTTTGTGCAGTTTAGTGGATTGAATGGTTGTGTATCTGACTGCATGATGCGCACACACACATCCACACTGTAATTGTACGCATGCACGCCAGTACAAAATTGTACAGATGTTGACACATTTCTAATTATTCATTAATTTTTTATTTTTTTTGGGGGGGTCCCAAGCTATGATTGTACATGTACAAGTATTTTAATTGTTACATGTAGGTGAACTTTCGATACGCTTTACCATGAGGCAATTGCAGGTCACCTTACCTGATGTTGACTTCCGTGTACAAATAAAAATAATGCCACATTAGACAACGGCGTAATAGGTACAAAAAGCCCCAAACTATGCTTGCTCTGTGAAATTATTTACGAGGCTTTTAAGCAAAATGAACTGAATGAGTGGCTGTCTGAGTCAGAAGTGAACAGACACAAAAGCAGCACGCTCACAAGCATCAAATCGAGAGGGATTAAAAAAAATATTGACACGGATTTAAAATGAACTTCTGGTACGTTCCGTTTTCGTTGTTTGCCCGACGTTATTTGAACCTCCTCCCCTCTCCCCTCCCGCAATTGTGTCTTAGAGCAAACAAAAGTAGGTTATCTAAAGCACGTGTATCTTCACTTGCTCTTAATAAAATTTGAACGCTGAGTGAAGTTTTGTTTTGAATCCGTTGGAACGCCTGACGTGACAACAGGTCACGCGGTCCTTGTGTCAACAGTATTGTCGCACGTGACACGGAACCAGCACGAGACAGTTGCGCGCGCGTGTGTGTATGATAGTGGTACGAGGCCCTTAAAGTGTGTGTGTGTGTGTGTGTGTGTGTGATGGGTTGTAGCACTTGACCGACCAGCTGTTTGTTTCGGTTACTGATTAATCTACAAACTTCCCCTTCCCGCTGCCATTCCTCTTCCCCCGGAGTCATGTGAGCCGTGATGCCTAGGCGTGACTGATAGATCAGGGATGGTATAAAAAGAATGTCATAAAAGTCATAATTCTAACTGGTTGTGAAATCGGCTTTTTGTAGTGCCTCCAGGGACTGACAGGTAAAAAAAATGTGTATTTTGTGATATTTACGTAGTGTGTACGAGATCAGCAGTAAATGCATATTTTCGAATCTCCAGGGTGTATTATACTGCTACACATACTAACTTAAAATGTAGCCTACACTTAATTATAAAATAACAGTTCTTTTATTTGTTCTCGAGAGAGTATTCTGCTGCAACGTGCGTCTTTAAGAGCCTGCAGTTTTAGTCACAATAGGACTGAAAGGAATGGCTTAATGAATAACTTAACAATATAGTGTAGACATAATATGTAGATCAGTACTGTGTGTAGACATAATTTAATTAATTTCCAGTCCCCTGTCATCAACTATACAATTTGAACAAGCATTTCCACTTGTCAGACTGTCAGTGTATAGAGTTCTATCACGAATTCCAAACTCTTTAAAAAATACAATTGTCCTCAAGTTAATGAGCGTACCATTGTGTGAACTCTTTAAAAAATACCATTGTCCTCAAGTTAATGAGCGTACCATTGTGTGAACTCTTTAAAAAATACCATTGTCTTCAAGTTAATGAGCGTACCATTGTGTGAACTCTTTAAAAAATACCATTGTCTTCAAGTTAATGAGCGTACCATTGTGTGAACTCTTTAAAAAATACCATTGTCTTCAAGTTAATGAGCGTACCATTGTGTGAACTCTTTAAAAAATACCATTGTCTTCAAGTTAATGAGCGTACCATTGTGTGTCACTCCTCGTGGCGATGTATGCAGGCGTCTAGAGACTAATTAAATTGATAAATTTATGATCATACTTCGTCTCCATGGCCACCAGATAGCAGTTTTGTTGTAAACACCTACTCGGCATTAAAAAGCACCCGACTTCTTACCCCCACTCCCATGTCCCTAGTTGTTCTGCTAGTTCATTACAAATCACAACTGATACCTTTGATTTAGACAAGCGAAGATAATTTGTCGTTGTTGCAATTGTACAAATTTGGTATTAGCCTGTTTGTTTGGCTGAAATCAGTGCTTATTTGTTCTGTTAGTTCATTACAAATCACCTGATACCTTTGACTTAGACAAGCGAATTTAATCTGTCGTTGTTGCTATTGTACAAATTTGGTATTAGCCTATTTGTTTGGCTGAAATCAGTGTTTTATAACGCGCATAATGAAACTGTCAAAGATTTAAAATTGCCATCAGCAGAGACCACGTGACCTTGGCAAAATGTACACGGCTGCATTCATTGTCTATTTGGCGGCGATGGCCAGCGCGCTGCCACACACGGTAGAGATCTTCAGCATCAAACCTGCAACGAAGGGAGTCAAGCTGAACTACGACCCGTATCACGTGACCTGGGAAGTGTTCAAAAGCCAACATGGTACGCTGTTAAACGTTTTTTCTAGCATATCTTGTTATTCAAACATGTAGATTGTAGAGTGTATTCTGGTCGTTGTGCGTTCACTATGTTGTTTATGCGTAAAAGTATGTGACCAGTGACTAGCTAGGACCGGAATGAGTAGTTAGAACTATATTATTGATATACACCCTCCCTCCCCATAATCAAGTTACTTACATTCAAAACTAATGGACCACCAAGACTAGTACTACTGACAATTATTTCACAACGTAATGGACTACAAATTAGTACTATAGACAATCATTTCACAATGTAATGGACCACCAAGAGTAGGACTACTGACAATTATTTCTGTAATGGACCACCGAGAGACTGACATTTATTTCACAATGTAATGGAGCACAAGAGTAGTACTACTGACAATTATTTCTGTAATGGACCACAAGTCTTGTACTGCACCCTAGTATTGTGTAGTTCCGCCTTCCATTCCCCTTTTGCGGAGAAATACTCCCTCCCTTTTCAATAAAAAGAATAAAAAATATATAATAGATTATCCTTCCTCCAACTTTTATTGTATCTTCACAATCTAGGTGAAATTCACATTCCTTAGCCATAGACTTGCTTTTATTAATATCAATATTCGACATATTTAATTTCCCGACAGAACATATGATGATCTTTGCTTGAAGAAGAATGCATCACTGTTCTATCATTTATTATGTACAAAACTAAATATTCACTTTGGCGACGCCAACCCACTTATCCCCCCTCCCCTTCCACACAAAACGGTGGCGTACTCCAATGACGCGGTTGAGTGGTGACACATTTTTCCTCAGGAAAGAGTTCTGATGAATCCCTCTACTCATGGACTATTTGGAATCGTCTGCTATTTTGTAGTTTTACGATTTAAGATAGTAATATATATATACTGACTAAATTAACCGTAACCCTACTTCTAGCCTTTACGCCACCCCTCTCTAATCCTATCTCTAATCCTCATCTTGCTGTGAGAATACTTTTCTTGAAGACGATGGGCTCTAGAAGTGATTATTTGTACTTAATGCTGAAGACATTTTGTGTAGGAATAATACCTGTTAACCGCTTAACTCAGGACTGAAGCACATTTATGTAGGCCTAGTGATAGTGTTCGTATCTCTGCAAGACGAAAGAGTGCTATTTATAGCGTTTAGCGCATACATTAATTACGAATCACTAGCAGTTAATTCTGATCCGCACTGCTTTTCGTAAAATTTCTTCAATAATATGTTAACATTATCTATCTAGCTTAGGGGAGAGAGGGGAAGGTAAGGTTTGGACCCCCCCCCCCTCGGAAGTGAACTTCCTACAGGTACACAAATGTCATTTATCTTATCTGTTGGTATAAAAGAAAGTATTTTGAGAATATCAACTTTAATCATCAAATTTGCTTGTTAATGCCGGCAAAAAAGAAGATACTAGTGAAAGTTGTCATTGGCAAATAGTGTATTTCAATATATTCTTCACTACGTGTCCCATTTTGATAAGTATTGCGTCTTTAAAATAAAGCGCTTAACAAAACAAAAAAAAAAATGTGCTAACATAAAGAAACAGAAATAAAATGAATTTACATTTGCACAGTTTGAAAGAATATTTAGGTTTCTTTCCTTTGTAGGAAACTATTTTACAAGTGATCTTACTTTCTTAGGAAGAAATTATTTTATGAGTTGTTTGTAATTTAATATAGAAAATCTTCTTGAGGTAATTTATAATTTAGTTGAGTCTGCAGCTAATCCTCATTTTCTTTGTAGCAAAATTTTTCTAAGAGTGATTAATATTTTCAGTGTAGCAAAAATTTTCTAAGAGTGATTAATATTTTCAGTGTAGCAAAAGTTTTCTACGAGTGATTACTATTTTCAGTGTGGCAACAGTTTTCTACGAGAGATTAATATCTTCAATGTTTCGTATTTGAATGTAGGAACGTATTCTACAACTGTATTTTACTGTAGGAAAGAAAGTCTTCTACGAGTAATTAATATTTTCACTGTAGGAAAGAAAGTCTTCTACGAGTGATTAATATTTTCACTGTAGGAAAGAAAGTCTTCTACGAGTGATTAATATTTTCACTGTAGGAAAGAAAGTCTTCTACGAGTGATTAATATTTTTACTGTAGGAAAGAAAGTCTTCTAGAGTGATTAATATTTTCACTGTAGGAAAGAAAGTCTTCTGGTACTTTCCTTGTAGGAAAGACTTCCGCGAGTGATTTTTGTTGTTGCAGGAATTCCAGTCCTCTAGAGGAGATCCATATTTTCAGTGTAGGAAAGTCTTAAAGAAGTTACCCGTATTTTCAGTGTTAGAAAGACTTAAAGAAAGAAGTTACCTGTATTTGTAGTGTTAGAAAGACTTGAACAAAGAAGTTACCCCTATTTTCAGTGTTAGAAAGACTTAAAGAAAGAAGTTACCCCTATTTTCAGTGTTAGAAAGACTTAAAGAAAGAAGTTACCTGTATTTGTAGTGTTAGAAAGACATAAACAAAGAAGTTACCCGTATTTCCAGTGTTAGAAAAACTCAAACAAAATTCTTAATGTAAGAAAGTCTTCTGTAGGGAATCCTTATATTCGTTACAGGAAAGTCTGAACACAGGTTATCTGTGGGAGTTTTTAATGTCGGAAAGTCTTATACGAGGAATACAACATTACAGAAAAGTCTGATGCAAGGAATCCATATATTCATTACAGAAAAATCTTATGCAAGGAATCCATATATTCGTTACAGGAAAGTTTTATGCAAATGAACGTGAGGAGTCTGACCGTCGGGCCATCTTCATGCAGAATGTGAAGAAGATAGAACTCCACAACTGGGAGTACGCTAACAACCACAAGTCATACTATCTAGATATCAACAACTTTGCTGACATGGTAAGCCTACTGCCCCTACCTCTATTTTTTTTTTTCAAAAACATTATCTGCCTGCCTGACCCTATTGACTGTTGATTGGTGAGTGTGTGGCTGGTTGAATGGCTGGTTACCAAGTAATCCACACGGGACTATAACATTTGGAGCAGGGTCATCTGCAATTGGTTTGAACAACATTTTATTTTAACATTTATCAAACTATTTGTTATGTGTTTTTAATAAGTGATATACAATTGTACTGATAACTGGACTGAAAAAAGTTATTGATGAGAACTTGATATACCGTTGTATTGATTATAACTGTATTGATATTTGCAATTACTCGTGACAAGTGTATTTAAACTGATGTTAATTGAATATATTTTTTACACTGACTTATGATAACTGTATTGGTAATGGTATTGATGATAAAGTGATAATGGTATTGATGCTAACTGGATTGACATATTCATGACAAGTGTATTGAAAATGGTTTTGATGATAAATGGATATACGATTATATTGATGATAACCGGATTGACATTTGCACTGACTCATGAAAAGTGTATTGATAATGGTATTGATAAATGGACTGACATTTGCTAAGTTCATTGATAATTGGAATTGTATTGATGATAACTGGACTGGCATTTACACTGACTCATGATAAGTGAATGAAATTGTATTGATGATAACTGGAATTGTATTGGTGATAAATGGAATTGTATTGGTGATAACTGGAATTGTATTGATGATAACTGGAATTGTATTGGTGATAACTGGATATACAACAAAGGGGTGCATGTCACAGTATCGATGTTAACTGGGCTGATTCATAATATGTATATTGATAAATGTTGATAGCCGGATATATTTTTGTATGGATGATAGCTGGAATTGTATTGATGATGACTGGAGAGATAATTACTTCAACTCATGATGTATTGCCTTGCATGCACACTCAGACTTTCACCGAGTATTTGCAACACAACGGTCTCAAGAAGTTGTCCTCAGACAAGACCCGTTTCACCCAGTGCTCCAAGTTCCAGCCACCACTGAACTGGCAGACACCTGTCTCGGTGGACTGGCGCCAGAAAGGCTACGTCACACCTGTCAAAAATCAGGGTGACTGTGGATCCTGTTGGGCATTTTCAACCGTGAGTGTTTATTTATTCTTTAATGAATTAATTATGCATCTCTCACAAAACCAGAAAACATATGTGTATTAGTTTCGTTTGTCCGCTAAGTTTATTTGTGTGCTAGTGTTCATTTGTCTTTTAATGTTGACGTTCATGCTAGTGTTGATATATTGCTGTGTCCACTGATTTCATTTACATCTGTTCTGTCTTTGAGCTCATTTCTACTCTGGCGTTACGATAAATACTGTACTGGAAAAGAAAAATCGATTAACCTGCCACACACAAAACAACAACCGAGGCAACATTAATACCCAAAACTGAACAGATCAGATGACACAACATAGAACACATTGTATGTGTGTTTGTTTGTTTGTTTGAGATATATAATGTGTACCGCCAAGAAAGAGCACTCTACGCTGTTTCACAGTGTACATATCAATCCAATAAAACTACACACCCGTAAGACACATCTTTTTCGTACGCAAGGATTGCTTTTACCATTAAAACATTGTTTGATGTAGAAGTACATATTTAAATTTATTTTATTTATGTTTCTCTTCTGTAAATAGAGCTGTTTTGTTATAAAAGTAACTTTATAAATTTATTTTTATTTACGTTTCTCTTTTGTAAATAGAGAGTTATTTGCTGTATGTTATTTTGCACGCGGAATCATTTTGTTTCTGTTAAGGCACCTCTGGGGTTGTTTTTTTAAAAATCTGTTTTAGTAGTTTGCATATTTACCTATATACCCGATAAATAACATAAAAAAAATATCTTATGTCTTTTAAAGGAACATGTATGTCCCATCCAACATAATAACAATAGATATATATTTCATTAACTCTAATTTGATTTAATTTCCTTAAAATATACCCATAACCATGACCTCAGCAAAACATTAGAATTGTTTCTCTGATTACAAGTGTACGTCATATGACGTCATGTACTAATCAATGATTACACTAGAATACCATATGATGTCATAAAAGCATTAGTACTATTTCTCTGATTACACTTTGTACGCCATATGGCGTCATCAAAACAGCACAATTTCAATGATTTCATTTGTACGCCATATGATGTCATAAAATATTAGAACTATTTCACTGATTACACTTATGACGTCAGCACAACATTAGTACTATTACACTAATTACTCTTGTATGTCATGTTTCAGACTGGGTCTCTGGAAGGACAGCATTTCCGGAAAACCGGAAACTTAGTTTCTCTGTCAGAGCAACAGCTCGTTGACTGCTCTAGTAGTTATGGCAACCAGGGTTGTGATGGCGGGATGATGGACCAAGCCTTCCAGTATATCAACGCTGTGGGTGGTCTGGAGTCAGAAGAGGAGTACCCATATTTAGCCCAGGTATTGCTTGTGTGTCCTATTTGTGTCGTGTAGTTCTGACTTTTTTCCCCCCCACGTAGAAACAGGTGTCACTTTGCCTCTGTGGTAAGTGCACTTTAAGTTCGTAGTTGGGTGACGTCACAGACCACATGATAACTAAGGTCGCCCATTCCTGTCTTAGTTTTCCTTTTAGAAACGAAAGAAACCCGGATGACGAAGAAGGCAAAAACTGTTCTGATCTCGCACGTGACCTGCTCGGTTTGGGGGTATTGGTTATATTACCCAAAAAATAAAAAATAAAAAAATTATATAAAGCTGACTTGATAGTCACAGGGAATAATAATAAAAAATTATATAAAGCTGACTTGATAGTCACTGGGAATAATAATAATAATAAAATTATATAAAGCTGACTTGCTGGGAATAATAATTAAAAAATTATATAAAGCTGACTTGCTGGGAATAATAATTAAAAAATTATATAAAGCTGACTTGCTGGGAATAATAATTAAAAAATTATATAAAGCTGATTTGATAGTCACAGGGAATAATAATAAAAAAAAGAATACCTTTGAGTGTTCTTCCGTAATGTTAAGAAGACCTGTTACTACTCCCCTTTATTCCGTAATGTTAAGAAGACCTGTTACTACTCCCCTTTATTCCGTAATGTTAAGAAGACCTGTTACTACTCCCCTTTATTCCGTAATGTTAATGTTGTTAAATGAACTGAGCTGAAGAAGCTGGCAGCACTTGATAAAACTATTGATCAACATATTGTCTCAGCTGGGAAACAGTCGCCCAACCAACCAACATACTAACCAGTCAGCCAAGCTAACACACTAAATAAAATTCTGGCTTGAAATGTACAATCTTGCTGATTAATTACTGCATTGTTACCAATGAAATTCAAATGTGCATTTGATTAGCAATGGATTTTCCATCCATTTCAAATCAGGCGGAGAATAGCGATTTAAAAAAATGATTGTCTCTTTTTTCCGTGTGACATTCAAAACTTCAAATGGAAATGGAATGCTCGTGTATAATTCAGTTGTCTGAATAAATGAGTTAGTCAGAAATCACCCCCCCCCCCCTGCCGTTAATTAGAGGGTTAGCATTGAAAATATCAATCACAGAGAGAACTAAAACAGTTTGACATGATATAAATATCAATCACAGAGAGAACTAAAACAGTTTGACATGATATAAATATCAATCACAGAGAGAACTAAAACAGTTTGACATGATATAAATATCAATCACAGAGAGAACTAAAACAGTTTGACATGATATAAATATCAATCACAGAGAGAACTAAAACAGTTTGACATGATATAAATATCAATCACAGAGAGAACTAAAACAGTTTGACATGATATAAATATCAATCACAGAGAGAACTAAAACAGTTTGACATGACATAAGGCTGCTTTTATTTGCTTGCACTCTTCCAAAAGTCGCATCTCAGATTAATTTTAAAGGGAATGAAATCCTCCTACACCGATTGCTTTAAAATAAATACATAAATCCAGTCAGTCAGTGGGACCAATCTACATAAATTTTCTAATATTTCTTTCCCTCCTTAGGTTGGAACATGCCATTTCAAAGCGTCAGATGTCGTCGCCAACCTGACCAGCTGCACGGATGTGACGTCAGGCAGCGAGCAGGCCTTGATGGAGGCTGTCGCGAGCCAAGGACCGATCTCAGTCGCAATCGATGCTGGACATGAATCATTTCGATTTTACAGCGGAGGTAAAGTTTGACGTTTAAAAGAAAATCACCTTTACATCTTATTCTGAAAAAATGTAAATTCTAATACTTGTATTTCTAATGTTTATTTTGTTTAGATATAAATTAGTGTTCTACTTAATATTTGTAGTTCTACTTGTATTTGTAACTCTATGTATTTGATGTAGTTCTACTTAATATTTGTACTTCTACTTGTATTTGTAACTCTATGTATTTGTAACTCTATGTATTTGTAACTCTACTTTTATTAATAATCAAGAAGTGCATGAAATCGTCTGCTCGACAAACATGCCGGCGTGAGTATGCTCGGCTAATAAATACTGTTGCAGGAAACTGTAAGTTGAGACTTGAATATAAGAGAGAATGGAGTTAACTGGAAACTTAGCATTTGTTCCCTGATTATATTTTACAGGGAATAAGCAGTCTTTTCTTGTTTTACCTGAATCTCCCAGTTTACTGATTTATAAACCACTATGACTGGTAGACAAGAAGTATCAATCCCCAGTGTGTAAGAAATACACTGTATTCTATTGATGAATGGTGGCAAGGTATGCTCGACTACATCGCAGAATTTGGAATTTCTGGTACAATGAAGTTACTGAAAATTGCTACAATTGTTTTTCTGCTTAAGGGAGTTAATACAGCAGAGTGCCAGATTAGCTTCAAGAGAACAGCCGCTCATCAGAAGGGAAACAAGTGGAACTGACAGTAATAACGTGAACAATAAACTTATAACTTTGTTATGAAATACGTGGAACTGACAGTAATAACGTGAACAATAAACTTATAACTTTGTTATGAAATACGTGGAACTGACAGTAATAACGTGAACAATAAACTTATAACTTTGTTATGAAATACGTGGAACTGATAGTAATAATGTAAACAATAAACTTGTGACTTTGTTACAAAATGTGCTTGATGACTATTGTGACTTTGCCTAGACAAGGTTATGTACAAACTATTATCACTTTACTCTCTATAACTCCATTTCTCATTTCTATTCTCTGATAAAAACTATCCTGTGACTTGTATTGACACTAGTCTGTTGAATTATGTGTTAGGATATGAGACTGTATAGTTATTGAAATTATTCGAACATGGTTTCATGGAAATATTGATGTCAAGTAATCTTTTTCATTGTATTTGTCATATGTATATTAGATTGTTGATTTAATAAATTTATTGACCATCTTACACATAATGATAACCTTATGTTGGAGAAGAAAGTGGGTGGATGGGGGCTCGCTAAATATAGATTAAAAGGCGGATTTATCTTCTCGGTTGGTAAGAAGTTTTTGATCTACTGAAATATTGTGTGGCGGTAAATGTTTGTCTTTCATGTTGTGGAAGAGAGAACACGTTTACAGCGCCCGCATATCTGCCAAGTGAGAGAGACGAGTGGTGTCTTCTGGAGAATTATTAATAATAATAATCGTAACCATTAACCAGGTGGAGTTAGCGTCACAGTGCTGTATTAGCTGACAATTATAATGATAAATATTTGGTTGAGATTTTTAATGAAATTAAAAGTGTGCTGCTTTTGTATTCAGTGATTGCTAGGCTTGAGCTAAAAAAAAAACTTTAATGACGCCAACAGGTGTTTACGACGAGCCTCAGTGCAGCAGCACCAACTTGGACCATGGCGTCCTTGCGGTTGGCTATGGCAGTCAAGATGGACAGGAGTACTGGATAGTCAAGAACAGGTATAGCTGACCACCGTACTCAGGCTTGATTGCAGTATGAGGTGCGACTGACCACTAGGCTCAAGCAAGATTACTGTATGATTGACCTCTGGATTGATGCAATATTACATTATGACTGACCACTGGCCTTAAGCCTGATTACGGTATGACTGACCACTGGCCTTAAGCCTGATTACGGTATGACTGATCACTGGCCTTAAGCCTGATTACGGTAATGACTGACCACTGGCCTTAAGCCTGATTACGGTAATGACTGACCACTGGCCTTAAGCGTGATTACGGTATGACTGACCACTGGCCTTAACCTATTATTACGGTATGACTGACCACTGGCCTTAATCCTGATTACGGTATGACTGACCACTGGCCTTAATCCTGATTACGGTATGACTGACCACTGGCCTTAAGCCTGATTACGGTATGACTGATCACTGGACTCAAGACTGATTACTGTATGACTGATCACTGGACTCAAGACAGATTACAGTATGACTGACCACTGGCCTTAAGTCTGATTACGGTATTACTGATCACTGTACTCAAGACTGATTATGTGATCATTTTGATTTTGCAGTGAGTAGATAGCAAAACGTGGCTCTAGCGTATAGAGTTGTGAAAATGTAGCTTTCACGGCCACCGTGATTCTGGAGTGTGATATGATCTCTGGGATGTGTGAACGGAAGTGGTTTAAACAACGTGACTAGACATTGCACAGTGTGTTTGAAATGTCCCGACATTGTATGTGTAATCTTGCAGCACATATAATGATTTTAAGTTGTAAAAAGTCGGTTATAAGAGATTGTTCTTGTTTGGAACCTTTCTGTGCAGAAATGGATTTTAGGCAAAAATAAAGTTTCTCAGTATGTGTTTAATTGTTCAATCTTTACCTTAATTTTTAAATTCTGCCTTTCCAGCTGGGGATCTACTTGGGGCATTGAAGGTTACATTCACATGGCCCGTAACAAAAACAATATGTGTGGCATTGCAACTTCAGCGTCATATCCGGTGGTGTGACTCATCCATTAAGCAGGTCAGGAAACGTGACACGTTTAATTAGTGACTGTTCTGTACATTATGTTATGTGCTACTGTTTGTTAATTATAAGTGGTATATTTTGCTGTCTAGAATTATATCTTGCTGTCTGCGTTTAGTCAATTTTTGTTTTGTCCCAGCCAAGGTCGCCTTCGCATTTTCAACTCTAGATTTTACTAAGTGTTTCGTACTCTCGATTCCATTAATCGTCTTCAGCCCTAGATTTCACAGAAACGTTTTCTGTCCTAGACTTTAACAAAACGCTTTCAGCTCTGGATTTAAAAAAGCGTTTACTGCCTTAAATGTCAAAATCATTTCCTCTGGATTTTAAAAAAGTGTTTACTGCCTTAAATGTCAAAAACATTTCCTCTGGATTTCTCGAAACATTTTCTGTTTTAATTTTCACACCACAATTTTTGTACTAGATTTGACAAAAAGGTTTATGCTTTTAGTTCACACACATCTTTTTTGTCTCAGATTTCAAAAAGGTTTCCACTGCTCTAAACTTCATAAAACGTTCTTTGCCTTATATTTCAAAAAGCATTTGTTGATTTCGCTAACTTTATGCATTTGATTTGTCAGAGCAATTTCTGCTTCTGTTTTCATAAAATATTTTTTTGTACTAGATTTAACAGAATTATTCTTGCCCTTAGCGGACTGAATAAAATATTTTTTTGCCCTAATTTTCACATGGCGTTTTCGGATCTTGAATTAAAAGAACATTTTTTTTTTGCCCTAAAGGCATAGATTTCACAAAGATTTTCTCCTCTGGATGCCTAAGAAAGATTGTCATTAGGTTTCACAAAGCATATTTTGCTTTGAATTTCAGAAATAACTTATTTAGTTTCGATTTCAGAAAGCGTTTATGGTCTTGACTGCAGACAACCTTTTTCTAGTCTTGATTTCACAAAGCGTTTTCTGGTCTTGATAATTTAATGTTCATTGTGTACAAATTGTTACAGATAGACTCCAAACCCCGTCGATAACAGACACTAATACCACCCCCACCCCCTTCTGCAAATTTGTGTATGGTAGAATATCTATTGTATAAAATGATTATATTTAAAGTTGAGTTTAATTCTCTCCTTCACTCTCGTGATAAAGGCTTCACTTTGTTTTTCAGAAAATCACGTGACCTTGCCGACATCAGCATTGAATGTTATATGAGATGGGGTTGTAAAAATAGCGGTGGCTAGACTGGCCAATCACAATTGTCTCCAGTGTCTACCATGAGTTGTTATTCATTTAAAAATAGAATAGAAACTCATGAGATTTATTTGAAGAATGATTGATATATAAAATTTGCACTTCTGAAGAGAGTTTTAATTGATATATAAAATTTGCACTTCTGAAGAGAGTTTTAATTGATATATAAAATTTGCATATGCTTTGACAAAATCTGTTTCAATTTCAAGTTTTTATTGCCTGTTTTGTTTTAAAATATGACTGTGATTTTTCAGTGATGTACAGTGTATATTCTTCATACTTGCAATACTCATGTGCTGATCGGCTGTAGTTTTCCTGATTGGCTGTAGTTTTCCTGAATGGCTGTAGTTTTCCTGATTGGATATAAGGGCGTTAGGGTCAATATAATCAGAGATCTGAACATTCCAAGAAATGTGTCCTGTCTCATTAAACATATATGATGTAGTCTCTCTGGGTTTTTTTCTTTACACACACACACACACACACACACACGCGCGCGCGCGCGCGCGCGCAAACACAAACACTCAAATATTTCACTGTTTGTAATGATAAAAATATAAAAACTAGATTCTCGCTAAACAAGGAAAACGTGCTATGTAATGATAAAAATATTAAAACTAGATGCTCGCTAAACAAGGAAAACGTGCTATGTAATGATAAAAATATTAAAACTAGATGCTCGCTAAACAAGGAAAACGTGCTATGTAATGATAAAAATATTAAAACTAGGTGCTCGCTAAACAAGGAAAATGTATGGATAAGGTAAATCAAGCTGGCTTTGTTAGATAAAAATATAAAAAATGTATGGATAAGGTAAATCAAGCTGGCTTTGTTAGTTTAAGGAAATTCATATTATTCGAGTCCTTGAGTCAACGATAGCAAAAATATATTTATCAGTATTCATTCTGGCTGTTATATAATTATCACCAAAATAATAATAAAGTACTAGAACGAAAGTAACAGACATATGATTTGTAGAATTGTCACAGTATACACAATACAGTAGCGCCGAAATGCTTGAAAACAAGGTGTGTGTTTTCACGTTTTGCTGAAAACTCTTTCACAGGTACTCAGGAAAATGGAGATTTGTGTTCTTTTGACTTGGGGAAATAGAGATTTGTGTTCTTTTGACTTGTGTTTTGCAGATAAATTCTATTTTTGGCACTTATCTACTTATATGCACAGAGAACAATGTTTGACAAACTGAATCCTTTGACTGCAGAATGAATATTGTTGAAACATGTCCGCGTGATGGTTCTGTGTAAATGTGTTGAGACACGGCTGTATTTGATATGTGTTGAGACACGGCTGTATTTGATATGTGTTGAGACACGGCTGTATTTGATATGTGTTGAGACACGGCTGTATTTGATATGTGTTGAGACACGGCTGTATTTGATATGTGTTGAGACACGGCTGTATTTGATATGTGTTGAGACACGGCTGTATTTGATATGTGTTGAGACACGGCTGTATTTGATATGTGTTGAGACACGGCTGTATTTGATATGTGTTGAGATACAAGTATGTCTACGTTGAATGTGTTTTGAGACATTGCTGCTTAATGTGTTTAATGTGCGTTGAGATAGTAGGGATTAATTATTGTAAATAATATCTCAAATGCAGCAACTGTCATTGTGTGAACTTTTAACTTGTACAATTGCCTTAAAAGTTAATATGTTTAATGTATTTTCAATTACTGTGAATTAATTAGAAGTTATGTTTTATATGAGTTTATTGTAAATAAATGTAATCGGTTGCTTTGTTTTCATAATTGTTGTTAAAGACCCTAACATAACACAATAAAGTATTCAGTTTAATTCCATCTGTATATCCTTCTCAGTCTCTGTGATTGTGTGTGTGAATCTCAGTATTTGTCTCTTCATCTAATCCTAGTTTTTATCTGTCTCTTGTCTTTCTGTCATTCATTTCACATCTTTCCGTCTGCTTTTGCCTATTAGTTTCTCTTAGTTTTTATCTCTCTCTGTTTTGTCGTTTCTCTCTCTGTTTTGTCGTTTATCTCTCTGTGTCTGTCTCTTAGTCTCTCCTAGATTTTATCTGTCTGTCTGTGCTTTGTTAGTCGTTTACCTCTGTCTGCCTTTGTCTCTCCTAGTTTTATTCTGTCTGTCTTTCTGCCAGTCGTTTATCTTTCTGTGTCTGCTTCTACTTCTGCTTCTCGTGTCACTGAATTCATTGACCGTGTGTCTTTGTTTCTGTCTCGTTTTGTTTGACTGTGTCTGTTTCTGTCTCGTTTTGTTTGATTGTGTGTCTTTGCTTCTGTCTCGTTTTGTTTGACTGTGTGTCTTTGTTTGTCTCGTTTTGTTTGTCTGTGTGTCTTTGTTTCTGTCTCGTTTTGTTTGTCTGTATCTCTTTGACTCTCTTTGTCTGCCTTTGTCTCAATATTCTGTCCTTTTGTCTCTCTGAATTTTTTTGTCTCTGTCCGTCTGTTCCCTTTCTATCTGACTGTCTTGCTCTTTCTCTGCCTGTCTCTTTGTATTTTTCGTTCTCTTTCTGCTGTCTGTTGCTTTCTCTCTGTTTGTCTCCTTGCTTCTCTGTTTATTTCTGTCCACTTTTCTGTCTGTGTCTCTATGTTTGTCTGTCTCTCTATGTTGTCTCTTTCTTTCTATCTTCTCTTTGTTTCTCTTTCTGTCTCTGTCTCTTTCTCCACCTAACTTTGTTTTTCTTTCTATTTGTTTCATTGTTTTTCCTATCTCTTTGTCTATATTTGCTTTTCTCTTTCTCTCCCTCTGTCTTTCTGTGTCTCCATAATTATCTCTCTTTTTTCTGAATCTTTGTATCTCTCGCTGTCTCTGTTTCTCCGCCTGTCTCTTTGTTTGTCTTTATGCCTCTCTCTTTGCACACTGACTGCTTGTCCTTGTCATCTCTTTGCACACCGCCCTGCTTGTCTTTGTCTTGTTGTCTCTCTTTGCACACCGCCCTGCTTGTCTTTGTCTTGTTGTCTCTCTTTGCACACCGCCCTGCTTGTCTTTGTCTTGCTATCTCTCTTTGCACACCGCTTTGCCAGTCTCTTTGTCTCTTAGCGCGTAGCTCTCTCTGTCTTTTTAAATATTTGTCCCTTTTCTCTCTCTCTCTCCATTGTCTGTCTGTGTCTCATTACCTTTGCTTTCTCTCTGTCTCTTTGTCTCTCATGACTCTCTGTTTTCGTCTCTTTGTCTCTCTGTGTCTCTTTTTTCTCTCTCTGCCTCTTCGTCTCTCTGTTTTTCTGTCTCGTTTTTTCTTTTGTGTCCGTAAGCATCTCTGCATTTTCTGTGTATTCTTCTCTATCTCAATCTCTGTGTGACTACAACTGCGTGTTTATCTGTACTTTTGCCTCTTTTCTCTCTCTCTGACTTTCTTCGTATCTGTGGCTTGGTATGTATTAAAAAGTCACCAACCAAACAGACGGACACAGAATTCTCTCTGTTTAGCGATAGACTTTGTCAGGATTTCACCTAATTAAAAAACGGACAGCCATTTTGGGACAATCCTTTAGAAATGTTAAGCAAGCAACAATATAGTCAACAGCAAAACTCTCTCTCTCTCTCTCTCTCTCTCTCTCTCTCTCTCTCTCTCTCTCTCTCTCTCCTCAATCAAGAACTAATATTAGAAGGAAAAATAAATTTAAAAAAGGAAAAAAGTGAGATTGGCGATCTGTAACAATTACGTGGACCCCCTTTTCGTGATTACTTATTGGTTCCCAGAGTCATATCAGACATCGCCAATATCACCATGGACAGTGTGTATTTAACAATATTTAAGACGGTCACCATGGCAATTTAGGAAAATACTTAATACCATTTACATTTATACAGACAGTTTCACAGGAACACGGTCAGAATTCGAACGTCAACTGTCTTGGTTTTCCCGACATTACGGAGACAGGGAAAGTCGAGCAGCCGCTGAAGTGTAACTATTTATTAATTGATGTGTCCACAAAATATTACAGAAACAAACAAAAACACCCCAGTGCTATTATTATTAGAAAGAAAAAAAACACGAGACTTCACCGCAAAGGAAATAACGTCCTTTTGATATACATGTACAACAAATCTCGTTCAGTCAAAAAGTGGTTGCGCAAAATAACAGGAAAATGAAACTTTCAAATAATTCAATGTCTCATTTTAAACTTTTAATGAGATTTCCTTGTGCGGTTTAGTATTTTCTTTTTTTTTACTTAGGCAAGTCGGTTTGTAATTGACTGACAACAAGTTGCTAACCTTTACAACCAACAACTCTGCTTATAACAAACATGCAAGTACAATTTTAGAAAGAAAATAGACAACCGAATCAAAGAAATAGCAATCAAATAAATAAGTCATCAAAACAAATGAAAGTCAAAACCAATAAACAGTCAGACAAACAAATAGCGGAACAAATAATAAACAAATATTGAAATAAATTTAAAAAATCAGACAAAAATAAATCTGAAGAAATCAACAAGAGCTCTAAATATAAATCATTTACAACAACAGTAAATATACATCAGTCACAAACACATATTTAGCAGACATTATATATATATATCACAAGTGTAGTCTTTCTCTGACCACCACCACCCCCCCACACACACACACAAACGTAGTTTTCATAGCATAAACTTGACGTATTTAACACTATTCCAGGTGAAGGAAGAAAACCCCCAAGAAACAAACACACCACCAAACTAAATCAATCACAAAGTTAGCAGACGTAATATTTTATCATCCACGAAATCACTGAGATAACGATGGAAGCGGACATCAAACAATACCCAATTACTCGTTCAATTATTCACGTTTGTGTGAAGGACGCTTCTCTTCTGAGACTGCAAGACTTCAACTCGAAGTCTTCTCAAGAGTGTACCGAGGTTTTTATTGCGGCTTTATCATTTGAACGAGCACCTCCTGTGATCTCAGGCATTTATTTTCACCAATCACTTACATGTATTACGAATCCAGCTTTATTTTCACCAATCAGCTTACATGTATTACGAATCCAGCTTTATTTTCACCAATCAGCTTACATGTATTACGAATCCAGCTTTATTTTCACCAATCAGCTTACATGTATTACGAATCCAGCTTTATTTTCACCAATCACTTACATGTATTACGAATCCAGCTTTATTTTCACCACTCAGCTTACATGTATTACGAATCCAGCTTTTTTCACCACTCAGCTTACATGTATTACGAATCCAGCTTTATTTTCACCAATCAGCTTACATGTATTACGAATCCAGCTTGGTTTTATAATCAGACTGTCACGGACTCTCGTGTTGAGAAGACGTCACATGTAACGTCAAAAGGCTAACAAGTAAAATGGCAAGAAAAAATAAAGCACACCAAAGAGACTTCCACCTTCATCCATTTAATGAGAAAACTTGTTTAAAACACAATTTCAACTTGCTCAAAACCCAGTCTCACTGTCCTCTCTCCCCCCTGGACTTTACCACCCCGAAAGAGACTTTACTCAAGACGATAAAATGCCTCAACCCCCAACAATTATGCCAAAGAACACTAGAACACAAGTATGAAAATTATTATGCCAGCTTAAAATTTACACTGACGGCTCTAACCCCCCACAAACACACACACAGACAGGATAAACTATTCACTCCCACCAGAGTACATTCCCCTTGAAATTATACATTGCACATTCAATGAATTAGTAACCATACTACAACCGCTCTCACGGCTAAACAAACACTTCCCACCTCTTCACGAGAAAATAATAATAATCACTGGACACAATGCAGCACAAATGATATTTCTAGAACTCACACCGCGAGAAAATAAAATATTCGTTCCATATTCTTATGAATTCCCATTCACTAAAACATAACGTGAAACGAAACAACAGACAGGGTGCAAAATATGTCACAAAGCACTGCAGACAGTTAAACACCAAAATACACATCACAAATTCAAGCTAAAATAAATCAGACCTACAAAAGAAACAAAATACACCAGGACCTCCCAACTTGCCCATCGCCTTGGACAACAATGCAATATTCCGGCTAAGACTCAACACTCCTAACTCACAAGACCACAGGACAAGCAAGAACGTGTTACAACTGTCGAATAGAAAACACCATAGAGCACTTCCGTTAGCGTTACCCAACACACAGCACTTCCTTTAGCGTTACCCACCACACAGCACTTCCTTTAGCGTTACCCACCACACAGCACTTCCGTTAGCGTTACCCACCACACAGCACTTCCTTTAGCGTTACCCACCACACAGCACTTCCGTTAGCGTTACCCAGCACACAGCACTTCCTTTAGCGTTACCTACTAAACAGAGAAGATAGAAAAACCACAAATCTGCTACAAGTCTCGTTCTCAGCACTTTATCTAGAACCGTAATCAGAAAACCTAAAAGTACTCATCACTGTTCTTACAGAAAACCTAGTCCTAAAAGTACTCATCACTGTTCTTACAGAAAACCTAGTCCTAAAAGTACTCATCACTGTTCTTAACCTAGTCCTAAAAGTTCTCATCACTGTTCTTACAGAAAACCTAGTCCTAAAAGTACTCAACACTGTTCTTACAGAAAACCTAGTCCTAAAAGTACTCATCACTGTTCTTACAGAAACACACACACCTACAACTTCTGTGGACTCCCAAAGGCAGAGACTAAAACACACACACTACACCTTCTCTGGACTCCCAAAGGCAGAGACTAATAAACACACACACACACACCCACACACACACACACCCCAACACACACACACACCTCTTCTCTGGACTCCCAAAGGCAGAGACTAATAAACACACCCATACAACAACAATTTTAACAAAAGAAAAAGAAGTAACTCAAACAAAATTGACCACCAGCACTATATCAACGAACAACACCCGCAACCACACGATTCCCCATCACTGCCCACCCTCCTCATGGTCAAGCAAAAGGAGGAAGTCCTCACAGGAGCCAATCATGACCGAGAACATCAAATGATGAATATTCTCCTGCGGTTCCTGTAGAGAAAAGAAATAAACGAAATAATATCACGCTGAGCTGGGAGTCACGTGACGAGTGCAGAGCAATGGGTATACGTACATGACCTGACAAGTGAAGTTTATCTAACTTCTATTCTCGCTTTTTGAGAAAAGAGCGAGTTTTATTTCCCAGAAGACTTGTTTAATAACCTTTAGCAGTGCTTTCACTTGACAGATTTCACCCCACCGTCCGCGAAGTCAGCGAACGCTGTAACTTGAACAAAGTTAAACAGAAATAAAGAAAAACCAGTTCTTCTCCCGATCTCAGTCTCTCACGCCATTAGTTTTGTATTTTTGTTTATTTAGAAAGAAATTAGTAAAGGAGATTGTTTTTCATTGTCACTGAAGAGCAAAGATATGTGTATAGATAGATTAAGTCATTAAGGGGACACATAAGATTTTTCATTACGAGAACTGTAGATGGCGTTCCATTTCAGAAATTTATCAAGTTGCATTAAAGCTAAAAATACATCAGTTCTTTCGGGTTATGATCTTAAAGTCCACTTCCGTCATTTGTTGATTTCGTCATTGGTGGATTGATCGCAAACTCCAACATTTGTTTTGATTGACAATAGAAGTCTTTGGTATTACGCACGCACGCACAAACTCTCGAACTCACTCACTATATATCTATTTTCAGACACGTACGCCCGAAAATAATTTCTCACCCGGACTCGTGAAAATAGCCTAACTGCCCTGAATGCAGCGTTACAGGTTCTATAACTCAGTGCTGTGCGCTGAAGCCGCAGGATTACTGTCCATGAGCTTCCTTTCTCAATTTATCTAAATTAAAGTTTACCGGACTTTGAAATTTAAAAAAATGTTAAAATGTTACTGTTTTACAATTTTTAATTCCATTTCAATGAAATTTAGATAATAAATTTCATTTCTACAAATATAAACTAATACAATTTAGATAATAAATTTCATTTCTACAAATATAAACTAATACAATTTCTACAACTAATACAATTTAGAAAATAAATGTCATTCACTCATAGATACTCATTTTACCCTCGAAAAGGGTTCAAACTAAAAACTTTAATCTTTCGACTTCTCCTAGCCCTCAGTGGGACTCTACAACCAGACCTTGTATCGAAAAGAGTTCAAACTAAAAACTTTAATCTTTCGGGGATTTCTCCGAGTCCTTAGAGTCTTAGACTTTAGAGGGACTCTACAACCAGACCTTGTATCGAGGGCTTTGGCCTTGGTTCGGCAGAAACCACAACTCTAGATGTATACACATAATCTGAGAATGTTTACCAAAATCGAACACCTAGTGAGGAATATACTGTTTACATTATTTGCCACACAACACGAATTTAACTTGTTAAGTGTGTGTTTGCAGCATTGACACGCACATTTGATTATAAAATCTTTTGGATTTTATTTTCTTTATCTTCTTCCGATAAGGTGTTTGTCTTCAGAGACCAAAATCTAGACTAAAAAGCAGACGATGCAGTCAGAGCGCTATTTTTGACACACACACTGCACTTACAAAGTTGGTTATCCGGGTCAGTTAGGTGCGTGCTTTGTGTCGGTAACCACACCAAAAGTACTGGTTATGGCGAAATACAAACCATGTCCAGACTTCATAAAAATAAAAATCAGATGTCAGCCATGCATTGTCAAGTAATACGACTAAACGACTGAATCTAAGAAGCACTTGCACATTCTTCAAGATAATTAATCGGTCTTGAGTTTTTTTGTGTACTGTAGTGTGTGTGTGTGTGTGTGTGTGCGCGCGCGCACTGTAGTGTGTGTTATTTTAATTTATTCAATAAATTATCACACTTAATTTCATTGATAATATTAATAGTACGAGAGAGATAAAAAATTTGGAGTTGGATACACAGTTTCAAAGCAGGATACTGAGGTCAAGGCAGTCAGGCATACACAGCGATTCAGGTCGAAAGGCCATACAGAAACAATTTTGTGATTTTTAAAAAATTTATTTTAGTCATAAGAATCAATGAAAAGCTGTTTGTAGTAGTTCTTTATTTGACTAGCAGTCGATCAACGCCATACATTAATGTGTTTAATTAATTCAATGTTCTATTTGCCATTTGCGAACGTTTGCAATTGTTCAGTTAAAACTGTACTGGTAGGGCCCATAATTCCTAAGGACGACCTTGAATATCGCAAAGGTATTATGGAGTTAAATATTTTAACTGGTCCTTTGTAAGCAGTATAGCGTGTTCTGTCAGAACGGAAATAAGATTTTTAAAAACTATTCTCTGTGATCAATTAGATTACAAGTGTGATTCAAGATAACAATCAGTTAGTCTCATTAAAGATGCGTTTGTATGTGGGGAAGGTTTTTTTATTTTGAACAGTTATGCTGATTAACTGATAACTTGGTGGCTTCTGTTATAATTTTTTTAAAAAGTAGCAAAAAATGACTCGCTCACCCAGAACAAACTAATACATGTTTAGCTTAATGCAATTTGATAAAATTTGTTAAAAGTAACACCATCTACATTTTTCATTTATTCGATCTGTACACATAACTTTGTTCTTCAATAATAATAATCGTCTTTAAATAATTATCTCCCTTTCACCAAGTTTTCTTTAATCGACAAACTTATAAAAATTCTGAAATCGAGAGAGAGAGACAATAAAATCACCAGATCGTTCATCAGTTTTTGTGTTACTTATAAAGTCATCAATTTATTCACCAGTCTTTGTGTTATATAGTCACCAGTTTGTTCAGACTTTGTGTTCTGTCTAGGCGTGAGACCAGTCAATTCAGTTTGTGGTTGATTTCGTACCCAAGCTCCAGGGTGCAAGTGGAGTGTGACACGGAACCACCATCCATAATCCTATTCACAACCCATATTTACGTAACATTATTATTGCGTGCGTGTAATGTATGTTCATGATTTTTTGCATGTATGAACACGAGTGGTTGAAGTTGTGGATACATATGGTATGCTAATGGCATGTTTAGATATGAGTACTTGAAGTTGTGGATACATATGGTATGCTAATGGCATGTCTAGATATGAGTACTTGAAATTGTGGATACATGGCATGTTTAGATGTGAGTACTTGAAATTGTGGATACATGGCATGCAAATGGCATGTTTGGATATGGGTACTTGAAGTTGTGGATACATGGCATGTTGGATATGAGTATTTGAAGTTGTGGATACATATGGTATGCTAATGGCATGTTTGGATATGGGTACTTGAAGTTGTGGATTCATTTAATTGATTTTCCTCTTTAAGTTTAAACAAGCAAGCAAACCAATCAACTGGCCAAAACCATCCTGCAAAACATTCATAGCACAAACAAAAGTCTCTTAGATTTTTCTCTTTATTCAAAATTTAAAAACTGGAACGTATTTCGATTAAGTTGAAAATAAGCATTAGCACCATGTTTATTATATTGACTAATTTCTTTTCTCCACAAACAGATACTGTACATTAAATTTATATAAATGAGACGTTTATTGTTATATATTGCATTTCCATGTTCGCTGCAAAAACTGGGGGTATAGTAATACTTTTTAAAAACTTTAGACTTAAGTATGTTTGAAGAGACAAAAAGTCAATAATCTTGTACAATAGACTTTTTCTCTATACGTCAGTTTCAAGCGGTAAAAGGAGAAGAAACCTCACCTACATTCAATTTGCTGCTTTGATTCATTTCATTTGCAATTAAATTCTGTGTGTGGAGTACGTACAGATTTTAATAAAAATACAGTGTGCGTTATGTGTGTGTGTGTGTGTGAAAGAAAATGAACAAGAGTTGCAGTGAAAAATTACCAGCCGTTGACAAGAGCGACACTTGTTACTGACCCCGACTTGTTCATCTTATTGATCATTTCATTGGATGCGTTTCAATTGATTAGCACAAGTCAAAACTTTTCTCTGATTATTCAAATAATGTTTAAAAAAAACAAACATGGTTTCTATCTTCAGAGATTTCTGAAGGCTACATAAGTTTGTAGAGTTTCGTGACGTTTTGGATGTAAATACCAATGGTAGATGTAAATACCAATGTTGTGGTAGGTGTAAATGTTGTGATAGATGTAAATACCAATGTTGTGGTAGATATCAAATTCTAAATATTCCGAATCTCACTTTGCCTCCCTTTATCTTGTGCTTCAAGCTCTGGAAAGCTGAATAAACAGAGAAACAATTATTTTGAATCTATTTCACATTTTGGATATTGTGGAAAGCAGAATAAACAGAGAAACAATTATTTTGAATCTATTTCACATTTTGGATATTGTGGAAAGCAGAATAAACAGAGAAACAATTATTTTGAATCTATTTCACATTTTGGATATTGTGGAAAGCAGAACAGAGAAACAATTATTTTGAATCTATTTCACATTTTGGATATTGTGGAAAGCAGAATAAACAGAGAAACAATTATTTTGAATCTATTTCACATTTTGGATATTGTGGAAAGCAGAATAAACAGAGAAACAATTATTTTGAATCTATTTCACATTTTGGATATTGTGGAAAGCTGAATAAACAGAGAAACAATTATTTTGAATCTATTTCACATTTTGGATATTGTGGAAAGCAGAATAAACAGAGAAACAATTATTTTGAATCTATTTCACATTTTGGATATTGTGGAAAGCAGAATAAACAGAGAAACAATTATTTTGAATCTATTTCACATTTTGGATATTGTGGAAAGCAGAATAAACAGAGAAACAATTATTTTGAATCTATTTCACATTTTGGATATTGTGGAAAGCAGAATAAACATAGAAACAATTATTTTGAATCTATTTCACATTTTGGATATT
Organism: Sinotaia quadrata; assembly: GCA_028829895.1. Classification (NCBI taxonomy): domain Eukaryota; kingdom Metazoa; phylum Mollusca; class Gastropoda; order Architaenioglossa; family Viviparidae; genus Sinotaia; species Sinotaia quadrata. Next base: position 6,784,499 of record CM054181.1, on the reverse strand, counting down.
GTGGAAAGCAGAATAAACAGAGAAACAATTATTTTGAATCTATTTCACATTTTGGATATTGTGGAAAGCAGAACAGAGAAACAATTATTTTGAATCTATTTCACATTTTGGATATTGTGGAAAGCAGAATAAACAGAGAAACAATTATTTTGAATCTATTTCACATTTTGGATATTGTGGAAAGCAGAACAGAGAAACAATTATTTTGAATCTATTTCACATTTTGGATATTGTGGAAAGCAGAACAGAGAAACAATTATTTTGAATCTATTTCACATTTTGGATATTGTGGAAAGCAGAACAGAGAAACAATTATTTTGAATCTATTTCACATTTTGGATATTGTGGAAAGCAGAACAGAGAAACAATTATTTTGAATCTATTTCACATTTTGGATATTGTGGAAAGCAGAATAAACAGAGAAACAATTATTTTGAATCTATTTCACATTTTGGATATTGTGGAAAGCAGAACAGAGAAACAATTATTTTGAATCTATTTCACATTTTGGATATTGTGGAAAGCAGAACAGAGAAACAATTATTTTGAATCTATTTCACATTTTGGATATTGTGGAAAGCAGAACAGAGAAACAATTATTTTGAATCTATTTCACATTTTGGATATTGTGGAAAGCAGAATAAACAGAGAAACAATTATTTTGAATCTATTTCACATTTTGGATATTGTGGAAAGCAGAACAGAGAAACAATTATTTTGAATCTATTTCACATTTTGGATATTGTGGAAAGCAGAATAAACAGAGAAACAATTATTTTGAATCTATTTCACATTTTGGATATTGTGGAAAGCAGAATAAACAGAGAAACAATTATTTTGAATCTATTTCACATTTTGGATATTGTGGAAAGCAGAATAAACAGAGAAACAATTATTTTGAATCTATTTCACATTTTGGATATTGTGGAAAGCAGAATAAACAGAGAAACAATTATTTTGAATCTATTTCACATTTTGGATATTGTGGAAAGCAGAATAAACTGAGAAACAATTATTTTGAATCTATTTCACATTTTGGATATTGTGGAAAGCAGAATAAACAGAGAAACAATTATTTTGAATCTATTTCACATTTTGGATATTGTGGAAAGCAGAATAAGCAGAGAAACAATTATTTTGAATCTATTTCACATTTTGGATATTGTGGAAAGCAGAATAAACAGAGAAACAATTATTTTGAATCTATTTCACATTTTGGATATTGTGGAAAGCAGAATAAACAGAGAAACAATATTATTTTGAATCTATTTCACATTTTGGATATTGTGGAAAGCAGAATAAACAGAGAAACAATTATTTTGAATCTATTTCACATTTTGGATATTGTGGAAAGCAGAATAAACAGAGAAACAATATTATTTTGAATCTATTTCACATTTTGGATATTGTGGAAAGCAGAATAAACAGAGAAACAATTATTTTGAATCTATTTCACATTTTGGATATTGTGGAAAGCAGAATAAACAGAGAAACAATTATTTTGAATCTATTTCACATTTTGGATATTGTGGAAAGCAGAATAAACAGAGAAACAATTATTTTGAATCTATTTCACATTTTGGATATTGTGGAAAGCAGAATAAACAGAGAAACAATTATTTTGAATCTATTTTACATTTTGGATATTGTGGAAAGCAGAATAAACAGAGAAACAATTATTTTGAATCTATTTCACATTTTGGATATTGTGGAAAGCAGAATAAACAGAGAAACAATTATTTTGAATCTATTTCACATTTTGGATATTGTGGAAAGCAGAATAAACAGAGAAACAATTATTTTGAATCTATTTCACATTTTGGATATTGTGGAAAGCAGAATAAACAGAGAAACAATTATTTTGAATCTATTTCACATTTTGGATATTGTGGAAAGCAGAATAAACAGAGAAACAATTATTTTGAATCTATTTCACATTTTGGATATTGTGGAAAGCAGAATAAACAGAGAAACAATATTATTTTGAATCTATTTCACATTTTGGATATTGTGGAAAGCAGAATAAACAGAGAAACAATATTATTTTGAATCTATTTCACATTTTGGATATTGTGGAAAGCAGAATAAACAGAGAAACAATATTATTTTGAATCTATTTCACATTTTGGATATTGTGGAAAGCAGAATAAACAGAGAAACAATTATTTTGAATCTATTTCACATTTTGGATATTGTGGAAAGCAGAATAAACAGAGAAACAATTATTTTGAATCTATTTCACATTTTGGATAGGCCTATATTCGCTTCTCTTTCAAATTCTTACATGCATTTATAAATACACTCTCGAGTTAATTTGATACACACGCACATGAGCTTTAGCCATTCACATCAATTGAATGTAAGAAAGAATGGAGTTAGAGATGAATAAACTAGAAAACTTCGCGAGAAGTAGCCTTTTTTTCTGAAATCTTGATTTACTGATTTATTTTTTCCCCCCAAATCTCAGGGTTTATTGATTTATAAACCATGGTAGATTCGAGAAGTCTCTTTCCCAGCATGTCATTCTAAGGATACATTGCACTCTGTTAATGTAGGACAGCAAAGAATGCTCGACCACAATGTAGAATTTCTGTATAAAGAAGTTCTTGGAAATCTCTACATTGTTGTTCTGCTTAAGAGAACTTATAAGGCGATTGAGGGCCCAGATTAGTCTCAAGAGAACAGCGGGTCATGGAACATTCTACAGCATGATAAAAGAGTATATGAATTGACAATTGACAAGAATTGACAATTCTATTGTGTACTTAGAGTTACGAAAGCGGGTGAAACTATTATCGCTTATCTGTCTATAACTCCATTTCTGTTCTAAGATGAATGATCCTGTGGTTTATATTGATACTAATCTGTTGAACTGTGCGTTAGGATATAAGACTGTGTAATATTTAAATTATTCAAACGTGGTTTCGTGGAAATAGTGACGTCAAATAATCTTTCATTGTATTTGTTGTATGCATATATGATTGTTGATTTAATGCATTTCTTATTAAATTTATTGACCTTACGCATATTGATAACCATATGTTGGAGTGATAGTGGGTGGATGGAGGCTCACTAAATACAGATTAAAGACGGATTTATCTTCTCCTTCGGTAAGAAGTTTTCCATTTACAGAAATATTAAATGTTTGTCTTTAACGTTTGGAAGAGAGGAGAATGTACAGCGCCCTCATATCTGCCAAGAGAGAGAGACGAGTGAGAGAACTATTAATAACATAAATTAAGATTCTCGTCACTTGTAGTTTTGGATGATTAATAATAATAAATATAACCAATAAATAGGGTGGCGTTGTGTCACAGTAAGAATTTATAATGACCATAAATTTTATAATAATGTTACTTACTCTCATTCTTGCAGCCTGGTGAATTTAAACCACTGGGTATGATGCTTCTGTTGCAATTCCACACATGTTATTTTTGTTCCGAGCCATCAAAATATAACCTTCCATACCCCATGTCGCCCCCCAGCTGAATGAAAAATAGAAAAGAACAATACACTGCAAAGTAAACTATACAACTTTAATTGTTATGAATGAGCATCTTTGTATGGCCAAACGTTCATTTAAAGACCTTGAAATATTTTAGGGACGACATATTCTTTCATCTGAAGTTTTATTGGGAAAACGCACACTAGAACATTTCTGACAGTTGTGGTCACGTTGAATAACTGCTTTGGTGTGTTGCTAGGACTTCTAAGGCCTAGAGCACCAATTTAGTACGTGGGTCATTTTCAGTTCGCGTATATCTTTGTATGTATATATATTGTACTCTCCTGTCTCTAGATCATTCAACGTGATAAATATTATGTAACGTGAGCAAACTCTGATTAATATTCACAAATTACCAGTGTTTTAGGGCACTTTCATATAAACACGAATAATTTTGGAGAATAAGAAATGCATATAGGCTAGCCATCTCTGGCACATTTTTTTCTTTGCCACTGTGGCAACTGATAGAGGTTCACCTGAGAGACAAGAGTTGAAAATATTGTATGTAAATACCACTACTTCTCCAACACAGCAATAAACAGTTCTGCAAGTTATACAAATTTAATCTGAACATACACAAGGCTACATTTCAGTGAAGAGAAAATCTCTGCTTATTTGTTTCATCACTGTATAAACTTTAAGAGATGAGAGGCTGTTTTTCCGATTTAAAAAAAAAATTGCATAACATAAAGTGCTACTAAAGACGGATTTAATGTTAATAATGACGTCAAGCCACGCCCTAAGCAGGAACAGTCTGAGTGAAGTTCGATTCTTTTTTTTTTTTTTACAAGGACACGAACATTCTAGAAGAAAATGTAATTCCTCTTTGAACACATTTATTGACTGTAATGGTTTATTTCGTATGTATTTGACTGTAATGGTTTATTTCGTATGTATTTGACTGTAATGGTTTATTTCGTATGTACATAACTTTAAAGCTCTATTTCATTTGCATTTGACTCGGATAGTCTGTTCCATGTGTACTTGACTGTAAATGTTTATTTCATACATTTTTTACTTTAAAGGTCTATTTCAGGTATATTTAACGTCAATGGTCTATTTCAGGTGTATTTGACGTCAATAGTCTATTTCAAGTGTTTTGACTCGGATAGTCTGTTCCATGTGTACTTGATTGTAAATGTTTATTTCAAACGTACTTGACTTTAAAGGTCTATTTCAGGTATATTTGACTGTAATGGTCTATTTCATACATACTTGATTCTAATGGTCTATTTCATACGTATTTGACTGCAATGGTCTATTTCATATGTATTTGACTGTAATGGTCTATTTCATATGTATTTGACTGTAATGGTCTTTTTCATATGTATTTGACTGTAATGGTCTTTTTCATATGTATTTGACTGTAATGGTCTATTTCATATCTAGCCTGTAATTGTATACTGTAACCGTATCTACATTAATTTTTTTTCACACAGCCTTTACCTGTTTTTCACAATCCAATATTCATGTCCATTCTGGCTGCCGTAACCTACTACCAGGACTCCATGGTCGAGATAACGGCTACTGCAGTGACGGTCAGAGTAAATACCTGAATCAATAATTAAAAAATCCACATGTAAACATTGAGGTTCATGTTGATATCAGCAACGATCAAACCCCACGTGTAAACACTGAGGCTCCTGTAGATACTTAACAATGATCAAAACTCAAAAGTTACGTTTATTGTAATACCTGACAATGATCAAAGCTCAAAAGTTACATTTATTGTAATACCTGACAATGATCAAAGCTCAAAAGTTACATTTATTGTAATACCTGACAATGATCAAAGCTCAAAAGTTACATTTATTGTAATACCTGACAATGATCAAAGCTCAAAAGTTACATTTATTGTAATACCTGACAATGATCAAAGTTCAAGAGCTAATTCATTGTAAAACCTAACAATGATCAAAGCAACAGGTAAACAGACAACGAGGCTCGTTACAACCTGTGTGTACGGACAAAGAATACAACGTTAACACTAAACAACCATTTCATGTCAGTTTCATGCTTCACCTCAGCCTAGTAAAAATTACTTCCGTATTGCAGTCATGTCATTGTCCAAGTGTGTTTGTGTGCTCAGTTCACAGTTTATTAAGTCAGAGTTGTTAACAAAGATACAACACAGTTTATTAAGTCAGAGTTGTTAACAAAGATACAACACACTTTATTAAGTCAGAGTTGTTAACAAAGATACAACACAGTTTATTAAGTCAGAGTTGTTAACAAAGATACAACACACTTTATTAAGTCAGAGTTGTTAACAAAGATACAACACAGTTTATTAAGTCAGAGTTGTTAACAAAGATACAACACACTTTATTAAGTCAGAGTTGTTAACAAAGATACAACACACTTTATTAAGTCAGAGCTCAACTCGTGCTGTTAACAAAGATACAACACAGTTTATTAAGTCAGAGTTGTTAACAAAGATACAACACAGTTTATTAAGTCAGAGTTGTTAACAAAGATACAACACAGTTTATTAAGTCAGAGTTGTTAACAAAGATACAACACAGTTTATTAAGTCAGAGTTGTTAAAAAAGGTACAACACAGCTTATTAAGTCAGAGTTGTTAACAAAGATACAACACAGTTTATTAAGTCAGAGTTGTTAACAAAGATACAACACACGCTGGCTGACGTACCACTTAAGACAAGTTAAACAAACAGAAAAACATACAACACGTTGGCTGACGTACCACTTAAGACTAGTTAAACAAACAGAAAAACATACAACACGCTGGCTGACGTACCACTTAAGACTAGTTAAACAAACAGAAAAACATACAACACATTGGCTGGGGTACAACATAAGACTAGTTAAACAAACAGAACGACATACAACACGCTGGCTGACGTACCACTTAAGACTAGTTAAACAAACAATGGTATTTAATAACAAACGCGTGTACAGCTGGAATAAAAAAAGACTGAAAATTAATGCCGCTTCTAAGAGTGCTGCCCCTCCAAAAAAAATCTGTTTGACGTCTTTCCTTTGACATCTTAATTGTGCCACGGAATCATTATTAAGTAATGAAAGTATTCAGTAATTTATTTTACAAAATAAAACATTGCATGACCTATAAATAACAAATTTTCGTTTATGGAAAGGAATACATGCAAATGTGTTTCTGTATACGTGTGCATGTGTGTGTCAGTGTATGTGTGGAATTATGGGAGTTAGTGGTAATGATGGTGTTAAATAAGGTCATATAGTGCACACACAACTTACCTCCCTTGTAAAATTGGTAATGCACACACACACACACAATTATCCCTTTGTAAATCTGGAACTGTCCTGTGAAGCAGAACTTACCTCCTTTGTAAAATTGGAATGAGTCCAGGCTGGCATCGATGCCAACTGAGACTGGTCCCTGGCTACCGACAGCTTCCATCAGAGCCTTTTCACTTTCTGATTCCACGTCCACACAACCAGTCAGGTTGGCCACGATGCCGGTTTTATTAAATTGGCACTTACCATCCTGTTGGACAGAATCACATACAGTGCAAGTACCGTAAAAACAGTCAAATAATCATACTAAAGCAAGTACCGTGAAAACAACCAAATAATCATACTAAAGCAAGTACCGTAAAAACAGTCAGATAATCATACTAAAGCAAGTACCGTGAAAACAACCAAATAATCATACTAAAGCAAGTACCGTAAAAACAGTCAAATAATCATACTAAAGCAAGTACCGTGAAAACAACCAAATAATCATACTAAACAAGTAACGTGAAAACAACCAAATAATCATACTAAAACAAGTACCGTGAAAACACTATCACATACTAGTAAGATTGTAGACTTAGTCTACAAAGATAACAGTCTAACACAAACTAGGGCAAAAGCCAGTTTTAAACATAATTATATTTGTAAGACCTATTGACACATTCATACACACATACCAGTACAAGTACTGAGCTGCATGCATACAGTTACACACACTGGTACACATACTAGTATGCAAGTATAATATGCAATTGTAAATACTTGGCTTGCTAATAGAAAACATATTTACTAATACAAGTACTGTCTTGTAAACTGTACACTTTATATACATACTATTACAAGTTTTGGGTTGCAGACTAAAACTTTATAGTAAAGTTTGTTACTGTTAGAACACAGATAGATCATTAGAATCTAGTTAAAATGCAAGTAGTTTGTTTGCTTTTCTCTTGGTATAATCACCATGTCAGTTTACTGTTTGCGGATAATTTGCTTAATCTCCACACCTATCCTTGGTTGATTTCACGGACCGTTACTGAGGTTAGAATGCAGATGATGATGACCACTGAAGTAGTGTATGAATGAACAAGAAATAATTGCACAGTACCTTAGCGGTGTACGGGTACTCGTCTTCAGACTCCAAGCCACCCACATCACCAATGTACGCGAAGGCATAGTCCATCAATCCGCCACTGCACCCCGCATTTCCATAACTAACAGAACAATCAACGAGCTGTTGTTCTGAAAGAGAAGTCAGTTTTCCGGTTTTCCGGAAATGCTGTCCTTCCAGAGATCCGGTCTGTTCACATTACAAAATAAAATGAAACGGTTAATTTGCATTCTTTCAGACTTTAATGACAGTTGGCAATTATTTTGATCCCTTAAATCTATGTCTGTCCTCAAGGCATATATATAAATGCAATTGTTGTTAGTCTGCCTTTGCCCTCAAGGGTCAGCATAGAAGGGGTTAATAATAGCAACCTTCCTCATTGCTTGATGTATACAATGTAATTTAAAAAAAACAACAACTAACTTGTAATGAATATATTGATCTAACAAGGAACTTAAAAATGATATGCTAATTAAACATATAAATATAGTTATAATTAATATGTTGAATAAATACAAATAATTATACTGACATGATGCTAACCCAGGACAGTGGTGGTATTCATCATTTCCATGTTGATTTAGTTGAAGGATTTCTATTTTATAATGACAGGAGACTGGAGTTGCTAGGATTTTTATTTTTAAAGTAACGACAGGGGACTGGAGTTGGTAGGATTTCTATTTTAAAGTAATGACTGGGACTGGAGTTGCAAGGATTTCTATTTAAAGGGGCTGCTAGTTTCTGAAAAGTTAAAGATAGCAAGAGAGTGAAGCTCATGTAGCTGAAGAAATTCATAAAATACTAACAAATTAATAAAACTATCTATATTAATAAAATTATCTAAATTATCAAATTAATAAAATCAGTTAAATTAACAAAATCATCTAAATTAGCAAAACTAACAAAATTAATAAAACTAATTTAAATTAATAAAACTTACTAAATTAATAACAACTTTGTTTAAAAAATTCTAATCAATGCATTTGTTTTAATTTGTGAGTATTTCAGGTTTAGCAAAATATCAGCATACAACTGAAGAAAATGAACTAGTTTATTCTGAACATGGATCCGATGAATTTTGGCAACATTAGTGTAGAGTTAGTTCTCACAGTAACGATTGTTTCATAAATAACACTAATTAAAACCTCTTTGGTAGAGTTAACACTATAGCCTTCAATACACAGTTTAACAAGAATTACAATGTAGAGCTAACACTATAGCCTTCAATACACAGTTTAACAAGAATTACAATGTAGAGCTAACACTATAGCCTTCAATACACAGTTTAACAAGAATTACAATGTAGAGCTAACACTATAGCCTTCAATACACAGTTTAACAAGAATTACAATGTAGAGCTAACACTATAGCCTTCAATACACAGTTTAACAATAACTACAATGTAGAGCTAACACTATAGCCTTCAATACACAGTTTAACAAGAACTACAGTGTAGACTGTAGAGCTAACACTATAGCCTTCAATACACAGTTTAACAATACAATGTAGAGCTAACACTATAGCCTTCAATGCACAGTTTAACAAGAACTACAATGTAAAGAAATGGGCTAGACCGCTAGATTGATTCGGCTTCTCAAATTCAGACAAGTATTGCAATTGCAACGTACATATAATTTATACAATTTTTCTAAATATTTTCTAAATATAGAATTCTTAAGCAGAACAGGTAAACTTTTCTATAACGTAGGGCTATCGCTTTAAACGTTTACATTTATAATTAGTATCTAAAGTGGTAGGCCTGGGGATCTTTTCCCTTCTTGTTTGCTTGTATTGTGTTATAAATTTAATATTATTTATTGAATTACAGATTCATAAAAATTGGTTGTTTATATATATCGAAAACAGTCGGTGCCAAACGTGCAGTTACCATAGACGCTTCAATGCTTCGGTCTTTTCAATATGGTGGACGTTGGGCGACAGCGAATTTGACTGTCTGAATGTATGGGGGCGCTTCCGGCTTCAAGCCACTTTCGCGTTGGTAAATGAGGTGTGTGTAGGGGAGGGGGGGCAGGAGGATATGGCCTGCTGGATACGTCATCATTGCAAAAGAATTTTTAAAAGTCTTGCAGTGTCGTTGTGCATTCCTTGAAGTAGAATTTAACACATCTTGTAGTATCATTGTGCTTTCGGGGCTTTTGTGTGTGTGTGTGTGTTGTGTGTGTGTGTGTGTGTGTGTGTGTGTGTGTGTGTGTGTGTGTGTGTGTGTGTGCAAACACGTCTGGCCGGCAAAGGTGGACTCTAGCCCGGTAGTCGGTGGGCTAAAGTTATGATGGATGTTGTTGCTGACGTTTCTGATGTTGAAGTGGGTGGGAAGGGGTGTCTTATAGAGCCCAGACTTGTAACACACCAATTCTCTACCTAGTGTGTACGAGCGCTCGGGATGTTCAAACCCCTGGCCTCCTCACCAGTGGTGTTGTCGCTGATGTGAATATCCCCGGTGTCCGTTGGGACGCACGAAGATGGGCGTTGGCGGCCAGTAAAGATAATTGAACATCAGCTGAATCATTCCGCAACGGGGTGGTTGAAATATCCCCATTGCGGAAACTGTTGCGCATAGTACTGGCAATGTTGTTGTCGCTACAGTTGTTGTTGGTGATCTCTGCGACGTTGTTGTTGCTTCTGTTGTTTGGCGCTGTTGTTGCTGATTCTAGCAGTGGTGAGAGAGGTGCGAAATTTCCAACACCGTTGTGCCATAGTTGAAAGCCTCGATGTCAGCAGGTGTTGTTTTTTTATGTTACCGTCGATGATTTTCTTGGTGGCATCACAAGCAGGGATGAGAGGTGAGGTCTCAAGTATTTTCTCGTACTCGTTGAGTGAGGTCTCAAGTATTTTCTCGTACTCGTTGAGTGAGGTCTCAAGTATTTTCTCGTACTCGTTGAGTGAGGTCTCAAGTATTTTCTCGTACTCGTTGAGTGAGGTCTCAAGTATTTTCTCGTACTCGTTAAGTGAGGTCTCAAGTATTTTCTCGTACTCGTTGAGTGCGGCTTCAATTTCAGTTAGTAAGCTGATTTTCTTAATGAAGTCTTGATCAGTTTGAATGATATTTTTTTAGTTTCTGTCTTTGCCCTCTGTGTGTTTTCTTTTTTCTGTTCTTTTTTTTATTCTTTTCATCTTTTATCTCATTTGTTGTCTGCAATTCCTTTTCTGCTGTCGTAGTAGGTGTGTTTCTTAAAGTGCACTTGTATATTTGTGTAGGTGTAAAGGGCAGGTGTGCATTAGTGCGTGTGTTAAAGTCACGTATGATATGATAGATAGACTGCTAACTCCCAGCAATCACCATTTTAACAATTTCATTTACAATTGTCACATCTGAAATTGACACGAATGAACTCTTTAGATTTTTACTCATCTAGTTTTCATCTTGCAGTGATAAAAATATATTGGGTTATTTCTTGTACATCAGTATCTAGCACAGTTTGTGAATTACTGAATGAAAGACAGCTACTATATGTCAACTGAAACTGTTGTCCACCCAGAGCAGTGAATAAAGGGACGGAACTCTCACTCAGTTAAGTGTACTAAAGTTTAACTACATAGCCAAGTGTCCACTGATAGCAATGAATAAAGGGACGGAACTCTCACTCAGTTAAGTGTACTAAAGTTTAACTAGTGAGCTTTAGCAAACTGTATCAAGTTCAGCACTCGAGTCAGGTTTATGACATTTGCTATTTTGTTTACAATGGTTCGATTTTCTTGTACTTAGATTGATCAAAACTTGGCATTTACTCAGATGATTCGAAGCAAAGCTATTATTGGTTGTTTCTGAAATTTGTCATCCATCCATCCATCCATCCATCTGATAATATGACTGGGAACAAGACTATTTTATAACTGTTATGAAACACTTAGTAAATAATTTTGTACAATGAAAGCAAGCAACCCACTCTTTAAAATTCCTGACTAAGTTCTTAGTACAAGTGAACTCACAGTTGAAAAGGACCAGCAGGAACCACAATCACCCTGATTTTTGATAGGTGTGACGTATCCTTCTTGGCGCCAGTCCACAGAAACAGGTACCTGCCATTTCAGTGGCGGCTGGAACTTGGAACACTTAGTGAAGCGTGTCTTGGTCCCAGTTTTGTTCAGTCCATTGTAATGCTGGTACTCAGTGAAAGTCTGCAAGGTCGTCAAAGAATGAATAAAGAAGTAATTGAGAAGTTTACAGGCCCACCTTTTCTAGGCAGAGAACACAATTATGCACATAGGCCCATCTACACAAACAGCCACCTACACGCAGACCCATCTACAAGAGTCACGCATACAGTTCCATCTACACTAACACAAGTCACCCACACGTAGATCCCTACATAAAAACAGTCACGCATAGAGGCCCACCAATACAGACACACACACACGCCCCTCTATAGAAACATTCATGCATAAAGTCCCATTTACACAAGACACACAGGCCCACCGACAGACATACTGTCATGCACAAAGGCCCACCGACAGACATACTGTCATGCGCAAAGGCCCATCGACAGACATACTGTCATGCACACAGACCCACATACAGACATACTGTCATGCACACAGGCCCACCGACAGACATACTGTCATGCACACAGGCCCACCTACAGACATACTGTCATGCACACAGGCCCACCGACAGACATACTGTCATGCACAAAGACCCACCTACAGACATACTGTCATGCGCAAAGGCCCACCTACAGACATACTGTCATGCACAAAGGCCCACCTACACGGACATATAGTTACGTACATGGGCTCAGTTACACAGACACGCAGTCATGCTACAAGACCACATGTATAGACACAGTCAAGCACAAAGACACATTTATACAGACACACAATCGCACACACTTGTCCTATATAGATACACAGAAAAACAGTCAAGCTTGCCGGCCCAACTACACAGACATAAAAGCCGTACACACCTCTGCTATACAGTTACACAGAAACATACGCACATAGCTCCCGGTTCATACAAGTGATTGTAAACAAACTCACTAACTAATTTTAGTGACTCAGGACAACATCTCTTCTCTTGAAGTAAATACAACAACAACAAAAATGAGTATGCCAGACCAGTTAAGATGAAAAGCAAATCCTGCTTACTGAAATGGTAAAAGTGATTTGTGAATTTAGTAGGACGTGCTATTAATGCTAAACACATTTAAAGTGATTTGTGAATTTAGTACTGATATGCTATTAATGCTAAACACATTTGTGTCCATAATCGTGTGTATAAGTTCGATGACTTCAATGGAAAAATAAATTACACCGTGACAGTCACATGACGTATACTTTCTCGCTGTGTTACACAGTCACTACCATTACACACCTCAGTCACATGACGAGAAGTATCCCGCTGTGTTTAACAGGTTTTACCATTATACTTCCCATTATACTTCCTGTCAGATGACGAGAACTATCTCGCTTTGTTTAACAGGTTTTACAATCACACTCAGTCATACGGCAAAAATTCCCCAGATGTACTATACCAATAACTCACCATATCGGCAAACTGATTGATGTCCAGGTAGTAAGACTTCAGGTTGTTAGCGTACTCCCAGTTGTGGAGTTCTATCTTCTTCACATTCTGCATGAAAATGGCCCGACGGTCAGACTCCTCGCGACTGCTTCCGTAAGATTTTGCTAAACACCACCAAGAAATGAAACAGTAAATGTTGAGATTTTGATGAGACAACACCAAGAAATGAAACAGTACATGTTGAGATTTTGATTTTGAAACAGTAAATGTTGAGATTTTGATTTTGAAACAGTAAATGTTGAGATTTTGATTAGACAACACCATGGTGGTGAGTTAAATGACTGGTTGAGAGAGAATGGACTTAGAATTATTTCATGCATTTTTGCTATTGATTTGTTATACTTTTAATAAGATGTATTATGTGAGTAGACTATTATTTCTACAAATGTTTGAACTGAACTACTCACATGTAATATTCTAAACATTTGACAATGTCTTTGTATGCTGTATTTATTATGCTGTGTGCGTGTATCTGGCTAATAAATACCATTGCAGGAAATTGTAAGTTGAGGCTAGAATGTAAGAAAGAATGGAGTTCTAAAACTACAAACTGGAACTTAGCATTGCTCCCTGATTATATTTTCCAGGCAAGCAGCCTTTTCTATTTTTTACTTTCTCGTGTTATTTGTATCTATGGGTTCAAAGACTGTAACTTGCTACAACCTGGAAACGTCTGCCGTAGTGTGTGTCAGTGTAAAAGAATACACTACACTCCTTTAATGTATTATAGCAAGGTATGCTGACTACATGAACAATTTCTGGTATAAGGAAGTAATAGAATTGCTGAAATTGTTATTCTGCTTGAGGGAGATGGTACGGCAAAGAGAAAACGCCTAGGTTTACTTCAAGAGAATAGCAGCGCAACAGTGTTTTCCACATGGATGGAGGAAAGCATGTGTCTTAATGTAGATAATAAACTTGTGTTATTGTTGCAAAAGAAAGTGAAAGACTGTTGAGACAGAGGTTAATACAAGTTATGTAAAGTAATTATCACTTATCTCTAATAACTCCATTTCTGTTCTCTGATAAGGACTATCCTGTGATTTGTATTGAATTGTTGAACTGTATTTTTTCGGATAAAAGAATGTATAATAAAGGAATTATTTGAACTTGGTTATATGGAAATAATTGATTTCAAGTAATCTATTTCATTGTATTTGTCATATGCATCACTCATGGTTTATAAATTATTTTGTATAAAGGAAAAAATAGTTATTGACGAGAAAGTTTTCATTAGTCAAACTAAAGGAAAAATAGCTTAGCTTTATGAGAACATTGACAAGAAAGTTTTCATTAGTCAAACTAAAGGAGGAAATTTAAATAAATATTCATAGTACTGTTGTTTAACTAGTTTCCACTGTTTGAACTAAAGCGAGAAATTTGAATAAATACTTGCAGTACCGTTATTTGAAAGTTTCCACTGTTTGAACTAAAGCGGGAAATTTGAATAAATACTTACAGTGGTTATTTGAAAGTTTCCATTGGTCAAACTAAGGGGGAAATTTGAATAAATACTTACAGTACTGTTGTTTAATTAAAGTTTCCACTGGTTGAACTAAAGCGGGAAATTTGAATAAATACTTACACTACCGTTATTTGAAAGTTTCCATTGGTCAAACTAAGCGGGAAATTTAAATAAATACTTACAGTGCTTTAATTTGAAACTTTCCCACGTCTTCTCGTAAGAATCGAAACTTAATCTGACCGTTTCCTTAGCAGGTTCGATGTTAAACATCTCCACAGAATTTGGCATGGCAAAAGCGACTGCCTTCAGCATGCAGAAAAATAAAACTGCTTCATACATTTTAGTGTGACGTCTACTTCTTTGATTAATGAATCTGCAAAAACAAATTAAAAAGCGTTAGTTGAATCATTTAACTATTAAAAATTCAAGTCAATAAAATTCACATGTAGAGAGCCTTACTTAGAGAAACCTTTGAAATAATTTTCACATATCAGGGAACCCCCTGCAAAATAATTACTATATCTACAGTATTTTTTAAAAGCACGATCTCGTGGGGAACCCCCAGCACCTCTCGCGGAATCCCAGTTTAGAAACCGTGATCTAGATATCCAACTCGAAAATAAATAAGGACAAGATTAGGAAAAATGCACCAAAAACAAAGCATTTCAGTGATAGCAGAAGAGGCAGGAGGGTGTATGAGAGTGGTATGAATCGAAAACCAGGTATGGATAATTTTAAAGAAAGATCGAAAAACAAGGTTTAATCTGAGTCAGCAATATTACTTCAGAAGCGGCAACCTTCTTCGCGCCCCCCCCCCTCTCCCCCGCACACACGTTTGCCAGCTATTGCTAGGCATGTGTCAGTAGCTAGTTGACGTTAGCCACTAGTCGCCCGCTAAGTGTCGTTTGTAAAATGTCGCCCGCCCAGATGTCATAGAGACCGTTTAGACTTTTAGAGTATACACAAGAATGGTCTTGGGGTTAAATATAAAAAATTAAAATGACTCGGTCGGCCAATAGCAATTATTCTAACACATATTGAAATAAATAATTTGACTTTTCTAAAAAGCGACAACATAAACGGCAATGTGCAGAATCTATATATTTTGTTTTAAAATTATTTGTTTAATGAAAGAAACAAACGAAATAAGACAAGCACAAATGCTAACAATATACAAAAACGCCAATTCCAATAATTCGCCAACACTGACAGGCGAGTGTTATCTGTGAAATAAGCGTTTTCGAAATTAATTCGTAGCAGAGCTAGATTGCTGAGTTTAAAATAAAACATGGACAAAGTATATAAATGAATTAAAAGACAACATACACCCACATACTAAAGTCAAAGACTATATTTTTACCAATTCTCTGGACTAGCTCATACTTTTAATAATGCAATTTGCAACTAATGCTGGCCCTCAGATGCCACAGAATAACGTGAAAGAAAGGGCAGCAGACATTCCTGTCTAAATCAGGCAACCAGTCAATATTAACTAAATAAAGAAACAGTCAATATTATCTAAATAAGGAAAGAGTCAATACTAACTAAATAAGGAAACAGTCATTATTAACTAAATAAGGAAATTTAGGAACACAATATTTCGTGCAACACTTCTCCTGATGAAAAAAAGCAACCATACACAGCAATACTAAATCAGTCAGAAACGTAGAGACATAATATAACCATACACAGCAATACTAAATCAGTCAAAAACGTAGAGACATAATATAACCTCAACGTAGGTAACCCTTCTCAAAGATAAAAAAAATCTCCACTACTTTTACTAAATAGTAAAAAATTAGCAGACCTAACCCAGAAATGTATAGCCTTTCCCCACGACAAAAAAGAAACAACAACAACAAAATAACCTAAATTAGTTCGAAACTTTTTGAGGTGAGTAACCTTTTTCAAGGGACTTTCCCACCCCATCACAACACTAACAACATGCCAAGAGATTCCATCCACACGTAGCATTTATAACTTAATCTTTCCCAGGACAAGAAAATAACCCCAAGAAACAAACACAACCAAACAAGATCGTTCACAGATTTAGCAGACGTAATGTTTTATCGTCCACGAAATCACTGAGACAACGTTGGTGCGGACATTAAAACCCAAAACCAATCACTCGTTCAATCAAATAACGATTTTTACCTTGTGTTAAGTACGCTTCTTCTGTGACTGCAAGACTGGCTGCAAATCTGTTCTTAAAAGTGTACCGAGCCTTTTATTGAGGTTTATCAAGCCCGGTTAAAGGGCTTCTCACGTGGTCTCGCGCGTTTAAATGTCACCAGGCAGCATGCCTTACGAAGTCCAGCTTGGTTATAAAATCGGACTACCACGGGTTCGCACGCAAAGCTGACCGCCAAGTGACCTACTTTGAACAATGAGCTCAGGTACTTGACCTGACAACCAAAGTTAGATAACCCCTTCTATTCCCTTTAGCAAAGAGCAAGCTTTGTTTTTTTTAGCAGCCACGTTCTATAATAACCCCACCGACCGCGACTGTTGAAACTTGGTCGCTAAGTAGGGTTCAATGAATAAGTTTAGTAGTACTTTGTAATAATAGATGGTGCTACTTTTCAAAAATGTATCAAATTGCACTAAACTAGAAATAGATCATGTCTTTACATGTTACAAAGCAGTTATTCGTAAAATCAATTAGCAAAATTGTTTTAAAAAATAATTATACGCCTAGTTATTCGTAAAATCAATTAGCAAAATTGTTTTAAAAAATAATTATACGCCTCTCTAAGGAGATTGAGTAACAGATAATGTCAAGAATCACATGTGTAATCAATTTGACCGCTGAGAGTAGTTGAATCTAATTTCCGTTGTGAGAAACGCGCTGAGCTGATTTAAATTGATCAGTTAAAATATTGAACTCCTTACACCGTTGCCAGATTCAGAGTCGTCCTAATAAGTTCCCAACAATACTGTTTAAAATGAAAAAGAAACCAACTGTGCAAATAGGAAATAGAACATTGGATTAATTAAATGGACTATTATACAATTTGATTTGACTAGTTTGTACCATTATAAAAAAAATCACAAAACTCGAATTTATTGGCTAAGTATGCTTAATGGCCTAGACCTTACTACCCTACTAACTAAAAAAAGAGTTTATAATCGCACAAGCAAATACAACACAAGCAGAAATTACACTAAGTACAGAGAGACAATAAAACAGCGAAACAGAAAGAACTTGCACAAATACACCACAAACATCAAACCTATCCGAAACTTGTAGGTATTGATTGGTTGGTTTCTGTACTTCCATATTTGTTTAGTTGCGCAGACTAACTGTAGGTATTGATAGGTTGATTTGTTGGTTTCTGCACTTCCATATTTGTTTAGTTGCGCAGACTTACTTGTAGGTATTGATAGGTTGATTGGTTGGTTTCTGTACTTCCATATTTGTTTAGTTGCGCAGACTAATTTGTAGGCTATTAAATGATTTCTTCACTTCCAAATTCGTTGAGATGCGCAACTTATATAGATTGATTGATTTCTGTGCTTCTGAATTCGTTGTGCAGATTAACTGGTATTGATTGGTTGATTTCAAATTTGTTCAGTTGTGCATTAATTGATTTTTGAATTTCAGATTAGTTGTGCAGACCAACTGGTATTGATTGATTCACATCTGCATTTTCAAATTTGTTCAGTTATGCAGACTTACTGTTATTGGATTGACTGATTTCTGCATAACGTTTCTTTCCAAGTTCGTTGGTTTTGCGGATTGAATAAATTATATGAACTGATTTAATTTCCGACAGTTGTTGATCTGGTTATTGGTCGATTAATAGCAGATTACAACACTGCTGTTGATTGACTCACAAATTCCTTAAATTAAACATTCGTTGATTTCGCCTTAGTTAATTGAGGGAAGTTAAAAAAATATAGCGTTATGACGTCATTATAGTGGCAATAAAACTGTATAGCCGTGACGCGCAAATGAACATGATCACTTGCTTGCTAATGTAGGGGGGCGCTTTCGGCTTTCGCGCTGTATGAACATGATCACTGGCAGTTTCAAGGCTTATATAATTTCACTGATTGTATGCTCGTGATTGGCCATGACCCGGATGGTAAATCGAGTGTGACAGCATGTGATAATGTGGGTCAAGAAAACAAAGCCCAACTATAGATAGACTTGATCATGACTTGAAATGGTGTTGATGTGGGAACTAGTAGGGGCTGATTGATAATTCATTGATAAATTTTATCAAATAACTGATATAGCCTAACAGCAAACTCAAGTGTATCTTGATTTGTATCGATCAAACAATAGGCAGGGCCAGTTTAAAGTACGACCGCGCTGTGACCTCCGAACAGGGCACCAAAATTGTGCCCTCAAGTCGCGATACTGACTCAGTCTTATATTTTGATCTAAGTATTTCGAGGGGGTGGGGGTGGGGGTTCCTGTTTTTTTTTTCATACGTTTGAAACAATATAGGTACAAGCGTCTTTGTCGGAAAATATGTACTTCCGGTGCGCACACGAAACACCTCACACAGGACGCTGATAGACTTGGGGCCGGCCCTGACAATAGGTTTGCATTTGCAACGGTCACCAGCATAATAACTTCTTCTGATACAGAACTTATTTACACTTTAAATCAGGACAATCAATAAATGGTAAACAGTTATCATCAAATCATAAATAGTTCCACTTTACACGCCCATCACTAAGAACACTAGCGATATCCTCTCAATAACATCGCATGTAGCTTAGCTATTAAAATATATATTTTAATATAGATTTCAGTGACTTAAAAGGTACCTTCTGTTTATTAGATGTATCGCTGATTTTGCAGATTGGTGTGTACGTATAGTAAAATGTTTCAGTTTTTACAAAATATGTAAGTATACACGTTTGTAGCCTATATGGAGTGTGAGTTATCACAGTAAATATTTCAAGGGGTTGAGGGGAATTTTCGTGTACTTTTTGTTCGTGCTGCTGCCGCCCATTAAAAAAAAAAATATTGTAAAATAACTATCTCTTTATATATCTCTAACAATCAGTCTACTTATTTTTTTATTCGATCGATCACTCAGTCTATCTCCCTGTCTGTAATAGTAACAACAAGGAACGTTAGTCCACCTCAACACGTGAGCCCTTCTGTTCTAGTAACAACATTAGGAACGTTAGTCCACCTCAACACGTGAGCCCTGCTGTTCTAGTAACAACATTAGGAACGTTAGTCCACCTCAACACGTGAGCCCTGCTGTTCTAGTAACAACATAAGGAACGTTAGTCCACCTCAACACGTGAGCCCTGCTGTGCTAGTAACAACCTAAGGAACGTTAGTCCACCTCAACACGTGAGCCCTGCTGTTCTAGTAACAACCTAAGGAACGTTAGTCCACCTCAACACGTGAGCCCTGCTGTGCTAGTAACAACCTAAGGAACGTTAGTCCACCTCTATCTTTAGGTCTTCTGCCTTTCGCTAATTGGTTGCATTTGTCCTGCTACATTTTGTCTAGTTGTTTGTTTAGTAAGTTTAAGTTTTCTTGTGGTGACATCATGATTTTTTATTTTTTATTTTGCGTCCATCCTTTTTTTTTTTTGGCCATTTGTCTGCTATTTTCTTTCCTGGAATAAAATTATTAGTGCGAGCTGGAATCCATGTCTACCTTACTGTCTTTGTCTTTTAGTTTATTTATCTGTTCCAGTAGAAGATAGTTAATGTCTAGTGCGTGCATTTGTTATTTTTAATAATTTTATGTCACTAGATCAGGGCCTGGGGAGGTGTTCCCTCTTTTATTTTAGCAGCCACTTGGAGTTCTGTTAATGTGATATTTTCATCTAAGATTTTATTCATTGTTTGATGGCGTCACTGTTTTGTTGTTAAGAATCTTGGATCGAGGTTGTAGTTTGAACTATGCTTCTGGAACGTATCTGCTAGGAGGATGGTGTTTTCTTTGGTGGTTTTGTATTCTGCTTTGTCTAGACGGAGAGTTGGCATGTGCGTTTTTTTGTGTGTGTGATTGATAATCATTTTGATTTTCCCCCATCCCTCTTTGATGCATGTTTCTATGTTTATTGAGTTGCATTTTTCCCACTGCTGTTTTTTGGTCTTAATTATTGTTTCCTTAGCTAGTCTAGTGGCTTAGCTAGTTTAGTGGCTTCGTTGAAATTAGTTTTATCTTCTGGTAATTGTGTGCGTTTATATTTTCTATATGCATTTCTTCCTGTTTTTGGTGACCCACCAAAAGACACATGGTTTTGTTTTCTTGGGGATGGAGAGGTACTTTAAAATTGTCTATTATAAATTTTGTCACTGTTCTTGTGGCTTCATTTATTGTGTAGTTTGTTTATGTTGCGTGGATTGTGGGTAGTTATCCAGTATTTATCTCAGTCCGTTCTTTTTGTGTTTATTTTAGAATCGCGCAAAACCGGCGTAACCTGGAAGTGCTCCTCAAATTCTTCATCATCATTTTAGAGTTGCTTCGGTATTTATTGTGTTTAGCAGTATTATATGTACTGGGTGATGGTTAACCCCATTAGTTGGTCTCTCTCTGTCTCCCAGTCTGTTTCCTGAGCTATGTCTGAAGATCGTGTTAAATCGTTGGCCGATTCTCGTAATTCGTCAGTATATTGATACGAGTGGATTAGATGTCCATTAATTAATATTGTTAAAGACTAAGTGAAATGGAATCTAGGTCAAACATTGTGAACGAGATTTGTCCCGTTACTAAAACATACAAGCCGAAGCCCCCCCCCCCCCCCGGGTTAAAACAAGCAAACGTGACGTCACAAATGGGAGTCCGATGCCCGCCAATGTAATTTTCTCTGGTACACGGTACCACTTTGATCCAATTCGTGCTGATGGCAGTGAAAATTCACCTGATAGTAGTTCGCATACAATTTCTAATGATGTTAGAGATAACGAGGAAACAATGACTGACGATGACCGTGTCTGATAAGTTATTTTTCTGATAATATATAGTAACCGTACTACATTCCATACGCTTGTAGTCATCGTTAAGCTCACAGACATATTTCTAACTATTATTAAAAATGAGTAATGTATGATTTTTATATGAATGACAAAAGTTTTAAAGTAGTTTTGTATAATTGTCATTTATATATATATTACATTTACTACTGATATTTATTACTATTAGTGACAGTATTAACGATCTGTCCTAACATTCAGAGAATAGAAGTATAGTTCTGTTTTAAATAAGTGATTATCATTCTGTATATAATTTAAAATTACTTTATTTTCTAATGATGAACAATATAGAGAAAAGAAGTATAGTCTTGCTTTTAAATGAGGGATTATTATTCATATTATATAATTTTTAATTACTAACTAGAAGAGTAGTTTCTTTTATATTTCTCTCTATATATTTGCATGTTTGTGCATGAATATCTGTATAAGTGTAATGTGTATTTATTCTTTTTTTGCCTGTGTACTGTTTATTTATTTAGTATTGTAAATCAAAAGCTTTTAACTTTGACAATTAATGGCCAATTTTATATTAATTTAACAGTTGGATAGTCTTATAAAGCTTAAACATATGCATTTTTATTGCAATTATTAGTATATTGTGTTTACATGATCTAAAGTAACAATCAAATACAGTTATAAAAAAAATAACTAAACACCTTACCAGTGGTGGTATAATTAATGCAACAAAATTGTATAACTTTGATCATAGTTAGTATTATGAAACCATAAACTGTAAAATAAAATATTTAATTATGATCAAGTTACTTCAACTATTCATTTGTACACAAGTAGTTTTGGCAGTTACATAATAATCAAATTCTAATGGATTTACCAAGGGCCCTTATTAGTGGTGTCAACGGGTACCCGGGACCCAGGTACCTGTTGCCGTGCTAATACCCGGATAGTAAAATTGTGGACCGGGTACCAGTGATAACATGATCTTTGGCACGGATATGGGTAGAGTGGGGTGCAAGGGAAACCGACAGAGGCAAGCCAATCACGCGATAGATGAGAGAAAACTGAAATTGGTTGTCTCATTTAGCACTACCCCCCCCCCTCCCGGTCACATTTGCATCCCGTTTGTAGATGGCGGCCTGCTAAATCGTGCTGGCCAGCTGCTGTACCTAGATCTAATTATGGATTTCATGGATCACCGTAGCTTGCGCCGTTTCCTGTGCTCGTTAACACTGTAGCATATTAATAAGACTTCCCACAAAATAATTAGTTATGCTTGCTCTCTTCTCTTCAACATGATCAGTGTTAATATTTTAAAACAATCTGTTCATTGTTTTATATCACAATGACATTATTCTAGTTGTTAATTTTGCAACTGGGATTAGCTAGAGTGGCAATTTGACTTAGACTTCTCAGGGTGCATGCATTTGATCATCAAGGTTAGACTTGACCAAGGAGCCAAAGAAGAAACTAACTAATGGAGTTTAAAATGCTGAAGAAATTTTAAATGAACAAAAGCTCATAAACAAATACACATGTAAGCAAACAAGATGACACAGACGCATACTGCCAATCAATCAAGCTTCTCAGCCAACCAAAATACAATCAACCAATGATATAAACCAATCTCCACTATAAACCATCATAAAAATATAATTTATAATTGTTATTCAAAAATAGTGATTGAATCATAAAAGATTCAGTGGAGTGTAAATAATAATAATAATAAAGACTTGATAGGGGTCTTAAAGGGTCTTAATGTTAATAATAATAATAATAAAGACTTGATAGGGGTCTTAATGTTAATAATAATAATAATAAAGACTTGATAGGGGTCTTAATGTTAATAATAATAATAATAAGACTTGATAGGGGTCTTAATGTTAATAATAATAATAATAAAGACTTGATAGGGGTCTTAAAGGGTCTTAATGTTAATAATAATAATAATAAAGACTTGATAGGGGTCTTAATGTTAATAATAATAATAATAAAGACTTGATAGGGGTCTTAATGTTAATAATAATAATAATAAGACTTGATAGGGGTCTTAATGTTAATAATAATAATAATAAAGACTTGATAGGGGTCTTAATGTTAATAATAATAATAATAAAGACTTGATAGGGGTCTTAATGTTAATAATAATAATAATAAGACTTGATAGGGGTCTTAAAGGTCTTAATGTAAATAATAATAATAATAAAGACTTGATAAGGGTCTTAAAGGTCTTAATGTAAATAATAATAATAATAAAGACTTGATAAGGGTCTTAAAGGGTCTTAATGTAAATAATAATAATAATAAAGACTTGATAAGGGTCTTAAAGGGTCTTAATGTTATAAAAGCTCTAAGGCTAAGCATGTAACAATTCGGTGTAATTACAAGTACAATGCACAAGATTTTAAACACACTACCTAAACACTTAAGAAAAGTAAAGGTAATATACAATAACATAAAATAAGTCCACATACAAAATACAGACTGTTTATAAAAAGAAACCTAACAAAATGAATTGACAAATGTAAAAGAAACAGTCACAAAAGAGACAGTGCTATTCTTGGTGATGAGAAAAATGTTTCCATTGTAGAACGACCCTGACCTCTCAATTCCAGCACAAAATGAAGCTAATTCTAAATTGATGGACCCTAATGAGTTAAAGAACATTGACACATGAAATACTTTGCTTTCAAGTGCTGAAAATATGTCTGATTATGAGCTTCTAGTAGCAGTGTACATGTGATTTTAGCCAGTTAGTACAAAATGGAACCCAGGACCCAGACTATCCGTAAAAACACTCAGCATGTCTTTAGAACACCAGAAAAAATTCCAATTAGTTGTTGGTGATAAAACTGAATGATTTAAATATAACCGTTTCAATCTCCATTTAGGAGTATTTTGATCATGATTGCTTCATCGAATACTTTTGATGACCTAATCATGGATTTAGCAACCAGAAAATTGAATGGGAAACTATTTTAAATGAAACATTTAATATACCTGCTTTTTTAAAAATAAACATAATTTCTGTCTAAATATTTTTTTTTTAGTTTCACATTTTGTAATAGGAAGGTGAGCACCATAATATTTTCAATGTTTAGGCTTCTGTAAGGCTTTAATCTCGAAGTGAGTGAACCAGACAACGAAATAAAACAAAGAAAAGATATGGTGCATTCTGCTGTAAACAGGTGGATCAAAGGCTTCTTCACCGGAATGAGAGCAATCAAATCTAAGGCTTCTTTGCAAAAGTTAGAGCAATCAAATGTAAGGTTTCTTCACAAGAGTTACAGCAATCAAATCTAAGGCTTCTTCGCAAGAGTTACAGCAATCAAATCTAAGGCTTCACAAGAGTTACAGCAATCAAATCTAAGGCTTCTTCACAAGAGTTACAGCAATCAAGTCAAAGGCTTCTTTGCAAGAGTTACAGCAATCAAATCTAAGGCTTCTTCGCAAGAGTTACAGCAATAAAATCTAAGGCTTCTTTGCAAAAGTTAGAGCAATCAAATGTAAGGTTTCTTCACAAGAGTTACAGCAATAAAATCTAAGGCTTCTTCGCAAGAGTTACAGCAATCAAATCTAAGGCTTCACAAGAGTTACAGCAATCAAATCTAAGGCTTCTTCACAAGAGTTACAGCAATCAAGTCAAAGGCTTCTTTGCAAGAGTTACAGCAATCAAATCTAAGGCTTCTTCGCAAGAGTTACAGCAATAAAATCTAAGGCTTCACAAGAGTTACAGCAATCAAATCTAAGGCTTCTTCACAAGAGTTACAGCAATCAAGTCAAAGGCTTCTTTGCAAGAGTTACAGCAATCAAATCAAAGGCTTCTTCACAAGAGTTACAGCAATCAAGTTGAGAAAGTAAAAAGTTGTATTGATATTAATTTCACTTGTTTTGACATGAAATAAAATAATACACAAGCGCGCAATCGAGTACGATGAATGTCACTATAATAATATTAATTAATAAATAATAATATTATTTGCATTTTTATCTTATGGTAATGTTGTCTTTATTTGTAAAATTTTGTTCCTTTTCATATGGATATTACACTATTAATGCAGCACAGGTTTAGTACACACATATTATTTCAATAAAGTTTACTCATTTCAATAAAACCTTTTAGAATAAGCCACTCAACATTTAATGCTATAGCTAAGTGGGAAGGAGTTGTACAAGAGATATGTAATTATCATAATAAGCTATCACATTTCAATAGAATCTAGTAATTTGTTATGGGCAATGAACTACAAGTATTACAAATATCACTTAAACATAAACACAGCTCCATCTTCATTTTGAATCCATGCATGAAATTACCAATCTTGATCAGTTTACATACACACACACACACACACACACACACACACACACACACACACACACACACACACACACACACACACACACACACACACACACACAGAGAACATAGTCAGACTATATGCTTTTTTGCATGCTAAATCATTTACATAATCAAGTAGGTTGAGTCAATAAATAACTTGTTCTCTTTCAATCTAGAAAACTAAAATTAATAAGTTTTAAATATTGACTACTGAAATCGTAAAATCGATATGAGCAGTCAAATTCGTCTTTAATGCCATACAAAACCAACAACTTTATGAATTAATCACTCATTGTTTTTCTATGCCATTTGTCTGTTTAATAAGCAATTAACATTTAAGTCATTACTGGTCGAACCAGTAACTAGAAAAGAGTGCACAAAAATGCATGCCATCTCCCTCATTTCTAAACATATTTATTTATTTTGTTACTTCTTAAATTATAAGCTAATTTTCTGTTATTTAATTCATTAGGTAGGGGCGAGGTTGAAGGCTTAAAAACTACTTTATTTGCTGTCATCAGAAACTACTTCAAATGTCAGTTTCAAGTATTCGATTTAAACTAAATAAGATAAAATAATATCCTAAATATACAAAAAAGTTAAGCGAAATGTTTCACTAACAAATATAATGATCTTTTGAATTTAAGATCAATAGTCTATCAGAGGCAAAAGACAAATCTTGTCCAAGACTGCCAACAGTTTGTAATTAGTCTTAGTTTCTTAACAAAGGGTACACAACTCTTTATTTTCGGAATTGTTGTGTTAGTTATCTCGCCATTCTCAAACCTTGTGGCGGGGTAGAAGCTTCTCTAATTTGTAGCTTATAATACTAGTTATTCTAAGAATACTTCATAGCTGTGAACGGAGTCACGAAGTAGTACAAAAATCTACTGAGGTAGGACAAGAAATTATTTGTTTTTTTACGTTCATAAAGCACATAGTTCACCTTTGCCATCGTTATGTTGATAACCGAAATTTGCACTTCCGGTGCAATACAACTTTACACTTGTCTTAGGTGAAATAGATTTTTTTTTAAAACGTAAAAAACTAATAGATCCTAATATTTGCTATGCAAACTAGAATATTTTTCTTATTAATAGCAATTAATCTGTCAATTATATAAACTTTTTATAATACAATAACCGATGTTAGACTGCTTAATCTCACAAGATTACTGGAGACGTTTGAGGATAATTTGCTTTTCTATATAGTTATTACTTTCTGTTGATGCTGAAAAAACTTTGGTTAGTGTTTTTAATGCAAATAAATAACAAAAAAAAAGAAAAATCAATCGCTCTTGAAAATTTGATTTGCTTATGCAGTGTATTTTAAATATATGGTTATATTCAGTGCCTTGGGAGGGTTTTGTATTTTAAAAAAATTTGGGGTACCCGTTCTTACTAATCTTAGAATGTGCGCTATTTCAGAATCGTGCAGCATAGAGCTTGATTGAGAACCTTCCTCCTCCTAGAGATAAATAATAATATAGATCACTATTTTTGTGCCTTATGAAATAATTATAAGTTATAGACAATCTTGACAGTTTTAACGACAAGAATAAACTTTATTTTTAGCATTGTTTTTAGAAGATCTCAACGTTAATAAGAAAATAATGACTTAAGAGCATTTAATCTTTTCATAATAATTTAAATCTCAAAATGCTTTACACTACAGTACTAATATTGACAAAATAATTCATTACCAAATAAACATTTTATAACATAGGCATATACATTAGTACATAATATTAATAATAAACACAGTTACTCATACATAAAATATATATTTTGTAATGGTATATTATTACAATGTACTATTAATACAGAAATAGACATGCAAGTTTTGTGATGTACAAGACGTAGATTTACAGATAGAACACACTTGGAGGTGGAGACTGTATATAAAAATTAGAAAAATAAACAGAAGATCCTGAAAATGAATAGGCTACTAAATTAAATTAGAACTTTTAGCATTAGACAATTAGTACTGGTAGTGGTAGGAGTAAGGTTAATTCTAGTAGCAGTAAAATGGGTTTTGTCAGTCATATGATTTATAAATTTTAATAATTAATAACTTTATTTAGAAATGACTTGTGTAATATTCGTGTCTTATCTTTAAAAAAAAAACAAAACATTTCACTAATTATTTTAAATATAGTTATATTCGAATAAGAAAAAACTATTCAGCACATTGATCTGCTTAAACAATAAATTTCTATATGCTTTTTTATTATACTATGGAACATAGTGGTCACACTAATCCTCAGAAGATATATACAATACTGCATTGCAAATGAGAATGGGTGACCAAATTTTGCATGGTGGAATAGACTGTTATATTGCTAATAGAACTTCTATTAGAAGTAATAATTACTAATTCAGTAATATATATTGCAGTTGTCTAGCTAGCTGAGTGTCTTCTGTTGAAATGAAAGCACAAGAGTTAGACACAAGAATCATACTCATAGTGGTTATGGTCAAAAAATAAATTCAAAGAAATATGGTTCTGATATTTTTTCCAGTTTTAAAATTAGTGCATATATTTAGTACCCTACGTAATATAAATCTGTTAAATATTTATGCAGCTAATGAGACATAAATTTTTAACATCATAATGAATACACTACTTAATATAATTTTTTAAAAGCCTATTGAACATTTATATGGATAATGGAGAACGAGGCATAGATTTTTAACATCATAAAGAATACACTGAAGAAAACTGAATGCAAAAACAGTCTGAAGTACAGATACTATTTTGTTCCAGAGATCCCATACATTAGAATATATCATAACATAAATTCAATAATACATTATTTTTTATGGCAATAATCCCATTGTAAAGTGCATTCTTATCATACATTGAAGTTTATTTTATTATGGTTCATAAAGTGATTTCATTTAATCATAAACTGAGCCAAAACATAAAGGGGGTACCCACTCCTTTTTAGTCTCTGAGAGAATGAGGCATTGACCTTTCAGATCACAACAGATAAACCAAAGAAAGCCAAATGCAGTGTACAGTAAGTACATCTGTGTACTTACAAAGTTACAAACAATTGAGAATTAAACAATTACAATTAAAACAAAGTTGCATATAAAAAATAAAGAGAAAAATAGATTTACTTAAAAAATGAATAATTGCTTTGTTGTGATAATGCAAAAGTTGGATAATATAACTTATATAACTATATATGTATATATATATATATATAAGATATTTTTTCATATATATAAATTATAAATCACATAGTTTGAACTGTCAAGACAGAGCTCTGTGGTATAATTGTAATTTTTTTTCCTTCCTCCACCCCACCCCAAGTACACATTAAAAATAAATATGTCGATTTAATATATTATCTGTAACTGAAAATGTACTTAAATTAAGCTACCTACAAATGTACAAGGCAGTTGGTTGATAAATAAAATTACTGCAACTGAACTGTAGAAAACCTACCCCACAGGTAAGGGAAGAAGTGACTCAGTAGAAATCAGCCATTGTTCTTGTGCCTGGTGGGATCTAAAAAAAAAAATTAAAAAATTTGAATAGCATGTTATGTATTTTTCTTAAATCAGGGACAGTTGGGTTAGTGCAAAACTGTAATAATAATACTCTGTAACCAAGTTTGCAACACAAAAATAACATGCCGGTTTTCACAATCATCATGTATAGACATCGGAATGGTCTCACTCTCTCTGCAAAGGGCAGGAACTAACATGATTATTTGCAAGTCTTCTTTTTATGTTAATTATTGCACTATTCAAGAATGTGCATTGAGTAACCCCCCCCTCCACACACACACACACACACACACACACATAAAATACTTTGATAGCTATCATATTTTCAGACAATATTTTATTTATTATCTGCAGTTTATTGCACTAGTGTGACCTTTGATATTATAATTATTAGTATCACTTAATATATGAAGTTTATAAACTTGTCACAAGAACAAAATGCCAAAATAATCCAGTATTAAAAAGAGTTTTAAATTATTTATATTGATGCTGCATTAGTCAAGATTCATTGAAATTTGAAAAGTGAGTCAGAGGAATTATAATAAGAATAACAAAGGGTCAACTTTGTTTTAATACGTTTGTGTAAATTTAGCTTCTTTTTTTTTTTTATATATTTCAGCTATCTTCCCCTGCTTCCTGCTGATATTTTTCCGTCCTTCCACTCTGCTCATCTCTATACTGCCTACCCCCAAGTATTTCATCATATTTTCAATAAATGTTCTAGTTCAAGCTCAATTTTTATAATTAAAATAATTTAAAACTTGTTTATTATTTTTATTAATTTATTATAAATTTTTATAGTGTAATTATGTGACCATTATATCATTTGCCAATACATTATAGATTACAACCTTCTTCACATAAATGTTTCATGCTTAATGACTATTCTACTCATTGATACTAATTATATCTGTTCAAAATCTGTCATTTCAGTCTTTATTTTACTCAGTAAAATATTTTTTGTTTTAATATTAATATAACAATAAAATTTTAATGGAAATTAAACTCTGAATTAACCAAAATTTGAATGAAAATCTGAATTAACTAAAATTTGAATGAAAATGAAAACTGAATTAATCAACTCAGTGCTGTAGTAATATTTTATGAATAATAATTAATGGAAATATTTTAATACTTTTATAATGCTGTTTGCACATGCTTTACATTTGTATCATTAATTAATAGAAGTTGTTGGGAAACAGCTGTACCCTATTTGAGGTAACTTGATTCATGATTGTGTTCAATAAAACCCTCCATATTGTTATTATGGTAGAGAATGTAGAGATTTTTATCACTTATATTATACTAGTCAGAACACTAGACACATTTATTGATTTAGTAGATTTACAAATATGTCTAACTTTATTTGAGGTGACTTGATTCATGATTGTGTTCAATAAAACCCTGCATACTGTTATTATGGTAGAGAGTATACAAGATTTTTATCACTTTATAGTTATACTAGACAGAACTTTAGACATACTTACAAATATGTCTAACTTTATTTGAGATAACTTGATTCATGATTGTGTTTAATAAAACCCTCCATACTGTCATTATGTTACATTGTTAGAGAATGTACAAGATTTTTATCACTCATAACAGTCATAGCTATACTAGACAGAACACTAGACATGTTTACAAATATGTTTAACTTTATTGCAAATGATTATATATTTATTTGTCTTATCTGTCTTCTCCTGCCATTCTTATTAATAATTTTTAACAGATTTCAGGTAAAATGAAGAATTATATTTTATTTTTTTCAAATCTGCTCTTATTGTACCAGTGTCAGCGATAATAATTATATTTCAAAGTAAATGATTTGGAAGTTGTATATTAAAAGAATACAAAATTGACATTTAATTGTACATTATTCATTAGTATTATAGTAATTAGGAAGAACTATAATTCCTTGTAAATTCCATGATTGATATAATATGCATTCAAGGTTTAGTCTTGGGTGAATAATTTAAACAACTATGCATTACATATACATCCCACTTTTAATGTATTTTGTTTTGAAAGAATTGGTGTTACATTAGAATGATTAACAAGAAATGATAAATTATCATCAAATGAAAACATCTTTAGAAAAGTTAATCATAATAGATAATGTTACTATATTGAAATTTAATAGTCAGTATCACTAAAAAAACAAAACGAACTATTTCCATTTAGTTTATATTAAAAAAGTAAATACTTCTTAAATATCAATTAAATATCATTTGACCTTTTAGTGTAATAAACTGGGATTGATTATGGCTGACTTTAAGCAAATAATTTATTCTATTGGGCAGATATATCATGTATCTCTTAACTTGTTAGTCTTTTCTGTCAGGAGAAAAATCTAAATTTTATTAATAACTAAATTTTATTAATAATCACATTTAATAAAATTTAAAAAAAATTAATTCATTTATTTGCAGAGATAATTCAGTCATCGGATGCCTCACAATTTTTTAGTGGTTCAGATATGGATGAAGACTCTTGCTCTAAATTTATTGGTTCACTGACAAAGTATCTTCAGTCTCTCTGCCATAGTTATGTAGATTTTGAAAAGGGTGTTGAACTCATTGGCTATATATTCTTAAATGTGGACACTGGCAAGAAAATTGACTATGTACTGAATGAATCAGTAAGCAAGAATGGGGCAAATGTTGTGAAATTTACAAGCAACAGCTACCATGCCCATGCAGTTGACAAGCAGAAATCCAAGAAAACAATTGAAGAGGCTCATTCCTCCAAGAAATCAGCAGATGATGCAAAAAAGAGGAATGATGATGATGATGTCATTATTGTGGGGTCAGAAGCATCAAAAAATCGTAGTTCTCGAATGGGTGGTAGTCCGAGGTCAGGGTCTGGATCGAGACAAGTGATGTCCAATCAGATGTCAAGGAACAGTGTAATTGGTCCAAGTGGAGATAGACTTCAGAGATCACAGCCTGATATGTTTAGGTCACCACAAGGACCACGTATGACCTCACCTCAGTCTAGCCTAAGAGGGCAAGGTACCAGACAGAATGCATATCCACCAGGTTTCCCACCCCAAGGACAAGCATCATCCTTATCTGCATTATCACCTGGACGTGCACGATATAGAACTGATGCATCTGCCCTTTCCCAGCGGTATGTCACTCCACAGATTTCCCCTGGGCAACAGGCGCCGAGGAATTTCCTGAATGTTGGAAATTATGGTCAGCCCAGATCCATGAATATTGCACAAGGCAGCAGAATGAGTGGGCCTCAGCGCATGTCTATGCCTTACAATACAAATGCAGCGTCTAGGTTTTCTCAGGGTCAGGTAGTCAGGCCAACAGGCTCTGTGGACACTGATATTACTTTCATGAGGGAGGAGTATGTAACAAGCCAACAAAATGCCAGACCACCCAATTCAACAGGTGCAGTAGTAATTTAGATGAATTGTACTTTTCAATTTATCTGTTTTCAAAATATGCATAATATTAACAGTCCTTGGTTGCAGTGTCATTAAAAAAATATACATAACAATATGGTGTTTGAATGAAAAATGCAAAAGAAAGAGTGTATTAAAACTTGCATTGCTTTTGACTAGTTATTGAGTACAACATTTTTCTTTGATCTAATTGCCAGCTGCAAAGTTTACACATGTATAGTGTAGTAAATAAATTCAGTAATCTAACAAGTTCAAAGTGACCTTGAAAAGTCCTTGAATTTTATTTTCTCTTTGAAAAAGCACTTTGCCTATAAACCTTTGAATTAATTGAAAAATCTTTGATTTTTATATTTTAAAAAAAAATATCCCATTAGTCTTTCTTCTCTATCTGTTTGCATAAACATGTTTATTTTAAATAAAATACTCTGAAAGCATATGCAAGTTATTGCAGAGTTTTCACTACTTCAGCATTCACATTGGTTATATCTGGTATTTGTCATTCAAAAATCCAATGTAGGATACCAAGAATTCCAGTTTGGAGCACTAAGAATGCTTAAAAACTATATAACTAATTTACAGCATAATTTTGTTCAATTCCAAAATAGTAGTACTACTTCTCAAGAATAGTAGCAATTATAAATTTTGTTATTCGGTAGGTTGCGACTGCCAAGAACTTAGAATGAGAATAATTAATAATTTACTTATACATCTTATATGTGCCTTGCATGGGCAGGAGGCTTATTTGGTGCATAAAATACCCACCTCTTTCAAGGTATTGCCAGTTGCATCTGTACCGAAGTAACTTAGCATTATTTGGATCAGTTCGGATTCAGGAGTAGGGCAGTAGAGTCAGAGTTGTGGGATTAGTTGTTTTTCAGTGGAGTTGGAGTAGGTAAAAATGTTCCGACTCAATTTAACAAGACTTGAGGGTAAGGCAGATTCACATTTGAACATAAGTGGGGTGTGTGTGTGTGTGTGTGTGTGTGTGTGTATAAAATGAAGTATCATCTGAAGGTAGATGTTTATTATTAATTTAATACACTTTAAGCAACAGAAGTAAAAAGTAATTTATGAAGGTATTGAAACAGCAAGCTAAAGACAAAAAAAATCTTTTGCTATATAATTTAGAAGTTCATATGACTGGTATACAAGAGGATGATAGACGATGGCTAGTTTGCTATATTAGTATATAACAGCATTCAATCACTGTCATCTTCACCAACATTAACTACGAAGATGAAGATTTTGAAAAAATATCTAGAAATACACACCAACATCAGCGTTTAAATTTGGAAAATTTTGGAGAAAATCTATCATGTATAACTAAATTCAAAATAAATTTTTACCAAGCACAGAGAAATTGAGAAATCTGATCATACTTATGAATTGAGCACTAAAAATGCAATAGCCTGCTACCCCGAGATTATTCAGGATGCCGCTTTGACTGTCACAGTGTTACCAATGACTCAAATAACTGTGGAACATTTGTTTTCTGCCCTTAGAATTTGAGACCAGCATTGAAACTAGACCTATTAGAAGCAATCTTTGAGGTTTTTTCGTATTGTTGTATGATTGAAATTAGTTAAAAATGAAATCTTTGAAAGCCAATTCTTCATTTATTTACACCTATACCATACTCATACATATAGCTCCATATAAGTATATAATTTTATGCCATATGATATTAGTAATAAACTTCAGTCGGAGTTGGAAATCTTTTGACCAACACCAAAACCCTGCTCAAAAGGGTTGATTGCATGAACCAGACATCACGTGGCTGACGAAGGTATCACGCATTGTGTTAGTTTCCACGGCCTTTGTTTTAGGTTCATTCTTTGTCATTTTGTGTTCGTTTAAATCTTCTTTTTTTTTTATTTGTCATCCACTTCTATAGCTAGTTAAAAA
The DNA here is from genome assembly GCA_028829895.1 of Sinotaia quadrata. Taxonomy (NCBI): domain Eukaryota; kingdom Metazoa; phylum Mollusca; class Gastropoda; order Architaenioglossa; family Viviparidae; genus Sinotaia; species Sinotaia quadrata. The sequence goes on along the minus strand of CM054181.1, from coordinate 6,749,544 downwards.
TCTAAATAATTAAAACCATCAACACAATAAATGATAAGATTAACATCACATGATAATGTCTCTGTCTAATAATACAAACTTTGAGAAACAAAGGATATATATAAATGCTGGCATCTAAATATTCCAAAAATATGTGACACTCCAAATTTTTAGCAATTTGTATTCATTTTTTTTAATAGCTAGAGCTACATTTGTATAATTTTCTATAAATGTTGTCTTTTATGTTATCACAATTTTAAAATGCACATCAAGCTGTAACAGATGCTTTCACTTCCAGTAAGTTACTGATAAATGAAAAGTAACCATACTTTAATATTTTATTATTTTTGTACAATTTTTGCACTGTTAATGAAGTGCATGTTTTAATGGAATAAAAATATAATTTAAAATTTGATATTTTTCCTCAGTGAAAAGTAATAGATCTTATATATTTTTTACATTTGCTTTATTTAAAAGAAAATAAACATTTATTCTTTTAACTTTTGTGCTTTTTGTTTTGTTTAGCACAATCTGCAAACATAAATTCACGTCCCATTGAAGGGCAGGGTCAGATGACTTCAGCCTTAGGTCCTCCCCCACCTCTCATTCAGGGTCACCAACAAGTTCATTCACATCAAGTCACCCAACCTGTCACTAGCACTTCAACCATCGACATGATGAGCCAGAGGTTTGGACAGCAGCAATCTGACCATGTTGCACAACTTCATCAACCTTATCAACAGCATCAGCATTACCTTCAACAGCAAATGCATCAAAACCCACAGCTTGGACATCTGCAACAGTTTCAGCAGCAAATGCCCCCTGCTCATCCTGGGATGCAGCTACGTCATCGACTAGCTCCACCTCAGGGTTCACAGTACACACCCAGCATCTCTTCACCCACAGGCACAGCACCCAGAATGCCCAATGCACAGCAAAGTGGAACAATACAGTCTGAAGAAGATGCCAACGATACAGTCATAATTGGTTCATCCAGTTTATCATCACCTCCATCTGCATCTGGTCAGTGGTCATTTAACCAATTTCCTGCTACTGAGAGTGGCAGGGCAGATGGGGCCATGCCTGCTCCTGTCACTACACACACCATATTTGATGACAACTTAATTTCTACTTCTTCTGCTGTTGAAGAAGAAAAGATTTCTGATGGTTCTTTGATATCGCCTGATCTGGCAGTAACAAATTCCACATCCACACCTGTTTCCATCTCTTTAGCATCACCAAATGAAGGAACAACAGTCTCGGTTAGCAATCTGGACAAAGATGGACAAGTTACATGTGTTATTGAACAGGTTTGGAGTGAGTCACCCAATTCTGAACCGGTGAAAGAGAGTGGAGGTGAAGTACCAACTACTGTAGGCAACCCACAGTCATCTGGAATTAGTGAAGTTTCTACAGGAGTCCTTTCACCAAGTGCAGTCACTGCACAGCCATTGTTTACATCGACAAGTAGTGAGATCATTGGCACTTCTACTACAGATGCAAACATTTTATCATCCCAGCCACCTGGGTGCCAATTTGAAACTTCATCCTTCCATATTTCTGAAGCAGGGCAGCCTGCTGATGAGTGCAATCTTTCATCAGGCACTAATGGTCAAATTACTGTATCAGCTGACTTTGCCTCTGATGGTTCAGAGGTAAAACTTGACCCTGGACTGTTAGGTGTTGCCATCGCTACATATGTCCTGCAGGAATCAACAGAAGCAGCAGCAAATGAAATGGAGCCATTCCTAGTTCCTGGTAAAACAGAATTTTCACCCGTGTCAGAACCTCCCAGTGTTGAAAAACCACTAAAGCGGCGTGGCTCTGTGTCATCTGCATCTATGGATGCACCTAGTCCCTTTTCTAATGTTTTGAATGAAGCTACACCAGATGGTTTATTGTCAGAGACTGACAGTAAGTACTTTATTTTATTGATATTATTTTCTAAACTGGTGTAGTCATGTATACATTTTGTTGAGTCCACTTGTGTGCACTATATGCATGTCAGTATGCATGTTAGTTTTAGATAGTATGTTGTGCTTTTACTTAATTTCCCACTCCCTTTTACTGTCCTACACCCCCAACACCCTATTACATTGTTAAATACCGACATGGAACTGACTAGTGTTAATATCATGTACAACATGCTTAACCATTTCTAATTTTATACTCCAAGGGTAATGTTGATATTAGAAATAGTACTTTTTTATTATTTTATGCCATATACTGATTTAGAACTAATAATATATATATTTTAAAAGTGGAATATCAAACAAATTGCAGTTTCTAAACTTCAATAAATTCATACTCTATAATGGCATTCTTAATTTTTTACTTGTCCAGCCTCTAGTGGTACTTAATGATTAACAACACAATTAATTGTACTTTTATTGTCAGATTTGTCTCCCTACAAACAGCTTGGTCTTTAAAATGCTGGAATCTGTAGAGGCTAAGCATGCAGAGAGAGGATGCTTCAGGCATACAGAGAAATAGAAAGCTTCAGGCCAAGTTATAGTGTAAACATGCTAAGACTAAGAGATAGGAAACCTCAAGCTAAACAGTAATATGCAGAGAAAAAACGGATGCATTAGATTTAGATAGCATATCAAAGGCTTGAAGTGTGAGAGGATGCCTAGGATTAGTAGTATTAGATGGGATGCCTCAGGCCAAGCTGTGAGAGCAAGCAGAAAAATAGGATGCTTCAAGCTGAGATAAGAGATGTCTCAGAATGAGGCTTAAACTGTAAGCAGTTAGAGATTGGGATGCCTCAGGCTAAGCTCTAAAGTCTAATTGTAAAAATGCAAGGATAGGATGTCTCACCCTAAGTTTTAGTGTACAAATGTAAGCATACAGAGATAGGGTGCCTCAGGCTAAGCTGTAGTGATGGCTGTAAGCATGCAGTTTTACATACTGGCTCTTTTTTAATGACCCTGTCCCAGTATTAGGATGAGTTATTAATTTTAATATTCACACCTATACTGATGACAGACTGATTGCCTAATTCATCCTTCAGTCTTTATGATTAGATTGCCCTTGACTTCTGGCACCCAATGTAATGACAGGTAAATGTGTGTACATGCACGGGTTAGAAATAGTTATCTTAATGATTACAACATAGAAGATCATTCAATCATATCCCTCTCAGTTGCACTTATGTAGTTATAATCAAGTCAATTTGTCGTTAAGATAACAAGAGTAAGTTTTAATAGTTTATAATAGAACAATTAATCTGATACTAACTACATATATTTGGGTCTTCCGAGACCTCCTATTTTGTCATTGATAGATTGTTAATGAAATCGAAAGCCACTGGTTCAAGCGTCAATTGGCAGAGTTATGCCACTTAGCTGTTTATCCCCATAATGGATGAATACAACTCAGTGAAACCACACATGATCAATCCGCGATCTGGCGTTTGGCGTTCGCTTTAGGACGTGTCTTGGAAATTGTCTCGCAGTGTCTCCCTGAATAATAGACCTCAAAAAGGAGGAAGGAGGAGCCCGCTGAAATAGAGTAGGGTTCTATCAGCAAGGTTTTTACACAGTACCTATCATGTCCTTTTGCTGCTGAGAAAAAGGATATTATTACTAAACTCACAGGCAATATCAAGAAAATCAGTTTGATGTTTCATAAACAAACATCTGTGCATGTAAAAGTGACACACACCAGTTATGAAGTTTCACTACTCCTTGCTCAACAAATGAAGCTATTTTCTGATGGAGTCTTTATCAAGGAATGTCACATGACTGTGATGAATTCTGTCTGTCCAGAGCAACATTTGGTCTTGGAGAATATGAGTCTGTCATCCCGTACTATTTGTCGTCGCTTTGAGATGTCAAGACAGTGCAAGACTCACTGAAGAGTGACTGCTCGATCTTTATCGCCTACTCTCAGTTCTTGACAAGAGCACTGACATGACTAGATATTTTTGTACAGTGTGTCACTGCTGCCCTCAGTGCATGAAGAGTTCCTTCAGTTTGTTGCTACTTGACACAACACTGGGCAAGACATCTTTAATGTCTTACTTCAGAGTGTGGAACATCTTGTATGCATAATGACTGATGGTGCACCGGCAATGATCAGAGAGAAAAAGGGTAGTTTCTTTGCTTGTTTGCTACTGTGAGGCCCTTGGACACAACCAATCTATCCTTAAAGTTCACTGCATCATTCACCAAGAATTCTTATGTGCCAAGTCTGCAAAACTCATTGAAGTCACATCATTTATGGTGAAGGTTGTTAATTCTGTACTTTCCCAAAGTCCCAAACATCGTCAATTCCAGGCACTGATGGATGAAGTGAATGCGCACTATAGTGACCTGCTCTGTTTTTTGAGGTCTGCTAAGTTGTGGAGCCATGCTTTCTTGTGTGTGGGACCTGCAACAAGAAATTTCTACCTTTCTTCATGAAAGAACCTTCCCTAAGCTGATAAGTGATATGCTGATAACTTCACTGACTTAAAATTGCTTGCTCGTATGGCCTTTCTCAAGGATATCACCACACACCTCAACATCCTCAGTGTCAATTTGCAAGGTAAGGATGTTCTTGTTCCTGAAATGTACACACATCACAGCATTTGAAGTGAAACTACACTTGTGGGAATTCCAGTTGTTTAATGGTCAGTTTCAGCATTTTCCACGTCTTGCTGCTTGTTCCATTGCAGATGTCAACTTGGAGACTTGTGGTGCAGTCATTACCTCACTGCAAGAATTTGCCTCACATTTTGGGGGTATCAGACCACTCTTATAGATTTCAAGTTGTTTAGTGCTTATTTTGAAATCACAGTGTATGATGCTCCAGCTTCCTGGCAGATGGAGTTGGTAGATATGCAATGCATTGATGAGTTAAAAGCAAAGTTCCGCACCTTTTCTCGTCTTTCCTTTTTCATGATGTAATCCTTCCATCAGGCAAGTTTCCACATTTTGTTAAATATGCTCAGCGCATTGTAGCTATGTTCAGAAACACATTTTACTGTGAACAACTGTTCTCGAAGATGAAATATACAAAGAATCGCCTTCGCTCTCAACTCTCTGACCATCATCTAAATGACATTCTTCACTTGTCCACCACATCAATTAATCCTGTCATTGAATCACTGATTAAGCAACACCATCCATCTCATTAACTATTCATTGAAACTGAGTTATTTTTTTTTTTTTTTTACATAAAATACACCTTTTAAAATGAATTTTGTTCTCATTTTATATTCTGAACTTTCTGGACTTTGTGGCCTTTGGTCATCTATCTGGCATGCGAACGGTTCCAACAGTTTTATCTGACCTGCACTCTTAAAAGTTTGCCCGCCTCTGCCTTATACTAAGCTGTATGTATGAATAGAATGGATGCCTTAGACTGGGTAGTCCCAACCAATTTTTCATGTTTGATTCAAAGTAAAACAAATATGTTTACGTAATAGTATTAGATGACATAAGGTTGCTTGCAAAATTCTAAGAGAAAACCTTGAGCAGTTTATGAAATATCATCATTTGAATATACAAGTTAGTTTTCATCAATTTACAGGACAAATAAATGCTCTTTTTTGATATATTGTAAAAAGTATAAATCTTCAGTTATGAATTATGAAATCAGAAATGACAAATTAAAATTATAATTCTTGAACAGAAGTGTATATTCTAAATGATAAAAATGCAAAAATCCTTTTAAAAAAATGTATTATATATTACAAATTGTGTGCAAACATAGCTGTTTATTATGTAAATGTACTTGTAATGTATTATAAAGTGCATATTCAAGACATCATAATATTCAGATAAGTGGCTTAAAATGTATTTTTTTCTGTATTTAAAACAATGAAGTACCAAGGACTGAAGAGTTTTAACTCACTTTTTTCCAAAGACATTGATCTAAAAGCCAGTATTATATGATGTCTTAAAGTTAAACATCACCAAATAAGCAAATTTAACATATTCGGAAGAAAGATGACAAAAATCATTTTTGAAAAATGTTAAAGACACAAAATGACAAGTTGTAAAATGTCATATCTCTGGAACCATATAAGTTGTAGGTATGATTCAACTATTAAAAGAAAGACTTCAAAGAGGAATTAGTGTTCTATATTGCTGGTACAACCATTTGCTGACTTAAAAAAAAATTATATATATATGTGTATAGTTATTATATAATAATTTTAATAAAAAAATCACTTCAAATTTATAAATGTGGTAAAACTTGTATCATTGCAATTTGTTTTATATTTTTGTTTGCTTTATATATATGTGAAATGCTAAGTGCTAAGGAAAAAAACTAAAAGAGAATAGTTAGAGGGTAATTTCAATTATTAATCAATCGATCACTTCATTGAATCATTGACAGATATATGTAACTTTGATACAACACTTTTAGTATAAAGCATATCTGCAGCTTTAGTTCTTTAATAATTTTATTCCAATAAAATAAACAAACTATGCAACTTTTTAATAGTTAAAAGGAAATATAATTTTGAGAGGTGAGTGGGAATCTAACCTCTTAAGAAACACAATTAAAAAACAGTATAATGATTAAAAAGCAAGTCATATAAAAACCAAAATATAATTAAAAAACAAATATTAACACTATATCATGTATTAGATATTAATTTAACAGCAGTTACATTTTTATTATGAATTTCATGTACCTAGACTAATTATTATATGTACATATAATAATTACATATACAAGTAAATTATTAAACAGATACTAATTCATACTATGTTTATAATACTGTTTGTAGAGAGAGAGAGGATGCCTCTTGAAACTTATTTAAACACTAAAACAGTGAAAGTTAATTTGTGCCAAGTTTCATATTTAAAAAAAGATGTAATATTTATTCTGTATTTGTTTGTTTCATATAATTTTTTGCTAAGTTGACAATAAGTAAATGAGATAAAGACAAAGAGTTGATGATTATGTGCTATATAAAATAACTAGATCTTTCATGTTAAAACTGTGAAGTATGACATAAATGTCAGATAAGAGTCTGAATATTGACTTGCACTTGCAGTCGAATTACTCCAAATTTTTGTAGAAATGATAAAGTTCTCCAAATACTGTCCAGTCACAAATCAGTTTACAAAAGAATTGTATTATTATATATTTTGATATAGCAAATTTTTAACAGATAGTTTTGGTTTATAATACATTAAAATTTCATTTATCTTAAGCTGGGTGATTATGGGTTTATCATTGGGTTTTTTAAATTCAACCTATCTCTACGGTAGTCTACCCATCTCAGGATTGTTGAGCTTAATGCTTTGTGTTTATTGTTAGTAGTGGTAAGATCATATTTAATATAAAGTGCTAATTAAAATGCATATTGTTATTAAGCAAATAAAATTAATTTGAAAAAAATCTCTTCTTGGAATGTCTGAAAATATTTTTGAAAACCATTAATTTAAAAAAAATTTTTTTTTAAAAATCCATTTTCAACTTAGAATGTTTATACCAAAATTTTTGGACTTTCATTTGCTCAAGGCACTGTCACCACGAAACAGAGATGTTCTGAAAAGAATATACTCTTAGTCTTACATTACTTGTGTACCAGCTTGCTTACTCAGTAGTAGTTAGTACTATTAGAAAGTTATTAATCACTATTTTTTCAAAATTCTATATGGTCATAACAGCACAGGGGGTGTGAACTTAAAGTATCTGTAAATTGCTAAATGACTACAACAAGGATAGTAACTCATCACAACAGTTATATCACAGGGCCACAGTGAGTCTTGGTTACTATGCTGAAAAATACTCCTGTTTTGAGATAAAGAAGACTCAACATATCAACTGGAACTTTTACCCTACACTTATGATGTTTAATTTTGATAGGGAACTAATTTACAAATTACAGTCATTTTGATTGTTTGGCCAGTATTTTACACTTTAGGCAATCAGAAACTACTCAAGTGAAATAGGTGTTGTACTTGAAAGTTGAATGGTTATTTCAGTTTTCTTCAATTCAAATATTTTATTGTTACTAGGTCAAACTTCACTGTTATATCAGTCCATGCAACACTAAGCTTTCAGAAACATTGTTTACCTCAGTTTATATGTTCTATTTGTAATCTGTAAAAATAAAAATGTTTAATGTTTTGTCTATATTATAAATAATATTACCTTTTGAATTTTGTGTGAAACTTTTAATTATAAACAGCCCTACATTCAACTAGTTAGTTATATTAAAAGTCTGAATCTAGGATTTTTTTTATTAATATGAATTTATTGTCTCATTTCTTAGCCTTACTAATGTGCATCATTGTACATAGTATCACATTAATCTAATATATTTTTTTATGTTTATTTTTTAAAAATTTATTAGGCATACAAGACGGTGGCATGGGAAAAAAAATATATTTAACAGAATTCTATTTTTCATTTCCAGTGTGATCTCATGGTTTCATTTTTGTTTCTCCTTGAGTTTTTTTTATTAAAAGAAGAATTGCTATTTTACCAGAACCTGAAAGTCGACCTCACTCCTCAGACTATGACTCAGGATGTGATTTGGCTTCAGCTTCTGCTGAGAAACCTACAAGCTCCCCAACCTCTGTTACAGCCCAAGCACCTTTGCGTTCCCTGTCTGTCTCACTCATGCCAGTAGAGTCAGTGAAGCGTAAAAGCAGCAGGACATCAGGAAAAGTTTTTAAGCCCCCTGAATCCTGGCTTACAGATATTGCGGGTTAGTTTATTTTTTCCTTAAAAGTTTTAAAGAAATGTATTTTATTTATAGATTTAATTTGTTTTGTTGAAGGAATTCACATTTCCTCACCTCTCAATTTTTTGAGAAATGACAAGCCATGTTTTACCTTCTTTCAAGAAATATTTATGTTACTTATTTTTTATTGACATACTGACATAGTATAATAATTAGGAAGACTTGGGCTTCATACAGGTTCTGACATTTTACTATTTACTAATTGAGTTCAGAAACATTTTTCTTCCTTTTTCAAATCTTGCAGAATTTATGGAAAAGTACACATTTGAAAATGAAAATTGAACAGTTTTATCAACTTTTATTGTTAACAAACCAGTTATTTTTATTTCACTAATGTTATATTAATACAAACAATAACTTAAGTGATGTTTCCACTAATCTTTTATTTTTATAGTTATTGTTATTAAACTTTACAGTATTATTCAAAGTACAAGTCCAAATTTGCTGCAGATTTTCATCTAGTGTTCATTATTAAGTATACAAATCATACTTTCATTTTAAGTGGATCCTAACTATAGATAATTGCATTCTTCATTGAGAAAGCATATAACTATTATGATGTCTGAGACTAATCCTGCAAGAACTAAAATCATGAAAATATCCATTAATATTTTTACATTTTAGTGACATCTCTACTATCAACATTCTTTATTAAGACTAATAAGAGGTGTTTTGCAGTTATGATCACCTTCTTCAGTTTTTGTGAATCTCTTTAGCATATTGATAACTTGTAGTAAAGAAAAGAAACAGCTTAAAATAAGAAAGTATGCTTAGCTTGTTTCTTTATGAAGAGTTTGAACATGAAATTGAAATCACTGTACCCAGATCAAACGAGAATACTTGCTTGGAAAATACAAGTTATAACTTTGTCAGTAGTTACTTAGTATTTATAGTTATATATATTGTTTGGGTTAGAGTTAGACAAATGCAGAGCATTTTGATTGTTTCTAATTCTATTTAGTTTGTGTTCTCTGCACTCTGTTACTAAGATTTAGTGTGATTATAGTACAGTGCTCTGAAATACAGATACACTACTGTTGAAGCTTGAAATGATGAAATTTAGAGACAATAAATATATCAATATCAATGATTAATAAAGATACTTCTTAAAATTGTTTTTATTGAACAGTCTTATTTCTTGTGCATTATATTTATAACTATAGGTATCTAGTCTTGTTATGAAAGTCATGGTAGCAAATAATTGTTATCAACAGAAACATCAAAGTTTATTCATTTAAAATAAAATTCATTAAATATTAAACAGTCAGGTTCTTGTGTATTATATTTTATAAGCATCTGACCTTATTATGAAAGTCATGAAAGCAGGTATTAGTATGTTATCAACAGCAGCACCAAAGTTTATTTAGTTAAAATTGATTAAATATATTCATTATTGAAGTTCTGAATTGACTTTTAAAAAAAAATGTGTGTTGTATTTGCATTGGGAATCCACAAAATTCATAAAACCTGAACTGAATGATTAGAATAGATGGGAATATTTATTTGTTTCTGAAATAATAAATAATAAACTTGAGAAGGTGCAAAAGGTTAAAAGAAATATCTTCTAACAAATGGTGGTATTTTATTTATAACAAAAATATACATGCCAAGTTAAAGGCTTTCCACTGATTAGATAAAATAATCTGATTACTTAATCAACATTCCCTCTAACATTTTTCTTGTGTGCACGGAACTTTTTCCTGTGTATGCAGAAGTTGCAGTTGTTTGAGCTTGCTACCAAAACTTGTGTGCGGAATTTTGAAACTGCTGCGCAGCATTTTCTAATGAGCTGCACACCTGTTCACCTTAGAGGGAACATTGTACTTAATAAAAATCCTGTTTTTTATTGTTGTATTTGTTGTTGCTGCCTGATTTTGTTTTCAGTTTCCAAGTCCTTTTGTTTTGGCTATTGGACTTTATTTTTATTTTTTTTTAATTATGTGCATGTCATCATTAATATTGTTTAACCAATGCAGCTTAAAAATTAAAATCATTATAGATAATTAAATAAAAAAACAACTACAATAGTTGACATTTTGGCTAAGTCGTCTGTAAGGCAATACAGTTATTAATATCAATATTAGGAATAATTAAATTAGTAAACCAATTGATATATAATAAACTTATATAAATAGACAAGTTTATATACATCAGTGGGCTTACTCATACTATAATGCAATGTTAGACTGAAAATGCATATGAGCATTGACGTTTTGTGTATAAAATCAACTTTATTATAATTTATTTTGCTATTATTTTTGTATTAGCAGTAATAATTATGAATTCATTTTCCATGTCAAACTAATTAAAAACATTTGGATCACTTGACCTATGCATCGATTGCACCCAAAAACAAGAGTACATAATTAGGTGCAAGGATTGTTGGGTCATATTGAGTCACTTATGAGAAAATATGATTCAGACAATTTATTTTCAGATTTAATAGACCAACTTCATGTATACCTGCTAAATGATTAATCTAAATGTGGCTTTGACATTTAAACTACACTGAATGAACTGATTGAATGCTACTTGAGCAGCGAAATCTAACAAACCCAGTTTATTACAGACTATAGTTAATGAGTAAAATGATCATATTGAAAGTGGACAGGCATTTTAATTTTAAAATTAAATGACATTTAGAAATAATAAAATAATGGCTTTATTGTGGCAATGCAGAAGTTGGATAATAACATTTACTTGACCATGGCTACATAACAGAAATCAAATGCCAGTTTGAAATGACATCTTGCTCAGCCATCCTAATATAAAAATAAATTCTGCATTTTTTCTTTTCACTTTAGAAATAAATAAATTGATTTAACGTAATAACTGAATGTATGGTTAACCAGGCGTGAGCATATAAAATATAATTTAAAAAAATCATGACCAAGGAATATATCATACAATATACATTGGAAATTAAGAAGAAAAAAATCTCAGTGACTTTTAAGTGTGTTAATTATTTTCTCAAACCATCCATTGTTTGTTGTGGCAATGCTAAAACTAGGATAATATTAATTTATGTCATTGGCTTCATGAAATAACTTATATGGTGCAAAATCATAATAGCACTTTGCTACTTTGATTTTCTTATCCTCTTTTTGAAACTGAGTGAAAGGTAGAAACTGATATTATTTTTGTAGTGCCTACATTTCATACTAAAAGCATAGCACTATTCTTGTATAATATTAATAACACTCATTAAATAATCACCAAAAGAAAAGCATACGTAATTATGATATATGTATGTCAGATATCGGAAAATGCATAACAATGTATTGTACACCTTTTTTTAAAAACAATTTGATAAGTGCAACCTCTAGTCTATAAAGTGTATTCTGTTTATATTGCATTGATTTTTTTTTTTTGTTTATTGTTGTTTATAATTTTATGGGTTCTTTTGTTTTTTACATTTTTCAATAATTATAAACTTTCCACTTACAGTTACATTCATATTCTGTGAGATAATAATGATTTGATGCATATTAAAGTTGATTAATATAAACCTTTGCAACACCTGTTATCATATTCTACAGTTTTAATATTGAAAGCAATACTGTCTGTACTGTCTGTCTAAATACTCCTAACCCTAAATTATCCCTTGATAAAAAGTTACTTGTATAAAATTACTGAGTGATTAACTAAATGTCAGAATTCAGGATTCAGCTAATTTTTCTAGACAAGAAAATTCATTGAAATTGTTCAAACCTTGTATGAACCTTGTCTGTCTCTAAGCTAATGTGAAAAGAGGTAAGTTAGGGACATAATAAATAGGTACATGTTGTGTATTTGCATGTTGTAATTTAAACCATTCTTGTAATTTCTATTTTGTATTTTGTTGTTATAATTTCAGTCATTTTTTAAACAATGTTTATTGTTGAATTTTTTATTCTTTCACGAAATTGATAGCTTTGAATGTACCATTAAGTAATGTCTCTTCAAGAAGAGCAATATATATTCGTGTTTTATTAGATCACTGAATGACCAGTAGATTAACTGCACTCCCTAATTATTAGCAGTTTTGTTGTATTTTTTTGTGTGGGGATTTTTGGTGTTTTTTATTGCTTAGTAAAGAAGTATTTCAGACTTTCAGTTTTAATTTAACTGTTTGATTTTTTAAATTTCACTTTCCACTTTTCCATTAATCATTATTTGGTTTTTGTGATCACTTATTTATGCTTGCTATATTAAAAAAAATGTATATACAGATTCTTCTATGTTAAATTGTGCAAATAATGTTATGTGTTAATATTTAATATGTAATAAATTTTATTAAATAGTCAGCTATTAAGTATTATAATGTCAAACAGATTTAATGTCATCTTTAATTCTTTTATGGCAGCATTAACTTATAGTGATATTATGATAATGAATTCAGTTGATGGACTTGATACATGAGTGAGTTGTGTTAAGTACAGGAAGATGTGATTGTAGTGTAGTAGAGCATTGATTATCCAAATTATCAGGAATTAAAAATATCAATAAGAACGAACCAGCTCGCTTATGAACTCACATGAGTTCATCACCTTGCTTAGTGTATATGTTTATTTCTTTACTTTTATTTTCTAAAAACAAGCATAATTTTTAATCAAAGATTGTGATTGTACATGGACTTTCTAAAGAAGAAAGTGAGTCTTCATTAGCCATATTTTACATTTGAAAATCAACCTTAATGAGTATGAATATTAACAAAGAAAAATAATAAAGTTTGTTTTGAAGCCATTTGGATGATAGTGCAACACCCACCCACCCCAGCAAAAAGAAATATGATAACAGCTTAGGACTCATCCTTCAAAGATGCGGTTTATTTGCGATTCACAGAGAGACAAATTTAGTAGAATCCATTGGGGCCTTTGTTGTGTGAAAAGGGATTGGATTTTAACAAAAACTTTAGGCAGTACATCAGATTTTAAAGCCAGTACTGGCTGGCTAAAAATTCTTTAAATCGCTGTTACCTGTGAATAAATATGTGCAAGTATTTGCATTACTAAATCCTTGTTTTAATTTCTAGAACATACTGTTTGAAAATATGGATAATTGTAAATGAGAACTTTCTCTTGTCTCTGTTTGGATTTTCGACATTCTATTTGGCCTGTTGAAGCTGTGAGTGAGTGTAAGCCCTTTGTAATGTTAAATAAACCTCTGACAAAAAATAAGTTCAATGGCGGGAACACTTGTTATTTTTCCACCAATTTAAAATTACCTTATTTAACTGAAATGCACTATACTTTTCCAGCTGAGAGCTTTAATTTAAAACAAAATTAGAATATATTATATAGTAATAATCTTTACTTTTATATTAGGATATAAATGTGTTACTTTGTTATACTCTGTTATTTATTTGTTTGCAAAAGTTTAAAAAAAAAATTGTAGCACACTAAGTGCCATTCAAAATTTAGAACCATTAATTTAATTAACTTTCTTTTGAATTTTTAATTAATTTTTGTTGTTGTTTTGAAAATGTTATTTTATTATACTCTGTTAAATATTTTTTTTGTTAATTTTTTTTTTAACTGTAATAAAACTAGTACACTAAATGTCTGTTCAGAATTTAGAACCATTAATTGACTTTCTTTTGAATTTTAAAAACTGTTTGTTACATTGTATTTATAATATTTATAAATTAATACAATAATAAGGAAATATTTACCAATTTTTGTGTATATTGTTAATAAACTGTTATTGCTCTGTAGAACTGATATTTTAAAACAGTTTATTGTTTTATTATTGCTTTAACAAATAGAAGCATTTGTGAGTTATTAATATTTTAAAATAGCAGCTCTAGGCCTTGATATATTTAGAGAAATTGGTATAATTACTAATGAACATTTTAATACTGTTAATTTTGGACTGTTCATAGTGTTATGCTATATATTATTATTAAAAAGTAACACTCATATTAACATATATATAATACTCACTGTATTATGTTAGAATAACATTACTGTATAAAGCTCTAATTCATAATTGTACTAAATTGCATTATCTACCAGAGCTAATAGCATTTCAGGTAACACTAACAGTGAAATATATCAAATAAATTCTCTTGTTTATATCAAGACTGTTAGCAGTTCTAGAAATACTAAAAATTGTCCTCCATTGAACGAGGAGGGGGTAACATTTTCTTTTGTTTTCTTGGAGGATGGAAGTATAAGGACATAGTAGTAAGTACCCACTTAAGCAAACCATAGATATTGCTTAATCAGCTTAACAAGGCACCCATATTAAGTGAATGACTTTGATGTCATCAGACAACCCAACAAATATTTTGATTACATACAAACATACCTAGATATGTGAATATATATATAGTGTTCCATATAGTTTATTAACTTGCCTCTATAAATACTTGAGAGAAGCTGGACAAAACAATCACATACATTTCTGGCGTGTCACTAATCTTTACTACATGTAATTGTAGTTTGAAGTGAATATATGCACTTGAACAGCAGACTATGGTTAACGGTGAGGCAGCTCATCAAATGCAATTAATTGAAGGCCGTTTTTTAAAATCTATTTATTATTGTTACAAGAACATCACAAGGTCTATTTACTTCATTCTTTCATCCCTTCCCTTATCTCTTCACTTCATTCCTTCACTTCATCCCTTCATTTGTCCCTTCACGTCATCCCTTCACTTCATTTCTTGACTAATCACTAGTTCACATCATCCTTTCACTTATCTATTCATTTCATCACTTCACTTATCCCTTACTTCTTTAATTAATTCCTTCACTTTCTTTTCACTTCATCTTGAGCACAATATTATTATTATTAGTGATAAAATGTTTTTGGAAAAGAGTTGATACAATTGCAGTAGAAGGTATGATAGTGATACAATTGCAGTAAAAGGTATGATACAATTGCAGTAGAAGTATGATACAATTGCAGTAGAAGGTATGATACAATTGCAGTAGAAGGTATGATACAATTGCAGTAGAAGGTATGATACAATTGCAGTAGAAGGTATGATACAATTGCAGTAGAAGGTATGATAGTGATACAATTGCAGTAGAAGGTATGATACAATTGCAGTAGAAGGTATGATACAATTGCAGTAGAAGGTATGATAGTGATACAATTGCAGTAGAAGGTATGATACAATTGCAGTAGAAGGTATGATAGTGATACAATTGCAGTAGAAGGTATGATACAATTGCAGTAGAAGGTACTTCAGTGGAAAGGAATAAAGGTAGAGGAAGCAATCATGAAAACCTTTGTGTTTTGGTGCAAGACATGCCATACAAACATACATCATATATTCACAAACAATGCAGTTATTAAAGAAATTTTAAACTATAATATGTCTTCCTTTCTCTTTGTTCATGATTTTCATTTCCTTTGCAAATTCTAGTTTAATATAAAAACTGAATAAATACAGTCACTTATAAGGCATATGGTTGATACAAAGAAAATCATTATGAAATACAATGACTTTTAAGGCAAATAGTTGATTTTAAAAGAAAATCTTAATGAAATACAAGGACTGATAAGGCAAATAATTGATATAAAAGTAAATCGTAATGAAATACAGTGGCTGATATTAGTGATAAGGCAAATAATTGATATAAAAGAAAATCGTAATGAAATACAGTGGCTGATATTAGTGATAAGGCAAATAATTGATATAAAAGAAAATCGTAATGAAATACAGTGGCTGATATTAGTGATAAGGCAAATAATTGATATAAAAGAAAATTGTAATGAAATACAGTGGCTGATATTAGTGATAAGGCAAATAATTGATATAAAAGAAAATCGTAATGAAATACAGTGGCTGATATTAGTGATAAGGCAAATAATTGATATATAAGAAAATTGTAGCCACCATAGTATGGCAAACCCTCATGACAGTAACAGTGACTGGAGTCTACACAAGTCTATTTTATTTGTCTTGTTGGGAAAGGAGGTAATTTAGATATAAACAAAGTATTTTAATTTGTATTTTTCTTGAATCATCAGTGCAGAGTTATAATAGTAATGTTGTAACCTAGCCTGCATTATCTCAACCATGAGCCAAATTTTAACTGACAAAATTATCATTACATTTTGCTGTTATCATAATTTGGTTAGTGATTTGTTATCCTTTCTTGGGAAAAGGGAATCAAGTTTATGTGTAGTGGCCTACTTGTTATATTAATTGTACTGTACTCTTCAAAAGCATCAGCATGACACCTAATGAAAAGTGCAATTGGCATATTAGCTAAGAAAATGCATTTCAAGCAATATTTTAACATATTATTTACAATTTCTTTGTTGTATACACGTGGCTTCATTCATACATATACACACACATGCAAAATGCTTGAGGTTATCTGGTACTTACTTGGAATTTAATTTTCAATAAACCAACCATAAATATACAAGTAGCGATTAAAAGATTGAAGAACATTTTTTAATGGTACTTAGGTATTTGTAACTTAATTTTCAATAATTCAGCCTTAAATCTACAAGTAACAATTAAAGGTTTATTGAATTTTTTTAAATGCCAGTGTTTATTTAGCCGGTTGTAGTTTTTTCATCAACTGCAAATATTGCTGACTGTTGTCCACCACCTTGCCTTGTATTGTAGTATCAGCTTATCAATCACACTTGTGTTTACATATGAGTTTAAGGATGTCTTTAAAAGTATTGTGTGTTTTGCTGGAAAGATTATTAAATGACTCCTTACCATAATCTTCCAAGCTGGCAGTCTGTCAGACATCCCTTACAAATATACTTGACATGTTAATGCAAATGACTTTTCATCATCTGGTTCAATTTATGTTAAGCATATAAATACATTTTATATTATTACACATTACTCAGAATTAGAGCATGTTTGTTTAAAGGAATATTTAATTATAAATAGAAAATTTGCAAGCTTAATTTTCAAGTGTTCACAGAATAACAAACATAAATTAAGATTTGAAGTTAAAAACTTCAATTATGCCTGTAGTATAAAGATTAGAAATTATAAATGGAAACAGCAAGATCAAAATATTTTATAAGGTTTTGGGTTATAAATTAGATTAATAATATGTGTTATCTAATACTGTGCTTATTATTTTGTTTTAATACTTTTGCTAGGTTAATATGAACAGATGTCATATAGCATGGATAAGGGTATACTTTAAAAAAAAAAAATAGAAATATTATTTTTAACATTTTAACTTTCAGATGTTGACACTGATGAAAGTGTAGGCCATGCTTCTGATGTTGATGAAGATAATGATCCATCTTATGCGCCAACTTCAAGTGCAAAGGGAGAAAAAGGTTAGCTTATTATTTATTAATTTGTAATCACAGATTGAAAAATAATTAAAATTATTTATTTCTTTTACATGAACTAATTCTGCATTATGTTTTACTTTGTAATTGGTATTAAAAAGTTATAGTTTAAAAAAAGTAATGGGCTAACATGTTGACTATGTACATTTAATTTCTTTTTTGAAGTTCATAATTTACATTCCAGAATGACTACTTCTTTTCTTTAGTATGTTATCTAACATACAAATATATTTTTCAGTCTTGGTTTTACTAATCCTAAATAATTTGGTAATAATTGATATTAAACTCAGGATGGAGATTAAGGTTAGTGTGTCCACCTGTGGTCATAGATTTCTTAAGTTTTATTAATTTCACATAATTTAATTACTTTATGTCATGGACAACTATACATGCTAAATTATTTTCACTTTACAAAATGTTTTGTGTACAAACAGAAGTAATAATAACTCTAAATATTTCAAAACAGAAATTAACTAAATCTTTTTACTGTTGACGGTTTAGATTTTATGTCATTGTGCCTGTGGAAGGACCAATAACTCTATATTGCTGTGTATTCTTTGAGTGGCACTTAAGCTTGCAGACAACAAATTCCAAATGTTTGTGACATTAGCTTTTGGATAACTTAGACACTATTATTTCATCACACCAGACAGACTCTTGGAGCTCAGCTCTCTTCTTGGAAAGGCAAGTTCTTAGGAATCACTATTGAAAGAGTTTCTAAGCAATTGAAGACATTACCAAAAGAACATATTGCAGTGTATTGCAACAATTTTTGTCTAAGCAAGTCCAAGCCTTCAGTTTTAGATTTCCAGCATCCTTCAGTTTGTATAAATTGCTTTGGTAGGCTTAATTTCTCACATAAACTGTCAGTATGTTATATAATAATTTGTTTTAATTATTTAAAAAAATTGATTTATACGTACCTTGTACATATTATTGTAGTATTATGTGAAAGACTTAAAAAAGTGCTTATATTTGCATTTCACTGGTCATATGACCCAGAAAATTGCTGTTTCTAAGTTAAATCTTGAAATGTCAAAATGTGTTATTAAATACATACAGCAAAATATATATGTGTAGGCAGGCATTATTTTAAAAAAAAAATTCTTGAAATAAACATTGATTATTTTTATTTTGTTGTAGAACAAGCCTAACCTCTTCAGTACAGTAGTAGTGTTCTTATAATACTTACTGGTTAAAATGCTGTGAAGTATTAATACAGATAACTCCAAAAATATTGAAACATTTAAAAAAAGAAAGAAAATTTTTAGATAGGGAAATGCTAAAGAAAATTAACATATGCATGTATGGAAAGTTATACAACTAATTGCATCAGCATTCAGAGCTTGTACTTCCATGAACAATAAAAAAGATTTTTACTGTTTACATGATTGCTATTGTTTATCAAATCCAGACCCACATTCTGCAATTGACAGTAAACAACTTAGTATAACATGGAAAATAAACTAAAGAGTCATTATAATCATAATCATTACTCCCCCCCCCCCCAGCAATCTTTTAGTGACCAAATTATTTAATGAAGATTATTTTTGCCCTGAATACCTTCTCCCCCCCACCCCAACACACACACACAAACACACACACACACACACAAAACAAAACAAAACAAAAATTGTTGCAATACACTGCAATATGTTCTTTTGGTAATGTCTTCAATTACAACTTTTAAATAATCTAAATTTGGCAGGTCTTCTAAAAGAAATGCAAGTACTAAGAAAAGATAAAAAGAATGGTTGGAGGGTAATTTCAAATTGCTAATCAATCAATCATTCACTTTACTGAATCTTTGTCAAATATAATTTTGATAACAACACTTTTAGAGTAAAGCTTATATGCTGCTTTTAGTTCTTAAAGAAAATAATTTTACTTCAATAAATTTAAGACACTATGCAACTAAATAGAAAAAAAGAAAAATAATTTTGAGGGGAACGGAGAATCTAACTTCTTAAGAACAGCAATAGGATTTAAAAAAGTATAATGAATAAAAAAGTAAAAGTTATCTAAAAACCAAACAGTATTTAAAAAAAAACCCAGATAATAATACTATATGTATTTAGATATTAACTTACTATTAGCAATTAAAATTTTAATGTTTAAGAGAACAGTTGTAAATTCCATGTTCTTAGACTAATTATTACATGTACATTTACAAGTAAATTATTAAACAGATTCTAATTCATACTATGTTTATAGTATATATTAAGTGTAGTATATGCAAAGCCAAGACCCAGAAAATATAATTGCTTGGTTAAGTTTTATCACTATATGAGATGTATGCAAAATACATTTTTAATGAAAAATAATCTGTAGGCAATTTTATTTTGTCACAGTTTTTTGAAAGCTCCACCCTATTCTTTTCTACCTTGACTCTTCAACCATAAAAAAATAACAGAAAATCACTGTTAAAAAAAATTGTCACAATCAGTAAAGTTTAACTTTATATTATTAATCAAATAATAATACATTCTAAAAGAAAAATTGAGCATAAATAAATAATACATTAAAGCAAATCTAAAGTTTTGATTTACTAAAGCTTGCTTCATATATAGTTTAAAATTGGTTTGAAATAGAGTAGGGTTGTCACAAAGAAATAATTTAGAAACTATAGAACTGAGGTTCAGAAGATAATTAATCTTGCAATCATATAGTAGGTAGAACCACCTATTTTCAAAGTTTTTGGAAATAAATGAAATTTACACCATATAACAATCATAGTGAAAGAATTCAGTTTACAAAAAATGGTTGCATAATTTTTCTTACTTTTTTTTAAACGCAATTTTCAAAAATGGGGAAAAAATGCTTTTTACACATATTTTACACTTTACCATTTTTGCATCACCCTAAAGTAAAAACTGTTTATCTGACAGAGCTAAATTTTTTCATATCTCATGTATCCAATGCTGACATGAAGCCTGATTTATTCTGAGGCAATAGCTTTCTTAATTTTTGAGTTATTGATTCTCAAAAATGAGAAAAAACACAATTTGAGCAATGGCACTTTGAGCCAACACTGAAAATGAACCATATTAATGTTTTTTCTTCTTATTTTTAGTTCCATTTGACTATGGTTTCAGTTATGTTAAATACAACAGCATGTTAGATAAAGAACTGATCTTCAATTTTAGCCAAGTTGCATCAAGAAATAATTGTATTAAAATATCAAACCACTACAGAAAATCACCAAATTTGTGCATTAAACATTGCTTATTGAAGTTATTCCTGTAATATAGTGTCATTGGGACTACCTAATATTAATTGCATATTACATCAAGACTCAAAGACTGGATAATCTAGAAATTTAGCGCACATGGGTCCCAGATAAGGATTAAGACTGTTTCATTAATGATTCTTCTAGCCTTTTTCACTGAATTGCACCTTTAGAAATTAGTCTTTTTCTTTAGTAGTAGTTCACAAGGTCACATTAATACATTTAACATATCATTTTATTCTATGTATAAAATATTTTAATACATTTTATACTTAAGTACACTTGGTTTTTTATTATTTTTTATACAGGAGTAAAACGTACAAAAGGTACAAAATCTTCAAAAGGGTCAAAAACAAAAAAGCACAAAGCTGACAGAGAAGAAAGAGGTAAAGTTGGTTTAATTTTAGATTCCTTTATTAGGTATATATTGTTTAAATATATGCAAATATACAACAGTGAGATGTAATTTTGCTGTAGACAGTGATTGACTAACTAAATTGAGTTTATTCACAATGCTGATCTATGGAGCTGTATATTTAATGCATCAGTGTTGGAACTAGCTACATGTTGTTTTTGACTATTTTTTTCTCTTCTCATACATATGAGGCTACACACTTGAGTTCATTCACTAAAACTATTTTGACAGTACAGGCAGTCCCCAAGTTATGGCGGAGTTCCATTTTTTCTTTTTTCTTAGCTTAATCGATTTTTAGTGTAAGTCATTTTTGTCTCTGCCCACATCTTTAGCAACATGTTGTGGCAATAGTGCAAATGTCTTTCATACATTTTGCGCTGTAAGGTGATTTTAAATATATGGACAGAATGCTGTAACTTCTAATCTGCCATAAGTCGATCCGCCATAACTTGAGAACTGCCTGTACCTGGCAGCAATCACTGGAGTTCATTCACTAATGCTATTTTGACAGTACCTGCCAGAAAAATCTTGGAGTTGATTCAGTTATGTCATACTTCACAGTACTTGACACACTCAAGGAGTTGATTCATTGATATCAGCTTCCATTTTAGTTCCCTTGTCAGTTTCCCCATGCAGGTGTGGGTCAGCACACTAGTTGTGTCAAGTGATCATTTTCACTTGTTGCATTTTTCCTGTCACTTATGTCAGGGGCTGACATTTGTAGTTTCAGTGATAGCAGAAACAAATTTATTTATGATTGGTTATAGATGGCATTTAACTCTTTCCCTGATGGCCATTATTTATAGAACGGCTTTATCAATGACGCTCATAGATCAAAACAGCTTCCTGTTGACCAGTCAGTTTGCTTAGATCAGATACCTTACAGAATGTGGAGTTTTATGAAATGGGAGCAGAAATGGGTTATCATGTTTGAACTGTTATATCACCAACAAAATGAGTCCTAATTAATTTATAATAGTAATAAAAGTTACTCAAAAATGATTTTATCATTCAAAAGTCTATTTTAAAAAAAAATATCCTTGTTCAATGAAATAGAAAATCAATGATAATTTTTTTTTTATAATCTTAAAAACTGATAAGAGGAATACAAATATATATATATATTTTTTTAAAAGTAAAGCTAAATAAAAGACTTTTGGAACCGTTTGTACTCACCAAAAAAAAAAAAGGTAAAGATTCATTGCTTTGATGATGGAACTAATTAATAATTAACTTTGCACATTCAAGAACATACATACAAATACAACACAATCGAGAGGGTCGTGGTTGTATAAAAAAGAAAATAAAAAACAGAAACATATACTTACACTTAATTTGGATCTAAGCTATAAGTAAATAAACAGTTGTTTGTATGTTGTTATTGCATTTGACTACTTATGCTAATTATTGTAATCTTGTGACTGCGTAAATGTAATTATTATAATCTTGTGACTGCTTGTAAAACAAAAAAATGCTTGCAAAAACAAACAAAACACCTTTAATTTTAGGGTGGGTATGTGGGATTGATATCTGTTAGTGTACTAACACTTTATAGATTATTGGGGGATTGGAACATGACATTCCTTGCATAAATTAATGTTACACTGAACACAACCAAAAATCATATCCTTGTGGACTTGTTGCTTGAGATAATAATAGCAGCAGTTTCACTTGGGCATTTTGATGTTGACATGACCGCCCACATTTTTCATCATCACAGAACAGTCATCTCACAACTTCAGGATGTCATCATTTTCTGGCACTGAATCTAGCAATGAGTTGAATGGCAAATTCATGATGAAAATCAAGATGAGAAAAACGTTTGCATCAGTGGACTGCAGTTGAAGTCTGGTCATAAAGTATGAAAGCGTTTGTAATGGCAGAATTTACTAGAAACCAAAATGTATTTTCAGGCCTTCTTAGAATTCCACTCACAGTCAGACTTCATTCTCTTCTGGTCATGAATGTCTACCCCATTGATGTGAGCATTGTTGAAATACAGTGTATCTGTTGGTGTTATGGACAATGTCTACCCCATTCATGTGAGCATTGTTGAAATACAGTGTATCTGTTGGTGTTATGGACAATGTCTACCCCATTCATGTGAGCATTGTTGAAATACAGTGTATCTGTTGGTGTTATGGACAATGTCTACCCCATTCATGGAGCATTGTTGAAATACAGTATATCTGTTGGTGTTATGGACAATGTCTACCCCATTCATGTGAGCATTGTTGAAATACAGTGTATCTGTTGGTGTTATGGACAATGTCTACCCCATTCATGTGAGCATTGTTGAAATACAGTGTATCTGTTGGTGTTATGGACAATGTCTACCCCATTCATGGAGCATTGTTGAAATACAGTATATCTGTTGGTGTTATGGACAATGTCTACCCCATTCATGTGAGCATTGTTGAAATACAGTGTATCTGTTGGTGTTATGGACAATGTCTACCCCATTCATGGAGCATTGTTGAAATACAGTGTATCTGTTGGTGTTATGGACAATGTCTCCCCATTCATGTGAGCATTGTTGAAATACAGTGTATCTGTTGGTGTTATGGACAATGTCTAACCCATTCATGTGAGCATTGTTGAAATATAGTGTATCTATTGGTGTTATGGACAATGTCTACCAATAGCTTTTCAGGAAATAACAAAGAAAAATAATCCAATGCTGTTAGTCATAACATCAAATCCATCTGGAAACACAGCTCCTGTACTAGATGAATTAAAATCAACAATAAATGGTATATGAAGATGTGCAGTCCATTCATTGGCAATTTGAATCTGTGGGTCTGGATTTCCTTCTGTGTCAGAGTCTAACTGGCTGCTATCACTGTCATGATTAAAACAATATTGCATTCAAATCATGATCTGCCAGCATCTGAAACCCATAAAATGATCCTCCTTCACTGGATTGAAGAAAAAGCTATGTTAACACTTAAAATCACTTGACAAAGAACTGCTATGACATCTGAAGAATAGAACAAGCAGCAAATGAGGCTAGCATGGATAAAAACTAAAAAAATTAAAAAAAAAAATTAATAAGCAATGCTGGTTGATGTCAAACTGATTTGAAAATGAAGTTCCAATTGGCTTCAAAATCACAGCCTCAATTTGGCATTATGTAAAAAAACCCGTCTGTTTCTGAACATATGAGTTTAGACATGCTTATATGAGAGTAGTGCAGAAAAAGGCACTTATGTAATCTATAGAGCAGTGGAGAAAAAGGCATTTATGTAATCTGCACATCACTGCAGAAAAAAGGTGCTTAAGCAGTGCAGAAAAATGTGTTAAATTAGGTCTAGTACTGCAGTTGAATTTTTGTATTTGGTATAATTTATAAATTTAAGTAATATGTATAAATATATTGTTAATGTAGATAAATGTTATGTTTATAAATATTAATACTTTTGAAAACAAGGTGAAAAGTCATTGCAACTATACCAGCATAACTAACCTGATTAGAAATGGTCCCACAGAGCAATGCTCAGCAGTATTACAAGAGCCCTTGCAGGCATAAAAATATGTCACTGATTTTCTTTTTAAAAACCAAAAACATAGAATCTTTGTTATTCTTCTGCACAAATATTTTTTAGTTGTTTCATTTTGTATGCCAGGCATCCATATTGAGATTTGTTGAAATGTTAAAGCTGCAACTCCAAGCCCTTTGATGTTCCTAACATTAGAGTACCATTGAGTGATAATAGAATAGAATAAACCTCACTTATTGTTTAACCTAAAATATATAGACTTGTGAAAATCACTTCAGTTTTTAAAGAATGTTTGTGATTTTATGCTTTAACATAATCCCTCCATCTGCTAGTTAAATAAATTTTAGTACCATTGAGTGATAATAGAATAGAATAAACCTCACTTATTGTTTAATATATATATAGTAAAATATATAGTAAAATATATAGACTTGTGAAAATCACTTCAGTTTTTAAAGAATGTTTGTGATTTTATGCTTTAACATAATCCCTCCATCTGCTAGTTAAATAAATTTTTGAAAAGTACATACATGACATCACTTAGCATTAAATACATTCATGGCATGACATTCATGCTTTATAGTGCAAGGGTGCACAAACGTTTTAGGCAAGAGGGCCAAATTTCCAATTGATAGTGCGTGGAGGGCCGCAAGTCAGAAAAAAACAACACAAATAATGAAATAATGTGTTCAACATTCATAATAATAGTAACATCGTAAAGTTCTCCAGGGGTCGCATAGAGCCTGTCTTGGGCCGCTGGCCGCGGTTTGTGCACCCCTTCTTTATACATTTAAACTGACAACATAAGATATTGAATATTTAAATTATGTTCTAAGACATGCATAAATGGACTGTACCAGTTGCAGAATTTGTATATGAATGGTTGCCCAGAAACATTCCTATTTATGTATAGATTTTTTCTGACTTTTAATTTTGCATCTAATTTGATATATTAAAATGTATGCTCTGTAAGTACCATGATATATATAATAATTTTATATGAATTTTATTATTAATTGGTTGTTATTGAGTTGTCATTTTTTTTTTCATTGTATTTGTAAGGTCATTATACCTTCATTTATAGAATTATATTTGGTACTGTTGTACTTTTTTTCCACTGATTATAAACTTTTGCCTTTGCATCCATAATATTTTACTATTTTGTTTTAAATATGATTTAAATATTAATTGAACTATAATATATATATATATTTACAAAACTATATTTTATTTCCTTTAATTATAATTTGTACAGGTTCAGTAGAGGCAGCAGACAAAATCAAAAGTCCAAAGCCAGATACTTTACCAGAAAACCAGCAAAGTCCATCCTCCAATTTGTATTCTCATGAATCTCAAGTGGAGTGAGTTATTTTTCACTTGGAGCTGTTTATTTAGTGCATATGATTGAGTAGTTTAATGTGATGCCAGTGTCGTGGTAGCATAGTGTGCTTTGTGACTTGTCGACTGTTGAATGTTGTGTCGCTTCATGCAACAACCACTTTGTTGTTCCTTATTCTATACTCTTGGCAGGTACAGGACACCATACTTCATAAGTTAAATTACTGAAAATGAATGGTGTAAGACTTTTCCTCTGCAGGTCATCTTCTTCTCTTTTCCTGATCACAACTGATGATTGATGTCCGTAAGGTCCAGATTTACATTGGAATTATAATGCATTGTAAAGTGAAATTTACCTTTAATTTTATGAGTTTGATTTTTTCACCAATCTTCTTATTTGGTCACATTTAACTGCACGTGGCTCCCAATTTCAAGACATGCTTCCATCTCCGATAATCATTTGGCAAAAGAGATTTACTTTAAATATATTTTTGGTAGGAATAGATAAACATGTCAGTCTATCAAAGGCAAACTTAATGCTGATATGTACACATGTACCTACCCAGTTGTGTTCAAATGGAAATAGTTTTAAATCTTACTCATGGAGCATATGCCTTGTATACATGTGAGGACTTTTAGCTAATTGTTTAACGGAACAATGAAGATCACATTCCTCTTTGAAGTTTTAATCAGCTAGAAGTTAAATACCTTGTACAATAAGTTTCATAGCAGAAGTTAATACGCTTGGGAAATTTATTATGAAAATACATATAGTATACCACTTTAAAATAAAGAGTGTCTATTTCACATCTGTAAATGAGAATGGTGAATGTCATCATTGTGGCTAAATTTATATCAGTACTGAAGCTACCTGGATTATTTCACATCATTAGCTCTGTGAGTGGTGAAATTTATCATTGTCAGTAAATTTGTATTGGTACTGAAGCTACCTGGATTATTTCACATCATTAGCTCTGTGAGTGGTGAAATTTATCATTGTCAGTAAATTTGTATTGGTACTGAAGCTATGTGGATTATTTCACAGCATTAGTTATGAGAACAGTGAATGTTGTCATTGTCAGTAAATTGGTATCAATATTGAAGATTGAAGATACATGGATTATTTCCCATTATTAGCTCTGAGAGTGGTATGTTTCAGTATTGAATATATATGGATTATTTCACACCCAAAGTTCTGAGACTATAGAATATTATCTGTGTCAATAAACTTTGTTGTGAAATGGTACCAGTTTTCCATATGTTACTGGAAATTGAATGAAAGAATAAGTAGGCAGTCCCAGTATTACTTATTTGCATGAGTAAGTAGTGTTGTATGCACAAATTTGATTATTTTCTGTAGTGATGTTGGAGGCTTCAATAAAATTATTTGTTGATGTAACTTGTATAAAAATAAAATTTGTTTCTTTATGTAAGAAAGTTTTGTTTCTTATTTAATGTTTGAAAGAAAAATAATTATATATATAGAAGTATGTACAAATTAAAACAATGAACATAAAATGATTGTTTGTGTTAGATTTGTCTACAAATTACTCTTTATTTTAAATTTTGAACCACCTTGTAAATATATAGTTTCAGTGAAAAGACAGTTTACAATTTTGTGTCTTAATATTTTTTCATCTTAATTTGAATATGGTTAAATTTGCTTGTTTGATGACCTTGGAGACCTAATATATCATTAGCTTTTAGATCAATGTCTCTGGGGAAAAATGAAAAATATCTTGGTACTTTATTGTTTTAGGTGCAAAAAGCCATTTAGTCATTCTTGTGACTCTTATATCAAGAATATGCATACTCACACAAGAACTTCTGCATTGTTATCATTTACAATATGCTTTTGGTTACCATTTTAACTTTGCCTTTATGTAGCGGAAGATTATTATTTTTTACAGTATATAAATGAGTATTTATTCATCTTGTAAAGT
The DNA here is from genome assembly GCA_028829895.1 of Sinotaia quadrata. Classification (NCBI taxonomy): domain Eukaryota; kingdom Metazoa; phylum Mollusca; class Gastropoda; order Architaenioglossa; family Viviparidae; genus Sinotaia; species Sinotaia quadrata. Next base: position 6,721,169 of record CM054181.1, on the reverse strand, counting down.
GATGACTAATCTGTATATTCAGATGACAATATTTCAGAAATTAATTGAGTTTTCTCTTAAAAATTTGCAAGCATCCATATCATCCAATACCATTATGCAAACACATTTGTTTTACTCTGAATCAATTTTTTGAAAAATTGGTTGAGACTGCCTACTAGAAATGATATAGTCTCTTAATCATTATTTCAGATATGCTGCATATAAATTCCTCTTTCTTTTAATATTTGAGCCATGCCTGTAAGATCTTTAATTTTAGCCAAGTTATAATTGTATTAAAGTATCAAACTTCGCTACAGAAAACCACCAAATTTGTGCACAAAATGCTACTTGTTCCTGAAAATCAGTGATGTTGGGACTACATATATTTTGTGTGGATTTGAATTTTCATTTAACTTGTCCTTTATTCTGTATTAATCCTGTCTGAAATTTCATTTAGTTTATTTTTTCATCAATGTGCACTTGCACCCGTTGATTGAATTACAGAGTTTTATATAGCATATCCTAAATTACTGTATATATTGGAAACACTGCACACAACATATTTTTCACATCAGTTCAAACTTTGTTTCTACAAATACTTTTTGATCACACCAGAACTCTGAACTATGTTTCAAAATCTAAAGATTTTGGTTATAAACCATTATTGGGAGTTGATTTTTTTCAAATATATTTTCTTCAGATAATATAAATGGCATCAAAGTCAAACAGAAGGGGTCCTTTGATATAGTATAACTTATTGAAAGAATGTGAAAAGAACATTTGACTGTATTGTTAGTGTCAGAAAGTGAGACTTGTGTAAGTGAATCATTGGTCTGAAATGTGCAGTAGTTTACAGTATCCTACCTCAATACATGGACTTGTAGTGAATTCATCTCTCTGAATAATAAAATAATTCCACTTTGCAAGGACATGAGGTGAATTCATCTCTCTGAATTTAAAATAATTCCACATTGCAAGGTGAATTCATCTCTCTGAATTTGAATATCATACAACATTACATGGTCTTGTAGTGAAATCATCTCTCTGAATTTAAAATAATTCCACATTACATGGACTTGAATTTGATTATCATAGGGTGAATTCATCTCTCTGGATTTGATTATCATACCACATTACATGGACTTGAGGTGAATTCATCTCTCTGATTTTAAATATCATACTTCTTCATCACATGGACTTTCTGAATTTGAATATCCAAGCATTATGAACCTGGATTAAAAGAAAAGAAAAAACGAAATAATGGTGACATTTGACTACAACAGCCTGAGTGGAAATGTAATGCAGTTTTTCTCTGCCATTAATCAGAATGTTTAACACCTGAAAGTATACTTCATTTAAGGATATTAATAAAGCTGCTTTCATTTCCTTTCATTTTGCATTTTATTTCATTGAAATATATGCACTAATACCTAAGATATGATGTTTTTACTGACGTACCCCTAAATCTCACTGAAATCCTGAAAATTCTTGCATGCACAGAGATAAAAAAGGGAAAAGTGCCTTCTCAGTAAGGGGTTAAATGAGCAAGCTGTCAGTACACTGGCAATTATTGGACAATGTTTATAATTAAAACTGATACGAAAAGTGTTACCTACTGAACTATCAAACTTGGTCAGATTATAAGCACAGCATGCCCAACTAAGTACAGTTGAATAATAGATTATTTTGCAAAACAAAACTTTCATATCGAGAACAGCTATTGCTAGTAAAATGTGTATGTCTTTTCTAGTTCTAAATCTCTCTGCATTTCATTATATGAAATTGAATTCATGTCTCTGAATTTCTTACATAAATTGAGTTCATCTCTCCACATTCCATTACATAAAATTGAATTCATCTTTGCATTCCATTATATGAAAATGAATTAATCTCTGCATTTCATTATATTAAATTGAACTCATTTCTCTGAATTCCATTACATGAAATTGAGTTCGTCTCTCAGCATTCCATTGCATGAAATTGAATTCATCTCTCTGCATTTCAGTATTATTACAACGAAACTGGGCTTGTGCATAATTAATTTCTCTGCTTTAAATTTTTCTTTGCTTCAGTGCAGTTTTTGAGGAGAGTTTTTGTGCTTGTTTTATTGCATGATTACATTTGACATATTTACTTTGATCCCTATCAGACTAAAAGCAGTGAACTTCTGATTACAGTTGGTATACTTACTTTGATCCCTAGCAAACTTAAAGCAATAAAATTATCTCCATTATATCTCTGTAGTTTTATAGATATTCTGTTGATTGTCTGTGATGGGAAAGTGCATTTTTTCTAATGTAAAATAATATATATCACCTGAAGATTTACCTGATATCTACACTGCTGTAACCCTTCTTCTGTCTTCACTGTTTTATATATATGATCTTTGCATATAGGATTATTTGTCTGTCTTCTGATTATATATTGTAAAGGTGATCTTTGCATATAGGATTATTTGTCTGTCTTCTGATTATATCTTGTAAAGGTGATTTTACACTTTCTTCACGTTTTGACTTTTGGTGGTCTCCATTTTGGGAATTTGGGGTCAATGGGAAGGATAATACTTAGGAATCTTAATGTGAGGGGATAACTCTAATAGCTTTTATTTTACACAATTTGGTAGACAATCTCAGCATATTTTATATAAAATACTTTTCTTATTGACATTTGTCAAAATAGTAAATTACAATTCTATAAAAATATATAGCAAATAGAAATAATTCCTGACTTTCACAGTCATAAATTACAATTCTATAAAATACATTGTAAAATAGAAATAATTCCTGACTTTCTCAATCATAAATTACAATTCTATAAAATACATTGTAAAATAGAAATAATTCCTGACTTTCTCAATCATAAATTACAATTCTATAAAATACATTATAAAATAGAAATAATTCATGACGTTCACAGTAGTAAATTACAGTTTTATAAAATACATTATAAAATAGACATAATTCCTGATTTTCACAATCTTAAATTACAGTTCTATAAAATACATTGTAAAATAGAAATAATTCCTGACTTTCACAATTGTAAATTACAGTAAAATACATTGTAATATAGAAATAATTCCTGACTTTCACAATTGTAAATTACAATAAAATACATAGTAAAATAGAAATAATTCCTGACTTTTACAGTCATAAATTACAATTCAATAAAATAATGTAGAAATAATTCCTGACTTTTACAGTCATAAATTACAATTCAATAAAATAATGTAGAAATAATTCCTGACTTTCACAAATTCCTGTTTTACAATTTTTAAAAATACATAGTAAGATAGAAATAATTCCTGACTTTCACAATTGTAAATTACAATTCTGTAAAATACATAGTAAAATAGAAATAATTCCTTTATAATAATGACTTTCACAATTGTAAATTACAATAAAATAGATAGTAAAATAGAAATAATTCCTGACTTTCACAATCATAAAATACAATTCAGTAAACTACATAGTAAAATAGAAATAATTCCTGACTTTCACAATCATAAAATACAATTCAGTAAACTACATAGTAAAATAGAAATAATTCCTGACTTTCACAATCATAAATTACAATTCAGTAAACTACATAGTAAAATAGAAATCATTCCTGACTTTCACAATCATAAAATACAATTCAGTAAACTACATAGTAAAATAGAAATCATTCCTGACTTTCACAGAGAAAGGAAATGATCTGCTAACATCATGCTTGCCTGATTGTCATATCATTAATTTTATAAGGTTTAATAAATCACCTAGAGTTCATTACTTTTTTAAAAAAAATTGCAACACAGCTTTTTTTTACATTAAAACATAATTATTATAAAATAATAACATTTTTCCAATCAAGAAGTATTGAAACAATTTTCTCAGCTATATATTTTAGTCTTTGAATAGATCTGTTCAGAGCCATATTATAACCCAGTGTTTGAACTTTTTTACTATTTATTTTTAAAAATCATTTATCACTCATTACTGAATTGCTCATTAAATCATTTACATCATTTCAATATGTCATCATATTGATTTGAAAGATTTACAAGCATGACATTATATTCCTGTTTGATGCGATATTCAGATGTATTGACATTTCCCTCCCCATTGGTAAAGTTTCACTTTCCAGATAATATACTTTTACTTAAATGAACGAACTCTTTACCATTGGAGTTTTATTCCCATTTAGCATTTTAAATTTAATATTTACACGGTCATTGTGCTTGAGAGTGACTCGTTTCAGTAAGAATAGTATTATTTATTAATTAACAGCAAAGGCATTATAATGTCATGTCTGTCAACCATTCTGCATTACTTGGAATTATTCAATTTTTAAGACTTCTATTTGTTTCAGTAAGAAAAGCATTTTTTTTATTAACACAAAGGCAATATAATGGACTGTCTGGCAACTATTTTGTATTATGTGGAATCATTCCATTTCTAAGTCTTTGATTCATTTCAGTGAGTAAAGCATTAATACCAAAGGAAATATAATGTCACAGCTGTCAGCATTTGTATTATATGGAATTATTCAGTTTTTGAATTTTGACCTGATTTTTCATAAACCAATTCCAGAGTTTTATTCATTTTACTAAGAACACTATTTATGAAAACCAGTCAGCATAATGTTATAGCTGTCAACCGTTCTGTATTATGTGGAATTATTCAGTTTTAAGACTTTTATTCGTTTCATTAAGAAGAGCATTCTTATTAACACCAAAGGCAATGTAATATTATACCTATCAGCAAGTCTATATTAAGTGAAATTATTCAGTTTTTGTGATTTTGTCCAGGCTTGTGTAAACCAATGCCATATTTTTAAAGTTCACTAAGTATGAACTTGAGTGTATGCTTCTCATCTTTTTTTAAAACAGTTTTATGTTTCAAGCATGAGTTGTGATTAGACTGTCTTATTGATTGCTACTTTAGTATTGCCATTTTGTAAGGTTAGGTTATGAGAATTATGTTGGGATTTTTAGTAGGGAGAATTTATATCTATAACAATCATGTAACATTGACAAAAACAACCTGAAACACAGCAAGGCACAAGTTCACCAATTTCCTTCTCAACTCTGATAATTGCATTGTCATAGTATGCATCATATGGCTGCTCTTGTGGTTGACAGTATACCTCATTTTCAAGGTAACTAGATTTAAAGATGCTGGTTAGCATTGCAAGACAGTGTCACAACAATATGAAAACTGTTGGTTTCAAGACAAAAATACTGTAATATAAAATCATTCTAGGCAGTATTCACAGCCATTTTACTTACAACTTGTTTTAATGGCTGGTTTTGTTTTAATTAAAGTGGAACACTGGTTTTCTTTGCTCAACAGTTGGGTCAGGTACATCTACTTGCACTAATTGACATGTTGGTTAATTTTCTTTTTAATTTGGCAAGACATTGAATATATATTTTTTTCATTTACATTATATTGTTGTTTTAAAATACTGAAAAAAATTAATGTAATCACAGGAACTTATATATGTCTATTAGGAAAATGGACATGCTTATTAGACCATAGGAGAATATAAATATGAGATCACCGAAAAATATGTATGCTTATTAGAACACAAGAAACACACATGTTTATTAGATCACAAGAAAATATATGTACTTTTTAGATAAGAAAATATACATAACTTTTAGAGCACAAGAAAATGTACATACATTTTAGATCACAGGAAAATATAAATACTTTTTAGATCACAGGAAAATATACATATATTTTAGATCACAGGAAAATATAAATACTTTTTAGATCACAGGAAAATATACATATTTTTTAGATCACAGGAAAATATACATACTTTTTAGATCAGAGGATAAGATATATATACTTTTTTAGATCATATGAAAATATACAATATATACTTTTTAGATCACAAGAAAAATACTTTTTAGATCACAGGAAAATATATAATCTTATTAGATCATAGTGAAATATACATTCTTTTCCCCTCATTCCCCTTTTGACTTGGATGTGCTTTGAGCAGTCTCAGTTGTATCACAAAATTTCTCTATCCTGGACTTTCTACAATAGCTTCTATATAATGTTGGCTGTTTTATTCACAAAGTTGTTTTTGTTTATTCACATTGTGCTTTGGGCTACCTACACACACTTTTAAAAAAAAAGGTTATTACTATAGCATTTAAACAAAAGTATTAAGCGTCTGTTTTCAAGCTTGGGATATTTATTGCATGCCTCTTGATTATTAGTAAATTTCATTTAAAGTACTGCACTGATGCAAGGCTTGTCATATATAAACTATTGATTAATTTCTGCCCCCTTTATTTCACTCAGATCACCTGTGTTAGGTGAGTCTGTTCAGCCATTCATTTACGGTTCCTTAGGTTTCAGTTGTGCACTAAGAATAGCTCTGTTATATTGTGTTCAACCCTGTGCAATATGACATTTTGTCAATGATTTCAGGCCCAAGGCTCAGCATTATAAGCCGGGTTCTTTCATCCTAATAAACATGTCTAAAGATGCCGAGAGGTCTACTCGCACCCGTCCATTACACAATCCTGCTGAGGTGAGTGAGAGTGAGCATGCGTGACCTTGCACACGAGTCTCACTATCAGAGAAAAGTTAAGAGTTGTTACATATTTGATGTCACACAAGCCTCTTTGACAAAATTAAGAGTTGTAACATACTTAATGTCGCGCAAATCTCATTGACAGAGAAAGTTAAGAGTTGTAACATACTTAATGTCACACAAGCCTCACTGACAGAAAGTTAAGAGTTGTAATGTACTTAAGGTCACACGAATATCACTGTCAGAAAAAGGTAGAGTTCATACTTGATGTCACACAGAACCCTCATTGACAGAGAATGTTAAAGAGTTGTAACATACTTGATGTCACACAAACCTCACTGACAGAGAAAGTTAAGAGTAACATACTTAATGTCACGTGAATCTCACTGTCAGAGAAAATTAGTTGATGTCATATGAGTATAGCTACCAAAGAAAATTAGAGTTGTAACACGCTTGATACACTAAACTCACTGTCAGAGAAAACTGGAAAGTTGTATTATGCTTGATGTCACACAAGTTTTATTGTTAGAGTTGTGATATGCATGATGTCACACAAGTTTCACTGTTGTGCGGGAGAAAATATGGAGGTGTTTTGTTTTGTTTTGTTTCTGCTTTTGTTTTTAAAAATGTTTATTTTCTTATTTCTTAAAATCTTGAACACTTAAAGTTTTATTTCTTATTTCTAATCAATATAAAATTTAATTTGAAAAGTATTGTTTGTACTGGAGTTAGTCAACATTCCCTCATTTGCAGGAGCCAAGTGACTTCTGTTGATTTGTTGATTGTCATATGTGACCTGTCACCACAAAAAGATACTTAAGTCGGATTTTGGGGGTATTGAGATATATATATCAATAGAAAGAAAATTGAAAGGGCTTTCTGTTGATATAAAAATAAAGAGTGTAGGACAAAATATGGAAAAGTTATGTTTGTTTGAAGTGCACTACTGTCCGGACGGCCATTTTGAGAAAATCGGCCTCAAAGATTGAACACATTTCTGAGAGGTTTTTCCTTAGCAACCATATATTAATCTGCTTCATTTGCAATCAGAGTTGAAGAAGACACAATAGCTAACACTGTAATAACTATAAACAACAAATATATTGTTACATCATTTACAGACAACAGTCTTTTTAAGCCATAACGATTAGAATTTCTGTATGCGAGAATGATTATTGTGGCTCACAGAATATTCTAAAATTAAGGCATAATATTGAATTGATACCTCTTTCTAAATCTGATACTAGCTCCACTAAATAAATCACAGATTAAAGCTGCATTACTTTCAGATTCTTAAAAAAATATCGTTTAAATAATCCAGTAATTATAGCACACCTTTCACTTCAGTGTACAGTCAGTTATCGTCAGCTGTCGTCTGCTTCGTCTTTTTCGTTGTTCGATCACGCGATTCGCTGTCCGTGTCACTTTCAGAAGAAAATCCATCAGCTACATCCTCATTAGCAAAATAATCAGATATCAAATCTTTAATCTGAATGCTTTCTTTTTCTAAGATGTTGCTTTCTTTACATGAATTCAATAAATTAGAGATTCGTTTCTCCATGTTTGCATTACGCATTACAGGATGAAACTGTCTCCCCTTGTGTGCGTTTCAACCAATCGCGACCGTCTTTTTATGAGAGCATGCTTGGTAACTTATAGTAAGCTTTGATAAACTGTCTGCGGATTGGCTGACGCTTTTCACTTTGTTTACGCCAAGCACAGCCTTATAAAACATTCTGATTACACGTTATTAATAACAGGTGTCGTCAGCATAAAAATAGGCTTTTTCCTGAGCATTCTGATATACAACATGATGAGGTTCAGCCAGGGATACTACCGTCTACGATCATCAGATTATAGCACTTTTGGGCCATATTTTTCCTTCGAAGTTAGACAGTAGGTCACAAAAAAATAATAATAAAGCTATTTCTAGTTCGAATTAAGGAAAAACACGCTAGTAATTTGTTGTTCGATGGTTTGGGAACACGCTAAAATGAAAATCTCAATTTCACCCATGTAGACCCCCACCTTCGTTTTTGCCGTTTTTCTCGGCTTAGCCTTGCGCGACTTAAGTATCTTTTTGTGGTGACGGGTCACATATAATCATGATTGTAATATATTGAGAGTATCTGATAATATTTTCTTTCTCATCTCTGTTTTATTGTTATAAGCACATGGAGTAATGTTACTTTCAAGCAGAGAGATTAAATAAAGTTACCAGTTTCACTGTGGTCAGATTCCAGGTAGTGATTTTTTAAAAAAAACAACGTAAAACAAAAACGTGTAGTATTGCATTTGTTCTATCTTACTGCCAGAAACACAAGACATGGAAAAGTAGGTTAAGTGTAAAAATTAAAAAGAAATAAAATAACTCTTAAAATTTATGTTAGTTTTAGATAAATTTTGAAAGCAGTCAATTGTATTAAGGATGTTTTTATGATTATTTTATGTAATGATTAAAGAATGTGTTTTAAGAGTAAAACTCTGACTCAGATTCTCCATTCATATTAGATTTGCTTTTTTGGTGTGTACAACTTTGGCCTCTTGGATAATACACACAAACTGTGCTTGATAAGTTTGTTATCTTAGTTTCTATTATAAATTGTTAGAACCAGAAAACTCTTTATTCTTTTCTCTGGCTTTTAAGAAAACTTCTTTCCTTTGTTCTTTTCTCTGGCTTTTAAGAAAACTTCTTTCCTTGTTCTTTTCTCATACTCATTCTTTCCTTTAGACTGAGTCACAAGTTTCTTTGGATGTTAACTTTTATTGATTTCCATCTCTGTTTATAATTACTTTATTGACTACCATATATATATATATATATACTCCAATGTCAGTCTATCAGAGAATAAGTTAAATCCTAGATTTTAGAGGTTAAAAAGTTTTCAGAATTTTTGGCCCAACTGTAAGTCATAGTTTAAAAAACAAATTAAATCGTTAAACTCTTACCTTAAAGACCACAAAATGTAAAATATAAATTGAAAAGTAAATATCTGTTGTGTGGTATAAAACAGAATACATATCAAGTTATATAAAGTTAATCTACATTAAACAAATTATTTCAAACACCAATTTTTTTTTTTAAAATTTGAAAATCCCCAAGCTGAAAGTATTGTTAAATATCAGTAATATGGAACTTTTCTATGGTTCTGATCATTCTTTCTTGAAACAAAACAGTTGTGCATTCCAATATAGCAGTGATGCTTCAAACACAGCAATCAAACACAAGTCCATAAAATCTTGATAAGTACTTTGTATTGTCTGTGTTTATCATTGAGATGTTTTTATTTGAATAAATATATTTAAAAATCACAATTCTTATATATTATTAAGATACTTCATGGGTATGGTAAGAACTTAAAAGCTTGATGATGCCATATTTTCTTGCCTGATGCAAGTGATCTATAATTATTAGCTTTCTTTATATAAAAATTAATTAATTAATTTCTACATATTTAGAAGAAAATTTCATTGAGAAGATTTTTTCCTATTATGATTTGAAATGATTACATTTTTAAGTGTGACAGAAAGTCTGAAATAATGATGAATGCTAGTGTTTCTTTACCTTGTCTGTAGTTATCATCTGTTGAGAGGATGTAAATTTTCTTAAATTTTAATAACTAAGATATTTAAAACTTAATCATCTTTAGTATAACTTTTGTCACGTGTTGTGGTATAAGATAGTTAGCTAAAAACATTTATCACAGCACACTATAATTATGAAGTATGAGATAATATATCAGTTTGTATTGGAAAGACATTAACTAGTATATTGGTATATACTATCTTTTATGCAGAAAAGAGAGTCTGACAAAATATAGATCATCTGTGGTTATCATCTACTAGGGGGTGGTGGTGGTTATGTTTATTTTAATAACTATGACATTCAGCATCTTAAAAGTACAATGAGTATTTATGGTGATTTAAGAGAGTTAATTGTGTGCGCGTGAAAGGCAATCTGAAAGCATGGAAGTTATTTTCTTGTTTACCAGAGTATGTTATTTGTCATATTTTTACTTCTTAATTTCTGTAAGTAGAACATTTTCACAAGTTATCACATAAAATTAACTAAAAAATTCTATTGCAGTGTATTACAATTAAAACACAACCATTTATATTTGAAAGATACCAGTACAGTACTAGAATTGGGAAAATATATATATTGGGAAAGTATTGACTTCTCCATTTTTATTGGCCATATGGGTTTTACCTGATTATTAATTTGGGATTTGCTTTTGCTGGTCAAAAATTGGAAAAGAATTTCTGACTTACTCTTGAATATATATGTGGTACTTCACTGCGTCATTGTTTACTGTTTTTAAGATGTTTAGAATGTTGTCATTTGTATACTAAAACAACAAAACTGTTCTCTTACATTAGGGTCAGATAGCTTGCAATAAACTTCATTTTGAACTTGGACACTGAATCTCTTCCTTATAAGTAGTGATTCACATCTAGCAAATAGTATCACTGAATGCTGATTTTAGTTATGCTCTCTATTCATAATATTCACAAAAAAAAAATTACATCATTGAATTAGTTACTTTTTTTGTTCAAAAACATTATAAATGATACATTTCTTTTAATATCAATTTTAAAATCATCATCACCATGTTGTGGATTACCTTGGATTGCACTGTGTGTCTCTTTTTGTGAATTTGTACAAATTGCAGTGCATGCAGAAGATAAGAAGACATACCTCATCATCATAATCATCATCGGCGTCTTTAACATTTGATTCTGAGAGCAGGATACAAGAATTCACACATCATTGACCTTAACATACTGAATAAGTTGACTGGCTATGGAAGGTTGATCACTGTGTTTTGACATTACACTATGCTGAAGTAATCAGATCATCATCACACCTGATGTAAATGTTAGGAAGTTCTATTAAGCTTACACAATCTAGATAACTAATTCTATGCCAGTGCATGCACAACCTAGCTACTCCTCTTCTTCATGGTCTTCTTTGGCACGGATATAAAGAGACCTTGGTCATTTTCAAAAGGGCTTTCAAGATTATCTTTTTAACCAGGTCTCTTCTATGCCATTAGTTTGTTCAATCTTTGCAGTTATAAGTTCAGGATTTTTCTCTTCGAAAATACATGTATATTTTATGTCACTCTGCATTAGAATAATTTTATTGTTATATTATCTGTAGTTTTCTTTTGTGTTTAAGTAGTTTGTATACAGATTTTGTGTAAGTTATGTGTAATTATTGTAAAGATTGAGATTTATAAGATTGAGTGGTTTATTAACTAAAGTTTTTTTTATATTATTATTATTTTATCATCATTTCCACAACTTTTATACAAGACCTGTTTTTTGAAATTGTTATATATAATTTAGAATAGTTCACTTCTGTTTCATCTATAATGCTTATAGTTGTTTTATTAAATTCACACTACACATCTATCTATCTGTCTGTCTGTCTGTCTATCCTATCTGTCTATCCATCCATCCATCCATCCGTCCGTCTGTCCGTCCATCTTTCTGAGAAGTGATAATGTTTACAAAGCCATTGCTAGTAAGGGTTCATAAACAAACAGGTACAGTAAAGTAAGAATAATAATAATAAATTTTGGCCACTACTTCAATAATATTGTACTTTTAAAAATAAATAAGACGAAACTTGCCTGCTAAAGATATTTATTTTGTAAAAGCTACTTAATACTTAATTCATCTTCGAGATAGATTCAAAAAGAATAAATTCTCATTGTAACAGTAAATGAGTAACCTGCTTCAGTGGTATAGATACATAAATTACATATTACTAAATATGATGATTTGTGTATTATTTAAAATTCGGGTACAAAAATATGCTTTGAAAAATTGATGGTGCCTGCCAAACTCTTCTCAAAATTTGGATGTACTCTTGGCCACACAAAGGTTGGGAAACATTGCTATACACAGTTCACATTCTACACATGCTGCACATACTTCACATAGAATTCACACTACACACACTGTACATGATTCACATACTACCTGCACTGTTTACTTTGTTTTTCTCCCTGGCATTATAGTTGAGTATTTGCACAAGGTAGGTCTTACATTTCTATCTTCATTACCATTTCTGAGCACTAGAATTGTTGAATGAAATCTCTCTTTTGTATAGAATCATTTGATACTTGCTTTATCAGTGATGATTGTTTTTCTAAGATGTTAACTGATGTTTTCCATGTCTGAATTATTTGTGTGAAGGTAGTTGGAACTTGATAATTTGAATGAGGTCTAAATTAGTTGTGTACTTGAAATTGGGACTTGATATGGTGATATGAACTATCACGTTTTATCAATAAATTTGGGGGACTGGCGCATACTGAATCAGCCCAGTGTTATCAATAAAAATGGGGGACTAATCATACTGAGCCAGCCTATTTTATCAGTAAATTTGGGAGACTAATTGTACTGAGCCAGCCTATTTTATCAGTAAATTTGGGAGACTAATCATACTGAGCCAGCCTATTTTATCAGTAAATTTGGGAGACTAATTGTACTGAGCCAGCCTATTTTATCAGTAAATTTGGGAGACTAATCATACTGAGCCAGCCTATTTTATCAGTAAATTTGGGAGACTAATCATACTGAGCCAGCCTATTTTATCAGTAAATTAGGGAGACTAATCATACTGAGCCAGCCTATTTTATCAGTAAATTTGAGTGACTAATGTACACTGATTCAGCTAAGGTATTATCAGTAAATTTGGGGGGGGGGGGGACTAATGCATGCTGAACCAGCCCAATTTATCAGTAAATTTGGGGGACTATTGCACACTAAGCCAGCCCAATTTATCAGTAAATTTTGGAGACTAATACACACACACAAAGCCAGTCCAATTTATCAGACTTCAAGGGTTGGGAGCTGACAATTGCCTAGTCAGCTCCGAGTTCCTTTCCATGTACTGATTGGGTGGAGACAGGTATATTGTAGTAAACCCAACCTACCTGCTGTGTACTGATGGGGTGGAGACATATATATTATAGTAAACCACAATTACTTTCTTTGTACTGGTGGGATGAAGACAGGTATATTGTAGTAACCCAAATTAATTGTCACCATGATAGGAAGCATTCAGCAAAATGGTTCAGTATTTCACAAATTCTCTATGGTCCAGAAAATCCATTTTTGTTATTGTCAAAAACGTGAGTAAGCCGCATGTTATAGCATAGTTCTCAAGTCAACATTTTACATCTATCACTTAAGGTTGAGGAAATCCCCACACAAAAAGCATAAATACATTTATTTACTTTCAGACTTCTTTTTTTTTTTTAAATTTTAAAAAATGTTACTTTAAAAAAAAAATTATATTTTATTTTATTTTAAAAAAAAGAAGACTAAAATGGTATTATGATAAATTTACCCTGGTTTAATTTATATGTTACAATTTCCCCACTTTTTCAGCATGCCTTATTTGGTGAATTCATCCATTTTTTTGCATGCCTTATTTGGTGAATTTATCCATTTTCCTGCATGCCTTATTTGGTGAATCCATCCATTTTTCTGCATGCCTTATTTGATGAATTCATCCATTTTTCAGCTTGCCTTATTTGGTGAATTTGTTCCTGTTCTACATGCCTTCATAGTGTTATGGAAAAGAATACAGGTTTAATTTAGACTCCTGTCACTGTGTCAGTGATTATGTGTCATTAGTGTTATGGAAAAGAATACAGGTTTAATTTAGACTCCTGTCACTGTGTCAGTGATTATGTGTCATTAGTGTTATGGAAAAGAATACAGGTTTAATTTAGACTCCTGTCAGTGATTATGTGTCATTAGTGTTATGGAAAAGAATACAGGTTTAATTTAGACTCCTGTCAGTGATTATGTGTCATTAGTGTTATGGAAAAGAATACAGGTTTAATTTAGACTCCTGTCACTGATTGTGTGTTGTTAGTGCAGATTCTAATTCTCTGAAGTGACTGACCAAGTAACACTAACCAAACAATCACACTGTACAAAAAGATTTTGTTTGTTTTATTTGACCTATACATTCAAAGATAGTTGTTCATTTTATTTATATTTGAAGAATAGTGGAATGTGTGAATTAGAAAGTAGTACATTCAACTTAATAACATGACTGGTTTAACCAAAACATGTTTTCTTCAAATACACTAGAAATAATATCATATTATTTTTTTACAGGTTCTAAAATCCAAATTATAGTTAAAATTTAATCTAAGAAATATGATTGCTTTTCAGAGATTAAGAAATTTGAACAAATCCAGTCATAATATACAGTCAATGCAATGCAATATATATACATATATATATATACACACACACATATATATATATATATATATATATATATATATACACATTGTATCATGACTTTTGAAGTCATAAATTATGTTGACAGCTGTGTCCTACAAGATCAGTTGTTTGAGACTAAAGTTACAATGGCTAAACATATATTTCAGCAGAGGGCAGTGGTTTTGGGACTGTAGATGTGCATTTTGCATATGTTGAATTTTGAAGAGTACAGATTCTGTAAACAATGCCAACAAAGCCATTAAGAAATGGATCAAATGCTTGCTACTTTTCTCATTGACCTCGGATGACAAACCTTCCGGATTCTGCTATGGAATTTTTCATACAGCTGTCACTCATCTCCTTGTGACTTTTTCTCTTGATGGTGCTCTCAAGTAATTCAAGTTGCGCACATTTCATACTCCATCTATTTGACCATTAAGTGCTAACAAGAATTTAAGAATTTATTTTATTTTTGTATTGTTTTGTATCATGGGTCATATATTGAGAGTGAAATTCACAAATTTACTACAGAGCATTAGTTGAATATATAGCAAAACAAAATTTCTGTAAATAAAATGGGCTTGTGCTGTGATGCACTTAAAGTCTTTTGTTTGTAAATGTTCTTATAATTATGCCCGTGCTAGTAGGATATTTTTCCATATCTGAGGGGCATGTGTTGTGCCACTGCTTCTTTGAATTGTCAGTAATATAATTGGATATAACTTCCTATTGCATACGTCTATGTACTGGTACTTATTTTTATTGGTTTAGCTGCTTTGATCATTGAAAAAGTATAAGAAATGTTGATTTCCATGGAGAGTTGTGACATAAAATAATATAACTTCTGTGAGTTAAGATATACATCAGTCATTATTTGACACTATTGATCATGTGTGGCTTGCCAATGTTAGTAATAGTAAATGAATTAATGTTGGGGCAAGTTAAGATATACATCAGTCATTATTTGACACTATTGATCATGTGTGGCTTGCCAATGTTAGTAATAGTAAATGAATTAATGTTGGGGCAAGTTAAGATATACATCAGTCATTATTTGACACTATTGATCATGTGTGGCTTGCCAATGTTAGTAATAGTAAATGAATTAATGTTGGGGCAAGTTAAGATATACATCAGTCATTATTTGACACTATTGATCATGTGTGGCTTGCCAATGTTAGTAATAGTAAATGAATTAATGTTGGGGCAAGTTAAGATATACATCAGTCATTATTTGACACTATTGATCATGTGTGGCTTGCCAATGTTAGTAATAGTAAATGAATTAATGTTGGGGCAAGTTAAGATATACATCAGTCATTATTTGACACTATTGATCATGTGTGGCTTGCCAATGTTAGTAATAGTAAATGAATTAATGTTGGGGCAAGTTAAGATATACATCAGTCATTATTTGACACTATTGATCATGTGTGGCTTGCCAATGTTAGTAATAGTAAATGAATTAATGTTGGGGCAAGTTAAGATATACATCAGTCATTATTTGACACTATTGATCATGTGTGGCTTGCCAATGTTAGTAATAGTAAATGAATTAATGTGGGGCAAGTTAGGGAATTGAAAGGTTAAAAAACAATCGTTGCCCGCTTTGAAAAGTTGTATTGAAGATTCTGTAATGCAAATTTAAAATAAAATAATATATTATTACTGATAATTAGTAATACTTAAGCATTTTTAATTGATACACTCAGTGGACCCTTGTTTTATGATGTTCCAGAGATCCCATTGTGTTGTGGAATACACAATGCAAAACCAATAATACTTTGAATTTGGTGACAATCATTAGCCTTTGTTAGGTGCTGCCTTATCAGACAGTTAGACAGTGAGCCATATTTTATTAAAGAGAGTTCATCATGAAGTGATTTGATCATATGCTGAACCAATCCTAAAGAAGGAGTCAGGTGTATTTTCCAGATTTACCTAACTCCTAAATGAGAACGATTTAATCAGTCACAATGTGATTGCTGTTGCTGCCTTCAAATTGGCATTTTTATTACAGACTTTTAAATTAATTTTAATAATTAATACCCCAAAAGCATATTATATGTATACTTTCCAAGTACTTTTCAATTTGCTCTCCAAGCACGAACTAATTTATCATAATATATTTGCATTTGATGCCTTCCTGGCATATTCTGTTAAAGATTTTAATTAATTGACATTTTTTGTGAATTTCAGGTGATTGCAACACCTGAGGGTCAGCCAGAAGGAATTTGGGTTCATGTCCTGGTTGCTTCTGGTAGTGGGTTGTGGCGTCTACCTAACAAAGATCAGCTAATGAATCATCGGGTCCAACCAGCAGATATTATAAAAACTTTGAACAATGCCAACGTAAAAATATCAGGCTCCAAAGTATTCTATAAATTTGATGACATGTAATATCAATCCCAGACAAGGAACAGCATTTGGTATAAATTTGTATGCTTATTTAAGAAATATCAGACAAGGAATAGGATTGTGTACAAATTTGAATGCTTGTTTGGGAAGTGTATGCCTGATGTACAGTAGATTCTATTATAGAAAATACATTTATGTTTTGAATGTTTGGGTTTAGTTGATGCCATATTCTTTAGAATATTTGTGTTTATTTCTTTGAGAAGTGATGAGTTCTTTTTTATTTAAGTTTTTGTTATTGGTCACCATTTAAAGTATTTTTATGTTCTTAATTCGTTTTAGCATTTTTTGTATAGGGGAAGTAACCCTGCCCATTTGGCTATACATTGGAATTATATTTTATCAGAGTAGTATTTGTATAGTGGGCTCAAAGCAGCCTGCCTTTTTGGCCACACCTTTGAATTATGTTTCTTTATCAGAGTAGTATTTGTATAGTGGGCTCAAAGCAGCCTGCCTGTTTGGCCACAACCATGCACCTTTATTTTTAAAATGAATTTCTAGAGAGTGAAATAAGTTTATGCCGTTTCATTGGTACAATTGCATAAATTGTAATAATTAACTAAAATATTGTAGTAATAAATTTGCTATAGTGAAAGAAAAATAATGTTCTAGCTTGTTTTCAGATTATGACAATGCCAGTCCGAAGGCTTATTTGGGTGTGTAAATGCAAAAAAACATCGTGTGGATGTTGTGGCTTGGTTACACACTGTTACAGAAGAAACGAGTTAAGTTTTTTTTGCTCAGTCCAATGGTTTTTATGTCACTCACACCTTGCTGTTGCGACTTTCATTTAAAATAGATAATTTGTTAAAGCTTTATCTAACAGTTATTGCAAAAGTAAGTATTATGCTCTACAAATACTATAAAGTTATTTTTATTCTATTGATAATAGACATCTTGAAACCAGATCTTGGAGATTTCTTTCTTAACTACTATACTAGAAATACATTGAAGCTGTAAAAATTACACATTAACTGCTAATTTTTCACCCTTTATGTAGCATGAGACAATAACAGTATTAGTGTTTTGGTTGTGATTGAAACATACTTTATTATACCTTTGTAAAGTTGCTATTTATAATTTACACACTTACTGTTTCCCAGACAACCCTTTTATTATTATTTTTATTTGTATGATTTTGTTTGAGTGCTTTACTTTATATTTTATTTATATATATATTTTTTTTTTTGGGGGGGGGGGGGGTTGATGGTGTTAGAACTTATGCTGAGAGATACATATTTAAAAAGCAAATATATTTGTTTGAAGGTTATTAGCTGTTATTAAGAGAAGTTAGTAACAAATTGAAAATACTAAGGTAAACTATGATTATTATTTTTCTCTCTCCCAAATTAATTATATTTTAAAGATTAAGGTCCTCTTTTTTTCTCTTTGGTCTTAAGAGTTTTTTAAAATTAGCTTTGTAAAGGGAGATCACTTTGATTATGGTATGTGTTTATTTCCAAAGCTGAATGATCTGAGGAATTTGAATTGATTTATAAATTTGTGTTTAGTTATTGTTGCTGCATTTATCATTTGATATTTTGCTAATGCTAGCTGATACCTTGTTAAAAACAAAACGAGTCACATTTTCTATGTTTACAATATTGATTAATTTGTCATAGTTTACAAATTTGTTAAGTGTAAAAGAGAAAATAATATTTTATCAGTGTTGTATTAGTCACTTTTAAGAAATATTTATTGTATTCAGCAGTTGAAAAAGTCATAAAATAAAAAGTCTCAATACTTAATTTTATCAGTAAAATTCTTCTTTGCTATTAGTTTTTGTATATTAGAGCAATCAGTTAAATTATTAATGTGCATTTCACTTGTTCAACTGTTGATTAGTAAAAGCTGTGGTATAATTCTTTATTAGTAATTAAGAAGTCACAGTATAATAAATAAGTCCTATTTGAGATTTCTAGAAGAAAAAATAATAGTATGACGAGGTTAGCACGCCTTTAAAACAGGTAGACCTTGTGAATATGAATTTGCATTGACATATTTGAGTCTAGTCACCAGCTGTTATCGTAATCTTTTTAAGCAAATAGCGTTTTCTGGCACAGTGAGTTGGTATAACATTTCTAGTCATATGACACTGATTTCCAAGTACATTTGAATACCACCTACCAGAAGTTTGAGGTTATTTCAGAATTCTTTATTGGAGTGGTTTTCAATATAGTTCTATTCACAATTACAGTGGTTTTCAATACAGTTCTATTCACAATTACAGTGGTTTTCGATACAGTTCTATTCACAATTACAGTGGTTTTCAATACAGTTCTATTCACACAGAGTGGTTTTCAATACAGTTCTATTCACAGTTACAGTGGTTTTCAATACAGTTCTATTCACAATTAGAGAAGAATGGGAAAAAAAAGGAAATAAATTCTGTAAAACATTTTGACTAATTTTTATAAAATCCTGGAACAAGTTACAAACTTAATAAATATTTTCCTACAGTTATTTTAATTTTATGGTGCTAAGGAATATTTTATGTGCTGTTTAATTCTATTTAGTTATTAATTTATTTATGCTACAGGAAATTACTGACTGTAAATATGGCTTTTTCTGAGTCAAACACACCATTATGTAAATAACATACATTAAGGTTTAAAAATTTGTTCTTCAACTATTTTTAGTTTTTTTTCTTTCTGTTTAATCTCTCCAGTATTTGTGGCATTGGAATAAATAATAGAGTGGTAGTAATTTTCTCTGACAGTTCTAATATGTTTTCATAGAAAAATGTGTTCTTGCAGTAGGCGATGGGACTGAAATAATTTGTAATTTATTATTTGGGATTATATCCAAATTTGTAAAATAGCTTTAAAATACTTTTATAAAAACTAAAACAGATTTTTCTTTTTTAAGTGTGTGTGTGTGTGTGTGTGTGTGTGTGTGTGTGTGCTCTGCTTTGAACACTGTCAGCATTTAAGAATGTTTGCTGATAGACTTGTTTCAGGTTTGGTGTGTGTGTGTGTGTGTGTGTGTGTTTACAGTCATAATGCTTTATCTTGAACGACAGCTGTATGTGAAATAGACTTGTTTCAGGTTTGGTGTGTGTGTGTGTGTGTGTGTGTGTGTGTGTGTGTGAAGCTACTTGTTTCATGAATGTTTATTTTATCAGTGAGTTTAGTGGCTGTGAGATAGGGGCAATAACCTTGAATGCAGATGGCATGGGTTTAATTAAATCCAGCCCTGATTCACAGGAATTCTAAATGCTTATCCACTCCCTAGCTTAGGAATGTTGGGCTTAGTGGCTGTGATTGTAAGCACTTGAAACTCCAAGTCCAAAAATAATACCCATTATCATCATCATCATCATCATCATCATCAAAATGTAACTAAGCTATTTTAAAACATGTCATAACAAAATAGCATTTAAAACCTGTATTAACATAATAATTGTTTAGAGTATAAAATATTACTACACAGTTTTGGTTGGGGTTGGAGGATTATAAAAAGTGAAAATTGTGTTTTATTGTAACTGTCAAATTAAAAAATATATATATTATAATTGGCAATTAGCTAAGAAAATATTAATAATCAACATGTCCCAGCTAGATTTTAACTCAAGTTTAATTTTTTCTTTTGTTGTGCCATGTGGGTTACAAGTGGAATTCATTTGTATCAAAGAAACTGAGTTGTAATCACCAATGTTTTTAATATAACTTTTGTTTTTATTTATTTTATTTTGTTGACAATTTCAGAATGTGGGGGTGGGGAAGGAGGGAAACATTTTTCTGAACTAAAATATCTCCATATGTCTTTGAAATTGAAATATGGTGTAATGAAAAAATCACTGTCATAATGGTCGCAGTTATTGCATAAGTTTTGTTTTTTTATCATCACCATGTTTCTAAGTAGTCTGTGTGATGAATTTTCCTCTTTTTATGTTAACAGTTTTTGTTGTATATTTTTGTCAGGGATAGAAAGTGTTTATGTTCCAGTTCATATTCCTTTATCCTTGAGTCCTTATTTAGATATGTATATAATGATTTTAATGTAGTATATAATGCATTCTTTATAAAGAAGTGACATTTTCTTCTTCCATTCAGCTTTCTTTTCCTCTTTATTTCTGGCCTTATTTATATGTGCAAGTATAACAGTGTATTTGTGCGTAGTTTACAATATGTCTTTACACAACAGATCTGATAATTGTTTAATCCATAGAGACCTCTTGATTGTGTATGACTATGAGGTAAATGCAAAAGAATATGTGATCCTTAACCAAGAAAGGTTTTCCCTCACAGGACTTTGAATTTTTCTCAAAAGGTGTTATACGTTCCACAAATTTTAAATTTGAGAAATAGACCTGAATTTGAAGACCAAGCTATTATTCATATTAAATTAATTTAAACAGATCTGATAATTGTGTGTAACCCACATAGCTTTACATAGCTTTATAATAGTTTGAAAATTGATATTTTGGATGAAACAAGTTTCTACCAATTTTAAAAAACACAAAAATCTTTCCTTTTTTTCCCCCTGCTTTTCAGTGTAAAGTATCTCTACTCCATTGACAGTACATCAAGTCTGCATTTAACATTTTTGATTAGTTTTTTTTTTTTATTACTACATCACAGTTGATTAGGTGGCAAATCTCCATGGAGCATAACTTTTTACCCACACCTTACTACGATGTGAGATGAGATTAATAGAACTGTCCACTGAGTACTCTTTTCATCTGCCTGGACTTCTTATTCCCACAGTCTTTAGTACTTTTTCGTCTGCCTGGACTTCTTGTTCCCACAGTCTTTAGTACTCTTTCGTCTGCCTGGCCTTTGCTTGTTCCCACAGTCTTGAGTACTCTTTTCATCTGCCTGGCCTTTGCTTGTTCCCACAGTCTTGAGTACTCTTTCGTCTGCCTGGACTTCTTGTTCCCACAGTCTTTAGTACTCTTTCGTCTGCCTGGCCTTTGCTTATTCCCACAGTCTTTAGTACTCTTTCATCTGCCTGGACTTCTTGTTCCCACAGTCTTTAGTACTCTTTCATCTGCCTGGACTTCTTGTTCCCACAATCTTGAGTACTTTTTCGTCTGCCTGGCCTTGCCTTCTTTGTTCCTACAGCAGTCTTTCTAATATCTCCATCATGCTGGAATGCTGTTGTAGGTTGGTTATCTGTGCCATATGTTCTTATGTTTACTACTGACTTGACATATTGTCAGTGTTTCAAAAATGACCTTGGATTGGAATGTGTGTACTCCTTGTGTCACGGAAGAACTTGTTTTATTGCATTGAAAGTGGACAACTATTTAATAGGTGTATGATTTCACTTAAATATTATGTATTTAAACAAGTTTAAATACTCTCCCCCCCAAAAAAAAAAAGGACAAAGGAGACTAGGGAACCTCACTTAACATACTTGTGGGAAAGATCAATCTGTCTAATTTGTTTATTGTAGCATCTTGGTAGTCAGGGATGTAAGTAACCCCATTGATAATGCAAAGGTTGAAATAAATACATTTTGAGAGATTACTTAAGCATGCACTTAAACTCAGTTTTTAAAGGACTTAACAGGCCACATAACCTTACAGATCCCTAAATTCAGTTTTCAGTTTTTAGGTCACCTAAAATCAGTTTTTAAATGACCTCAGAGGCCACCTAAACTCAGTTTTCAAACGACTTGTTAGAGTTCATAGTTACTGGTTAGGAAATACAGTACCAGAAGACAAATTATATTTACTTGATTGAATTTGATCTTTCTCTGAATTGATATGTATGCATTCTTTGTTGCCTTTAAGTGTAGGATTAGGAAGGGTAAGAAGTGTTTTGATATTTCAGAAATAATTTTAAATTGTAGTATAATCTTCTAGTTATAAGCCTCCTTTGTAACAAATGAAATTATTTACTTGCTATATCAGTATCACTTTTGATTCACATCTCTTATGTGAATGTCAAAATTAAGTCCTTTCTCACATTCCTCTTCACTGTCTATGTATGTGAATTCTTAAGTCTGCTTCAGGAATCCACTTTCTCAATAAGTTAATTAAAATCAAATAATTTTAACAATTACTTTTGTACTTACATTGATACTTGTATTGCACACAAACCAGATAAGAGACATTTATACTTGCTTTGCATAAATAGACCAGATAACCAACATTGTTTTTTTCCCAATACCTGTACCACATAGTAGATATTTATACGTGCTTTGCATACATAGACAAGATAGCCCACACTGATTTTCCCCCAATACCTGTACCACATAAGAGACATTTATACTTGCTTTGCCTACATAGACCAGATAGTCCACACTGATTTTTTTCTGAAAGATTTGATACAAAGTAGATATTTATATTTATTGTTTTTATAGGACACCTAGTTATAAAGCAAAGTGTGTATTGACTAATATATATCATTGTCCATCAGTATTCTTAGTGACAAATTTTGATAGCATCTTTGGCCATGCTATTCGCTGAGTAAGGCAAGAACCTCTTTGACAGTATTTATACCCTAAGTAAGAAAGGTAAGTCCTTCATTTCTCTCTTGCGTTCCTCCAAAGAATGGTTTCATTTTTTTTTCGTACTTAAAGAGAGGCAGCAAATGACCACATGTATTTTCACAACCACTTGATCATTTTGTAATTACTTCACACTGAATACTTCTGTCTTGTACTCCCATCACAACTCTGTTTTATCATCATTACCATAATGTGGCAGATTTATTCATTATTACCTGGTAATGAAAGAGCTTTATTATCATAATTTTTTGTTTATTAAGATTTAGAAGTTTGCATTATCATCACTGTATACAAAAAGTGACTGTAATTGTTTTCATCATAATCACTGTGTTCTACTTGTATATCTTTCATGTCTATATGCGACTATGTCATCATTTTAATTTATATCAACATGTTTACTTATATTTCATCAAGCTGGCATATTTACTTCCTGGTTTGTTTATAATTCTCAGTCCTGATTTCATTCTTCACTTAATTTAAAGGTCAGAATACTTGTACCACTTATAAAACTTTCTTATCATCACTACAGCAACATGTTAAATATAGCCAAAGTAGTGAAAAGCTTCTAAAAGTTAAGGAAAAAAACAGTGCAGCACGAAAATTCAGATTGATAGATATGCTAAGCGATGTTCTTGCAGATAACCTGATCTTATATTAACAGGAGACTGATTCATTGTTTATATTCCTTTACTATTGCTATGTAAATACATTGACCTGGAAAGGGTTATTTAGCCAAAGCATTGACTTTTAAAATAGTTTTGTCTTGTATATTTTATGATCTTTAAACCATGTTAATTTTTCATGTGCATTGGTTGAGTTAGTTTAATTAGTATCAAACCGAAAACATTGTCAAGACATGCATTCTTTGCATAGATAAGTATACATTATGTATAGTGAATGAGCAGTTATTAATACAATGTATATAAAGTTTGTGTGATATTTTTACAGCATCTGAAGTGTAAAGTAGGTTGAAATTAGGTTCTAGTCACTGGAAATGTTTTGTGTACAAGAAATTAATAGCAAAATTAATGCAAGTGTGCTCATATTTGTAATATTTTAATATATATGTAAGCTTATGTGTTGGCACATTGGAAAATATAATTCATGTAAATTATAATAAATATGACTTATAATTTTTATGATCAAAATGGTGCTTTTATTCTAAGGGTTCTGTAGTTTTCAAAAAGTAGAATATTTCATTTGATTTTTAAAAAAAAATTTGTATTGTATAAATTTCATTATATGAATTTAATAATATATTGCAATATTTAATAAGTTTGTTCTGTTTGTTTTTTTTGTTTGGTGTATCATTCATTATCAGCTGGCTTTATTTCTTTACATATCCCACATTTAACTCCTTTTATTGTTTTCCTTCAGCAAGTTGTATGCTATCTTCTCAAGGTATGAACATTTGCATAATGCTTTCTGCACAACTTGTGCAGTAAATTCTTTTCCCTAGCAATTGAAATTAGTAGTGTTTTGCTTGTTGTCTAATAATCTGATGGAGAAGAATAGTCTTGCTTCTCTATCGCTTCTTAGCAAAACAGAATTAATTCAGGTTTTTCACAAACCTGTCAAAAGAACCAGTCCTCAATATGTCCTTGTATGATTGATCAAAATTTTAATTAAGTGTCATCAGACATAATGCCATATGACTCTTTACTGTTTTTATAAGGAAAGTTTAAATATGATTACTTAATTTACATAACAACACATTATAAGTTCATTTCATACAACATTGGATGAAAGAGCATTAGTTAACATTAATTGATAGTATCATTCTTTTCAGACAGAACTGGATAAAAGAACATTAGTTAACATTAATTGATGGTATCATTCTTTTCAGACAGAACTGGATAAAAGAGCATTAGTTAACATATTAATTGATAGTATCATTCTTTTCAGACAGAACTGGATAAAAGAACATTAATTATCTCAGTTTTTAACAATATAGTTCATTTCATACAATACTGGATAAAAGAACATTAATTATCTCAGTTTTTAACAATATAGTTCATCTAAGATCAAAGCTGATTGAAAGAAAATTAATTAACTCAACTGGAAGACTGAAATACTTATGTTACATTTATATACAGTGCTGAAATAGGTTAAGTCCTATTACTGCCATTGGAGCACTTCTAGGTACTCTGAATCTAAAAACTAAATTAATATCTATATATAGTATGTTAATTTGATATGATTATGAGATTAATGTTCTCTGTAAAGATATTGACAATAATAACGTAAACTTATTCTTAATTTACGTGGATTTAACTTCACACATTCTTGGAATAATAATATTGTACTTCTGTATGTTTTTTTAAATCTCTATGTTTTCAGAAATGGAAAAAATGTATTTGAACTTGGTACAAAAAATTCTTTTGTCAAAAATGTGCCATGACAAAATGTTAGAATGTTCTGCTCTGTCAGTCATGCAGGATATATTAGTTCTCATGTCAAACTGTCAAAGTTCTTCAAACTGAGAGTGACTTTTTCATACTACTTTTGTCAAACTAAGAATGGCTGCCTCATGCTACTGTTGTCAAACTGAGTGACTTTCTCTTGCTACTTGGTGTCAAACTGAGAGTGATTTTCTTTTGCTACTTGGTGTCAAACTGAGTGATTGTCTCTTGCTACTTGTGTTAAACAGAGTGACTTTTGACATAACTATAATCTGCTCTAATGCCTGTTTGATATTATTGAGGCAGTACCTCTCTCCTTTCATTTCCTTTGTTTCTCAGGCAAAATTTTAAAAATTTGATTTACCCATTTTAATTTACCATTAATGGTCATTTTCAAGATCGTGTAAATTGAGAAGCCAGTTTACTAATATGACTGAAAATGATCCCATACAAGTGTTTTAGGAGCTCTTTGGCATGTATAGCACTGTTGATAGCATTTGGATTGCAGTCACTAATATTGAAATGAGTTGAATCAGTCTAAAAATTTAAAGAACACGGCAGAACCATTTCCTACCCCACAATACTGTATAACCAGTGATTAGATTTGGCCAAAACCATTTTTATACAGACATTTTCATAATAACTCATCCTTGTTGAGCTTACCTGCTATGTGGACAGTTAGTACAAATAAATACCCATTATAATAAGCATCATAAAATTAAGCATGATACTTTATTAATTAATGTACCATAACATCTTATTGTCATTTAGAAACATGGTCCTAAACATCTGTGTCTTTTAGCAATGTAGACATAGTGTCTCACTGTCATTTTAGCAAGATAGTCCTAACCATCTCACTGTCATTTTATTAGCAAGATAGTCCTAACCATTTCTGTCATTTTAGCAAGATAGTCCTAACCATCTCACTGTCATTTTATTAACAAGATAGTCCTAACCATCTCTGTCATTTTAGCAAGATAGTCATAACCATCTCTGTCATTTTAGCAAGATAGTCCTAACCATCTCTGTCATTTTAGCATGATAGTCATAACCATCTCACTGTCATTTTAGCAATATAGTCCTAACCATTTCACTGTCATTTTAGCAAGATAGTCATAACCATCTCACTGTCATTTTAGCAAGATAGTCATAACCATCTCACTGTCATTTTAGCAAGATAGTCCTAACCATCTCTGTCATTTTAGCAAGATATCATAAACTCCTCAGTGTCATTTTAGCAACATAGTCATAATACTATCTTAGTGTCATCTTTCAACATAGACATATCCATCTCAGCATCATTGAGCAACGTAAATATAACTCTCAGTGAATTTAGCTATAAAGACATAAACATTTCATAATCATTTAGCAACATAAATATAACTGAGTGATATTTAGCTACAAAGACATAAACATCTCATTGTCATTAGCATTTAGCAACTTAAAAGTGACAAAGACAGGTTCAGAGGTTAATTTATATGTTCATACTGTAAATGATATTAAAAATATTTAGTTTTGGCATATCTGTTTATATAAATAAGGATTTTATTGTGAAGATACATTTCAAGCGTTGATAAGTGTTGTGTAGATTAACACTAGGAGAGAAAGTCTGCGACTGTCAGTATTGAATGTTTTGTTCATTTAATTTTATTTCATCTGTTAGGTTTTGCATATTTAAAAAAATACAAACTATTGTGATTAACAATGAATAATTATCAATCAAAATTATTATTGATTAAAAACAATTTCACTTTAAATTATAATTATGATTAAATTTTAAAGTAATCAGAAACAATTGGCATATGAAAATTCTGTAAATGTCTTGAATAATTTGTATTAGTTTTGATTTCAAACATTTTTGCTGAGTGTTGAGTATTGTGTTGTGTATTATCTCTGTTGATGCTGAGCCATTATCATTGTTAAATGATATCACATCTTGGTTTGTTCGACATTAGTTTTCTGTTGAGTGGAATTGGAAACATCATCAGGATGTAGGAGTTTTTAAAGTTAAATTATGTTGAAGTGTTAATTTTTAATTCTTACTTTTTATTTCTAATTATTATATGTTCACTACTGCTGAATCATGAGAACATTTTTATTTTTTAACTGATTTCATGCTTTTGGTTGGAAAAGATACTGACTCAGACTGAACAGTTGTCTTATTAAAGATAATTTGTGTATGTGTGTGTGTGTGTGTGTGTGTGTGTGCAGTTTTTGGTTTTGTGCATAAATATCTCTTGATGATGTGAAAGGTAACTTTCATTTGACTGTTCTGCACCAAGGGTTTATGATGCAACAACTACTTAGACAAAAACTAATGCTTTGTCTGCTATGAAATAACATAATAATGCTTTATCGACTATGAAATAAAATGATATTGCTTTATCTACTATGAAATAACATAATAATGCTTTATCTACTATGAAATAAAATGATAATGCTTTGTCTGCTATGAAATAAAATGATATTGCTTTGTCCAATATAAAAGATAAGATGATAATGCTTTGTCTGCTATGAAATAAAATGATATTGCTTTGTCTTCTGATGATCTTACACAATTAGACAACAAACCATTTTTGTTGCTAGAGAGTTACAACTTGTGCCCTTAGATTGAGATGTTATTTGAAAATAGTAGAATTAGAGAACAGTAAGAGTGTTTGCATGTTTCTTGTTGTTGGCATTACTATATATTTTTGATGTTGTTTGTTTTTGTTTTGTTTGTTTTTCTTTTAATGAACATGGCCAGCTGAAAATCATACAATATGAGGTCACTACATCTTTAAACTGCCACAAGAATGAAAGCCTTGTGCCAAATTATAGTTTCTGTTGCCATCAAAATTAACTTACAGTGTGTAGGCTTAGTTTCCTGAGGTCAGTTAAAGATAGGGAGGTTTTTTCAAAAAAAGTATTTAATGCTTGGAAATTTGCATATGTTCATATACTTTTGCTTACACATAAAATCCTTGAGTGAAAAAAATCAAACAATGTTTCAGACCTGTATGCATTCTTTTTGTTGTTATAGAAAAAAATATTATTGCCTTATCCTTATTTATTTCCCTTTGAAGTTAAGAAAATTAACTAGACTTATTCCTGGTGTATAAAGTGTATTGTGTTTAAGAAATGGAAAACTTAAACCTCTTACAGATTTCATTATTTATGTTTTAACTTGTTGCATAACACGAGTTACAGACATTTTGTGTGTTCATTGTATGTATGTATGTACACACACACACACACACACACACACACACACACACACACACACCCCTTATTAATGTTATCATTTAACAAGCATTTCCGATATGAATATGTGTGTTAATATAAATCTGTTTTGCTGCAGTTACACACTTCTCTCTTCTCCCCCCCCCCCCCCCTTCCCCCCTCACACACACACTCCTTTTTTGTGAACTGTTTACAGTTTTGGTATCATTGTTCTTGACTCTTAATATATTGCAGTGTTTACTTTTAACTTCTGACCCCATGTTTGGTGGATTTTAAAATAAGTAAATTGTATGTTCATTTTAGGATTCATGTTGTGTTATTTTTTGCATTTTATTTTTTTAATTAAGCAATCTTTTTAGAACTGTCATTCACATGTACAACAAATCAGAGGTTTAATTGTATGTACTTTTTTTTTTTAGCTGTATTTTTATTGAATATTATTAAATTACATGTTCAGTGATACTTTTTGTCTGAATATTTGATTTGCATGATTTACACTAATTACGAATTGAAGAGAATGTAGTACAACTGCTATATTAAGGTTGATCTTGGTTTTTGGACTGGGTTATCCATTACTACTTTGTAACGAGGGAAAAACGGGCCACAGAATGAAGTGTTTGTGTGCTCATGAAGAAACAAAAGAAAAAGAACTAATATCGATACATATTTTTGCTCTCTGATTTTATTCTCATAGAAACAAGTATGCAACACATACACAATTGTTAGTATAATTTAATTTGACTATCTGGAACACATGACTTGAAAAGCATTTCTAGAATATTCCTGGAACAAAATAATTTCCTAAAGCCAGAAAAACACTCCATACAAGTGAGCAGTAATTGAAACGAATGTGGTAAAATTGAGATAAGAGAAGAAACTGATTATGTAAACAATGCAATAAATGAAAGTGTGATATAAGCAATGCAATAAATGCAAATAATAATTTCTTTTATTGAGAATGTGAAGGCCAATGAATGCCATCTTGATGGCACTTTACACTTTTAAATTAACTTTATATTTTTATATATCTCTTGCTTTATGGTGAAAGGTACACAGAACAGTGGGTGTCAGTATAGAAGTCTCCATGAGACTGGCTGTCCAGCACAATGAGATAAATAATCACCAAATTCTTAAGAGGGTATTAACTAGTAAAATAATACTAATGTTGCATTGTCACTGAGGAAGCAAAGATAATTTGGAAAAAAATTATATACAGTTTGATTGACAGAATGGAAAACAAGTTGGAGATGTTGTGTAAAACCCAAAACAAAATGGAACAAGTGCAGAGTAAACCAAGGAACTGAGAAATAATAAATAGCCTAAGAGGGGATAATGAAAGTCACATGAAATGACATATATCACACAAACTAAACTTCAGAAAAAAATGTACCAGTTACATAAAACTTTATTATCATCACTACTAAAGTAAATTTGACTAGTTTGAAACAGACTACAACAGATATAGAAGGTTGATTATTCTATTTTGAAACAGAATACAAGATAGGTACAATACAGCCATTTCATTATTGCTATTTTGAAACAGAATATAAAAGAATACAATATAGTTGTTTGATTCACAGGGCAACATCAAATTTGCTGTCTAAGAATTTTTGACTGATTTATGACAGTTTTATTGTGCTGGATCCAAAAATGACATCAGGTTCAATCAGGTCAACTTTTTGATCTATTTTTGATCAACTTTTTGATCTATTGCCACATTTTTTTTTGGTTTTTTTTTACTTGTAAGGGTATTTTTTATTATATGATGTAAAATTCTTTCTTATTTCTTTAAATAAACAAATTAATATTTGTTTTACATAATAATGAAGAGATTACATAAGCTAATTTTTGAATAATTGATATAATTGATATTTTTCTTTTTTTAGGTAATGAAATGGAATCGACCAGAAGACATTGCAAAAATAAACCCAACGTATTTTGCTACATCTGCGGCGAATACACCTTGTTCCTAACAGGAATCCAGTAACAGGTTTTATAAAGTGTGCTTACCATGCTTATTTTGGTATGATACTTGGTGACTAGGATGGGTGCCACACATGGTATGCAAGACATGCACCGAGAATCTGCGTTGTGGGACCAAGGGTAAGAAGAGTTGTCTGAAGTTTGGTATTCCTATGGTTTGGAGGAAACCGACAAACCAGGTCACTGATCTGTTGGCATCCAGATTGAGGGGAAAAAACGTCCTTTCTGACAATGTTTGCATCACCTTCTACCACAACATACAACATGAGTACCTCAGTTTTTTCTCTACAGAGAAGGACTTGGTGTACTGTACAGATACTGCACAGCTGCACAAGCTTGGAATGCCACAGTATAAACCTGAAGATAGGAGATTGTTCATTGATAGCAGCAAGCAATCACTGAAATGTGTTCTGCTACACAATGGTAACCAGTTTGCCTCTGTACCTCTAGCTCACTTGACTACACTGAAGGAGAAGTATGAAGCGGTGAAGTACATGCTTGAGAAAATTCGTTATGATCAATATGGATGGTTACTTTGTGTTGACCGGAAGATGGTAAATTTTTTGTTGGGACAACAGTCTGGATTCGCCAAGTACCCGTGCTTTCTGTGCATGTGGGATAGTAGGGACAAAGCTCAGCATTACACGAAGCAGGACTGGCCTGTACGGGAGGAATTGGTACCTTGCAAAGCAAAGAACCTCATAAACAACCCTCAGGTGGACAGAGACAAGATACTTTTTCCACCGCTGCACATTAAGCTTGGCTTAATCAAACAGTTCACCAAAGCTCTGGACAAGGATGGTGGCTGTTTTGCTTATTTGTGCCATGCTTTCCCAGGGTTGACCATTGAGAAGTTGAAAGTTGGCATTTTTGATGGTCCACAACTCCATAAGCTAATCAGAGATCCAGAGTTTGAAAACTCAATGAACGAAGTTGAACTGGAAGTATGGAAGGCTTTTGTTCTGGTCATGAAAAACTTTCTTGGCAACAATAAGGCCAGGAACTACGCAGAGCTTGTTGTCAATATGCTGACTGCTTTCAGAAACCTTGGATGCAACATGAGCATTCAAAATGAATTACTTATTCTTACATATGGATCGGTTTCCTGAAAATCTGGTATCAATGAGTGACGAGCAAGGGGAGAGATTTCATCAGGATATGAAAGAGGTGGAGACCAGGTATCAGGGAACTGGGATGCAGTCATGATGGCTGATTACTGTTGGACTCTAAAGAAACATCCCTACCACTGTGCATTCTAGAAGTTCAAAGAGATGGAAGTTCATGCCCTGATTTTGAACAATGATGAC
This sequence comes from Sinotaia quadrata, assembly GCA_028829895.1. NCBI lineage: Eukaryota > Metazoa > Mollusca > Gastropoda > Architaenioglossa > Viviparidae > Sinotaia > Sinotaia quadrata. The sequence continues at coordinate 6,688,609 of CM054181.1, read as the reverse complement.
CTAATATTAATTTTATATATACTACTTTTATCAATGTCTACTATTCCATGTACACTAATAAACTTTTGTAACATTTAATAAATGAATTGTGTTAGAAAACGACTTTTAAAATTTTAATATAATTTTTTAATTTAAAAACCTATTTTGGAAGAGAAATATTAACGAAAATTGCCTAATAATATTACAAAAATGTAATCGATTTAGTTATAAGATCGGATTTTTTAAAATCGAATTAGCACAAAACCTGACCTGATTTTTAAAAAAAACGGATGTCATTTTTCGAATTTAACAGTTCAAAATTAGTTGAAAAAACTTAAACAACTTACAAAAAAAATTCTTTTGTGACAGTGATTGTTATTTTGAAACAGAATACAAGAGAGATACTACATAAGTTTGATTAGTTTGAAACAATACAAGATAGATACAATACAACCATTTGATCACATATTCTTTTTCAAAATAGCAGTGATTAATTGGCTGTATTGTATCTATCTTGTATTGTTTCAAACTAATCAAACTTAGAGATACAGTATAGTCATTTGATTATTATTATTTTGAAACAGAATATAAGAGAGATACAGTATAGTCATTTGATTATTGTTGTTTTGAAACAAAAGCACAGTGAAATTTTATCTTTGCTAAAGAGGAAACTGACATATTGTGAAGCATTATGAATTGTTATTTATTGAAATAGATCATATGAAAAAAGACAAGTGTGATTTGTATAACATGTCATAAGGTCTTTAAAAGAGGTAAAGAGATACTGTATTTACTTAAGACATGTCTAATATTCTTTTACAAAGGTAATTTGGTACTGTAGTTACTAGACATAGGAATGTTGAATTTATATTCTGCTGAGTGTACACATTTATTATTCTATAACCAGGAGCTACAGTTTTGAGGACTTTGCAATCATATAAGAGTTGAGTAGCATTGTCCTGATGGCAGAAGTGAGTCATGACTTTATAGTGATAAGTATTATGTTACAGTAGTGAGCTGAAATAGTATTAAATCACACTTGTGGGTCAAAACAATAGTATTAGGTCACAGTAATTAGCCAAAACAATAATATTAGGTCACAGTAGTGAGCCAAAACAATAGTATTAGGTCACAGTAATGAGCCAAAACAATAATATTAGTTCACAGTGGTGAGCTGAATTAGGTCAAAGTAGAGAACCATAATGAATGTATTGCTACATTAGGTTATGAGCCAAAACAGTAGTATTAGGTCAATAGTGAGCCAAACAGTAGTATTAGTCACAATAGCAAACCTTACAATAGTATTAGGCCAATGGTGATCCAAGCAATAGTATGTCACAGAATTGAACCCAACAGTATTATTATGTCAGTGAGCTAAAACAGTATTATTAGGTCACACTTGTGACCTAAAAGACAGTAGTATGATATCACTATTGTCCTAGCTCATAATTGTGACTTAATACTACTGACTTGGCTCACAAAATTATACAAAATACAATTGAAAGATTTTTATTAACATTTATAATTATCAAAATCACTTAAGTGCTTTGTGATTAGAGCATAGTTTGATAATTCTGAGCCAGGAAATTGGTGTGTGAGTTTTTAAAAAAACAACACCTCACAACTACAACTAACAGAGTGGGACTTAAACCCTAAACACCAGTGCATAGACAAAACACATCCATCTAGTTCTGCTTACCAGCATTGTCCAGAAATAAGAGAAATACTGTTTTACCCCAGTGTTCTGAACCTCCCAGTTCTACTTATAAGCACTGTCCAGAACCCAGAAATAGGAATCTGGGAGCAATACTTATTCCAAAATGCTCCCCAAATCCTATCCTCTGTAGCGATAACTGTAGTGTTGATATTTTCTTGTAAATCTTTTGTATGCGGTTGGGATCTGACATGTCACTTGTGTCTTTGTCAATTATTTTCAGCTTGTGATCATAAAGAGGATGTAAATATCACATTTTTAAGTATTATCATTACTGTATTTATTGTTGTGGTGATGACATGATAATGTGCCTGTACACAGAGTATGTTTCATAATGCTCTCTTCAAATAAATTTCGCAGAAAATATTCAATATAAGACAGACATTTTTCTTTTAAATAACAAAACACAACAGTCGTCTGATTATATTTTTATTTATTTACTTCTAATGCATATAAACTCATAATAAAATACAAATGCTATTTTATGTATTATCATATATTTAACATCAACACATTAAATTAGTAAAGTTGGTTTGACTCTAAATTATACATGTACACTCACAAAAACAAAAATTAAAAACAAATTATATATGTATTCATTTAAGTTTAAATCACTTATCTTTATAAACAATAATATAAAAAATTGTATTCAAATGATTATGAAATGAAAACATGATACTAATTCAGTAAGAAATATGTAAGAATGCATGCTGTATCATCTTGCATTTCACTCCTAAATGGTAAAATGATCTTGTACAATATGAAGTTTATTTCTATTGCAGTATTAGTGCTAAGGTTAAATCACTTTTACCTTGGATCCAAATGTCATTAAATTCATTAACCATAACTAAGTGAAAATAACTCCAAATGTCATATCCAAATCAAATTCCATTCAAAATTTGGCACTCCAATCAAACTCAGTTTAAAATGTGACACTCCAATCAAATTCAGTTCAAAATGTGGCACTCCAATCAAAGTCAGTTCAAAAATGTTCTACTCCAGTCAAATTCATTTCAGAATGATCTACTCCAATCGAAATCAGTTCAAAATGTGGTACTCATGTTTATATAGTGACTATGGCCAATATAAATTTACTGTGCAGTGGCAGACTAATTTTATTATCAACAAAAAAAGCACCTCTTGATTGTAAATAGACAGGATTCACAGATATTATATTAAAGGAAATGCTGGCAAATCAAGTAAGACAGATAAACACTGTACATATACTCTTGATGTCAAAGAGCAAATGATATTAGTCAAACTGAAAGATTTGTGTTGTAAACTTTGGATAACAAATTACAACAGGTATTTTAAAACTTTTTGAAATTATTTCAGTCTGTTGCATAAATACTGCAGTTGAAAATATTCCAATCAGTTAAGTGTTTGTATGTCATATAATTGAGCCTTGATTTCATTCAATGTAACATGATGTTTCTCAGCTTATATAATGACTATATATCTGTGTGTTTGGATAACTAATAGGGATGTGACAGCAAAATAGGATATATGATAAATCAATTTTTATCATTTTAATATTTTTTATTATCGTAATCTTAGATTCTCCTGGTGTTCTATGACAACTGACAACTCCTTTTCTGCATCTAAATTTACACCATTAGTGTTTAAAATCCATAAATTAAAATTGTGCTGTGTTACAAAATACAACTGTGGTGATGTAACATAATTAGATTTACTAATGGTGTTAACTCATTATCTAGTGTAGGATTTTTTGTTTGTTTGCACCATTGTAGACTGTGAAGTATTACATCTTGAAATAGCATGGATTCATTCATTATACAATACATACTGTGAAGTATTAAATCTTGAAATAGCATGCATTCATTCATTATACAATACATACTGTGAAGTATTAAATCTTGAAATAGCATGGATTCAATCATTATACAATGCATAATGTCATATAAAATGTGTATCAGTAATTTACAAAAGAAAAATAATAGATGGTGCTTATTGTGTTTTGTCATCAAATGCGTGTGCATGACTACATGCATTATTTAAGAACTTAGTACCAGAAGAACGTCCAATTGTTTACCAATCTGTAATGCAAAAGTACATAGTTTCTGCTTTGTATTAACCCAAGATGTAATTAATAGTCAACTGATATAGCATTGTCATTATTAAGTGTCCTGTCACATTGGTACAAGCACATTTCTGTCTGTAATTATAAATAACTGATTAATTAAACAGTAGAAACACAATAATGAGATAGACTGTACAGTGTGTCAAGAAAATCGGTGACATTTTACTTGCTATTAAAAGATACGTCTATAATTAAATTCCATCAGCTTTCATATATGCACAGTGGCAGGTGCTTACTTCTTTAACTTGATACAAATTCAGCATACACACATTTACAAAATTTGTGGAAAAGAAAACAATTTCATTCATGAGATATTTATTTAAGTGTTCATTTGCCATGTTTAATAAAGCCATGATGATGTATAAAGTCAACTGCTAAAAAAATTACTCTGATTTGATAGTGCCATTTGATGTTACTTTGACTGTTGAAAGCACTTTTTCAATTCGATTCAGTCCTGAAAGAAAAAAAAAACAAACACCATTATTAATTTTAAATGCTCAAAGATAAAGTTTTTCAATGGTTACTAAATATGAAATACAACCATGTCCAGCAGATTGCGGATATATTTCATGAATGATTCACTTAATATAATATATGCCAAAAAGATACATTTTTTTATTCCCTCCTTGTTGCATGGTATGTTAAAACTACTGAAAGTTGGAATGAGATGTCATTTTGTCTTGTACTACAAGCTGGAGAAACTAGGTAGAACTTTATGTATATTGAAAAGTTTAGGGTCTGTTCAATTTATGTGTATATACTCCGCTATATTAACACCTCTCCTTGTATATACTCCTCCATATTAACACCTCTCCCTGTATATACTCCTCCATATTAACATCTCTCCCAGTATATGCTGGTGTATCGAAACAGAGAACCTTCAATAATCATTTCATACACTCTTAATAAATGGGTAGCCCTAAACAAAGAGCCCTCAATACACATTTCATACACTCATAATAAATGGGTGGCCCTAAAGAGAGGACATTTCAATACCCATTTCATACCCTCTTAAAAATTGGGTGGCCCTAAACAGAGGACATTTTAATACCCATTTCATACCCTCTTAATAATTGGGTGGCCCTAAACAGAGGACATTTTAATACCCATTTCATACTCTCTTAATACTGGGTGGCCCTAAACAAAAGAATGCTAAAGAGAGGACATTTATGGTATATTGTGATGTAAACTTTTTTCCTTTAAAAAAACAAACAAAAGCCCAACCTTTTAAAAAGCATTTGTATCGTATTGGCCCAGTATTCTCTATTTGATATGCTCCCATATGGGGGAGGGGGAGGGCTTCAATACTGAGTAACTCACATGTCAGTCAGGACCCCATAGTATAATGAGAGGGACCAAGTTCCTTCAGAGCTATCCAGGGAAAGAATGCCATAAAAGAAAGGCTCCATGCCAGGGAAAGATTGTTCTAAAAAGAAAGGCTCCCTGTCAGGGAAAGATTGTTCTAAAAAGAAAGGCTCCATGCCAGGGAGAGAATGTCCTAAAAAGAAAGGCTCCATGCCAGGGAAACCTTGTTCTAAAAAGAAAGGCTCCATGCCAGGGAGAGAATGTCCTAAAAAGAAAGGCTCCATGCCACCTTTGCGGGTTGAAGAAACTAATGCATCCACACACACATCCACACACGCACGCACGCACGCACACACACACACACACCTATGTTAAATTACATTTTACAAAGGAAAAATTAATGATCCATTTTTGACTGACTTCACTGGTCCAGTAAAATAACTTTATGAAAGAACACGATGAGTAAATCAATATATTTACTGAGGATAAAAAAAAATTAATTCCACAAATCCCATCAAAAATTGGTAATGGAACCTTTAACCACAAAATCATCCAAGAGTTGCAATGCTTTGCCTAAAATAATGTGCTGTGTTCCTGTTATAAAAAAAGAAATGTAGTCACCTTCCATGACTTGTTTTGGGTCTGATGCGATAATGATACGAAACCATCCCGGCTGTGGGCAGTAATTCTGTTTCCCTGGTAACACATAAACATGAGCATCTAGAAAGCACTCAAAAAGGCGGTGTTCTGCTGCAAATGTTATCTCTGGGAGGAACTGCACACAAAAAACCCAAAAGTAAATAAATGGGATTTTTCATTGTCATCGACTCATGGGTTGTCATTCAATTTTAATGACATGACTGGAAATTAGATTAACGAGATGAAATGAATGGGGGTTGATGAAGATTTATAAGATAAACATGGAAGATAGGTATTATTGGTAAATGAAGAATAATTTAATTAGGAGGGTAGTTAAAGAAGGAGTGTTGTCAAATGAAGGAGACAAAGGAAAATTTAACTTTAAATAATGGAGATAACTGGATGACAATTGAGATGGTTTAAAGCTATAAATATGACAATGTGGATGGTGATTGCAGCTGATTTAAATGATATGGATGATAGTGTAGTTGATAAGAACATAATAATACGAAGATAGTTTAAAGGAGTGTAGCAGTATCTATGTTGGATGATGATAATTTGAATGGGTATAACTTGGTCAATAGTTTTAATGAGGGTGGCAATATCTACTAGGCTGGATGATGATAATTTGAATGGGTATAATTTGGTCAAAAGTTTTATATGAGGGTGGAAATATCTACTAGGCTGGATGATGATAATTTGAATGGGTATAATTTGATCAAAAGTTTTATATGAGGGTGGCAATATCTATGATGACTGATGATAATTTAAATGGAGAAAATAATGTCTCTATAGTTTTAATGTGGGTGACAATATCTTTGGTGGCAATTATAATTTAAATGGAGATAATTTGGTTTATAGTTTCAATGAAGGTGAAAGTGTATAGTTATTAGTAATAATTTAAGTGGAGACATACAGACTATAGTTTTAATGATGGCTACAATATGGTAGTTGGTATTAATTTAAGTGAAAGACGATGGATTATTGTTATGATAGAGATTATGTATGTGGCAGTTGGTGATAGTTTAAATAAAGACAATAATATAGAAGATAGTTAAATGGTGGTCACTATGGCAGTTGGTGATAGTTTAAATGAAGAATATAATATTTGTAGTGCTTGGTGATAATTTAAATGAAGGAGATAATATTTATAGTGCTTCGTGATAATTTAAATGAAGGAGATAATATCACCAGTGGTTGATAATAATTTTAATGTGGTACTTGGCAATGTGGTAGTCAGAGAGTATGGTGCTGGTGATAATTTAAATGGAGATAAATCTATGGTGATTTGAGGCAGTTTAAATGGAGGAGATATCACATTTACAGGAGTTTGTTTAGTGTCAGTTTAAATACAAGAGACATTTAGTACAGCAGTTGATGATAGTTTAAATGGAGATAATATGGTGGATGAGATGAATGACAGAGACAACTTTAATCAGGATATTAGATGGTTTAATGATGAATATAATGTATTTAGTGTTTTACAGATGGTTTATTGATGAATATAATGTATTTGGTGTTTTACAGATGGTTTATTGATGAATATAATGTATTTGGTGTTTTACAGATGGTTTAATGATGAATGTAATGTATTTGGTGTTTTATAGATGGTTTAATGGTGAATATAATGTATTTGGTGTTTTATAGATGGTTTAATGATGAATATAATGTATTTGGTGTTTTACAGAGATTTAAATGAAGATAATTTGAAGTGTTTCAGTGTGATTTAAAGAAAATGAAGGTAGATTGAAGAGATAGTGGAAATCATTGAATGTTGAATGCAGTTGAGACAGAGCACCAGTGTCACTCTGAGATGGAAGGAATAAATTTGCATTATTGCAGGAAAGATGTATGAAGGAATAATGTAAAACTCACAGATGAAAAGTCTGCCCAAATGAAGATGCCAGCTTTGGATGGATGAACTTTAACTCCCATGGATAAAAGTTTGGCAGCAGCAGCATTATAAACCGATGACAGCCGTTTTATGTAGAGTGGAAAGTAGATGTGATCCAACCAGTCTGCAAAGGTAAAAGTTTTATATTATGGGCTATGATCTTTATTCACAACACTATATGATACACAATATTCGAATAATGAATGTACCTGTGTTGTACACACATATTTGAATATTGATTGATTTGCATTAATACTGTATGAACTCTTACAGAACATTCACTTTTCTGAGTACGTTGAAACATAGTGTGACAAGCACACCATTTAGTTAATGAAAGTGATTTTTTTATTATTAATTAATCTTTCATATCTAATTCAAGTGATGAGAATCTTAATTTATTTTATTAATGATCCTCCAACAGACACCACTCGTCCCTCTCTTGGCAGATATTGGGCATTGTAAACTCTTTCTCTATTCCACAACATAAATAACATTTACAGTCACATAATCTTTCCATAGGTGGAAAACTTCTTACTAAAGGTGAAGACAAATCCTACTTTTAGTCTATATTTAGCAAGCCCCCATCCACCCACTTTCTCTTCCAACATAAGATTATCAATATGCATAAGAAGGTCAATAAATTTAACAATACATTTATTAAATGAACAATCAAATATACATATAACAATTACAATGAAATAGATTAATGACATCCATATTCCATGAACTCATGTTCAGATACTTTTTACAGTCTCTCTCTCTATATATATACCCCTTAGTCTTGCTAACTGTTGAGACATCACTGATGACCTGACAACCAGCTTCCTCCATTCTAGTCTTGCTAACCATTGGGGCACCACTGATGACCTGACAACCAGCTTCCTCTATTCCATTCTGTTCTCACTGATCTTGTATTGCTCAGCTTCACTCCTGTCCACTCTGAAATGCTATCCTCCCATACTTTTCTGTCTTCCTCTCCTTCACCCTCCTTGCACTGTACCTTGCACGATTGCCTCTCTTTATATATAAAATATAATTACATTTCAATAAATAATAGAATCAATACAAATTGCAGGTTAGTCCTATCAGAGAATAGAAATGGAGTTATTAGAGGTAAGTTATTATAATTTTTTACATGACCTGGATTAATCACTGCTTGACAGTCTTTCACTGGCCTTTGCAACAATGTCACAATATGTGGAAACCATTGATGCTTTGTTCTATTCTTGATGAACTTGAGTGCTCTCATCAACGTGTCCGTTCCTTCAGCAGAACATGATGATTACAGTAATTCTAGCAACTTCAATATACTAGAATTCTCCCAATGTGTCCAGCATGTATATCAAGGTGTGTAGCATACTTCCTCATGTTTACACATGAAAATAGATGTTCTCACGCTTTCCCGGTTATACAGGTTTATGAATGGTGAACATGTGAAGGGTAACTGGGAACTCGAAACTCAAAGTCAAAGCTTGAAACCCAAAGCCAAAAAGTCACTTGTTCACTGCAAAATAAATCAAGGAGCAAACCTAAGTTTCCCATTTATCACAATATAACTCCATTCTATTTCACATCAAATTCTCAACTTACAATCTCCTGCAACGGTATTTATTAGCTCATTACACACACACACACAGGGTAAAGTAAATGCAGCATATCAAACAAGGGGAAGTGTTTAATAACTATATGTGTGTAGCTTAGTTCAAACATTTGTAGAAATTAAAGTCAACTCACATAGTACATATCTACATAAACACAAGTATAACATATCAATAGTGATAATACATGAAATATTCCTAAGTCAATTCTACCTCAATCAGTCAGTTCTAACTCACCATCAAGCTAAAGACTGCCTTTCAAAGCCGGACTTTCTTCTCTTCCACACCAAATTAAAAAATTATTAGAGAGCAGAATTTTCTACAGTAAGAGAACTCCTTAAACTCAGCCCATTGGCTAGTCTCATTCTCATAAATCACGATCATTGGATAATAGAAAACTACTCACTCAGTTTGCATTACATCAGCAATTTAGAATGTTCTTGCCTGGAGCTGTTTACTTCAACTCAGACACTTTCAAAAATAACACCATAAGGCGTGCCCAATTAGCAATTTATATAACAATTTAAAATAGGGAGGGGCAAATTTACTCTGTCACACACAGCAACTATAACTTTACATCAGGCAAGTGCAGCCAGTGGGTCAGGTTCGGCCCATCAAATGATTTCATCTGGTCCCCAGGTAAAGTACTAAAAATATAATAAAATGAGGTTTGCAAACCATCCTTTAGACTCAAGTTTACTAAACACTTAAGAAAGAGTGGTGCCCATAGTGATTTAATTGATTTTTGTCTTGCACGCCCGGCCATTGCAGTATCTGTCGTACCTGACCTCTTGTGCGACAGTTGCATGTTGTCGTTATTTCGTTAACTACTTGTGCGACAGTTGCATGCTGTCATTTCGTTAACTACTTGTGCGACAGTTGCATGTTGTCGTTATTTCGTTAACTACTTGTGCGACAGTTGCATGTTGTTGTTATTTCCTTAACTACTTGTGCGACAGTTGCATGTTGTTGTTATTTCGTTAACTACTTGTGCGACAGTTGCATGTTGTTGTTATTTCGTTAACTACTTGTGCGACAGTTGCATGTTGTTGTTATTTCGTTAACTACTTGTGCGACAGTTGCATGTTGTTATTTCGTTAACTACTTGTGCGACAGTTGCATGTTGTTGTTATTTTGTTAACTACTTGTGCGACAGTTGCATGTTGTCGTTATTTCGTTAACTACTTGTGCGACAGTTGCATGCTGTCATTTCGTTAACTACTTGTGCGACAGTTGCATGTTGTCGTTATTTCGTTAACTACTTGTGCGACAGTTGCATGTTGTTGTTATTTCCTTAACTACTTGTGCGACAGTTGCATGTTGTTGTTATTTCGTTAACTACTTGTGCGACAGTTGCATGTTGTTGTTATTTCGTTAACTACTTGTGCGACAGTTGCATGTTGTTGTTATTTCGTTAACTACTTGTGCGACAGTTGCATGTTGTTATTTCGTTAACTACTTGTGCGACAGTTGCATGTTGTTGTTATTTCGTTAACTACTTGTGCGACAGTTGCATGTTGTTATTTCGTTAACTACTTGTGCGACAGTTGCATGTTGTTATTTCGTTAACTACTTGTGCGACAGTTGCATGTTGTTGTTATTTTGTTAACTACTTGTGCGACAGTTGCATGTTGTCGTTATTTCGTTAACTACTTGTGCGACAGTTGCATGTTATTTCGTTAACTACTTGTGCGACAGTTGCATGTTGTTGTTATTTCGTTAACTACTTGTGCGACAGTTGCATGTTGTTGTTATTTCGTTAACTACTTGTACCCTTTAGGAACTGTAAGAAAACTTTTCATCATTGTTTGAGTCCAGATTTCTATAGCCGAACGCTGGCCATATTGAAACGCTATCACTATCTTCCAAACTGCGTTGTCAATTTACAACCTAAGAAAAGCAGATCCCAATACAGGCAATGCCGTCTTAACACATGGGCATGCTGGGCAGTTGCCCGGAGTCCTCACGAGCATAGGGTCCCATGCTGATCTATGTATGTTTTATTCCTGTGAGTTGTTGCGTAGGTAAGGGGCCCAGTGCACTGCTTTGCCCGTGGGCCTATGATGCTGTTATGACGACCCTGAAGACAGGCCTTGAACCCGCAGCAGGGAGAAAAACACACACACACACACACACAATGATCTTTCCTCTCTTCTACCTTCTTCCACTTTCACGATATGGTCTTATATACACGACACACGCACGAGAGAGGGATAAAGAAACGTAACAAGACCGGATTTGTAAAAAACAAGTTGTCAGTCATCAGAGACACAAAATAGTAGTAGGAGGAGTAGATTAGTCATAGTTTAGTTGAGTGAAATAAGATTACTGTTTTTCTGTTTATGGGAAGACATGGACTTCTGTGCATTTTTTATCGTGTACGGTACAGATGCTGTGCATTTTGGATTCCCATGCTTTTCTCTACTTGTTTCTGCCCTGGTTCCATCATAAACGGCGTATCAGAATTTTACCAAAGATATTTTCCACTTGATATGTACCCTAAACTTGATGATTTGGCATGTAAAAGCATGGCACTTTCTGGAAGCACATATATCTGTGAACAAGTTCTTTTTTCTAGAAATAAGTTAAAACATGAACGCGAATAACAGACATTCATTTAGAGAACTCATTAAGACTATCAATATCTCACACACCCTTCCACCAATACTGAACGTCTCGTTAAGGGGACACAACCACAATCTTCTCATTGACACAACTATAACTATATTGGTAAATTCGTCTAATTAAAGATAATTATTACTTGAAATACTGTCATAACAGTTTGAGCACCATCTCAATGAAATGATATGTTAATAATAAGTGTAATTAAGCTTTGATACTGGCACAAACCCCAAGAAACTATAGTCGAAATGTGTGTTTATAGGGATTTCTTTTCAGTCTGACTCAGTCCGGGACCACTCTCTTAACTCGGCGTTCGACATTCACTTGAATGTGTGGCATACATGACTGTACACGTATATTCATTGTGTATTCTGGACTTAAGAAAAGGGTTACACACGTTTCTTCAAGATTTGTGCACTTAGATGTTAATTCAACTAATAAATTTTGAGAAATAAAATCAAATAAACAAAAATTTAGTTTTTTTCTTTTTTTAAGGATTCAGAAAGGGAACAAGAATAATTGCAATATTAGTCTACCAAAGAAGGATATGTAAGGAAACACGTGTATACAAAGAAAGAAGTGTAAAGAAATACATATGTATACAAAGAAAGAAGTGTAAAGAAATACACATGTATACAAAGAAAGAAGTGTAAAGAAATACACATGTATACAAAGAAAGAAGTGTAAAGAAATATACATGACTTAGAAAGGTGTATATATACAAAGAAAGAAGTGATAAGAGACGAGTACAAGAAAGACTTGTTAAAAATTACACATTCCTGTATAACAAATTAAGTGTAAAGGAAAACATAAGTGTATGACAAATTAAGTGTAAAGGAAAACATAAGTGTATAACAAATTAAGTGTAAATGAAAACATAAGTGTATAACAAAATAAGTGTAAATGAAAACATAAGTGTATAACAACATAAGTGTAAAGGAAAACATACGTGTAAAGGAAAACATAAGTGTAATGGAAAACATACGTGTAAAGGAAAACATAAATGTAAAGGAAAACATACGTGTAAAGGAAAACATAAGTGTAAAGGAAAACATAAATGTAAAGGAAAACATACGTGTAAAGGAAAACATAAATGTAAAGGGAAACATACGTGCATCTGCCAGAACGAGTTCAAGCCGCCGCTGAATCAATGGCGGGGTAAGGTGAAAAAGGCCCATTGAAGTAGCAAACCTTATCACGTGTTTATTTTTAGTATACAGCACACCACATCGATATCCTGATAATCCTATATCCTTTCAAAGAAAAAAGTTCTGTTTAGTTAGTTTGGTTTTCATTCTTAATGCATATACTTTAGTTGTTTCTAAGTGTCCCAAATTAACACAACTAATCACAAATACATATATTAATAAACTCGATCGATAATGAATACACAGTAGACTTTATTGACAATATTAAAAAACAACAACTAAACGTTGAAATCAAATGAATCTTTTAATCTGGGGCATTGAAAATTAGAGATGAAAGTATGTGTGTATGTGTATGTGAAAGAGAGAACAATATTATTATTGTTGTGTCTTTTATATGATTAAAATTAATTCTAATATATTAAATGTGCAGTCTTTGAGGAATAGTGGAAGAAATAACTATCCTTTTTCATTTAGGCTGTAGTGGGAGGAATTATTAAATTGTTTATGTAAACAATAGTGTAGGGAATTATTAACCTTTTTATATAAGTTATAGTGAGGGAATTATTAAACTGTTTATGTAAACTATAGTGGAGGGAATTATTAAACCTGTTTATGTAAACTATAGTGGAGGGAATTATTAATCTGTTGTAAACTATAGTGGAGGGAATTATTAACCTTTTTATATTAGCTATATTGGAAGGAATTTGTAACGTTTATTTTTATATACAGTCATTAACCTTTACATATAAACTATGATAGTGTAAAGTATTGAAGAATTATGTACCTTTTGCATCACATACATAATGGTTTTTACCCCCCCCCCTTTTTTTAAAGACATTGTTTGGAATGTTGGTAGTAATAAATAAAATATAAAAGTCTCTCTTTTTCTCTAACTACCTACATATTAAATATATGGCCTCACATACTTTGTTATAGAGATATCTGTAAGCTGGATTTTAAAAGCTTTGAATAATTATGCAAATAGCAGGAAGATATTTATTCACATCTAAAGGACACGTGCATATATGCTGTTAATGTTTAGTGCTATTGTTATGAATGTTTGTGTGATTATATGTGTGTGTGTGTGTGTGTGTGTGCGTGCGCGCGCTATACGAGATGTGCTATTAATATACGATTCGTGGCCACAGGATAAGAAATAGGAAGCTGACATTTTTCTTGAAACTCATCTGAGACGGAGGATATGGGGATAGTGTATATGTCAGGGTCAGTCATTTCCTTCACCCCCCGTAATTATAACTTTTTCTATATAAGTAGGGTAATTATTATGCTGATAATAAAAATACGAATGGGAGGGAATCTAACCAGTCACCAGAATTATCTACTCTTTAGATTTACATATTCATTATAAACCACTTTGTCATTTTTTGCTTACTTTAATTTAAATTCTTTTGCACATTCTTAAATTAAATCAAGATCGTTATTACGACTTTTTAAATTAAAACTTTCTTTGATTGAGTATAGGGGGCGCTTCCGGCTTCAATCACTACTAAACTTTTGTTTTAAAATGTACACGTATACGCTTTACGTCGCAAGGGATATAACCTTCATTCATGAAAATAGAAAGACTAGTTTCCCTTTTAGCATTGTACTTCCGTTTGACAATGGCGTCAGCCGTGGTATACTTGTGTGCTTTTGCTGGCACTATCTTACGCATTCTGCTTACATATACCAAAATCCCGGCATGGTTACATGACAGAAAAGAAGTTATTACACCAGTTACATCATGGGATAGAGTTCTTGAGGGAATAGCTTTGAAAAAGCGACTCATCTCTCCTTACGATGGTGATATTTTTCACGAGACACCGCTTATGCTTTGGTTGGCACGTCTTACGGAAACAATTCCCGGTGGCGCTCCAGCTGCTTTTGTGTTCATAGACATCGTAATAGGAATTGTTCTCTACAAAGTATCCTGCGAATTTTCCAAACATGAGCTGCAAAGGCAGGAAAATGAATTGAAGGAATATTCGCCCAAATCAAAACCACTCTTGCTGACTGAACAACAACTTATCGGCTTGCCTCTTGCCGTTTCCATAGTGCATTTTCTGGGGCCTTACAGCGTTTGCGCTTGTCTGGCACAGTCGACAGCCGTGTTGTCAAATCTCGCTGTGTTTTGTTGCTGGCTTTATACTTTGCGTGGAAACGTCGTTCTGAGTTGTTTATTCCTAGCTTTAGCTGCATACCAGTCTCTGTACCCGGTCATATTTCTTGTACCAGTCTCTCTTCATCATTATCTACGTGTCAACCCCAAGTGTTCAACGTACACCAGCAGCGCAGCTCTGTTGAACTACACAAGAACTGTACTGGTATTTGCTGTTTTTTTAGCTGCACTCATTGGAATGTCTTTTGTTTTAGAAGGTTCATGGTCATTCCTTCGTGCCACCTATGGATTTGTCTTAAGTGTGCCGGATCTTACACCAAATGTTGGAATATTTTGGTATTTCTTCACTGAAATGTTTGAGCACTTCAGGGTCTTCTTTGTCTGTGTGTTTCAAATCAATGTATTTATATACTCCATTCCGATTGCTGTGAAATTGAGAGATCGTCCTTTGTTTCACCTGTATGTGTTGATGTTTATCATCTCCATTTTTAAGTCATATCCAAGCTATGCAGACACAGCCGTCTATCTATCACTTCTACCACTCTGGCAGCATATCTTTAGCTACCTACGCAATGCCATGGTGGTGTCCGTGATGTATGTGGTAGTAGCAGTTGTTGCTCCAATTTTATGGCATTTGTGGATATATGCAGCTTCTGCTAATGCCAACTTTTACTTCGCCATAACCCTTGTGTTTTCCGTTGCCCAGATATTTCTCCTGACTGATCTGCTCTTTGCTTTCCTTCGCTATGAATATGATTTGCATCATGGAATGGAACATCGTTTGCCAAATGGGAAAAAGACAACTGTTGTGCTTGAGTAATTAAACTGGTTGTCTCCATGAGATAGTTGTAATCAAATCTATAAACATTTAATAGCAATCATGAACAAAAAGATGTTTAAATATTAATATTAAATTTTTGTTACATTTATAATGCCACAGTAGATTAGTTAAATATTCCTAGAAAAACTCATGTGATTATTTTTCTTTTCATTTTGTGACCATTGATTAAATTATTATGCTTTGTTATAGTTTACTGTGATTAGTGAAGCTTTTTTTAAAAATCCACGGTTACATGTTTTAAAACTGTGTAAATGCTTTATTTCCTTTTGGTAAATATTTTAGTTTCATCTGTAAAAGTTTCTTTTTTCCCCCATTGCATTAACAAGTCATTAAAAAATATTTTGAAATTATTTTTATTCTATTGCCTAGTTATATTTGCCAAATGGGCAAAATTAACCTTTTCATGAGTGCATTTATTATTTTAAAAATGAAAACACTGACAAATAAACAATAAAAAAGAAATTAGCTATATTTTGCCAAAACTTGACATTTATAAGTTATATATCTGTCAGTCTGAAACAGAAAAGCAGAAAGCAGAAAGAGGATGATTAAAATGAAAAATAATTTGTCTTGATGAAATTAACTGATTTCTTAAGACTTAAAGTTAAACAAAATGAAAAAGGTGGGAGTTAAATTATACATAGAAGAGTAGTGTCTCTAAATTAATGAGATTATAAAGACAGTTACTACATAAAAGTGTAATCTGATTATAAAATTATTCTGATAAGATTATCTGATTTCTTAAACAGGCAGAACAAAATAATATAGTCAAACTTTGTTAAATGTACAGCAATTTAGATGTCTTGATAAATTTACTGATTTCTTAAAGCATTGAGATAGAAAATAAATAATAATTATAACATGAAAGAATTGTTTGGTCTATACAACATTTATTATAGGTACTATATTATACATGAAATCAATTAAAACTGGAAGAAAAACTCCAAGTAAAAAAATTAAAAGCTTATTTGCATTAAATTATTAATTTCTTTTAACAGGAACAACACAAAAAACCATATTTGACTTTGAATTAATTCATACAATATTTTAAGTAGCTCTTTAAAATTTTGATTGTCTATCACACTGAGAATGTGACACACACTGCACACATGTACGTAGACACACACACACACACAAACCTGATGAAACAGACAAGTCTCTCAGTGCACTGCTTATGCATGCAAAAAGATAGAACACACACACACATACAAATCCTAATGAAACAGACAAGTCTCTCAGTGGACTGCCTTATGCATGCAAAAAGATAGAACACACACACTTGCAAATCCTGATGAAACAGACAAGTTTCTCAGTGGACTGCCTTATGCATGCAAAAAGATAGAACACACACACACATACAAATCCTGATAAACAGACAAGTCTCTCAATGCACTGCCTTATGCATGCAAAAAGATAGAACACACATACAAATTCTGATGAAACAGACAACTCTCTCAGTGCACTGCCTTATGCATTCAAAAAGAACACAAACACAAAAATCAAACCTGATGAAACAGACAAGTCTCTCAGTGCACTGTCTTAAGCATGCAAAAAGATAGAACACACACATACATGATATAGAAAGAATGAAGAAGGGAAGGGAAACAAAGAAAATTAACTGTTATATATAACCTTGCTGACACCCCACACAAAGTGTACCCTTTCTGGGTCAGGCATGGGTATAGAGAGGATGCTGGTGAACTTTGTGTCCTCATCAAATATTGACATTGCATATATTTCATCACAGATCACATGAAGTTTGTTTCTGAAACAAAATATCTTAAACTCTGACAGCATGTGTTCTTATCACTAAGTCTGTTTCTGAAACAAAAATATTTAAAATCTGACAGCATATAGTGATAATATGAGGTCTGTTTCTGAAACAAAAATATTTAAAATCTGACAGCATATAGTGATAATATGAGGTCTGTTTCTGAAACAAAGTACCTATAACTTTGACAGAATATATATCTCATCACATGAAGTTATTTCTGAACCAAATTATTTTAAACACTTGCAGTACGTACATTTCATCACAGATTACATGAAGTCATTTCTAAACCAAAGTACATGTATTTTTAAAAATGGCAGTATATACACATTTCATCACAGATTACATGAAGTAACTTCTGAACCAAAGTAATTTAAACACTGGCAGATTAGGTGAAGGTCTGAAGAAAGAAGCTCAAATGATGACAATGATATACATAAATCATCACTTATCAAGATTTTAGTGTTTTGTCTGACAAAGGAATAAAGGAGCAAATATAACTTATCACACAAAAACTCTGTCTGATAAAACCCCAACTCGTTGACAGTTCATGCACCTAACCACTTATGAAGGTGGCCCAAAAACAAATCAGTGACGATACATATACCCTATCACTTATCACATGAAGTCAGTGGCAGCACATATATCCTGTCTCTTATCACATGAAGGATAGCAGATATACCCTGTCACTTATCACATGAAACCAGTGACAGCTTATAAATTATATATAACATATCTCATCACTTTTCTCTGAGGTGGGGGGAAACCCTCAATGACAGCAATATCCCTAATCCCTGAAAACATGTCGGCAGTATTTGATAAAAGACATACAAATGATTTAACGATAAGGTGGTCAAATGTAAAAATTTGTTTAACAAAAAGGTGATCATCGAATAGGATAAATATGCAATAACTGTCTTGAAACAGAGAGACCACTCTTGTGAGGTCTCCACATTTGAAATAAATAGTGCTACAGACAGAATTAAGGGGGTTTGAGTGTTATTTTTTTCATTGCTCCAGGATATTTTGCTTTACAGCATTACACATAAGTGAATTGTATCAATTATAAATATATATAAAAAATTAAGGAAAGCCATTTCCTAGAGAGTGGATAAATCATTTCTGTCAATAGTGGTAGACTTCCATTGACACTGATTCTTGGATACTTGATTGTACATAGTAAATAAGTTATAGTTATTAAATGGAATTCTTCCCCCCCCTCCCCCAGTATATTAAATAGTTCATATATTTAAAATGACTTCACATTTTTCACAATTGAAAATTTGCTGATTGTAATTGCCTTTTGAATGTTTGTCCACATTTATTATTACATTTATATACAAAAGTTGTAGTAATTATTGTTAATTTTTTCTTGTTAAGAATGAGTGTGAAAGAGAAATTACTGTTTATTGCTTATAGATAGATAGCTAGATATCTAAGTAATTTATTAAATATTTTACAATTTCATATCACTGTATGATGAATCTGAAGTCAGAAACACCCAGCAAACCAGTTTTGGTCTTGAGCTCATGACCCTACAGATTACTGATCAGTGCCTAGATCACTTAGCCACCCAGCTCCTCATCTATTTACATCCATGGATAGCTAATATTTGGTATGCAAAGCCACCCGTTAACGATGGCTTGCTTGGTGAGTCTGATTTCAGTTAAAAAAGAAATAAACACAGAACATTAATAGTATACATAGACACTAAATATGTTTTAAAAATAATGTTTAATAGAAATTATTTTAAAAGTTTTTATGGAGTATATGATTTTCTATCAAGGAAGGTGATTCCAATCAAGTAATTTTGTCTACTTCTGCAGTTCTAATTTTCAGTCAAATCATAATAAATGTAATTCAGAGTTAATACATTTCCACTGACATTTTGATATTCTATTTCCATGGAGTTGACTTAATAGTACTATAATGAAAACAACAAGCCAGGATAGAACAGTATTCCATTATAGTTTGTATAGATATTGTTTAATAAGCTTATTATTAATAAAAATATTTCTTTAGCTTATTATTAAACAAAAATTATTTATATTTTTTTACAAGAAGGTTAAATGTTTCACCTCATATTCTGAAAATATGATTTAAAAAAAAAAGTTCTTATGCAAATCTTTTGACTGGCATTGCCATAAAAGTCAACATATTTGCCACTTCTGTCTATATTTTTACCTAGAATTTAAAAAAAAATAATTCACACTCTTCTTTATATTCAAAGAAATACAAAAGCATTAGTTTTTAAAGGAAATATAACTAAGATAACTCTATTTTTAATTAAAAGAAAATTAAAGCAAACCCCACAACCTTAATAGATACATGCAAATCAATAACAAATAAAATCAAAGCTACATTGTTATTCATAACAATAAATACCTCAACAAAATTACAATTAGAGCAGAAAATCACATTTCTTAATACTAAATTAACATTGCGATATTAAGTATATATAATAATTTCATAAAATGTAATACAAAAGAAAACTGATTGATAATAAAGACAAACGCAATTAGTAAAAATGTAATACAAAAGAAAACTTATTGATAATAAAGACAAACACAATTAGTAAAAATGTAATACAAAAGAAAACTTATTGATAATAAAGACAAACACAATTAGTAAAAATGTAATACAAAAGAAAACTTATTGATAATAAAGCCAAACACAATTAGTAAAAATGTAATACAAAAGAAAAATTATTGATAATAAAGACAAACACAATTAGTAAAAACGAACACACATCGAAATGAGTGAATCTTAATAAGTGAGTCCGAGTCATTCCTGGAATACACTTTGGCAACATTTCACAGGTTCCACTCCAGAGACATTTTTGAAACTTGAACTTTGACCTATATATATATATTACTGTAGCTTTTATTTAAATGGAATAAAACGATATTGCAGAATATTTATGTCTCTTTGTTTCATACTATTGTCATTGAAACCGCTGAATGTTTTTTTTTGTTGTTTTTTTTTTGTTTGAAACCAGCACATAATTCTTAATTACAGTTATAGTATGCATGCATAGTATTTTGTCCTGCATCTGATTCTTGCTTTGAGTAGTGATATGTGGCTATATCTCACAGTCAGCTAAATCATTTAACTCTCTTTTACAGTTTTAGCTAAGGACTACAGCTAAGATATTCAGCTCTTTTCTACTAGTTTCAGGCTAAGGGCACAATAAGACTAAGAGCTAAGCTATTCAACTCTCTTTTAGTTTTACAGTTTTAACTAAGGGCACAATAAGACTAAGACTTCAGAGCTAAGCTATTCAACTCTCTTTTAGTTTTACAGTTTTAATTAAGGGCACAATAAGACTAAGAGCTAAGATATTCAACTCTCTTTTAGTTTTACAGTTTTAACTAAGGGCACAATAAGACTAAGAGCTAAGATATTCAACTGTCTTTTACAGTTTTAACTAAGGGCATCATAAGACTAAGATATTCAACTTTTACAGTTATAGCTAAGAACATTATAAGACTAAGACTTAAGAGCTAAGATATTCAACTCTCTTTTGCAGTTTTAACTAAGGGCACAATAAGACTAAGGGCTAATATATTCAACTCTCTTTTACAGTTTTAAGGGCACAATAAGACTAAGATATTCAACTGTCTTTTACAGTTTTAGCTAAGGGCATCATAAGACTAAGATATTCAACTCTTTTACAATTTTAGCTTAAGGACATTATAAGACTAAGAGCTAAGATATTCAACTCTCTTTTGCAGTTTTAACTAAGGGCACAATAGGACTAAGAGTTAAGATATTCAACTCTCTTTTACAGTTATAGCTAAGGACATTATAAGACTAAGAGCTAAGATATTCAACTCTCTTTTGCAGTTTTAACTAAGGGCACAATAAGACTAAGAGCTAATATATTCAACTCTCTTTTACAGTTTTAACTAAGGGCACAATAAGACATAGCTAAGATATTCAACTCTCTTTTAGTTTTACAGTTTTAACTAAGGGCACAATAAGACTGAGCAAAATGTTCAACTATCTTTTACAGTTTGAGGTAAGGACATCATAAGACTAAGATATTCAGCTCTCTTTTACTAGTTCTAGATAAGGATATCATAAGATTAAGATTAAGATATTCAACTCTCTTTTACAGTTTTAGCTAAGGGCACAATAAGACCTAAGTCTTCCAGCTCTGATAACTAAGGGCACCATAAGACTAAGAGATATTCACTACCTCTGTTAGCTTAGGACACTGTAAGAGCTAAGACAGATACACTCTGGTTAGGGCAATGTAAGGACTAAGATATTCAACTAACAATTAGCTAAAGGCACCAGAAGAACTTAAAAAAGATGAGTATTTATGAGTCCACCATAATACTTTATACACCTTGAAAAATATGATATAGTTTGTCCATTTTTAACTTAATTTTATGGTGTCAATTTGAAATTGACATCCCTGAAGCTTCGTTTGGAGTAGGTGAAGTAATAGTTAACTTCCCCTAGAAGTACTATGAGGTTCTGTATAGGATATTACTTAATAATTGATAACAAATGCAAAACATTATATTAGCTTTAAAAATAATAGTGATACAACATAATCCAGACCAAGTAAATTTATAAACAATATAAATGCATTTACTTTTGTGATGTGATTGCAATATTTTAAGAAAATGGTATGACTTATAAGGGGATTAGTGTTTTTAAAGAGATATGCTTGTTTATTTTTTTCAATAAAAATAGTATTTTTAGTAGCCTAAGTGCAAATTGGCATATTAGAAGATGATTCATTTTGCTATGTTAGTAATAACTTAAAATAAGGACACTGCTCCCAAACAATAAGTTGGCTTGAACAAATTTTTGTTCTGTCTTGATTGAATATCATGTTTCCAAGCTTATCACTTATGGTTGAATCCACCATACTGACTTGTTGCATATCATGTTGTCTTATCTTACGGGCTAACCTTATTTTCTTGTTTATGCCATCTATGATGTATCTGTTAAATAATTGCATTTGTGTTTTTTGCATATATTTATAAATAAACTTATTGTTCTGAAAATGAATAGTGGTAGTGAATATCACATTTTGTTATTGATGTTCTTAAGCTATTCTTTTCTGTTTTTATTTTCTAGCTAATATTCACACACAAACACAACACACACACACACCACACACCACACACGCACAGTCAAGTTTAATCCTTTCATGTTCAACTAAATTACTGAAGCATTTTGTCATAGACTGTAGCAGCTGTTGATCTTTTCCTGTTATGCTATTTGATCTTTTCTTGTTATGCTGTTGATTTTTTCCTGTTATGCTGTTTGATCTTTTCCTGTTATGCTGTTAAGTGTTATGCTATTTGATCTTTTCCTGTTATGCTGTTTGAAACTGAAAACGAATGACACCAAAAGTACCATCACTACTGACAATCTCACTGTCCTTTTATGACTGGTAGTCTGGAATGAATCCTCTTGTTACAATCAACATGGTTTGAATCTTTTATTAACTTAACAACCTGTATAGAACTTTTATTATCAACCTGTATAGAACTTTAATTATCAACCTAACAACCTGTTTAGAATTTGTATTATCAACCTAACAACCTGTACAGAACTTTTATTATCAACCTAACAACCTGTATAGAATCTTTAATTATCAACCTAACAACCTGTATAGTATCTTTTATTATCAACCTAACAACCTGTATAGAATCTTTTATTATCAACCTAACAATCTGTATAGAATCTTTAATTATCAACCTAACAACCTATATTGAATATTTTATTATCAACCTAACCTGTATATAATGTTTATTATCAACCTGTATAGAATTTTTTATTATCAACCTAACTACCTGTATAGAATCTTTTATTATCAACCTAACAAACTCAGGAAACTGTATAGAATCTTTAGAACCTTATATTAAATCTTCTCGATACTTTCTTGCTACTGTTTAATGAATCTTTTGTCTTCTGTCAACCTACGATGAATCTTTTGTCTAATACCAGTCTACTTTAATATTCTTTTGCTAGGCTGCCTTCATTAAATATTCTCACTACTGTCATGTGACATTAAAATTTCTTGTTACAGTCAGCTAGATTAATTTCATGAAATATTGTTATATTCACTAATCATTCTTGTTACAGACAGCCTAGATTAATTTCATGAAATATTGTGATATTAAATTAAATAATATTTTTGTTCACGCCAGTCTACATAAATATTCTTGTTACTGTCAGCCTACATTATTATTCTTGTTACCGTCAGCCTACATTATTAAATATTCTTGTTACCGTCAGCCTACATTATTAAATATTCTTGTTACCGTCAGCCTATGTTAACAAAAAGATAAATACAGTGGTCACAAAGAGAGAGAGAGTGAAAGAAAGTTAAACAACCAACCCAGTCAGAAAGATAAATAGTTTGAAACAGAAAAAAGAAAGGTAAATAGAAATAGACAGTGAAGGAAAGATAAACAGCCAGCCAGAAAGAAACAATGAGAAAGATATAAAATAAACAAACGCATCTATAATAGCAGCAAAAAGATCAAAGGAAATAGACTAAAAACAGTAAACAATCAGAAAGAATTGAAGCAGACAGATAAAGAGAGAGAACAAAACATAAAATTAAATAATAACACCTCAACATACATATTTTGTTTGTTAGTTCAATTCCCGGCTTTTGAAGAGACAGCAAGTTGTCATTTTATATAACGCATAGCAAACTTTCTCCGTAACGAACGCGCCTTGCCTCAACGTTAAATCAGCAACAAGCTTTGACAGCCAATAGGAATAATTGCATAGGTCAGGCATTGAACATGGCGGAAATGCGTGCCCATCAAACAATCTCGGACTTAGATAATACGCGAGATTTTGCTTCGCTTCACCACAGATCTACAGCTGACTTTTGTAGTTTTGCATTTGAAAATGTCTGCACTTGACGGGTCAGTTGCTCTGTCTGTATATTTGACCAGTCAGTAACTGTTCTTATAAATAAATGAAGACAACAACCGCACATTTATTTAATTTCCAATCACGTCGCCATTACAATTAGATAACGTTATTTCTGTTATTGCTACTACATGCAGTTTCAGTTTAGTTTATCTTCTTAACCAATTTGACCTAGATTACTCTTTCTCCAGTTCTTGAATGACGAAAAATTGCTTGTGCAGTAAATTTGATACATGAACAATACAATATGTTGGTGTAGTATGAAACCTTAAGCAGGCCCCCCCCCCCCCTTCTCTAAATTTACAATGTATAAAGCTGGACAGGCTTAATGTCAGGCCTATTTTTTCCTGTACATATACACTGTCAAATACTCCTGAGACAAGGGCATCAGTTTCAGCGATCACTTTTCATAAATAATAAAACTATTAAAATATAATAATTCAAACAATGCAAGATGTAATGGTATAAAATAAAAGTGGCACAAGCACATTTAGTCATTTAAGTTACAAGAAGAGACAAACCAAATGTTTTTCAGTTGAAGTCCAGTGTGGGGCAAACGGAAATAATTTAAATAAATTATTTTAACTTTACGTGACCCTGACCTCCAGTAGTGAGTAAAACCCAAAGTATAAATAGTGAAGTCTTAAACCTTGGGGTGGAGGAGATTAATGGTAGCAGGTTTTGTCCATGAATGAGTAGGCGTGGAAAAAACCTTGACCCATGGGTCAAGGTGTGTTGTGATGTTATAGTGATGGGCAAATTTAAGTCACTTCTCCTAGATTTGGAGACACCCTATGCTTCAGCAAGAGGAAGAGAGTCTGGTCTAAATTAGAGATAATAAAATTCTATGTGAATGACTGAGTCTAAAAAGAATGAAAAAAAGAGTGAATGATCCTATAACGGAATTCAGGAATCGTCCATACAGTGGTTTTTTTTTTTTTTTACCTTTTGTTTTAGCAGAAAGTAAAGATATGATGTTTGCACTTGTATTATGTATGAGAGATATAATTTAAACCTTTCTTTGTGTGTAATAATGTTAAGCAGAATATCATGTATTTTTAATCTTTAATTCTTCTTAGTTAGTGGATTTTGTAATCAAAGAGATTTACCTGTGATACAAGTTCACTGCCAATTAATTGTGGCAGAATATTTACTACAGCATTGTTAATTGCAGGGTTGTTGCTGTTGTCTTTGTTGTTGGTGCTTTCCCATTCTTCATTTCAACTGTGTGGCATATTTTCAATCCCTTTGCCTGCCACATGCTATTGGTTATGATTATTATTTAATCACCTATAACCAATTACAAGTGATGAGAATCTTAATTTTTGTTATTAATAATTCTCCAGAAGACACCACTTGTCTCCTCTCTTGGCAGATATGTGGGCGCTTTAAACGTTTTCTCTCTTCCACAACATTGAAGACAAATATTTACCGTCACACAATATTTCCATAGGTGGAAAACTTCTTAACAAAGGAAAAGACAAATCCGTCTTTTGATCTATATTTAGTGAGCCCCCATTCAACCACTGTCTCTCCAACATATGGCTATCAATACGTGTAAGAAGGTCAATAATTTATTAAATCAACAATCAAATATACAACATATGAATATAATCAAAAAAGCATTGATATTTACATCACTTCACAACAATGTTCAATTAACACTGGACAATAATTCAATTTATCCTAGTATAGACATAAGCAGCAATTAGATAAATATATTATCAAGTTCATGGATATCATTACAGAAATGAGTGGAGTTTTAGAGAAATAATTAAAGTCAATTCACAGAATTTTTTCAAAGATGGTGGCTGTAACCGGCATGTGTTCACAATCACGCAGTTTGCAACAAGTCCCTGTCTTTCTTATTCAGGCAAGGGTACATGCCCCTTTTAGACACGTTACACAACTGTTCCAGAATCTTCAATGCACTCACAAGCACACTCGGGAGAATCGTCCCAAACTTCATATGCACTATCAAAGTACATCAAACATGATGTTCTAGAATCTTCATCAGTGTTCACTGACACACCATGAGGAATGTTTAGAATGATCTTTGTGAATTCTGGAGACCAAACTAAAGCCACAAATTTCTGCCATGTGGCTTTCGAATATAATTCACAGGAATTAACTCACAGCAAAACATTTTACTGATAAGTTGATGGCAATGCTGGATGCACACACCAACGTAAACAAGGAGAGTACAGTAGTCACTGCATCATGAAGTGAGAAAAGAAAAACTAAAAGGCCTGCTCCTCTGCAAAAGTCAAATTCAGGCACATTTCATCTCATCTCTACCCCCCCCCACTCTCTCTTAAACATTCCCAACTTTCAAATCCTGAAACAATTCCATTAGCCGATACACACACACACACACACACACACACACACACACACACACACACACACACACACACACACACACACACACACACACACACACACACACACACACACACACAGAGCATAAGAAATATAGCATCGATCAAAATTCACAAGTATAATGTACAAATCAGCCAAATTAATGAACATAAAAGTAATGGTTCAGTTACATAAAGCATTCTCCAATTCAAATCATAGATCATTAGCGAACATATACGAAATATTCTAAGTCAATTCTTTCTTTATCAGTCAGTTAACTTATCATAAGCTAACGATCACCTTAATGACGAGTTCAAATTCAAAGTGATTAGAATAGAGTACTTCTTCAACAAAGAAACTTCCAGTCCATCCCCATTGGATGAGTTTGTTATGAACAAGTGTGAGACTATTACTATTAACCTACTCATCCAGTTGGAACTGGTTTGGATTGCATCAGCAATTTCTAGCATATTCTCCACCTGTTTACCTCGGACTTTGACACTTACAAAATATACCATCAGCAATTTCTAGCATATTCTCCGCCTTTTTACCTCGGGCTTTGACACTTACAAAATATACCATCATAAGGAGTGCCCAAGGTCGGGTCACTTTGACAATTTAACAATTTATATAACAATTAAGTTTAGAAATAGGGTTAAGCAAATTTACTCTGCCACACATTGCAATGGTTCTCATGCTTGTTGTTGGACTAGTTAAATTTAATGTCTGCTTCCACTGAAATTGTCAGTGTGTCCGGATGTAAATCCTTCTGAATCACTGTCACTTTCTGCTTCATCAGACTCGAATTGATAAGGAGCTAATCCCTTTTTAATAATAATGGATTTGAGAGATTTATGGTGATTCATTATTGCTTACATTTTTATTGTTGACTGGTAGCCATCAGCCCGTCACATCCTGTTTTCACTCATTTGACGTCACAAGCCTATGCGTTTCCTACGACGCCCGAAATCTTGCGTTCGGCAAAGTCCGTTGAAAATATATTTTAATTTACAAAGTGCTTTGATAACAGAATGATAAGGTTTTGACGAAATAATACATTTTGTTTTAAAATTTTACGAACAATCTTTGGAAACAATACTAATCCTTTAATAATTATATTTGTTCCAGTGATTTTGTGTGTGTGTTGTGTGTGTGTGTGTGTGTGTGTGTGTGTGTGTGTGTGTGTGTGTGTGTGTGTGTGTGTGCGTGCTTGCGGGAGGAGGCACAACAGTTCGCATTTCATATCAATTTAATTTTATTACATTTTATTTTTTTAAAATACTGATTCTCCTAATTATCTTTGTGATTAGCATTTATTTATAATATAGACAGCCCAGTTCGCAGTATGCTGTAAAATAATTACTGTTACACGTCTATAATGTATGTGGATTGTATTGTAAGGTAACCTACTGACCTCCCTGCTTACATGAACGGATGCACCTGCAACGTAACTTACTAACCTACAACTTACTTGGCAGCAAAGAGGAGACACTCGGAAAGAATTTTTTCACTGTAAACATCGCCCAGAGGATTGTTTGGACTTATGAGAAGAATGCCTCGCACTTTCTTGCCCTAAGGTGATTATGAGATAAATAAATAGATCGCAGGAAAAGCGGTCAGTGATACATGTAAACAGACAAATAAATAGATTGCAGGAAAAGCGGTCAGTGATACATGTAAACAGACAAATAAGATTACAAGACAGATTGAGTTAAAGTGTATAATGACTGCAGTATATTATTGCAAGACAAATCAACATTGCATTACATATTGCGAGACAAATATAAAGAAAACAAGACAGAATAAGATAAAATATGTAATGACAGCAATACGTATTGTGAGACAAATAAAAGATTACAAGACAGAATGAGATAAAATATGTAATGACAGCAATACGTATTGTGAGACAAATAAAAGATTACAAGAAATGTAGGTTGAGATAAGTATAAAATGTTTGCAATACATATTGTGCGACAATCAAATAGAAAACTGCACAGACAGATTCAGATAAGTTTATAATGACTGCCATATATACAGTGTATTAAGAGACAGATTGAGATGAAGTATATAAACAATTGCAATACAAACTGTGAAGCAAATAAAGTTGATAATGATTGCAATATATATTATGAGACAAATAGACTACATGACAGATTGAGTTAAAGTAAAATAATGATTGCAATATATATTATGAGACAAATAGACTACATGACAGATTGAGTTAAAGTAAAATAATGATTGCAATATATATTATGAGACAAATTAACTTACTGCATGACAGAAAGATTGAAATAAAGTGTATAATGATAGCAGTACACTTAGTGAGACAATAAAATGATCTCAAGGCACACAGATTTGAAATAAAGTAATAATTGCGGAACAAACACATGGAAAGTAGTTGAATAAATAGTCAAGAACATACAGTCTGAGAGAAAAATACAACAAATTGAAAAACACTACTAAACATACCAAGAGAAAAATAAATAAGTGTTGTGATAATTTCAAGACCTGAACAATAAATGAACATCTTATATTATCTTACAAACATTCTCTTTAAAATAAAATAGCTCCAAATATTAAATAGAAAATTATTAGCCCATAATTTTCTCTTTCATGTTCCAATGATGTTTAAAGAAATAAATTCATGAAAATATTCATAATGTACTCACCTGTTTACACGCAATGCTGTATACAATTTCAAAGCTATTGATGGTCAGTTCAAATCCATTCTGAAATAGTTAATGTCCAAAATTACTTCAAGACTCACCCAGATTGAAATAGTTAATATTCCAAAATTACCACAAGACTAACCCAGATTGAAATAGTTAATGTCCAAAATTATCTCAAGACTAACCCAGATTGAAATAGATAATGTCTAAAATTATCTCAGTATTAACCTAGTCTGAAATAACTAATGTCTAACATTAACACTAAAATATACCTAACACTCCTTTTATATAAACATACTTTGCAATCATTGTACATAAACATACTTTGCAATCATTGTACATAAACATACTTTGCAATCATTGTACATAAACATACTTTGCATTCATTATATATAAATATACCTAGCACTTGCTGTACATAATACTTTGTGTACTTACTGTACCTAAACATACTTTGCACTTATTATACATAAATATACTTTGCATTCACTGTATATAAGCACACCTAGCACTCACTGTACATAAACATACTTTGCACTAGTATGTAGCACTCCCACTTTACAAAAATATACTTTGCACTAATTGTACATAAACATACTTAGCACCCACTATACATGAACATACTTTGCACTCTTTTATACATAAACATACCTAGCACTCACTGTATATAAATATACTTTTCATTCATTGTACATAAATATACCTAGCACTCACTGTACAAAAGTATACTTTGCACTCACTGTACATAGACATATCTAGCACTCAGTACATAGACAAACCTAGCACTCACAGTACATAGACAAACCAGGCATTCACAGTACATAGACACACCTAGCACTCACAGTACATAGACAAACATAGCATTCACAGTACATAGACAAACCTAGCACTCACTTTACAAGAGCATACATCGCACTCATTGCACCCACCAAAATTCAAAGAGTTCCCTTCAAACTCTGCACCAAGATCAAAAGAACCGTTCTCTCATTATATCAATGTCAAAGTGTGTCTTTCTCTCATTATATCAATGTCAAAGTGTATCTTTCTCTCATTATACCAATGTCAAAGTGTATCTTTCTCTCATTATACCAAAATGTCAAAATGTATCTTTCTCTCATTATACCAATGTCAAAGTGTATCTCGCATTCATTATACAAACGCGTACCTTGGACATAACTGTACAAAAGAATAAATCGCTTTTAATTTACAAAGACGTACCTTGCTCTCAATGCAACAAGTTCAAAGCGTACATTTTATTCAGTGAACCACTAGACAAAAGCGTACTTTGCATTCACAGCACCAAACTCAATAAGTATTTGCATTCAAAGCACCAAACTCAAAGCTTACCTTGTACTCATTGCACCAAACTCAAAGCTTACCTTGCACTCATCGCACCAAACTCAAAGCGTACCTTGCACTCATTGCACCAACTCAAAGCGTACCATGCACTCATTGCACCAAACTCAAAGCGTACCTTGCACTCAATGCATCAAACTCAAAGCGTACCTTGCACTCATTGCACAAAACTCAAAGCGTACTTGCACTCATTGCACCAAACTCAAAGCGTACTTGCACTCACAGAACCAAACTCAGAACGAACGTGCTCCAGATAACAAACTCAAATCGTACCTTGCTCTCATAGAACCAAACTCAAATCGTACCTTGCTCTCACAGTACCAAACTCAAAGCGTACCTTGCTCTCACAGTACCAAACTCAAAGCGTACATTGCCCTCATAGTACCAAACTCAAAGCGTACCTTGCTCTCATGGTACCAAACTCAAAGCGTACCTTGCTCTCATGGTACCAAACTCAAAGCGTACCTTGCTCTCATGGTACCAAACTCAAAGCGTACCTTGCTCTCTCAGCATCAAACTCTAAACGTACCTTGGACGAAAGCGGGACCTCGAGCACCTGCACTCCGGCCTGATCCATGAGGTCGTTAAAGATGCGGTAGTAGTACGGAGCAGGAACCATGATGTACTCTGAAAAGCACGTGCACTCCCAGTGACCACAAATTTCTTGATTGGAAAAAATTATCAGTCAGACAACAAACTTAGAAACGACTAGACACTTGGAAAAAGTTACCAATTGGACAACAAACTTAGAAACGACCAGAGACTTGGAAAAAGTTACCAATTGGACAACAAACTTAAAAAAGTGTTACAACAAACGACCAGAGATTTGGATAAAGAATCCGAGCACCATATGCTTCTGGTGGCAGGGGAAATTTCTTTCTAAACCACTTCTACACTTACCAATCTGATACTTCATACAAATTTGAAGGGTCTTTTTGTAATCGGATTTTTCTCTATATTAATATATACTATAGTGAAATGTAATGCTATCATTGGATAAATTCTCCATTGATATATAGCTCAGCGCAGAGACCAGTAAGAGATGGGAGAGTTGCGCGCCCCTGACTTACACTATCACTGCACTCGCATACCTCAGCAGGTAATGTGAAGCAAAAGTTTAAATATAGAAATATAACGAGATGAAACAACAACCACAGGGGGGGGGGGGGAGATAATGCCTCAGCAGGTAATGTGAAGCAAAAGTTTAAATATAGAAATATAACGAGACGAAACAACAACAACCACAGGGGAAAAATGCCTCAGCAGGTAATGTAAAGCAAAAGTTTAAATATAGAAATATAACGAGACGAAACAACCACAGAGCGGGGGGGGGGGGGGGGGGGGATACCTCAGCAGGTAATGTGAAGCAAAAGTTTAAATATAGAAATATAACGAGACGAAACAACCACAGGGGAGAAAAATGCCTCAGCAGGTAATGTGAAGCAAAAGTTTAAATATAGAAACATAGCGAGATGAAACGATAACCACAAGAAAAAAAAGAATGCTTCTTATAGATAAAGCTTTCATCTTGTTCTTTTAATCTATCAATTTAGTTAGTTACACCCAGATTCTATAGATGTTTTGAATGTTTTATTGTCTCTGGGTTTTAATCTAATCTAGTTAAGTCCAGATTTTGTTTGTAAAGCTAAAATCCTTACCAACTAATTACCTAACTGCTTTTTTATTAATGAAATATTTTGTTACTTTTGTTGTTGTTTTCATTCTATATATTACCAATAACATTGGTAACAGTGCTTTACACTTTTCCATTTGTGAGTGCTCACTTACGAGTGCATGTGTTTTAGAAAATTTAAATAATTTATATCTTTCTCTTTTTAGCGGAACATTTATCATTTAACAATTTACCTCCAGGGTCAGCAATAGCAAAGGCCAAGGTGTCCAAGATGGCTGTGGTGCCACTGGCGACTATTAACTGAAATAATATTCACAAAACTACAATAAATAATGAAATTAGAACAAATTACAAAAATACTTTTCTTGTTTAAATTTTAAACGAAGTTTAAGTTTCGTAAAAACAACAACATCGGAGATGTTAAATAAGTATTTGGTTTTATCATTACATGGATTTTATAATAATCACATATATATTAAAATGTTTCTATATAGAGAGAAGATTTTGGATATTATCTATACAGTATTTATTACCTTTCTACTAATTTCAATTACGCTTAAAGAAACAAGCATCAAAACAAATAACACTAAGACATTAACATCAATATTACTATTTATCGAACTAAATTATCTCCAGCCTTACACAGTTATTTCCCCCAACGAGAAACATTATTATAACCTACGAAATTATCATCAAACTTTTTTTTCCATAAATCTGAAAAAAATATCATAGACTGTAGCGACAATATTATCAAATCCAATATCTTCATCATCGTTCTTATCATTAATCCAAGCTAGCAAAATTATTTTCAAACCCAACATCACAGGCATAACCTAGCAAACATTGTCACCAAATTTAACAATAATTAAACCTAGCAAACATTGTCACCAAATTTAACAATAATTAAACCTAGCAACATTGTCATCAAATTTAACAATCATTAAACCTAGCACCATTGTCATCAAATTTAACAATCATTAAGCCTAGCAACATTGTCACCAAATTTAACAATCATTAAACCTAGCAACATTGTCATCAGATTTAACAATCATTAAACCTAGCAACATTGTCACCAAATTTAACAATCATTAAACCTAGCAACATTGTCACCAAATTTAACAATCATTAAACCTAGCAACATTGTCACCAAATTTAACAATCATTAAACGTAGCAAACATTGTCACCAAATTTAACAATCATTAAACCTAGCAAACATTGTCACCAAATTTAACAATCATTAAACCTAGCAACATTGTCACCAAATTTAACAATCACTAAACCAAGCAACATTGTCATAAAGTTTAACAATCATCAAACCTAGCGATATTGTCAATTTTAACAATCATTAAACCTAGCTGCATTGTCACCAAATTTAACAATCATTAAACCTAGTAACATTGTCATCAAGTTTAACAATTATTAAACCTAGCAACATTGTCAAATTTAACAATCATTAAACCTAGCGATATTGTCACCAAATTTAACAATCATTAAACCTAGCGATATTGTCAAATTTAACAATCATTAAACCTAGCAACATTGTCAAATTTAACAATCATTAAACCTAGCGATATTGTCAAATTTAACAATCATTAAACCTAGCAACATTCTCATCAAGTTTAACAATCATCAAACCTAGCGATATTGTCAATTTTAACAATCATTAAACCTAGCAACATTGTCATCAATTTTAACAATCATTAAACCTAGCAACATTGTCATCAAGTTTAATAACCATGTGATATTGTACACAATGTTTGCTGGAAGCAAAAGAAGATTACACACCTCGTCCGGTTCAACCGTCATGCGCACATTGAATCGTTTTTGTATGAAGCGCGCAAGAACCACTCTGAAACTGAATAGTTACAAAACTTGTCTCAGTGCATTCATACACATATATCTATCATCCTTATATATCTCATTGCATAACTCTGAAAATGAGTGGTTACATATGTTGTCTCAGTGCATTCGTATACAGACATAAATTTTCTTCATATATTTCATTGCATACATTTAGACATCCTCTAGCAGGCGAAAAAAAATGGCAGAGTTGATTTATTATTGTTACACCTGATTACTTGATATGTGATCGTTTTATTAAAATAAATGATGCACTTTTTGCCCTTGTATATGCTCGTCCATCAACAATATGGAAATACACCTGCCTTTTTTACACAACTTTATACTTTATTTTGACCTACATTTCCCTAGTTCTAGTACTGTGATTTGACCTACATTTCCTCATCTGTTACTTTTTATTCACCATGATAAGAACATGCATTATGTTTTTATTTGTTCCATTTTAATTATTATTTTATTCCAATTGTTTGTAGCAGAGCAAATGCCATAGGGCATAGGATGTTTGTAAGGGAGGATAACTGAAGCGTGACATTGAGTAGCAGAGAGCGGAAGGCTTAGCGCATGTGCTAGTTACTAGTGTCAGGTGAAACGAGATTAATCTATGTCAAAGTGCAACTGAAGCTTTTACATGACCTGTGAATGAATGAAATCGTCAGCGGGGTGGAGGTGTATAATCGAAGGTATGAGGGCTGTTATCTAGAGTAACGGCTACCTTTCAAGCGGAGGCCTATTAATTAATTCCTTGTGGTTGTTGTTGTTAATGTGGGGAACGCTTCCGGCTTCCGCCGCTTTCGCGTTTGGAGAGGGGGGGGGGAGAGGGAGGGGGTGCCTTTCTGCTGCTGCGTGTGCCCGTTGGGAAAAACATGTCTGGCCGGCAAAGGCGGACTCCAAACCCGGTGATCCGTGGGTTGAAGTCGATGTTATTGTTGTTCCTGGCGGTGGCTCTGATGTTGTTGCCGTTTCTGGTGTTATGGTGATGGGGGGGGGGGGTGTCTTACAGAGCCCAGGCTAGTAACACACCAGATCTATACCCAGTGTGTACATGTGCCCGGGTTGTTCGACTTCCCGGTCTCTTCACTGGTGGCGTCGTTGTTGTTGGAGTAGCTGTCCCCGGTGTCCGTTGGGATGCTTGCATGTGGGCGCTGGCGTCGTCGTTGTTGTTGTTGTTGTAACCTTGTGGGAAGTTAGAGCCCATTTATATATCCCTAGCGACCTTGACATCTTTGAATGAGTACAGCCACAGTGCGACAGTACGCTGTTCCGCAGATAACTTGTGTAGAGGAAGAATCACCTGACCATTTCTAACAAGCGAGTGGTGAATGAGATTATGATTTTGTTATAAGTTCTTTTAAAAAAAATATTAAACTCTTGTAAAACATTAAATGATTTATTTGAAAGTTTTAAACAGAGATATAGCGCCGGCTCTTTCTGATGTTGAAGAATGAGTTTGTGGCTGTAAGCTTCTCAAGTTTTGTTTGCTTTCCCTTGTTATGACATTCATTGTTTTGTTTTCTTTCTCTTGTTTTGATATTCATTTTTTGTTTACTTTCCCTTGTTCTGAAGATTGAAATTCTGCAAGCGGAAACTGATGTTTGTTTCAGGATTTTAAGAGTTAAGGTGGGTTGAAGGCATAAGGTGAATTGTAACCGTTGACCTTGGTTTTAGATTTCTCTGGTTTCGTTGGTTTTCTATTTTTATGATATGTGATGTGTTGCAAGTTGAAAGAGTACTTAGCTGAAGTTCTAGTCTGAATTGAAAACTGTTTAGAGTTTAAAGACATTCTTGACAGCTGAATATTGAAATTATGTTTTTTCGTGACTATGATATATTTTACTGGTATAGTTGTGATAAGTATAATTTATTGTTTCTTTGACAGTTTGGAGCTTATATATAAAGTGTATTGATTTGAAGTGGTCGACAGTTTTTCAGAATTGACCCAATGCTAAGCTTATATAAAGTATATTGATTTGAAGTGGTAGACAGTTTTTCAGAACTGACCCAGTGCTAAGCTTATATAAAGTATATTGATTTGAAGTGGTCGACAGTTTTTCAGAACTGACCCAGTGATAAGCTTATATAGAGTGTATTAATTTGAAGTAGTCGACAGTTTAGCTCTTTCTCAGAGCATATGGAATGATTATTATTTGCTAATTATTGAATAATAGTCGTCAGGGCCATGTACACTGTTGTTTACACGACGATCAAGGGAAATATAGTTATATAAAGAGTATATATCAAGGCAAATAATTATCCAAAGATTGTTAAAATTGTGTCAAGACAAACGAAAGCATACAGCTCTTAAGAGAAGATAATTAATCAAATAAAAAAGCCTGCATACAAAAGAGGATAACCAAGGCAAATAAAATATAATAATTAAGGCCACCCCCTCCCTAAATAAAAGTATACAATTATGCAAGAGAAGATAATAAAAGCAAATACAATATAATAATCAAGACGACTGAAAGCAAACAATTATGTAAGAAAAGAAAAAAAACAGTCAAATATAAAGTATATAATTATGCAAGGCAAGATATTCAAGACAAATAAAAACATGTATTTTTGCAAGAAAGACAAATAAGAGTACAATTATGCAAGAAGAAGATTGTTAAGGCCAATGAAAGCATACAACAACACAAGAGAAGATAATCATATTAACAAAGAAAATATATAAAATTGTTTAAATGTGATCATGAAATAGTGAAAAATAAAAATTAATTAATTAAAATCACGCAATGGTCATTCAAACTAGTTTAAGGGAAATGGAAGTATGGAGTCCATCCTGCATTCACTTTCCTTTCTATAACATTTTAATTTGTCTTAAATTATCTAACGCCCCTCCTTCAAACCGATTTTATTGCTATTTCTAGCACGAGTTTCTGATCTTTTATGTTCATGAACCCGGGGTACTTACCTGAGCAACCCTCGTAAGTTCGGGTAGTATTGTAAGCTGGTTTCTTCTGTCTTGCTGATTTCCAATGAACGAAACTGTAAAATCAGTATAAGCTTTGAAAGACGTGTAATAAGTACACTTTTTGGAAAAAAAAGAAAGAAAGAAAGAAGGAAGGAAGGAAAGAAAGGACGGAAGGAAAGAAAGAAGGACGGAAAGAAAGAAAGAAGGAAGGAAGGAATGAAGGAAAGAAAGAAAAAAGAAGGAAGGAAGAAAGGAAAGAGGGAAGGAAAGAAAAAAGGAAAGAAAGAAGGAAAGAAAGAAAAAAGAAAGAAAGAAGGAAAGAAAGAAGGAAGGAAGGAAGGAAGGAAGAAAAAAGAAAGAAAGAAGGAAGGAAAGAAGGAAGGAAGAAAGGAAGGAAAGAAAGAAAGAAGGAAGAAAGGAAGGAAAAATGAAAGAAAGAAAGAAGGAAGGAAGGAAGAAACAAAGAAAGAAAGAAAGAAGGAAGGAAAGAAAGAAAAAAAAAACAACCCATCCACTAAAGCCCGAATCCAGATAAAGATATGAAATCATACTTTGTCTGTTGTGAGATCTTCACAAAGTTTGTTTTCGGCCAAGCCAAGGTCAACGTAACCCTACAGAAAAATATAGCGACACAGATCAAAATCAGAAGTGACACAAGTCAAAATACAAGTGACAGATCAAAATAAAGCGACACAGATAAATAAAAAAAGTGACACAGATCAAAATACAAGTAACACAGATAAATAAAAAAAGTGACACAGATCAAAATAAAGCGACACAGATAAATAAAAAAAGTGACACAGATCAAAAATACAAGCGACACAGATAAAAAAAAAGTGACACAGATCAAAATACAAGCGACACGGATAAAATAAAAAGTGACACAGATCAAAATACAAGCGACACGGATAAAATAAAAAGTGACACAGATCAAAATACAAGTGACACAAGCAGAGGCGAGTCAGAAAAAAAAAATAATTTGTTGACCTAGTAAGACTGTAGAATGTAAGAAAATGTCTCTAAAGTTATAGGATTATCGTTTTAAGTGTTGGGTCTTGAAAACTCAAAACATTATTATTAGAAGAAGGTGAATCTTGCTTTTCATCAGAAAAAAAAAAATCATTGGAAGACGGGGCAGAGATGTGAGATTAAAACAACGGGAAAAGTGGAACAGACGGTCGCTTGATATGGGTGATAGAATTACCAAATCTTGTGCGATCATATTTAATGTTTAACACGATTGGTAGTCAGAAATGAAAGAAAAAAGGCTTAGGAGATCACTTGACTTGAGTTCTTGAATTTACAAGACTTTGTGTTTACTCAATTAAAGACAGTGTTGCTTTGAGGCGTTTAAAGGGTTGCCGTCGCTGTAATGTGATGTCACTAGGTTAAAGATCTAAAGCTTGCAACACTTGTTAATTTTTCATCAGAAAGACTTTGTGCACACAAATCGCTTTAGTAGTCTGTGAAGTTTCAAAGATACAAATCACAATTCACTTACTGTAAATACTTCTTAACAGTGGTCTACAGTTACTTCAAATTTTATTTGGAAATAAGGACAAGTTTGAAAACGGCAAATCTTCAGTTTACACTACACGAAAATACTTACTCTAACTCAACGGAAATGCTCACTTTTCTACACGAAAATGCTCACTTTAACTCCACGGAAATGCTCACTTTTCTACACGAAAATAACTCCACGGAAATGCTCACTTTAACA
The DNA here is from genome assembly GCA_028829895.1 of Sinotaia quadrata. Taxonomy (NCBI): domain Eukaryota; kingdom Metazoa; phylum Mollusca; class Gastropoda; order Architaenioglossa; family Viviparidae; genus Sinotaia; species Sinotaia quadrata. The sequence goes on along the minus strand of CM054181.1, from coordinate 6,649,452 downwards.
CTACAAGGAAATATTCACACTACAAACAAATGTTCACTTCACATTATAAGCTAATGCTTACTTCACACCTAAATAGATCCAACTTCACACTATATGCAAACTTTTACTTTATTATTTTACGCTATAAGTAGATGCTTACCTCACACTATATGCAAACTTTTACTTTATTATTTTACTCTATAAGTAGATCCTTGAACTTTTACTTTATTATTTTACGCTTTATGTAGATGCTTACCTCACACTATATGCAAACGTTCACATCACACTCTGAGTAAATGTTCACCCGGCACTTTAAGTAAATTCACACTTCACACTTCAAACAGCTATTAACATTACACCTTAAGTAAATGCTCCTTTTACATTACCAGCACAGGTTCACTTCACAATTGAAGTAAATGTTCATTTCACACTACAAACACATGCTTACATTATAGTGCTACAAGCGAACGCTCACATTACAATCAAATGCTCACATAACGCTACGCGACTATGTTAACTTTGCACTAAGTTCACAGGTACACTGAAGTCATATGCTCACTTCCAACTACAAAACTGTTCACTTGACACTACAAGCAACTGCACCCTTCACACAAGCGAATTCACCCCCACCCACCCCCATTGATAAGTACACTCACCTGAGGGTTACTTTCCGGATGGTACGGATCTGAATTAACACGCTGACAATACTTCACCAATGGATCTGGGCAAGAGATGACCTTGACAGCTCGATGACTTACAGGCAACTGCTGGTCTACGATGACCTGCACGTGCAACACATACCAATAATATTATGACGTACGCAAGACGAAGGCCAGACACGTCAGTTAGGTAAACTACTTCAGTGTCGAAGCCCTAAAGGCCGGTTCTCAACACATTACCGTTTTGAGGCACTAAAAGGGTTCAAGACAGAGGCAGGCGACCCCTCCGTCCTTTTTGTAGAGATTCGAACCCGGCAGAAGTAAAAAGTATACGACGCTGTTGAAAAATGTGCGCTTTTTGTAAAATCATCAAAGACCCTTACCCCTCCCTTTAAACACGTTGAATGTGTCAACTAAGCCTATCGCCATAGCTCTCCGCCCCCCCCCCCCCCCGACAGTTTGCACAGCTTCTTCTGTTACTAATAACAATATTTGATGTATTTATTGAACACATGCATGACGTGTTATGATCCTCTTGTTTACAGAAATATGTAACGCGATATGCCGTTAAGTAAACACAGAAAGAAAACAGATAAGATTAAATTTAAATTCCTAAAGTAGGGACTATAACTCACCAAGATTTTGTAGAAACAATCGCACGCACCTTAATAAATACATACGCATTTAAGTTCAGTTTGCATGTAATATGTGCAATATTTATCTTTACCTGATATAATTTTGCATAAACATTTGTACATCTATGTGCTTCATTTTATCTTTCTTTACCCCCCACCCCTAATCCGTTTTCTAAGCACATGCAAGCTCTGGCATGTTCAGTGACAATGTTTCATTGTCCAGAAAGACTTTTGTCCCATACAACTGAATGACCTTCCCCTAAAATGACCGACAATAAGCTTCGACATGCTGACTGAAAAAGGGTTTTGTTGCCCAGTACAACTTCTGTCCCACACAAAGAAAAAAAGCCTCCCCTAAAATGACCCACAAATAAGCATTAATACCAAACGCGAACAATGGTAACTTGCGCCCCCCCCCCCCCACAACGCACTCCACATGGTACTTGGTAGCGCTTAGCTCGGACCCATCGACTAAGAGGATCGAATTTCACTCAACGTACGGGGAGATAATAATTCTTTTTCTCCACTTTTTGGCTTTGTATACACGGAGAGGTCCAGAGTCGATTGATCTTTGTAACGCGAATTTGATCATTTATAGGGAAAGTGTGTATCAGCTCACTGTTACTGGGTTATAGTTCATTCGTTTGTGGTAAGATTTAGCCATCACTAAACACCCCTTGTCTAGTATCATTATAGTCAATGACACTTCTCATGACCGGGTCATTTGCTTGAAAATGCAAAACATATTAAACTGCAAAACCTGCATATGATCAGCAATGTCTCCCCCACCCCAAAAAAAAATGCTTCAGTCAGCAAAAAGAAAATTAAAAATGATGCTATTACATAATTTAAATGAGGTGAAATCTAACAACCGTAAAAAAAAATAATTGCCAGGAAGGGGAATTAAGTCGGTCAATCCAGACTTAAATCGTGTTCAGTCTCGCTTTAAAATAAAACTCCTGTTTTGGTTGAACAGCCATCGAAACTCGTCCCTAATAAACTAATAAATATCTTCAAACTTTCTCCAAACTGCAGTAATTCTAAGCACTTGTACTTTTCTCGATTCTACGCCAATAGACACAAAATGGATTTCGCAATATTCCACGTCAATAGACATTAAATAGATTTCGCAATATCTTTTCTTGACTTCGTAATTTTGAATGCGAAATAGTGTGACACAATAGTACACTTAATCACTATTATACCGTCTGTAAAATCATAATCTATAATACATATACCTTCTGAAATGGAGTATAACATTTCTACGGCTCGGGTTACTAGATAGTACTGATGAGGAAAGCAAGATTTTCCTTTTGAAGAGAAGATCAACTAATGTGTATAAAGATACAGATAATCTCCAACTATTTAACAGATCTTGTGTATACAACTACAGTTAGCTGATTTAAACTACATTTATTTACAGGTCTTGTGTATACAACTATCAGAAAAATTGATTTAAACTACAGTATACATTTATTTACCAGGTCTTGTGTATACAACTACAGTTAGCTGGTTTAAACTACATTTATTTACCAGGTCTATGTGTATACAGCTACCAGAAAAATACAACTGCCGGTAGCTGATTTAAATTCCTTTGTATGAAATACTGTCTACGGTGGTTTTGGAGTGGTGTTTGGTGCAACAATCGAACAGAACCTCATATAATACCCACTGTGGTCTTTCTGTGTTTTCAAGCAATAATCGTTGATGATTTGACGACACAAGAAGTTTGCTCCCCACCCCACACGAACACACATATCCCCCGACCCTGCACTGGATTTGAAGACTCAAGGATCCTCCCCCCCCCCCATATCTGCCGCGATAGACTTGAAGACACAAGGACTTTGCTCCCCCACCCTCCTCGCCATTCTTACGCTAGATTTTAGCTAGAAAAGGAGTTTGACATTTCGTTTGCGCAAAATTTGAGAGCAACGGATTTCGACTTCATGAACGCGCTGGATGAGAAGGCGGACGGCTTAGACTTTATGAACAAAGTGGATAAAAAGACGCACGGGTTAGACTTTATGAACAAAGTGGATAAAAAGACATACGGGTTAAGACTTTATGAACAAAGTGGATAAAAAGACGGACGGGTTAGACTTTATGAACAAAGTGGATAAAAAGACGAACGGGTTAGACTTTATGAACAAAGGGGATAAAAAGACGGACGGGTTAGACTTTATGAACAAAGTGGATAAAAAGACACAATATGAACAAAATGGATCAAAAGACACACGCAGTTAACATTATGAAGAAACAGCATAAAAATACACAGGATTAGATTTTATAAGAATGCCAGATATGAAGATGTGTCAGCTTAGACCATATGAACAAGAACACACACGAAGAGATTTTATGGACAAGAAGACACATTAAGATAGATTTCATTGACAAGAGGGCACATTAAGATAGATTTTATGAACAAGATGACACATTAAGATAGATTTTATGGACAAGATGACACATTAAGATAGATTTTATGGACAAGATGACACATTAAGATAGATTTTATGGACAAGATGACACATTAAGATAGATTTTATGGACAAGATGACACATTAAGATAGATTTTATGGACAAGAAGGCACATTAAGATAGATTTTATGGACAAGATGACACATTAAGATAGATTTTATGGACAAGATGACACATTAAGATAGATTTTATGGACAGGATGACACATTAAGATAGATTTTATGGACAAGAAGGCACATTAAGATAGATTTTATGGACAAGATGACACATTAAGATGGATTTTATGGACAAGATGACACATTAAGATAGATTTTATGGACATGATGACTCAAAGATAGATAAGAAGGCGCGTTGGGTTAGACTTCACGAGTGCGCTTGATAAAGCTCATTGGGGTTTAACATTCTGTGTGTGTGTGGTAAACGCTGGATATTTGAAGACATAAAGAGTGATACGTTTTCTTGTGTGACACAACACAAACATAGGCAGAAACAGGGAGACACTGACAGAAATGTGAATAACTGGGGCAGTTTCGAGTTTCTCTCGCCAGAGCGGGTCAGCGAAGCCAAGATTAATCTTTTGGCCCGAATATTCGGTATAAGAGAACTCGGCACTGATTAAGCAATAGTCTCACCGAAACCAACTCTTTTTAAACGCACGCACGCATCACACATATATACAAAATAGGTACACATCTAAACACATGCACGCACGCACACACATATATACAAACATATAGGTACACATCTAAACACATATGCACGCACGCACACACATATATACAAACACATAGGTAACATCTAAACACATATGCACACGCAAATATAAAAATTGCTATTTCCACAACAGTAATATTATTATCATCAACAATAACAAGCAAGATCAAGATCAGCTTCCACCACTTTCAAAGCCACATCAACTACATCATCATCAACAACATAAAAAATCCAATGTAATAGAATTATAAAATATTCAGAACTGTGTTCTGACTTACAATGAACACATGCCACCATATTAGGAAATGCTCTTAAATACCAAGAATTATTTTGTGACAGAAGATAATTTCTGGTATTTTAAACATATTTCTTAACGTGATGGCATGTGAAGTTTATTTCATGATGACATATGTTAGATGTCGCGTCATAATTCGTGGTATTTTAAACATATTTCTTAACGTGATGGCATGTGCTCAATATATAAATGAACACACGTCATCACTTCAGAAATATGTTTAAAATACCGAGAATGATGGTGTGGCATGTAATAAATAAATGTCATGGTGTGTATGCTCAAATACGAAGAACGATGTTGTGGCCTATTACGACATGCCATGGTATATATGCTGAAAATATCCAAAACGATGTTGTGGTCTATTACGACATGCCATGGTATACATGCTGAAAATATCCAAAACGATGTTGTGGCCTATTACGACATGCCATGGTATACATGCTGAAAATATCCAAAACGATGTTGTGGTCTATTACGACATGCCATGGTATATATGCTGAAAATATCCAAAACGATGTTGTGGTCTATTACGACATGCCATGGTATATATGCTGAAAATATCCAAAACGATGTTTTGAATACTGTTCTCGTTTGCTATCTAAGACAGTGTGCTGAGCCAACTTAATATTTCCACGTAATAGTACACCTCCCGCAATTGCTCACGCAAAATCAGTTTATTGCCCGAGAGTTTAACACACAGGACAGTCCTGCTTTTGATGAGTGTAAGAAGTGTGCTTCCATTACTTCCCCTGCCCCACCCCCCTGTCATTACCACCGCAATAGGAATTGAAAACGCGCTAGCCTGAGGAGGGACTAGTCTAGTCTATAGTCTGATATGACTAGTCTACGACAAGCCTCTAGTTCTAGAATCTAGACAGACAATGAGGCATAATGTAGTAAGTGAGCAATACAATGTTGAAGTTCAGTTTAATTATGGGTGCATTGGGAGTGATTAGCTCTCTTTACAAATTTTAATCGGTACAGGGATATCTTTAACTAGTACAGGGACATCTTTTACTAGTATAGAGACACTTTTTAGTTCAAGGTAATATTTAATCGGTACAGGGGTACCTTTAACTAGTACAGGGACATCTTTTACCAGTATAGAGACACCTTTAACTAGTTCAAGGTCATCTTTAATCGGTACAGGTGCACTTTGTATTGGGCATCTCGTACTATGGAATCTTTTAATGCTGTATGGTCATCTTTAATCGGTACAGGGGCACTTTCTTCGGCACACTGGCACCTTTATCCAGTACTCGGACACCTTGTACCAGTAAAAATCGACAAATATTGATGCAGTGGAATATATTTCTAAATTTGATATCACCGAAACACCCGTTGCTGTCTGTCTAATCATTATAACGCTATAGTCATATTACCGCAGTTATTATCAAATGTCATTTGTTTCCAGTTTATTTTTTTTTATATATGCTGGCTGTGTGTTTCAGGTTAATGTCGCAAAAATTAAGAATTTAAATAAAATTGTTTTATAAAAAGGAAAAGCAATTACAGCCGCATTCCCAGCCCAGTTCAAATTACAAATATTCACCCTTACACTAAAAAGACGTAGTTATATCAGTTCATTGATATTCACCGTTGATAAGAGTCAATAATCACATTTAATGATTATGAATTACAAAGAACAGTGATTAGCATTGCAAACAATCAAAATTGATGGAAAAACAAATAATAAGTAAGTAACTTCAATCTCAGTTATAATAATGTTTCAAAGCTCTTGAAAAATTCAAGTACAGACACTTTTTACAAACCGGAATTTGTATTACTGTCATAAATTAATAGAACTGAAATAAAATAATGTTAAAACACAAGCAAACTGCTTCCCAATTCACGAAAGAAAGAAAGAAAGAAAGAAATCTTGAAAGAAAGAAAGAAAGGAAGGAAGAAAGAGAGAAATGAAGGAAGGAAGACCTAGTATGCTGGTCTACTCTATATGCTTAGTTTTAATAACGAGCTTTAACACACCAAAATATACACCAACACACACCACATATGATACCGAACACTGATTTAGGTCTATACTTACTTCTACTGGCATATGATCAATACCCACTAAAGGAAAACTTCTGAATATCAAAGCTTTAATTATATATATATATAAGTCAGAACTTGGATATAAACATATCTACATTGATATACACTTATCAATACAAGAGCGTGAATTAATTAGTCAGAATTAGGATTAAATCACATTTATAATGGCATGCATTGATATACACTTTTTTTTTTACTACAAGAACATGAATTAATTAGTCAGAATTTGGATATACTTACATCTTTTTTGCCTCCACACAAAAGAAACATGGTGATAATTAATTAGTTTTCCGAGATCATACGATTGTCAGTCAAACTCGGACCCTCTGCTGTGTGCCGGAGTGTTATGAGCAACAGGCGGCGTGTTGATTTCTATATTTTTCGCATTATTGTAAGAAGAGGCGGGTAATGGACGTATCTTATTAGAAGGGTAAGAAATATATGTATCATGCCTTGCTGGGCATTTTGCAGGCTTGTTCTCAGCATGTCGAGGTGGTATGGTGAATGGCGGGGGCCTGTTCTAAGCTGATGTTCGCTTATAAAAACCCACCCGCTCCACGTCTCTAACTAGATCTATGATCGCCCAGTCGCTTTGGACTTATGTCCCTGAAACGTCATGAATATTTGGACATAGTTTTGCAGAGTTGGAGTCAAACAGCCAGACATTAGACCACTCAAGTAACAACAGTTTCCCAAAGATGGATTTTGTTCTAAATGATTTAATGTACAGTGATGTTCTCATCACGTCTAGAGCGACCATGACTAAGTTTGAATTGTCTGACTACCACTAGGAACGGCAATGACGTAAGTGCGACGTCAACGCACGGCGTCAGCGTGTTTCAAAATGGCTGTAGTAATATTGCATAAACAGTACAAGTAGTAGAAAACTGTCTTCCATTATCGGTTGGTAAAGTCAGAAAATTTGGATTGTTCTATTTTTACTTAGAATAATTAAGAGATTAAGAAGTAAACTATGAACAACATACCAGTGTGACTGTGTGATATATTTGGTATACAAATTCTCTTTCTAATCAACTCCATCATTGACACCGAGAATAATGGTAGCATGTTTTAAATTAAACACTGAGGCTGACTTTTAAAACATATATATATAAATGGCAGATCATAAGCAACTTTTGAGTGCTAAACAATATCTGTGTATATAAAATGAAATTTTCTCTATTTCATGAAGCATGTGGAACATTTTTGAGGTTGATAATGCGAACACTTGCCGAATAAATAGAAGATTTATAGATTGCGCAGTCAACACAAAAGCATCGAAAATGGAGCATTTTACACACCTAAAATTAAATTACTTTATCCAGGTATGGACATGAAAGTTAAGAATATAAATTGTTCATTTCCTTCTTCATAAACATCTGATAGAGCCTACACTTCGCAACATAACGATAAAGAAGTGAACTAAACTGTTTAGCACTTGGAAAGTAAGCACCAGGCATTGAATACTTAATAGTTAGGCTTGGAAAGTAAGTACCAGGCATTGAATACTTAATACTTAGGTACTTGGCATTTAGCATTCAGTAGATAAGCATTTGGTTGCAACATAAGCCTACAAAGTGGTAACTATATAATGACATGGCAGAACGGCTGACAAATGCAAGAAAGCAGTAATGACAGCAGAACGGCTGGCAAATGCAAGAAAGCAGTAATGACAGCAGAACGGCTGGCAAATGCAAGAAAGCAGTAATGACAGCAGAACGGCTGGCTAAATGCAAGAAAGCAATAATGACAGCAGAACGGCTGGCCAAATGCAAGAAAGCAGTAATGACAGCAGAACGGCTGGCAAATGCAAGAAAGCAGTAATGACAGCAGAACGGCTGGCTAAATGCAAGAAAGCAATAATGACAGCAGAACGGCTGGCCAAATGCAAGAAAGCAGTAATGACAGCAGAACGGCTGGCAAATGCAAGAAAGCAGTAATGACAGCAGAACGGCTGGCTAAATGCAAGAAAGCAATAATGACAGCAGAACGGCTGGCCAAATGCAAGAAAGCAGTAATGACAGCAGAACGGCTGGCCAAATGCAAGAAAGTAGTAATGACAGCAGAACGACTGGCAAATACAAGAAAGCAGTAATGACAGCAGAACGGCTGGTCAAATGCAAGAAAGCAGCATTTATATAGTGGAACGGCTGGCCAAACACAAGAAAGCAGTAATTATATAATTGTCATATGATAGGAAATTTCCCCATATATTTTATAGATAAATTTTCATGACGTGCAATTTAAATTGAATGCTATTTGTAATTTGAATGACGTGGACATTGAAGCAGAAAACCAGAAACCCTTATCCAGCCAGGATACAACCCAAATAGGGAGGGACCCCATCTCAAAACGCTCACCCCAAGAGATGATTGGAAAAAGAGTAAAGGGTAAAATACGATATCACTTTTATCTCCCCTTGAAATCACCCTGTGTCTGCTAGACCTTCCAGTCAGCCAATTACCTAGAGCTAATACTATTATGTTTTTCTTAACAGCTTCTGACCAGCTCTGCCAGTCCAATAACAATACTCCCCATTGTATACCACCCCCCACACACGCATTAATCCCTTGCTGGTCATGGTCCTGCAAATTTAAACAAACAAAATTCTCTCACATAATTGGCGTAAGTATCAAACACTGGTCAGTAAATATGCCACCATGCATGACTCTTTCATTCAGGACCTCACTTTGGTACTTGTTTTTCTAAATCTTGTTAACTTTTCTTTTATTAAAATTCTTGTTATTACTCTTTAATCTCGCGTATTTGTTAGTGAAAAGTAATTCCTATCGTTTGTTATCGTAGTCTTAAGTGATAATCTAATGATTACGTCTTGTTCTCTGTTCGTCTATTCATAATTGTTCTACATCCATTTCATAAAAATCGATTATCAGCTTGTAACTGAGTAGGGGCCGTGAGTCAACTTGGCGGCGTACTAGTATATCGGAGTAACAGTTGCAGATATACATATCTAACCAGTGACCCATACTCTGCATTGGCACTTGTAGATGTCTTATATCACAACTAACTACTAATATTCGATATAATTCATTATTACAAAGTCACCCCAGAGTAGAGCGGCGACAATAATGACATAGCGGAACGGCTGGCCAAACGCAAGAAAGCAGAAGGGAACAGAAACGAATGACATATAAACTCTCTCTGCCTGCGTTATATTTTTAAAACATGAAAAGAAGATTAGAAATGGAATTTAAGATCTACGGAAAATGAAATAAAGAAAGAAAATTTAAGATCTATGGAAAATGAAATAAAGAAAGAAAATTTAAGATTAAACAGAAGGAAATAATGAAAGAAGATTAAAAGATATAATTAAACAATAATTAAAATAATAAATCGAAGATTAAGGACTGTGATTTAATATATAATAATAATATGAAAGAAAGAAGACTGGAAATGATTTAACAATATATTTTGAAATGGTATGAAATGATTTAAATAGTTAAGGAAGGAATATAAATTGGTATAGCAGTTACGAAAGAGAGTGAACACCATTAAATAGCAAAGTAAAGGAATGAAGGAAATGCAGAAGATATTAATGAATAAAATAAGAAAGGAAGATCAAGAGGTATACTTAAATTATGACAGCAGAAAATAAAGGAATGTAATTAAAAAACTCAGAAATGTTCAAAACGCTTATTGTCAGCGCCATCGAGTTGTTGCCAATGAAAAAGCAAACTTACAATTTTTGTAAACAAGTCACGCGCCAATTTAAACGTCAACAATGTTTTGCCAGTTAGGAAGAACGCGACCCTTGTAGCTCTGTGTTACATTGCTCAACAAGACACGCGTCCTTTGTAGCTGTGTGTTACATTGCTCAACAAGACACGCGTCCTTTGTAGCTGTGTGTTACATTGCTCAACAAGACACGCGTCCTTTGTAGCTGTGTGTTACATTGCTCAACAAGACACGCGTCCTTTGTAGCTGTGTGTTACATTGCTCAACAAGACACGCGTCCTTAGGATACATAGCACTTAACTTAGTATTGCCTAAAGATATTTAAAGTGAGTATGAATGGTAGGATTGGTGTATTTTAATTTAGTTTTGTGCGGAGTCACGTTACTTTCCTCCTCCTCCTCACCACCACCACCACCACCACCACCACCACCACCACCATCATCATCATCATCATCATCATCATCATCATCATCATCATCATAGTCCTCCTCATAATCGTCATCATCAATCATTATCACAATCATCGTTGTCACCATGTCGTCGTCATTACTTTTATTTAGTCATGACTTCTGTCTAATGAACAGTTAACTGTTTCTCAACCGTTATTCCAGACAGCTAACAAAGAGTAGATTGTTTTTTTTCTTTTTATAGAGAATATAAACGCCATAAAGTGTTGCTGGCAATACTAGAACAGTTCTCTTGCTTCCTTACAGTTGATCCAGGTAACCGTCCAGTTCTGATGCTTTGATTCCTGTGTCCACTGGCAGCCTCTCTTGGTTTCACTGTTGACAACCCCTGAACTTTGACCCAGAACGAGTTCGCGGACGAAACATCTTTATATGCGATTAACACATTTGTTTTACACAACAACCTTGACACTTTTCGAAATCCATTCTTCGCTACACAAGAAACAATAATTAACCCAACTAAACATGCCCGACTACAGCAAGTGCTAAGATGCAGCTAGTTCGAACCCCTGTAAAAGTGTTCACTTACCAAAAAATACGTTATTTAGACAAGATTATTGCCGAACTGCATATCAGTTGGTGAAAACAACAATGTATCAAAGAACTTCACATCCAAACGGAATAAATGCCAGAACATAGAATGTCTAAGACTAATCTGAGCTACATAGTGTACATACTTCCTTGTTTACAAATGAGAGAAATAAACATAAACAAACTAGTCCCTCTGTAGTTTTCGGGAAAGTTTTAGTTATATAAAAATGAGAACCAAAGAACAAACTCGTCTCTCTATACCAGGGGTCCACAAACTTTTTAGGCCAGAGGGCCAAATTTCCAATTGATAGTGCGTGGAGGTCCGCCACATGGATGACTCAATAGAAAAAAACAACACAAATAATGAAATAATGTGCTTTACATTCGTAATAATGGTAATCCAAAAGTCCTCCGGGGCCGCATAGAGCCCTGTCTCGGGCCGCGGTTTGTGCACCCCTGCTCTATACTATATTATACATGAGTAAACAAAAAAACCCCACAAACTCGTCCCTCTATAGTCTATACTATATAAACATGAGTTAACAAAAAAAAAAAACCCCAAACAAACTCGTCTCTCTATACTATATACACATGAGTAAACAACCCCCCCCCAAACTCGTCTCTCTATACTATATACACATGAGTAAACACAAAAACAAACTCGTCTCTCTATACTATATACACATGAGTAAACACAAAAACAAACTCGTCTCTCTATACTATATAAACATGAGTAAACACAAAAACAAACTCGTCTCTCTATACTATATAAACATGAGTAAACACAAAAACAAACTCGTCTCTCTATACTATATAAACATGAGTAAACAAAAAAACAAACTCGTCTCTCTATACTATATACACATGAGTAAACACAAAAACAAACTCGTCTCTCTATACTATATAAACATGAGTAAACAAAGGAAACACTTTGTCAATCCCAGTCATACGAAAGTTCCTCTCGAACATTAAAGGGTTAAAGCGCAAACAAATCCTATAAAGCCAATCATGACAAATCTGCACACAGTTTTACAGTTCGTACATTTCTTTATTGGAAAAAGACATGGTGGTGGTAGTGAGATTTACGTAACTTTACCACCCCAACCCCTCAAAAAAAATATTGAAAAATATATCACTTAACAAAATTAGCAAAGATATCAAAGTCCGCTTTTTGTCACTCACTGATAGCGCCTCTCATTCAAAGCCTATTGCCTAGCTTTATTTAAGACGTGGCTTTATCTAGCTTCGCCGTATTGATTATAATTCATTCATTGCATCTTAGCAACACATGTTTGAGCTCTCCGTAAAGTATTCAGAACCTGTCCAAACGAAACGTGTCGAGAGAACTCTGTCGGGTGCGCCAACCATTCTTCTGTAATCGCAGTGTCGTTTGGCCATTTGGCTCTGACCTTACGCATTTGCATGAGACTGATAACTTGTGATTCTAGATTGTTATCTAAGTTGCACGTGTCAAGATTATTAATTAAGCTGTACGTGTCTGTGTGTGAAATCAAACACTAAAACTTTATTTATAATTTTGCTTTCAAATATATATCTAGCGCGCTTTACACTCATGCTATTCGGCAAGTGATTAATCCTGAAATAGATTAATTTTTAATTATGTGCCTGTGACGCGCGTGGTGCGTTAATCTCTATTATGCTTTATTACTTATGAATTTGTTTATCATTAATAACCATAATCGCTTATCAGTGATTACATTTAGGATACGTTAGCTAACCCGAATTTCTCACTCACCTACCACTATAAGCTTACACACCACCGGTACAAAACTTCTATTCTCAGGTGGAACTTCTTACTTAAGGGGTGATCTAAATTAACAACATTGATTAACTTTCATTCAAAACAATAGCTCTCGAACACCCACCCACCCACTTACCATTCCAGACGTGCACCCATCCACCCACTTACTATTCCAGACATGCATCAATTCATGTGTAAGAAGCATATAACAAAAGATAAAAGATATTATAAAATAATATCTATATCACAAAAGTACAAAATAAGTTTGGAAACAGTTCACGTATTTAAATGTCCGACATCCGATACTCTAATCTAGATAATCGATATTCTACAATGTCTGCCTGAGGAACAATCTCTAACCAGAGTTATGATTTTTCATTAGATTGAAGAGAAGGAGAAATTAGAGTTAATACAGTAGTTTTGATTCATAACCTGAATCGCAGATGCAGCGTTGTAGAAAAGATACGATGAGGTTTTTTTTGTCAACACAATGCCTATGTCCCCCCTTCCTCTTGTTCCCTAGTGGGTTGAGCACAATGGGATCGTCTGAACTCAGGACGGCAATGGCGGTCGTATCTCAGTCTCTCACCCGCCCTGGGATTCGTGGTAGATCATGGTCTGCAGATTATCGAAGCCTCCCCAAAACGACTGAAGCCTGAATCACATCAAAGATGGAAAATAGAAACCTGCATCAAGAAGAACTCTGACGACTGAAGATTGAACTTTGAACTTTTTAGAACTTTGAAGGTATAAGTTGAACCTTGAACTTGAAGGCAGGCCCTCACTGCAATAACACGGGAGTGTAATACTCAGATACAATTCATAATTCTCCTATTCTCTTTTGCTCTCTCACCAATCATTCAACTTAACATTTTATCTGCAAAAGAATTGTTTAGCTCCTTACATCCTTCATTCATCAACACATCACTTTCTAACATGAACTATACATATTAATCAATCAAATAGAAATTCTAACATGAACTATACATATTAATCAATCAAATAGAAATTCTAACATGAACTATACATATTAATGAATCAAATAGAAATTCTAACATGAACTATACATATTAATGAATCAAATAGAAATTCTAACATGAACTATACATATTAATCAATCAAATAGAAATTCTAACATGAACTATACATATTAATCAATCAAATAGAAATTCTAACATGAACTATACATATTAATCAATCAAATAGAAATTCTAACATGAACTATACATATTTATGAACCAAATAGAAATTCTAACATGAACTATACATATTTATGAACCAAATAGAAATTCTAACATGTATCAATCAAAATGCATGAACAATAATTTAACACAAAAATCATTCTATTCATACAATATCGATCAGATGCCTTACCACAGCTAAGGATCGCCTTTAGAACTGGATCCAGAGAAATTGTTGCGTTTGCAACGAGGCTTGACGGAGTATTTATTAACTCATGCCTCAATGGACAGGAATCGTACATCTACCTTTTTATACTTGTTTGCAATGAAGCTTGACGGAGTATTTATTAACTCATGCCTCAATGGACAGGAATCGTACATCTACAACCTTTTTATACCTGTTCACATCTGTGTGGTATCCTAAATATTTTCGACCTGGGACTGCATATTACAAAGCAAGCAGCTACGTAATTCCCCCTTCCACACTCTCTCAGCTGTCTCCACTCTCGATTGCATTTAAGCGGACTAGGTTCGTGGAATACTGATGTCAAATTATCTGTTTCTTTGTAATTGTCATTGTAAATTAGAAGCAAATTCATCTACAGTTATGTGCCGTTTACATATGTGTTATTAGGGAAGTGATTAAATTAGAAATAAATGTAACTACAGTTATGTGCCGTTTACATATGTGTTATTAGGGACGTGATTAAATTAGAAATAAATGTAACTACAGTTATGTGCCGTTTACACTCATGTTATTTGGGAAGTGATTAAATTAGAAATAAATGTAACTACAGTTATGTGCCGTTTACATATGTGTTATTAGGGAAGTGATTAAATTAGAAATAAGTGTAACTGCAGTTATGTGCCGTTTACATATGTGTTATTAGGGAAGTGATTAAATTAGAAATAAATTCACCTATCGTTATGTGCTCTTTGAAATCTGCGCCATTAATTCTAAACCAGTTTTCCTCAAACAGTTGTTCTGCCTGTGTGCTCAAGGTCACCACTAGTCACTGGACACATTCAATAGCCTTCAAGTATGTCACGCTTGGTTGGCGGCAAGGAGTCGCTTCACTGTGATATTAAATTGATGGTCGTTGATTGAAGAACGCTTAAAATGTACTGAATCTTTACATGTTTGGAATAAAGATCAGTACATTAAAGCGACCTTCAGTCAGGATTGGCGTGTTCTATTGTGATGTTTTAATGACTGGGGGTCCTTATACTCACTACTTAAAGTAATTCTGTTTGCTTGTCTGTCCATCCACTGACTCTTTATCTCTGTCTTTGTCAAAGTCAACACCCCCTTCCATCTGTACATCGTGCTATACTAATCATAAGTACAAATAAAGGAAGTGTGTGTTTTACCAGCCAGATTTTGTTTTTATAGTTTACACTACTCCTCCCTTCCACGTCCATCAACAAGTACACTTCCAAGTACAAGGAGACTGAGAGATATCGAAGTGGAAAAAAATAAAAGTGTATGAAAAGAAAAGTGGAAAAAATAAAAGTGGATGAAAAGAAAAGTGGAAAAAATAAAAGTGGATGAAAAGAAAAGTGGAAAAAATAAAAGTGGATGAAAAGAAAAGTGGAAAAAATAAAAGTGGATGAAAAGAAAAGTGGAAAAAATAAAAGTGGATGAAAAGAAAAATGGAAAAAATAAAAGTGGATGGAAACAAAAGAAAAAGTGGAAAAATAAAAATAGATAAAAACAAAAGTGGAAAAACTAAAAGTGGATGAAAAAAAAAGAAAAAGTGGAAAAATAAAAGTGGATGAAAGCAAAAGAAAAGGTAGAAAAATAAAAAATGGATAAAAACAAAAGTGGATGAAAACAAAAGTGGAAAATATAAAAGTGGATGAAAATAAAAGTGGAAAAAATAAAAGTGGGTTGAAACAAAAGAGGAAAGCAAAATGGAAGAAAACCAGAAATGAAAAAACAAAAGTTGCGAGGAAGGGGGGGGGGGGGGAATGAAGAAAAAGAAAAGTTATATAAATGAAAAAATCTAAAAATGTGGGGAAAAACAAAAGTGGAAAAAAAGTCAAGGCCAGATAAGGCAGCACTCGTGCCCAGACTTGCTTGTAACTTGTCTTTGATTGGTCAAGCCTTTTAGTGCTTCCTTTAAACGTGACCTTGGCAAATCATGCTTCATTGAACGGAGAACTTGTCTGTTTGATTGTGGTCAAGCCTTTTAGTGCTTCCTTTAAACGTGATCTTGGCAAATCATGCTTCATTGAACGGAGAACTTGTCTGTTTGATTGTGGTCAAGCCTTTTAGTGCTTCCTTTAAACGTGATCTTGGCAAATCATGCTTCATTGAACGGAGAACTTGTCTGTTTGATTGTGGTCAAGCCTTTTAGTGCTTCCTTTAAACGTGACCTTGGCAAATCATGCTTCATTGAACGGAGAACTTGTCTGTTTGACTGTGGTCAAGCCTTTTAGTGCTTCCTTTAAACGTGACCTTGGCAAACCATGCTTCATTGAACGGAGAACTTGTCTGTTTGACTGTGGTCAAGCCTTTTAGTGCTTCCTTTAAACGTGACCTTGGCAAATCATGCTTCATTGAACGGAGATCTACGTCTGACAGGATAAAATCTCTTTGTTCATGACTTCAAAGACAACTGAAAAGTCATTGCACCCATGAAGAATAGACTCGGTTATAGCGACAGCACCTTTATTTAACCCGAACCAGAATAGAAGTGTGTCTTACCAGCGCGAAAGCGGCAGAAGCCGGAAGCGTCCCCCACATTCAATCAAGTGTGTCTTAGTAAACCAAAAACTACGCACATTTTAAATGCCCGTCACTATAATATTTTATAATAAACCCATCACTCGTTTACTCCCGCTCATTTATTATTTCGAATGGATGGATAGTCCTGTAAAAAGTCAATAATTTGTTACACTCAGCAAGAAAGATGTCAAGCACACCACACTCAGCAAGAAAGATGTCAAGCACACCACACTCAACAAGAAAGAAGTCAAACACACCACACTCAATAAAAAAGAAATCAAACACACCACACTCAACAAGAAAGAAGTCAAACACATCACTCAATAAAAAAGAAGTCAGGACACACCACACTCAACAAGATTATCCCGATTGGGAGAGTGCAATGTATCAATGAAGGGAGAAAATTGACATGGATGCTTTCGAAACACATTGGAAACAATCTGCTAATCAGGAAAATCTTGGAAACAATTCTCTAAGTAGGAAACACATTGAAAGGAAATCTGATATAATCAGGAAACACCTTGGAAACAATATGCTAACCAGGAAACACATTGAAAACAATCTGATAATCAGGAAACACATTGAAAACAATCTGATAATCAGGAAACACCTTGGAAAATACGATAATTTGGAAACACGTAGAAAACAGACTGATAATCTGGAAGCACCTTGGAAGTGGAAAACCGTATTTAAAATGTCTTGACCTTGACTTCGCGTACTGATTTAAGATCAAGCACGGTTCACGGATTTCCTTGAACTCTAGACTCGGCGAACAACGTGTATTGAAACTGGTCTCGTCACACTACAGTTCATTGAACCGAGACTTAAACATGTTGGATTCACTGCGGTACTCCTTCATCTTTGTTTATCATTTACTATTTGTAATTTCAAATTGAGAATGTGTATATAAAAATACTTTTTCAATAGAATAAAATACAGAAGTAAACACTACAATAAACGAAGTCAAACTGATTTATTAATTCAGTGATACATATTTATGTAAAAGTAAGTGAAAAACTGCAACATGCTGTTTTAAATATACACGGATGTACTCTATGTAAAGAGTGTACAATTATGAGCTTTAATACTATTGTTTAAGCAGTTTATCCTATGGCTAAAAGACACGATTCATTCTGTGGCTAACAGGCCGGATTCATCCTGTGCCTAACAGGCCGGATTTATCCTGTGCCTAACAGGCCGCAGGGAGTTAGCAAATACTCACGTGCAGACGTTACACGAACAAGATGGCCCCACGGAATAATATCTACAGCAAATGACGTACGTATGGAACTGGTAGTGAGATTAGATATAGACAGCAGTAGTAGGCTGTTGGCCAGTTTGTCGGTAGGTGAAGTCTAGGATGAGTAGGCTCTATTGACAGTCTATCAGCACAGGCCCAGTGGTTCTAGCTTGTAGCCAAGAACCAATTTCAGGCTAACGAACAGCCACACCGAACATAGTTTTAGAAAATTAAGATTGGATACTCTTCGTCCAGCAGGTCCTCTGATTATTTTATTGTTATTTTTATCTGTGATTTGTTAGTCTCATATACTTGTACTATTTGCACTTCCAGCAAATGACCATCTAATAATCTAATTCCTTACAGCTGTTTAACAAATGACTTTCCACAACAGTTCAATCAGTATCTACGTATACGTATGTGTGTGTGTGTTCTACAATAATTCTGAAAAAAATATGCCTCAAAGTCAATGAACTTGGATGCATTTTAACATCTCTGCTATTTGAATTTTCACAGACACACACACGCACGCACGCACGCACGCACGAATTAAAAACCAAGCAGGAAGTGAATGAATTAGATATCGCATCAATGTTTTAATCATACTCATACATGATTATTCTTAATCAGAGTATGATTAGGAATGCTGTTACTGATAAAGTAAGCTTTCTGAGCCTTTTCCAGCAATCTTCTCGTGCACACACCAAAACAGCATTGGTTCATGATCAGAACACATGGCAAAAGGGAGGTAATAACATTTTATCCATGTTATTAGCATCACGAGTTAACACTCTTGTAAACAATTTCAATCTGCGCGAATTGTACGAGTTATAAACCATATGATACCAGATTTATTTAATCATAAGACCAAAAATACTTATCCAACATTCTATCTACTCAGAACCTCTAACAAGCCAGCCTCTTAATAGTTTAGTTTAAAAGAAACACAATGTAAGACAACAAAGAGATGTTTATTTTGACGTTGCAGTCCTGATGTTTCTGTCTGTAGCAAGTAGTCTCCCTTTTGTTTGCTGAAGTAAAACAAAATAGTGATGAGGTCATCTTGCACTGATCTCATAGTTATACGAATGAAGAAGAGTAAAAGAGAAAGAAAGAAAACAAGACAGGAAGAAGCAAAAGAAGAAAGCAAGAGAGAATGGTAGTTAGGTAGTAGGAAAGAAAAGACAAAAGAAAGAAACTAGGAAAGGGGAGAGAATACATGAGACCGGGAAGTGACTGGTTTCTGATCTTTGAAAATCAAAGTAGTGAACAGAGGAAGAAACTGCAGCAGAGTGTTGCGATGCATGAAACTGCTAATAATAATGGACTGAATGAAGGAAAGAATGAAAGAAAGAATGATAACATGATCAAAAGATGTTATACACGTAATAAAGTAGGACACACCCTGAAACTGTCCTGATAGACCAAGACAAGTCTTGTTGTGAATGAACATGTTGACTATCAGAACAAAGGCTAATGTGTGTAGACGAGAGGTAGAGGTGATTTTAGATAATAGATGTTCAGTAATCTAATTAAAGATGGTGATCTGACAAGTGGGACTGTTGACGTGACGTTTGACAACGGAGAGGAAGAAACATTACCTATCGTGCTAGTTCACATTGAGTCAAGTTATGTTTCTGGAAAAATGAAAGCTGCAGTTGTGAAGTTAGCACCTTCTGAAGTTTTGTTAGGCTGGGGTCTCTACGTTATTTCCCAGCCAAGATAAGTAATTCACACACAGACGAACACGGAGGTAAATTTAGTAGAAACACTTGCTAATGCTAAAAACATTTATAAACTCTAATTGTAACTGTTGAACTATTCTGTCTTATGTTATTTCTTGTTGACACTTAGACCACTCATGTTAGCATAACTTACTTACATGTTATATGTTGTAGTATGTCACCTGTAATTACTTAATATCCTGGCTGTATGTATTAGGGGGCTCAGACTATCTTCTAGAAATATCACTCTTTTATTTTACATTATCTATCATTCATCTTTCTAAGAAGTGTGGCCAGCCACAAGGTGTGTTTTGGGGATTAGCCTAAGGTTATGGGCGGCCCAGGGTGGTGGAGTTAACATCTGCCCATTTCCCAGCAAAAAACGTCATAAGGCCTTTGCGCATGCGCTTTACTTTTAATGGAAATGTTTTGTAGTTTTAAGACTAACTGGCGAGCTCTCTTATGGAACAGCATAATGTTTTACAGCATGTCTTGATTCTAGGGCTCTAAGATATGCAACAAAAGTGAGTACTTTATTTACTTAAGCCTACACAAAATCCACAACCAGAATAATTTTATTATATATATAGATTATAAGAAATTCTGCTCCAAGACCATTTCTTGGTTTTTATTTGTAAAAGGTCCCATGTACTGATAAAAAATTATGTCCGTACTTTTTTAACCGACACATTTAAAATTTACTGTAATTTCCGTGTCAGCAAACTTTGTCCCAAAGTGCACCTGTAGCTTTACAGCTTTCTGCAATTGATAGGCGGCTGGAGGTAGTGGAGCGCAGTGGGTTTGTAGAGTGCGAATAGTGTAAACCGACAGATAAACCAAAGTATGCAGACGGCCATCTTTAAACTTTCAGCCTGTAACTGGCTTTTCATTGACGTAGTGTTGAAAGTAGAAAACTGTTATTTTTTACTGCTAACAATACTCAACCTCAGTAACAGGCCTTAAATCAGAATACTAAATTTTAAAAAATGTGTTCTTGATATTCCCGAAATGTTTTACACATTATCCAGACATTAGACATTATCCAGCGAACTTTGTTGCAGTGCTTATTTTAATTAAAATATTACAGTATAAATATGTAATATGAAAAATAAAAAAGAATACACATGTATTTATTGTTTTTTAACGAGACTGAGCCAACTTGTCAAATGTTTGAATCTTATAGATATATGACGAATACAATGAAAGCTATCAAGTGGAATATATGTCAAAAGGAAAATAAACATACTTGAAAGCAAGTAGGTGTAAACTAATAGTTTGTTGAATTAAATCAGTAAAACATAAACTAAAAAAATAGTTTGTGAATTAAATCAGTAAAACATGAAGTTAAGTCTCTTTTGTGATTTATACAAATATTTATTTAAGACAAAGCGAAATCTGAAAGAACTTCCTTAAAAGTATCATGCTGTACCCATCTGAAAGTTCCACCCATGTCCTATATACATACATTTATTACATTCAATACAAAAAGAAATCATTTTGTATACCACTGATTTTTTCCCCGGTGGGGTGTGGCGGGGAAGAGGTCTGTACATATGTAAGAGACTTCTAGCAAGGAAACAGGGCTAAGAAAAAAATGACTCGCAAAGCGTGACATAGGTCCTTGTTTATTGACAGCCCTTCGTTTTGTGGTTGAGAGTTTTTGCGCAAATTGAATCACACACACATAATACATTCTTGGCACACGCATCTACTATGAAGGCTAGTTCTGTCTATATATAACTGTCGGTCAGAGTATACTGACATATCTTGGACGGCTGTGAATCATTCCAATTTTAAGTTACCACAGTATATAGGCCGGTGTGCCACCCAGCAGTAGATAAACAGTTTAGAAATGGATTGGATGCTTCTGGATCTAAATTATTTATGCATTTTCTGCTGCTGATTGTAAAATATTTTCAAGGAAGTTAGTATTATCAAACAGCACGCATGTCAAAGGGAGATAAGCATATGTCAGTACACAAGGCCAGACGCAAGAGGAAGTGAATTTGAGCTGCCATGTCATTTAACGAGGCCCTCTCAATTTGATACACTTAATACTCCGGATTGCTCGCTACTGCTCCTTTATCACTTTTACTTCACAGGATATTTGTCGACTCAGGATCTGTTACGTATAAAGTGAGCCGGAGTGTAAACAATATTTGATGTTTTAACCCAAGACTGTTACAGAGGATCTCTACGCCTAAATCTATGTCTACAGTGTGTAAAGATTGACGAGAATGAAGCTAACCACGGCAAAAATCGGCAATTAATCATCATTATTCATGGCCGTCCAAGACAAGAAGCATAAGAGGTACTTCGTTACAGTCATGAAAATTCAGCATTCATTATTTTTGATTTGTTAGCTTCTGATTTATTAATTATTATGCAGGGTGGGTGGAAGAGATAGTACTTTAAACTAGCATAAAGTGAAAGTAGACGCGCGATCAAGCCTTTTTGATCGCAAGGAGGGCGAAGGAGAGGAAGACAGAGGGAAAGATGGGAGGATAACATCTCAGAGTGGACAGGACTGAAACTGAGCAATACAGTAAGATTAGCAGAGAACAGAATGGAATGGTAGAAACTGGTTCAGGTCATCAATGGTGCCCCAACAGTCGACAAGACTAAAGGATAGATAGATAGATAGATAGATAGATAGATAGATAGATAGATAGATAGACAGAGATAGTAATTTAAAATACAAACATGTGCAGTAAATATCCACGAAGGTCATTACTCTCTGACGTCTCTCATGGTGTTGCTGTTGGCTTTTATTTTGACTGATATTCTTTATTTTCTAATCTATGCCTATTTCTTTCCATTGCACTGTGTTTTGTTTTTGTTGATTTATTTCAATTACAATTATTTTTCTCTACGTTTTATGCTAAGAGACTTTTCTTATGTAGGATCTTTTACCTAACACTTTGACGGACCGCCTTTAAACGGACACCTTATTCATGTTCAGACTGTCTTCTTCAATCCACTTGCAAAATATTTTTCAATCTTTGCGAAATCTGAGTGTTGACAATGCTCTGTCATTATATCAGCGTGGTACGAACAAATGGAATTTATGAAACATTAAGTCCAGACCAATGAGGTCCATTCGAGAACTTACTCTCAACCGAAACCTCAATACTCTGTCTATCTCAGTGTATTTGTCAGTCTATCAAAACTTGATCGCTGCAATCTCTTCTGTCTTGTTCGTCTTTCTGCCTGCTGCAGAAACTTCACAAATTTCGAACACAGGTGTTCGGACCACCTTTATAGCATCTAGGACCTAATATGACACTCATTTCCACTCTCCTACATTAGCTGCCTGTTCACCCCACTCCCTGCAGTGGCTGCCTGTTCACCCACTCCCTGCAGTAGCTGTCTGTTCACCCGACTCCCTGCAGTGGCTGCCTGTTCATTATAAAGAACATCTATAATTATAGATTCAAACGCAAGGTCTCCTCACTCTGCTGTGTTGCACTGACTCCAGCCAAAGTACATAACTGACGCCACCCACATATGCATTCTATCTCTACATCTGAATCCTTGCGACTCTCGTACCCTGAGTGTACCCATCAAAGAAACCCCAAAACATATGGTCAGTATTCTTTCTTATGTCAGGGTCCTGTAACAGGAAAAAAACACCCTATAGAACTAGTAACTCCATTTCACTTTTTAAAAAACCCTTAAATATCTTTTCAACACAATTCTTTCAGCATCTTTTCAGTTAACTGTTTTTATTTTGAATCTGCTTTCACATCTGAGTATTACATCTGTATATAGTGACCATTTGCATTAAATGTTTATATTTAATTTTATGCTATTATTTGTGTTTATTATTGTGTTTTATTGTAATTTAAGGTATATATTGTTTATGCTTGTTTCTAATTGTAAATTTTGCATATATATAATCTTTTTCTTGTTGTTATTAAAATACTTTTTGTTAATTACTATTGTTATTAACAAGGACAAAGCACAGGTATACTCTTTGTTGACATAATAGGAATAATCTTGTGGTGGCACAATCATTACAATAAGGAATACACCTATATTATTGTTTAATGGTTCCTTGGACATTCCTATCGTTAAGAAATTATCCATGTCAGAATCCATTTCCTGAATACACTTTAGCAAACTCTTCTTAACAAGCACGCAATAATCCACCCAGACCTAACTTCTTTGATGATCTCACATACACACATAATTCATGAAATGTCTGTCACTAAACATTTTTGGAACGAGAGCCGTACAATATCAAATGGTTTAACATACTCCCCCCCAAAAAAAAAAAAAAAAAAAAAATCCCCCAACTGTCTGACAATTTACTTAGTAATTGCACGATAACCTCTTTAACTGGGTAATGTTACAAACTATAAGTGCTATATCTACTGGTCCTACTATACGTCTTCCCTTACGAATAATGGGCCGGCCACACTCTCATTCATTGGCTAATCTTTCACACCAACTCAGATTCCTATTTGTACTCCCAACATTCCCAGCAATGGTCTCGTGATCATACACCATCAATGCTCGCTGCCCAAAATGGTCACATAATCATGCACTACCATTGCCTGTTGGCAGGATCCTCTTTCTTTTTATCGCAGTTTCCAGTTTACTTTATGTCGAATATCTCTATTGTTTGTGAAAAATCTCCTCGGATAAAAACGTCCAACCTCCTTAGCTTAATTTTTCAGACCTTTGTAACGAACTTTAAACATAGAACAAGGAATTAGGAATGGTTGAGTTACAGTCTTCGTATGTACACGGCAAGTCTGCTGAATGGGACTTGGTGTTACTGATGTTAATTGTTTTATCTAGGTGACGTCAGAATAGCACTTTAGTATTCACTTGTTTACGCGGTCCTTTACAGTGACATAGAAAACTGCTTTTGATGCACCCAGAGCTTCTTTCTTGACCTTCTAGTTTATCTCCCTTTTGATGCACCAGAGCTTCTTTCTTGACCTTCTAGTTTATCTCCCTTTTGATGCACCCAGAGCTTCTTTCTTGACCTTCTAGTTTATCTCCCTTTTGATGCACCGAGAGCTTTTTTCTTGACCTTCTAGTTTATCTCCTTTTTGATGCACCGAGAGCTTTTTTCTTGACCTTCTACTGTTCTAGTTTATCTCCTTTCTTTGTAATTTGGACTGTCAGTACTAGCAGTACTTAAAGGCGGTAATTTGTTTTATTTGTAAGTTCATATATCTCCTTAGATTTGTAACGTTTAGTTTCGACGACATCATTTGTAAATTCAGCAAATGTCGCACGATATCTCTCAAAATAGGTTGTCTCAATATTCATTTACTTCACTGCTGGTTGTCTCAATATTCATTTACTTCACTGCTGGTTGTCTCAATATTCATTTACTTCACTGCTGGTTGTCTCAATATTCATTTACTTCACTGCTGGTTGGCACAGTAATATCTTGTGAAGCCTTATGTTGGAAGGGTTTATGAAGTGTTTCTATCTACTGTCTCGTCCAATCCCTATGAGAAGCAATGCAAAAAGGTTGCTAGCTTGGCTAAAGTTGACACTTCAAACGCATTTCTGCTTTTGATTTTCACACAGACACTAATATTGCAGTGGATTCTTTTGCACTGTATGCTTGAAGTTTACCGTCTTGGTGAAAGCAACAGTAAACTCGACAATCCCACAGTTTTAGCTAGCTAGCAAAGAGACATAAGCAAACAGAAAGATAAACAGTAAGACAGACAGACAGACAGACAGACAAACACACACACACACACAGAAACACACACACATAGATAAATATTTGAATGGATGGATAGATTGATAGATAGATAGATATGTAGGTGGGTATATAGATAGGTAGATAGATATGTAGGTGGGTATATAGATAGGTAGATAGATATGTAGGTGGGTATATAGATAGGTAGATAGATAGATAGATATGTAGATGGGTATGTAGATAGGTAGATAGATATGTAGGTGGGTATGTAGATAGGTAGATAGATATGTAGGTGGGTATGTAGATAGGTAGATAGATAGATATGTAAGTGGGTATGTAGATAGATAGATAGATAGATAGATATGTAGGTGGGTAGGTAGATAGCAACAAGATATACGTATCAAAGATATAGACAAACAGATTGATAATTATAATCAGACAGATGTATCAAAAGAGTGACAAATAAAACATTTATAATCAGTTAGATATATGGATAGTCAGATATTTAAACAGATGGACAAAGAGATAAATAGTTAGATAGATAGACAAATAGGTAAGTAGTAAGTTAAATAGTGAGAATTTTGCAATTAATTGAAGAAAAAGTGCGTCTATAAATTATTATTGCCAGCTGCCATATTAATCTCCTAAAGAATGGTGTGGCAGAGAAAATTTACCTATCACTATTTTAATACTTAATTGCTATATAAATTCTTAAATTGTCAGAGTAATCGACCTTGGGAACTCCTTATGATGGTATTTTGTAAGTGTCAGCGTTGGAAGTAAACAACCCATTTTGAGAAAATGATAGAAATTGCTGATGTAATGCAAACTAGTTCAAATGGGTGAATAGTTTTATTATTCAATGTTTATGATTTATGAGAATGAGACCAGCCAATGGGCTGAGATTACCTCCTGTAGAGAAATATATTGTCTGACCACTTGAATTTGAAGTGACAAAGAAGTCTGGTCTTGAAAGGTGACTTTTAGTTTAATGGTGAGGTAATTGACTGGTTGAGAGAGAATGGACTTAAAAATACTTCATGCATTTTTGCTATTGATATGTTATACTTGTGTTTTACATAGAGGTGTATTATGTGAGTAGACTATTATTTCTACAAATGTTTGAAATATGATGCTTAAATGTAATGTGCTAACATTTGACATTATTTTGACATGCTGTATTTATTATGATGTGTTTCTATCGGGCTAATGAATACTGTTGCAGGAAACTGTAAGTTGAGACTGGAATGTAAGAGAGAATGGAGTTATAAAGTGATGAACTAAATGTTACCTTTGTGATTTTTTCCTGATTATATTTTACAGGGACAAGCAGCCTTTTCTATATGTATGATTTGAACCTCCTGGCTTGCTGACTGTAAACTGCAACAACCAACTGTGATGGAGGTGGGAAGCAGTGCATGAGTGTGGAGGGTACACTACACTCCATTTGATGTATGGCAGCATGTATGGCTGACTACATGAGCAATTTCTGGTATAAGGAAGTACTAGAGTTGCTGTAATTGTTATTCTGCTCGAAGAAACTGACATGTCCCATCTGTGTTTTTCAAAGTGTGTGGAGAGAGACATGTAGAGTTGATGGCGGACAATAACTCGTGACATTATTGCAAAAGAAAGCGCACAAAAGACAGAGCCTAATTCAGGTTATGTAAAAATGTTTATTACTTATCTCTAACAAATCCATTTCTGTTCTCTGATAAGAACTATTCTGTGATTTGTATTGAAATGTTGAATTGTAATTTAGGATAAAGACTGTGTGGACAGAATTATTCGCATGTGGTTTCATGGAATGTTGATGTCAAGCAACCAATATCATTGTATTTGTCATATGTATATTTGACTGTTGATTTAATAAATTTATTAATCTTCTTACACATATTGATAACCTTATATTGGAGAAGACAGTGGGTGAATGGGGGGCTCGCTAAATTTAGATATAAGACAGATTTGTCCTCTCCTTTAGTAAGAAGATTTCCACCTATGGAATAGTGTGTGATGGTAAATGTTACCTTTATGTGGTGGAAGAGAGAAAACAAAATCCGCCAAGTGAGAGAGACGAGTGGGCGCTGCTGGAGAATTATTAATAACATAAATTAAGATTCTCGTCTCTTGTAATTAGTTATGATTAATTAATAATCATAATCACAAGTGGTATTTTGTCCAAATGAGATTTTATTTTGCTTTGTACTGTACACAGAGATCGGTAAGGTGGTTTTTGATTTAATGTTTAATGCTGAATAAAAGGCGTTTAGTTTATATTAGTAAGAGAGCTAAAATTTACAAATAAAAACTTACTCACTTTAAATTTAAGTTAATGTTATTAATTAAAAAAATAATTCAATTACTTTAATGGTTTAATACCAAAATCAAATTTTATTTAATGTTAGTTTATTTTCAAGTTATATTAAAAATAATTAAATTGGTTTAATTGTTTAATATAATACACATTTCATTTAAAGTAATTTTATTTTTGAAGTTATTTTAATTTTAATTATTTAACAAAATACCTTATAATTAATTTTTGGGGAGTATATTTTATCCTTTTGTTTTATTTAATTCCTATGTTTATTTTTTTAATTTTGTAAACTTTAATTTTGTTGTATATATATATATATATATTTAATTCCAGAACTTCATGACTGAGACCAGCTGGTGCAAAATGAGTAAAATCTGAACTAACTACTTGACCAATGAAGAATCTTCAGGATGAAGGCACACGGGAGTTTGTTTGTGCTGTTGCTTCCTTATCCGCTGCGATGCTCTGAAAATTGTAAAACTTTATAACAATAAGAAGAGTTCAAATCTGTAAATGTGACCATACACAGCAAAATATAGACTGTCTGATATCAGTTTATTGCTTGAAAGCTACTCACCAATAAGAAGTGTTTGAAATCGGTACAACTGTTTGTGGCTACACACGGTAACATGTAGTTTTCTGATATTTATTGCTCGAGACTACACACAGTATCACGTAGTCGTCTGATATTAATTTATTGCTTGAGACTACACACCGAAAGGAAGTCTTTGAAATGAGTAGACTAGTTTATGACTGCACAAAGCAACAATCAAAATGTCGTAAAAGATTATTTGTGACTGCACAAAGCAACAATCAAACTGTTGTAAAAGATTATTTGTGACTGCACAAAGCAACAATCAAACTGTCGTAAAAGATTATTTGTGACTGCACAAAGCAACAATCAAACTGTCGTAAAAGATTATTTGTGACTGCACAAAGCAACAATCAAAACTGTCGTGAAGGAAGGAAGGACAAATAAATGAAAGGGAACAATACATAATAAGCAACTTTTCAAAATGTTTTGTAAACTTTCACAGTATTAAGAAAAATATGGAAGCTAGCATTAGTATAGAATGTCTGACAGCTTGAAGTTGCGGAAGTATAAATAATAAAATATGAATATTAATTTTTAAATATATAGATTGCATGTTTTGCAACGTCTGAAGTGAACTAGGCGTTACAAATCAGTAACATGAAATGCTACATTGAAAGACAGAAAGTGAGGAATGAATGAATAAATGACTATTATTATTATTATTAATAATAGCCAATTATGATTTTGAAAAGACGATTGGTAATGAAGGGTAATTCTAGAAAATTAACAGCAAATTTAACAATTTTATAACAAAGTTACAGACAACAGCCAAAGGAAAAATAATGCTACAAACAAAAACAGACGTGACGCATGTACTTGAACCCTTGTCTGTTATATCAAAGAATGAAAATGAAATTGCCTGCCAAGGTGAATTTCCTAAAGAACTGGAAAATGAAATTGCCTGCCAAAGTGAATTTCTTAAAGAACTGGAAAATAAAACCACCAATGCTGATACCTTACGTTCTCAAATATTAAGTAATAAAAGAGAGATAACTAAAACTGAACCATGTCGCGATCAAAGTTTGATAAAGACAGATGAGGAGCCTAGAGATTCTGCTTTGAAAGCCCAGAACAATTGCAATTTCAAAAAAGGAAAAAATAGGGAGTCCAACTTCAATAAAGGAACAGACAGAACTCTGCATCCGTGCACTGCCGACCAGGCAAGCAAAGACAGCTTTTCAACTTTGCCGCAGTTCAGTTCGAGCACACGGTCATTAGCACGCATCATGCAGTTAAAAGAAAAAGCAACAGAAGTTAAACCTGCAGATCAGGAGTCAGGTATGGTGCCCTTGCAACTGTCCTTAGACACAAAAATTCTGCCAACTGTTTGCCTCGCTTTGGGAATTCTGTTTGCTTCATGTGCTCAAGTAATCCCACTCTTGACTGCAGCACTTTTCATTTGGGCTTTGCCGCTTAGAAAGTACTTACGATTCTCAATCGCAGACAATCCTAGTGGAAAAAGTTCCAGAAGAAATGGGCTAAAATGTTGCAGAAACAGAAAAACCGTTAGCAGCATGGCTGGGACATATCTGAAACAAGTTCCACGTCAGAATAAAAAATCTCAAGCTAAACAGCTTCCTTCCGCTAGCAGGATCGCTCGCACCTGTGCTGGAGGCTGTCAGAATGGTACAACAGGGGACACAACTCAAGGACGAAATAACTATGACAAATGTCCAGCCAGCACTCAAGTGACCTTTGGGGGAGTTATTGGAAGTAGTAACGGTGATAACGGTGGAGACGGAAATGAGGAAGAAAACAACAATCGAAAAAGGAAAAATGGCTGTGCCAGTGACGAAACACTTATAAAAGAGCAGGAAGAAACTGACGGGGAAGAAAAAGAAGAGAGTCAAGAAAATGATGGCAAAAAACAAGGCAATGACAATAAACAACCTGACAGTAAACAAACTGAAAACAGGCAGGAATCTGATTGCTGTGATGACAGTGAACAAAGTGATAATGACGGCAAACCTGACTGTGACTCTGCTCGTTTTCATAATGACGGCAAACCTGACTATGATATTGCTCATCCTCGAAATGAAGGTAAAGGGAAGAGTAACATTGCTCACTCTACCAATAATGGTAAAGTAAATAGTGACATTGTTCACTCTGGTAAAGCAAATAGTGACATTACTCACTTTGGTAAAACAAATAGTAACATTTCTACCTCTCATAATAATGGTAAAACAAATAGTGACATTTATCACTCACATAATAAGGGTAAAGCAAACAGAGACATTGGTCACTCTGGTAAAACAAATAGTGACATTTGTCACTCTGGTAAAACAAATAGTGACGTTGCTCACTCAGGTAAAACAAATAACACTGCTCACTCTGGTAAAGCAAACAGTGACATAGTTCAATCTGGTAAAACAAATAGTGACATTGCTCAATCTGGTAAAGCTAAAAGTCACATTTCAACCTCTCATAATAATGGTAAAACAAATAATGACTTTGCTCACTCACATAAAAAAGGTAAAATACATAGAGACATTGCTCGCTCTGGTAAAACAAATAGTGACAATGCTCACTCTGATAAAGCAAATCGTGACATTACTCACTCTGATAAAGCAAACAGTGACATTGCTCACTCTGGTAAAGCAAATAGTGACATTGATCACTCTGATAAAACAAATAGTGACATTGCTCACTTTGGTAAAACAAATAGTGACATTGCTCACTCTGGTAAATCAAATAGTGACATTTGTCACTCTGGTAAAATAAATAGTGACATTGCTCACACTGATAAAGCAAATAGTGACATTGCTCACTCTGATAAAACAAATAGTGACATTGCTCACTCTGATAAAACAAATAGTGACATTGCTCACTCTGATAAAACAAATAGTGACATTGCTAACTCTGGTACAGCAAATAGTGACATTGCTCACTCTGATAAAACAAATAGTGACATTACTAACTCTGGTACAGCAAATAGTGACATTGCTCACTCTGATAAAACAAATAGTGACATTACTCACTCTGGTAAAGCAAATAGTGAAATTGCTCAATCTGATAAAACAAATAGTGACATTACTCACTCTGGTAAAGCAAATAATGACATTTGTCACTCTGGTAAAATAAATAGTGACATTGCTCACACTGATAAAGCAAATAGTGACATTGCTCACTCTGATAAAACAAATAGTGAAATTGCTCACTCTGATAAAACAAATAGTGACATTGCTCACTCTGGTACAGCAAATAGTGACATTGCTCACTCTGATAAAACAAATAGTGACATTGCTCACTTTGGTCAAACAGATAGTGACATTGCTCACTCTGATAAAACAAATAGTGACATTGCTCACTCTGATAAAATAAATAGTGACATTGCTCACTCTGGTAAAACAAATAGTGACATTGCTCACTCTGGTAAATCAAATCGTGACATTACTCACTCTGATAAAGCAAACAGTGACATTGCTCACTCTGGTAAAGCAAATAGTGACATTGATCACTCTGATAAAACAAATAGTGACATTGCTCACTTTGGTAAAACAAATAGTGACATTGCTCACTCTGGTAAATCAAATAGTGACATTTGTCACTCTGGTAAAATAAATAGTGACATTGCTCACACTGATAAAGCAAATAGTGACATTGCTCACTCTGATAAAACAAATAGTGACATTGCTCACTCTGATAAAACAAATAGTGACATTGCTCACTCTGGTACAGCAAATAGTGACATTGCTCACTCTGATAAAACAAATAGTGACATTACTCACTCTGGTAAAGCAAATAGTGAAATTGCTCAATCTGATAAAACAAATAGTGACATTACTCACTCTGGTAAAGCAAATAATGACATTGCTCAATCTGATAAAACAAATAGTGACATTGCTCACTTTGGTCAAACAGATAGTGACATTGCTCACTTTGGTAAAACAAATAGTGACATTGCTCACTCTGATAAAATAAATAGTGACATTGCTCACTCTGGTAAAACAAATAGTGACATTGCTCACTTTGGTAAAACAAATAGTGACATTGCTCACTCTGATAAAATAAATAGTGACATTGCTCACTCTGGTAAAACAAATAGTGATATTGCTCACTTTGGTAAAACAAATAGTGACATTGCTCAATCTGATAAAACAAATAGTGACATTACTCACTCTGATAAAACAAATAGTGACATTACTCACTCTAGTAAAGCAAATAGTGACATTGCTCAATCTGATAAAATAAATAGTGACATTGCTCACTTTGGTAAAACAAATAGTGACATTGCTCACTCTGGTAAATCAAATAGTGACATTTGTCACTCTGGTAAAACAAATAGTGACATTACTCACTCTGGTAAAGCAAATAGTGACATTACTCACTCTGGTAAAGCAAATAGTGACATTGCTCACTCTGATAAAACAAATAGTGACATTGCTCACTTTGGTAAAACAAATAGTGACATTGCTCACTTTGGTAAAACAAATAGTGACATTGCTCACTTTGGTAAAACAAATAGTGACATTGCTCAATCTGATAAAACAAATAGTGACATTACTCACCCTGGTAAAACAAATCGTGACATTACTCACTCTGGTAAAGCAAATAATGACATTGCTCACACTGATAAAACAAATAGTGACATTACTCACTCTTGTAATGCAAATAGTGACATTGCTCAATCTGATAAAACAAATAGTGACATATCTCACTTTGATAAAACAAATAGTGACATTACTCACTCTGATAAAACAAATAGTGACATTACTCACTCTGGTAAACCAGATAGTGACATTGCTCACTCTGGTAAAGCAAATAGTGACATTGTTCACTCTTGGAAAAGATATAATGACATTTCTACCTCTCATAATAATGGTAAAGTAAATAATGACATTGCTCACTCTGATAAAGCAAATAGTGTAATTGCTCACTTTGGTAAAACAAATAGTGACATTGCTCACTCTGGTAAATCAAATAGTGACATTTGTCACTCTGGTAAAGCAAATAGTGACATTGCTCACTCTGATAAAACATATAGTGACATTACTCACTCTGGTAAAGCAAATAGTGACATTGCTCAATCTGATAAAACAAATAGTGACATTACTCACTTTGGTAAAACAAATAGTGACATTGCTCACTTTGGTAAAACAAATAGTGACATTACTCACTCTGATAAAACAAATAGTGACATTACTCACTCTGATAAAGCAAATAGTGACATTGCTCTCTCTGGTAAAACAAATAATGACATTGCTCACTCTGGTAAAGCAAATAGTGACATTGCTCACTCTTGGAAAAGATATAGTGACATTTCTACCTCTCATAATAATGGTAAAGCAAATAGTGACATTGCTCACTCTGGTAAAGCAAATAATGAAATTGCTCACTTCGGTAAAACAAATAGTGACATTGCTCACTTTGGTAAAACAAATAGTGACATTGCTCACTCTGGTAAATCAAATAGTGACATTTGTCACTCTGGTAAAACAAATAGTGACATTGCTCACTCTGGTAAAACAAATATAAACATTTCTAACTCTCATAATGATTGTTTAACGGAGAGTGGCACTTCTAACTATAACATTCAGGACACATTTAACAGTACTTTTGTACCACCGAAAAATTTCGGTAAATCTGAAAGTGACATTCCTCTCGCTGATAATCAAAATAAATCAGACAGTGACATTGCTGTTGATCATAATGAATGCAAATCTGACAGAGACATTATTCACTCTCATAATGATGACAAAATTGGGAATGACAGTGCTTATTCTGTACCCTCCGCGACCTCTCAGACACAAATTGAACGTTTACCAGCAGAAGATGAATTTCAGCCACGTACTTCATTCACCCGCAAGCCTTTCGTTAACCGAAACCACATTTCCCCGTTCGAGTTTGTTTCCCAGCTCCTCCCTGAAAGAGAATATAGGACTGTGTCCTCCGATGAATTTGAAAAGAAAAGTTACTCACCAAAACTACAACCACTGCAACTGTCAAACGATAAACCGCCTTTTATCGATACCCCCAGACAAGAGCCACACACCCAAGAAACTCAAGAAAGAGCGTCAAAAGAAGACGCTGGGGTTAACGTGACTCACACCCAAGAAACTCAAGAACGAGCATCAATAGAAGACGCTGGGGCTAACGTGACTCACGCCCAAGAAACTCTAGAACAAGCGTCAAAAAAAGACGCTGGGGTTAACGTGACTCACACCCAAGAAACTCAAGAACGAGCATCAATAGACGCTGGGGTTAACGTGACTCACGCCCAAGAAACTCTAGAAGGAGCATCAAAAGAAGATGCTGAGTTTAACGTGACTCATGCCCAAGAAACTCAAGAACGAGCATCAAAAGAAGACACTGGGGTTAACGTGACTCACGCCCAAAAAATTCAAGAACGAGCGTCAAAAGAAGACGCTGGGGTTAACGTGACTCACACCCAAGAAACTCAAGAACGATCGTCAAAAGAAGTCGCTGGGGTTAACGTGACTCACGCCCAAGAAACTCAAGAACGAGCATCAAAAGAAGATGATGATTTTAACGTGACTCACGCCCAAGAAACTCAAGAACGAGCATCAAAAGAAGATGATGATTTTAACGTGACTCACGCCCAAGAAACTCAAGAACGAGTATCAAAAGAAGTCGCTGGGGTTAACGTGACTCACGCCGAAGAAACTCAAGAACGAGCGTCAAAAGAAGACACTGGGGTTAACGTGATTAACTCCCAAGAAACTAAAGAACGAGCGTCAAAAGAAGATGCTTGGATTAACGTGACTCACGCCCAGGAAGCTCAAGAACGAGCGTCAAAAGAAGACGCTGGGGTTAACGTGACTCATGCCCCTGGTCACCATGCTCCAAATGGACACCTTCCTTGGTCTTTCGAGGACTTCCAGCCTTTAGCCACAGTTGCACTAAAGGTATTCAATTTTGTTAAGTGTTTGTGTCTTTGTTTGTGACTAATTTGTTTGTTCTGTTCAGCACTGAAATCAACAAAAATAACGTTAACAACAAGTATTTAATTAGACTGTCATTTTGTTTTAGTTTAGCAGTAAAGAAAACAACAATAACATTAACAATAGGTATTCAATTAGGTTTCTGTTTAGCAGTAAAAAAAACAACAATAACATTAACAATAGGTATTCAATTAGGTTTCTGTTTAGCAGTAAAGAAAGAATAATAACATTAAGTGTACATATTCATTAGCGTTACTTCACCAACGAACTCTAAACACCTACAAAAACATTGCTGATGAAGTTCAGGGCTAATGAGCTAGGGGAGTGAGTTTAAATCCAGTGACCAAGGTCGGATTCAAACCCATAGCTCTAAACGTCCACAAACATTGCTGATGAAGTTCAGGACCAATGTGCTAGGGGAGTGAGTTTAATTCCAATGACCAAGATCGGACTCAAACCCATAACAGCATGCGAGCTAGTAGTACCCTAGCCACGAATTGCTTCAAGAAATGTAAAAACCATAAACAGAAATGATTTTATATTTATTGAGTGAGTTGGTGAGTAGTGCTTGCAGCTGCTGACGATTTCACTCGAAGGAATGTAGAAAGGGAGAGAGGGGAGTTGGAGGTGGTGGTTAGACAAGAATCCATGTAGTTGTGCCACGTGCTTAAGTTGTTATAAGAGGGAGGGAGGTATTTGTGGCGTTCCCTTAAAATAGTGACGATGTATACATAAAGAGAGCAATGCTTGTTGTTGATTCTTTGTCTTGGGAAATGGTACAGACATTAAATTATTATAGCGATAGTACGAGACATTTTGTTTCTTTGTAATGTACCCGAGCTATAGGTGAACAATGTTTCAGTCCATCATTAATCTCGTTGTAGCATATTTCTTGTGCTCAGGCACTCCTTATTGAGGTTTCGATTTTACTGAAGCTTCAGCGTGCTGTGGTTCCATTTAGTCTTGGATAACAAGGATCCAATTTCTTCTCTCTATTTGTGTGCGCGTGTGTATAAATAAATAAATATAGATAGATAGATGGATAGATAGACACACAGACACACACACATATACAGCATGCTCACAAATTCATATATATATACACAAACACGCATATACATCCATGTAATTATGCCTTTTCCAGAAATGCACTTAATTTATACATATATATACTTTCTTCAACGACAAAATTCTATGCATACTGACACATTGTTTAGACACTTTTCTAACAAGCCCACTCCAATTGTGACCTTTTGCTTGAAGATGGGCAAGATTTTTTAATTCACCACCACCCTGGGCCACCCGTAACCTTAGACTACCCCCCCCCCAAAAAAAAAAAAAACCCACCTGACTGGCCATACGTGTTAGAAAGATGAACGATAGATAATGTAGAATAGAAGAGTGATAGTTCTAGAAGATATCTCGAGCCCTCCATACATACAGCCAGGATAGTAAGTAAATACAGGTAACAGACTACAACATGCAACATGTAAGTGAGTCATGCTGTGTCAACAAGAAATAACATAAGACAGCATGGTTACATATAGCAAATAGTTCAACATTTACAATTACTGTTCATATATATTATTTAAGTTCATAATCACAACCATGCGGTGTTATGAGAGAATGTCCATTTGAGTCCTTTGGCACTGTAGTAGTTATTTGGTTTGTTCTTATGAG
This sequence comes from Sinotaia quadrata, assembly GCA_028829895.1. Classification (NCBI taxonomy): domain Eukaryota; kingdom Metazoa; phylum Mollusca; class Gastropoda; order Architaenioglossa; family Viviparidae; genus Sinotaia; species Sinotaia quadrata. Next base: position 6,612,143 of record CM054181.1, on the reverse strand, counting down.
CATACTATAAATAAGTTTATAAGAAGACACTGAATGTTTCTGAGTGAACTCTAGAGTACTTTGGTAGAATTGTCTACAACTTGACTCAAGCTTTGTTGTTGACTTTCATAAATAACTTTAGGTCTGCCTGACGTGTCATCTGGGTCCCAATGGATGTCATTAGTAAATGCTCACCTATTCCATTGAACTGGCCCTTGGCACAAGGTCATTTTGTTCTGGTGTTGCGTCACGGTGCAATACTCCTCAAAGTCAACGTCTAAGATAAAGTGCCGATCTACCAGTAAAATACACATGGGCTAAGAATTTGTCCACATGTGTTCTTTGACAGAACACTCTTATTTACATGGTCATCACACATTTTAATATTATGAGTAAAATATAACAATATAAAATATAGTTAATGTCAAGAGATAAACATAAATATAACATTAATTAGGGAAGCAAGACCACATATCTTTGGCAGAAGTATATACAGAGGATGATTTTCTGCTGTGTTGATAACCAGCGACAAGGTTAGTAGTATGATTATATGTTGTTAACATCATTAGCCAAAATACGTGTTGCCTTAATGGTCTGCTGTATTCGACTAACGGTTTACAGGTGAGTTTCTGGTACATTCATTCAAATGACTGATCTGTGCTTTGATTGGTTAGTTTAGTGAGTTGTCTCGAACATTCAGCTATGTTCCCAGCCCAAGTCTAGAAGGTAGGTTCATGTGTAGTTTATTTTTAGAGGAGGAGTGGGTATGGGCTACATAAGCCATTATGTGACACAAATCTAAGTGGAGTAGACCCATTAGGTTTGAGGGTCAAACCTGAACTGTACAACTGAAACCAGGAAAAATAGGACGTAGAACTCTGAACCAATCAAACACGTTCACACATAGAGTGGATGGACTATAATTGCAAAATTTGTTCAGTAATGTGCTGTAACACTATCTTAAGTAAAGTGGTGTAACAGTACTATAAATAACGTGATGTAACATACTATAAGTAAAGTGCTTTAAGACAAATAATTTGCTTTAACTCTGCTATAAGTAACTTGTAACTTGCTTTAATTAACATTTCTATAAGCAATGTGCTGTACCACTACTATAAGCAATTTGTTGTAACACTACTATTTTTGTCATTGTTTTGGGAGAACACAGTTTCCTGTGAATTTTGTTGAAGGAAGACTTACTTCCTGTGATTTTTAGTAGCTCAATTTTTAAAGTGCACGTTTGTGTTTTTCGTCGACAGGTTCCACAGTGTTGTGAGGAAGATGGTAAGTAGCAGTGAGATGACCAGAAGCATGCCAGTTAAACAAATAGGTAGGTGTACCTGTTGACTTATTGGTCAGTGGACTGACAAAGTGTTCTGTGACTGGACCCGTTACATGTCGTGTAAGGGACGTAATTAATGTGTTTCGCGGTATAATACTCAAGTTCATTACCATATTCATAAAAAGATATAAACTGTAGATAAAACAGAAAAGATAGGATGACAGTTTGCAAGGAACAATTAAGTCACGGAAGTGGGGTATTTTTTATGTGGTGTGTGTGTGTGTGTGTGTGTGTGTGTGTGTGTGTGTTCTAGTGAATTTAATTTCATTGTTTGAAAGAAACTAGAAAAAAACTATCCACAAATATTTAGTAGGCTATATTTAAATTATAAACCAAAACATAAAAAGAACAACCGTGTGTGCTTTGTAATTAAAATATATTTCATTTACTTTTATATAAATATGACGTACATAGCACGCGTTATGTGTATATAAAAGAAGCATTATATTTTCATAAAGAAACATACATAATACATCATATTTATAAAGAAACATACATAGCAGGATTATATTATTATAAAAGAAACATACACAAAATCTCAGCACACTCAACGTGTCCATTAGTCCCATACCAAAAGCGTGTTGTATTAATTATTTATTAAATTACAAGTGCTTAATTAAAACATAATGACTTCGTCTCAAATTCTATTTCATATCAGTCATATAGCTTTGAATGAATTATTTGATTACTACATAAACTAGCGTTATTAAAAATGAACTAAATATTTACAGTTTGCATATTACATGTACATAATACGTAAACTGACAGAGACCATAGGCAAATTACTTTTTGTGTGTTTAGGTCTTGTCTACAGAATAATACGTACATGGACAGAAACCATAGGCAAATTACTTTTTGTTTTTAGGTCTTACCAACAGAAACCATAGGCAAATTACTTTTTGTGTGTTTAGGTCTTGTCTACAGAATAATACGTACAAGGACAGAAACCATAGGAAATTAATTTTTGTTTTTAGGTCTTGCCAACAGAAATGAACTTCTGAACACCACTTCAGCTTCACACACGTATTCCAGTGAAAGGGAATCGTCAGTGGATGATAGTTTACCTGAGTCTAACCTACATCCCCCACCTGGATGTCCGGTAAGCAAATATTTATGGAGTTACACAAGTAAACTGTAAGAATTATTTAGAGAAAACACTACAGGTGTAGTTACACAAGTAATCTGTAAGAATTATTTAGAGAAAACACTACAGGTGTAGTTACACAAGTAATCTGTAAGAATTATTTAGAGAAAACACTACAGGTGTAGTTACACAAGTAATCTGTAAGAATTATTTAGAGAAAACACTACAGGTGTAGTTACACAAGTAATCTGTAAGAATTATTTAGAGAAAACACTACAGGTGTAGTTACACAAGTAATCTGTAAGAATTATTTAGAGAAAACACTACAGGTGTAGTTACACAAGTAATCTGTAAGAATTATTTAGAGAAAACACTACAGGTGTAGTTACACAAGTAATCTGTAAGAAATTTTTAGGGAAAACACTACAGGTGTAGTTACACAAGTAATCTGTAAGAATTATTTAGAGAAAACACTACAGGTGTAGTTACACAAGTAATCTGTAAGAAATTTTTAGGGAAAACACTACAGGTGTAGTTACACAAGTAATCTGTAAGAATTATTTAGAGAAAACACTACAGGTGTAGTTACACAAGTAATCTGTAAGAAATTTTTAGGGAAAACACTACAGGTGTAGTTACACAAGTAATCTGTAAGAAATTTTTAGGGAAAACACTACAGGTGTAGTTACACAAGTAATCTGTAAGAATTATTTAGAGAAAACACTACAGGTGTAGTTACACAAGTAATCTGTAAGAAATTTTTAGGGAAAACACTACAGGTGTAGTTAGCGAAAGGAAACTGTGTGAACTATTGAAAAATGCTCTCTTTCACACTGTGTTTTACACATTGGGTAATTTATTGTAAAAAGAACAACAGCATGTAATAGAATATGAATCGCAGAGTAGGTAGGACATTTAATCCTGTTACATGAATTAGAGTACTGAAACTCATTAAGTCACTTTACATGTTTGATTAATTAGAGTACTGAAACTCATTAAGTCACTTTACATTTTTGATTAATTAGAGTATTGAAACTTATTAAGTCACTTTATATGTTTGATTAATTAGATCTGTTATATTACATACATCGGTTATATCACTTAAATACAGGTCATTCACATATTATATTACTTAGGCAGTTAGGTCAGCCAGACCTTATATTAGACTCGTTAGGTTACTTAACCAACTAGGTCAGACTTACCGATTTAGTTCAGTCAGACCAATTTGATTAGTTAAATTAGTTCGAGCACTGAAATAATGATATCACTGTCTTAGATTAGTCAGATCAGTTTTGCTTCTCTGAACCATTTTCATCATCCGATTAACAAAGACCTAAACCTACTTTAATTTAGTTTAATAGATTTTCTAAACACATAAATTAATTTCAATATGCATTACACGAATATTGCACATTTCTTCTTTTGGGTCTAGATATTACGTATGAAGGAAGGCATAACTCTGGTGGCCGAGAGAGAAGAAGACTCATTCGGAGGTATACTTTCCTTCAGCCTTATCTCCCTTCATATTTACATGTATTTACAATTGCATTTGTAACTATTTCGTTCAAATGAAGTTTTTATTAACATCCTGTAATATATAGTGAAATCGAAACCAGATTATTTTTATAGTACCACAAATCTTGTTGGTTAAACTATGATTTTTTTTCTTTTGTTTTAAACATGTTTATTTCTTGGTTTTTTTTTTTTTTCCAACGGAAGGATGCTATCTTCTGCAAAAGTGATAAGTGCTTCTGTTCGACTTTTAAACCTGTTTCTCTCAGCCATCTGTATGTTGACTGCCTTAGTGACGTTTTATCGGTTTATCATCCAAATTGGTCTTGGGGTGTTTTCTTGCTTGTTTGTGGTTGTTGTTGTAACCCACTGCAGTTTACTTTTATCGGATGCCCATCTTTTCTGTAACAGTAGAGCTATACATTTCGTCCTATTACCCCTCATTATTTTTCTTTTTTTTCTTAGGCTGGAAAACTTTCTGCCGTGTCCATCATATCTTGCAATTGTTCTGCAAGTCTTTCATGTAGGGAGGTGAGAGATCAGTGTTTCGACCAGAACATTAATACTTCGCCAGGACTGAGGCTTTCCAGTTTGACATCTTTATAATTTTCTGTCTATATAACGTTGGTTTTACACTGTTTAGGTGTTTCTTTACTTTCTTCAAGCCATCTGCTGATATCTTTCTACATTATTTGGCTAGTCCCAATTGCTGTTACTATAGCGGTTTCATTGTTGTATTGAAAATCTGGGAAGGTGTTATTTGCTGCAGGTCAGAAATGTCATCATTTGCACTACTATAACAACAAGAGCAACTACTACTACTACTACTACTACTACTACTACTACTACTACCACCATTAGCATATTAGAGCCCACGCCTTTTATCAAAACAGACCGCACGTATAGCATCATAATATCATTCGTTCATCTCGATTTGAAATAATTAATTTAAATATTCCACAAATCATACCATTTAAAAAATTCGAGGAAAGTTCAGTAGGCGACTGTACGAGCCTCAATTCTTGTATTTGTAAGATTGAAAAACAGGGTAAGCGTAACGCGAGCCACACCCCTCGCTCTCATTTCTCTCACGGTATTTACAAACGTCGTTACATTAGCACGAAACACATGACATGTATTTGTCGTACACTGTGAACTATAACTTTATATATATATAACTTTAAAAAATTATTTTGTGTTTATTTTGTCAGAAGCGGCGCCCAGGATCAATGAACCGTGGGACGATGCTATAGACTCACGTCATGACACTAGTTTGCGGTCACGTGAACCTCAGTCCCCGAGACCCCAGTCACAATCTCGTTCCCCGGAACCAGTAAGTAAACGCAGCCATGTTACTCTATTTGCATAGCCTTCAGGGAACTGTAAAATAATAATTTTAAAAGTACACATACTTGTTATTCTGTCAAAAGAACTATTTTTTAATACATTTGCTGAAACATTGACAAACAAGTAGTGGTGAAACACTGACACAAAACAAGTTTTGGTGCAACATTGACAACAAAATATTGGTGCAACATCGATAAACTAGTGGTGAAAAATTGACAAACAGGTAGCAGTTCAACATTGATTAATAATAGTGGTGAAACATTAATAAACAAGTTGTGGTGAAACCCTGACAAACAAGTACTGGTGAAACCCTGACAAACACGTAGTGGTAAAACATTGACATACAAGTAGTAGTGAAACATTGACATACAAGTAGTAGTGAAACATTGGCATACAAGTAGTGGTGAAACACTGACAAACAAGTAGTGGTGAAACACTGACAAACAAGTAGTGGTGAAACACTGACAAACAAGTAGTGGTGGAACACTGACAAACATGTAATGACCAAAGAAATATCAGTAACTGTGATATTGGGAAAAATTCAGTAATTCTCTGTTGTACACTTTTACCTTATCATGCTTTGAAAAGGTGAGTGAAAGACGGGTGAGCGGTGAGTGTAATTCGGTGTGAGTTTGAAGGCATCCAATAGCTTTGGGATGATTGTACAACTAACATAAGATGTAAGCAACCCGATTGAGTATTTTGCTCTAACGTCACTATGTGATTAGCGTGAACAGGTGGGTAAAGCAGGAAGACTGTAACATGTTTTAGTTTAGACTCATTTTCTTTTCATTTAGAATATCCGACTGAGAGAAGCTACAACTTTGGTCGCATGCAGCGAGGAAGAAATGGAAAGAGGTGCAGTTTTTAATATTTTTCTCTTTGAATAGTGCCAGTTTTCACTCATTAGCAAAATGACTTTGAAAGATTATATAAATAGAATGATCGCAAGAATATATTTTTCTTTTTCTTTATTGAATTATCTAAAATACATACTGTATTTTATAAGGCGTTGTTATTGTATGTGCTTAAGAATGTGTGGAATATTATTGCTTGGGCTTTCCCCCTAAGGTAGTAGATGCATTTGTAATCTTAATTTTTCGTCGATCAACTTCATGTACCCGATATGGTAATAACCTTTTGTTAAATCGATACGAGTGAGATAACAAGCATGAGTTAGACTGGCGTACGTAGAGTTCCGGCTTGATCACAGAATCTCTGTTTTGCATCTTTCTTTTCAACTAGTGCTATCAGCGCGGCACAAAGCAAATCGGACTGTCCAGTTATAAGATCACAAAGCGTTTCTTGTACTTCTTCAACAATAGAGCCTGTTGCACGAGGCAAGATTTGAGGTTTACATCGTATTGGGTTTGAATCCAGCAGAATTGCATAGAACTCTTCTAGTTCTGTGTGTCCTGGTTTATCAATACATCTTAGAAGTCACGTGACACCTTTTCGACTTCTGGCGTTTTGTGCTGGTGAGTTCTGTGTCAATACAAATGCCACAGCATATCTCGTTAGACAAATGATCGGGCGTGTCAGATTCTTCTGTCACTGCTACTGCGACAACATGGGGAGACAGTCTCTGTCTCTAGTACAAGATGGGCAGACAGTGTCTGTCTCTAGTACAAGATGGGGAGACAGTGTCTGTCTCTTGTACAAGATGGGCAGACAGTGTCTGTCTCTTGTACAAGATGGGCAGACAGTGTCTATCTCTAGTACAAAGGGGAGACAGTGTCTCTCTAGTACAAGATGGGGAGACAGTGTCTGTCTCTAGTACAAGATGGGCAGACAGTGTCTATCTCTAGTACAAGATGGGGAGACAGTGTGTCTCTAGTACAAAGGGGAGACAGTGTCTGTCTCTAGTACAACATGGGGAGACATTGTCTGTCTCCAGTACAAGATGGGGAGACAGTGTCTGTCTCTAGTACAAAAGGGAGACAGTGTCTGTCTCTAGTACAACATGGAGAGACATTGTCTGTCTCCAGTACAAGATGGGGAGACGGTGTCTGTCTCTTGTACAAGATGGGCAGACAGTGTTTCTAGTACAACAGGGGGAGAGTGTCTGTCTCTAGTACAAGATGGGCAGACAGTGTCTGTTTCTAGTACAACATGGGGAGAGTGTCTGTCTCTATAGTACAAGATGGGCAGACAGTGTCTGTTTCTAGTACAAGATGGGCAGACAGTGTCTGTTTCTAGTACAACATGGGGAGAGTGTCTGTTTCTAGTACAACATGGGGAGACTGTCTGTCTCTAGTACAAGATGGGGAGACAGTGTCTGTTTCTAGTACAACATGGGAAGAGTGTCTGTTTCTAGTACAACATGGGGAGACTGTCTGTCTCTAGTACAAGATGGGCAGATAGTGTCTGTTTCTAGTACAAGATGGGCAGACTGTCTGTTTCTAGTACAACATGGGGAGAGTGTGCTTCTAGTACAACATGGGGAGACTGTCTCTAGTACAAGATGGGGAGACAGTGTCTGTTTCTAGTACAACATGGGGAGAGCGTCTGTTTCTAGTACAACATGGGGAGACTGTCTGTCTCTAGTACAAGATGGGGAGACAGTGTCTGTTTCTAGTACAACATGGGGAGACTGTCTGTTTCTAGTACAACATGGGGAGGCTGTCTGGTTTTGAACAACAGAGGGGGGCAACAAGCTGCACACGCATGTCTTCGTTGGCCTTCTCGCTGCAGTTGAGACTGCCTTCATTGTAAGAAGGGGGTTGCCTCGCGTCGTGAGTACTGTCCATCACCCGAGCAAGACAGCTGACTGGGCTGACGTCATTCGCTTGCGTCTTAGCCATATCGACTGGAAGAGCATCAGTCATGACTATTTCATGAGCTGCTTCCAGAGGAGTTTCGTCTTTCCCGTCAACCTAAGAGGACGTCGGCGCTAGCCCAAACAGATGTCTTTGCTCTGCGAGGGTGACTTACTGTTTTTTTGTTATTGAAAGTTAAATTTAACACGTAAAACAGTCATGGTAAAGCAAAATAGTGTCCATTGTTAAATCTCGCACAAAGCAAGCAAGCCACTTCTAACCCATCGTGTGTGTAACAGGAGAGATTTTTAATTCTCGCACAAAGAAAACAAAACCATCTTTAACTAGCGTATGTGTGAGACAAGAAATTTAAATCTTGCAGAAAGAAATCAAACTAGTTTTAGCCTGCGTATATGTGAGACAAGAAATTTAAATCTTGCAGAAAGAAAACAAACTAGTTTTATTTAGCCTGCATATATGTGAGACAAGAATGTTTGTAATTAGGCATGAGTAATATATTTGTTATGACATTTTAAATATCTCCTTTGAGGATTTTTAAATTTCATTTTGATCCATTTTATATTTTCCAGAGGGTTGTTAACATTTTCTTAAATAAAAAAAGTGATAGTAAATGTTAGGAAAATAAAACAAATATGTATTAATTATTTTTTCCTTTTGCTTATCAGTGCAAGCGGCCATGACAGCTCGAAGGGAGGAACAGCTAGAGGAGCATAATAGACTGTTGCAGTTTTTCCTCTGCCCTGTATGTGAAATCCGATTAAAAGAAATTTTACTCATGACCTGCAACCATATCACTTGTGTTGACTGTGCTGGGGAACTTTTGGTGTGTCCTGTAGCTTGGTGTCGTCGAGACGTTTCCAGCGTTTACTCGGTTTACTTTCAATAACCCCCCAAATAAAATAAAAATAAAAGAAAAGAAAAGAAAAGAAAAAAACCCAGAAAAAAAAACAGCAACAACTAAATCAAATAAAATTAAACCACCTAGTCCCAACCACCACCAATAAAAACTCCACAAAGCAAATATCATGACCTCGTCCTATTTCGTTTTCATCTACTTAAAAATGTAGAAGTTCCTGATTTGAGTAGTATGATGTATTAACATCAACATTGATGTTTCTTTCATCAACTGCGAGAAAATTTATGACAGATTTCAGTTTGGGACTTTTTCATTGAGGATACGAAAACATGCAACAGCGGTACAATCGTATTACTGTGAATACAACCAAGATTTATTCACGTTCGTTGCGGCTGTCATATTACTGTGAACACAACCAAGATATCTTCACGTTCCGTTGTGGCTCTCTTATTACTGTGAACACAACCAAGATATCTTCACGTTCCGTTGTGGCTCTCTTATTACTGTGAACACATCCAGGATATCTTTACGTTCGTTGTGGCAGTCGGGTTACTGTGAACACATCCAGGATATCTTTACGTTCGTTATAGCTGTCTTATTACTGTGAACACATCCAGGATATCTTTACGTTCGTTATAGCTGTCTTATTACTGTGAACACATCCAGGATATCTTTACGTTCGTTATAGCTGTCTTATTACTGTGAACACATCCAGGATACCTTTACGTTCGTTATAGCTGTCTTATTACTGTGAACACATCCAGGATACCTTTACGTTCGTTGTAGCTGTCTTATTACTGTGAAAACAACCAAAATATCTTCATGTTCGTTGTGGCAGCCATATTACTTTGAACACAACCATGTCACGCCTTCCTGATTTATGGTTGTATTACTGGCAACACATCCAAGGAATCTACAAACGCAGTCTTGTAGTATTAAATAAATGAGGACAAAACTTGAAAATATACATTACTCTTGTGGTATATTATTAATTCAGACAAACATTATTTTGTCTGTATGATATTTTAGGACCGAGTGAAAGAATTAACATTTTGTGATATTACTTTGCTAATTAAGACAAGCCCAGGAGTTTCTTTAGTGTTGTGGTATTATTTTGTGGACAGACATGTGATATTATTCTATGAATTAATACAATCCCAAAAGAGTGTCATTAGTGTTCAGTCATTATTCTACTAAGACATTACAGGAATTTCTTTTGTGTTGTGACTTTGTTCTACTAAGACATTACAGGAATTTCTTTTGTGTTGTGACTTTGTTCTACTAAGACATTATAGGAATTTCTTTTGTGTTGTGACTTTGTTCTACTAAGACATTACAGGAATTTCTTTTGTGTTGTGACTTTGTTCTACTAAGACATTACAGGAATTTCTTTTGTGTTGTGACTTTGTTCTACTAAGACATTACAGGAATGTCCTTTGCTTTGTGACTGTATTTTGTTAAGACACACTCCAGGAATGTTTTTTTGTGTTGTGACAATATTCATATTTTTAGGACTTCCCTCCCAATGAGCCTTACTCTTATTTTGACTGATTTTAAAGATTACAGTAAGTCATATTGTCATATTCATATTGTGGCTTTTCTGTTAATTAGAACATTCTGGAATCAACATTCTCATTGCGATTGTCGCATTATTTAGGACATAATCAGGAAAAAGACAAAAGTTCATTTAAGCTGAAGCTATCCCAATAATAAAATTAAACCCAAGGAATTCACTTTCATGTTGTGGCTCTCCTAGCAATCCTCACAAAACCTGACTCGTCTACATTCTTCTTGTGGCTCTCCTAGCATTCCTCACAAAACCTACATTGGCATTGTGGCTCTCCTAGCATTCCTCACAAAACCTACATTGGCGTTGTGGCTATCATGTAATTTGAACACATTTCACACACATTCAGATTCGCAGCGGATAATGTGTTATTTTTGACAAGCTCCAGGAGTCTACAGAGTGCGGTGTGCATTTTGTTAATTAGGTCAAACCCCAAAGTACACGCCTATCGGCACTGTTCTGTTAGATCAAAAGGATGAATACCATATCTGCGTTGTGAGAATCCCTTCAAATAAATTAAAATTTCACTTTGTGAATGAGAAGGGAAAATATCCAACCTTTTACACTTTTGTAAAATATTTATATTTTTAATGTAAAGACTTCAAATTGTAATTTATTACTTTAGTGTCAGTAAAGACGAATGACATATCGCATTTTACTACTCATGAGCTATGAGTAGTGTCAATGAGGTTTACTTATTATGTCCAATGATCCTGAAATAAAGACTTTATTATTGATATATTTACAGAATCTAATATCAGAAATAATAAATACATTTTAATGACCTTGACCTAATGTACAATAATATTTTAGGACCTTTGTAACTTTGATTTAACAAATTATTGATTTTTATCAAGCTTGTAATCAAGATTATTAACAAGTATTAGGATTTTATCAAGTGTGCCAACATTGATTTCAAATCCATTAGGATTTTATTGTTTGTAACCGTGCTTAAAGAACTATTACGAATTTATCAAGTATGTTACCTTAATTTAACCATTAGGATTTTATTAAGTTTGTAACCGTGCTTAAAGAACTATTACGAATTTATCAAGTATGTTACCTTAATTTAACCATTAGGATTTTCTGAAATGTATGCTAAATGTGTTATAAAGTGTGTAACCTTGATTTAACAAACAACAGGATTTATCAAGTGTGTAAATTTCATTTAACAAACAAGATGATTTATCAAGTGTGTAAACTTGATTTAACATCCATTAGGATTGCATCAAGTGTGTAACATTGATTTAACAATCATTAGGATTTTCATGTTGAAAACTTGATTTATCAAACATCAGATTTTTATCAAGTATGTAACTTTGATTTTGAAACATTAGGTCTCTAGCATGTTGAAACCTTGATTTATCAAACATTAGGTTTGTTATCAAGATTTTTAACTTTGATTTGTCAAACATTAGATATGTTATCGATATTTTAACTTTGATTTGTGAAAAATAAGATTTGTTGTGAAGATTTTTAACTTTGATTTGTCAAACAATTAGATTTGTTATGAAGATTTTTAACTTTGATTTGTCAAACAATTAGATTTGTTATGAAGATTTTTAACTTTGATTTGTCAAACAATTAGATTTGTTATGAAGATTTTTAACTTTGATTTGTCAAACATTAGGTTTGTTATCAAGATTTTTAACTTTGATTTGTCAAACATTAGGTTTGTTATCAAGATTTTTAATTTTGATTTGTCAAACATTAGGTTTGTTATCAAGATTTTTAACTTTAATTTGTAAAACACTAGGTTTCTATCGTTATGATTCTATCATGTTGCAAACCATAATACACATCAGAATTCTATTATTTTGATTTTAAAAAAGGGTGGTGGTTACAATATGTTTGTATGCTGTGTATATTAAGACTTATTAAACTTAAAGCATTGATTTTATTGTTCATAACAATTCAATTTAAAGACATTTACTTCGTGCAAAGTAAATGTAGCACTTTTCTGTCCTTAACAAACATAAATAATTGATGTTGGAGCTTTCACATAATATGAATATATCACGATTATAACCTTGACATAACATACATTATGATCAATTGATGTTTGTACCTTGACTTAATTCACTTTATGAATTTACCATGCTTATAATCTTGACATAAAACACATTATGATTAATTAATATTTGAGTATTTATTTACTTTATAAATTTATAACGCTTTTAATCTTGACATAACACATATTATGATTAACTGATGTTTGAGCCTTGACATAAGGTATTATCATGTTTGAAACTTTGATGTGACGAAATTTAGGATTTTATAAGGCTTGTAGTCTAGCTCTTAGTACACAAAGAATTTCTTTTGTTTGTTACCCGGATTTAAGATGCTGTGCTTTATTTTTTTAAAACAAAAAGCACTTGCTTGACAGTAAAATTCAAGTTAATTTTTTTCTTCAGATTGAGTAATAAGACTAAAATTTTAAAACCTTGCGTCACCTGGCTAAGAACTGCATAAACTAATCCGCGTCTTTAAAATAGTAACAAATAAGTTTAAGCCGGAAATAGGTGTCGCTAACTCGACGTGGAGGACAAACACGTGTAACTTTCGAAAGCGACAATTTGCATTATTTATAATATAATGTATTCTTTATAATGTATTCTTTATAATGTATTCTTTATAATGTATTCTTTATAATGTATTCTTTATAATGTATTCTTTATAATGTAGTCTTTACCACAACGACTGCTACAATCGCACGTTCGCTTCTAAGGCGGAAGTGTAGGATACATTACATGTGTGCTTTTCTATTCACATTTCGTTTTCGATGTGAATAGGGAGTACTGCATGCTGGGAAAAGGGGACCAGTCCAGATGATTATTACGTTTTGTGAAACAATTGTCTCTGTGCATTCTGGTCTTGGAATGAGAATTTCTACAATTCGTGGAATTCTAAAGTAAGTGACGTGAGATATTGTTGGCTTGGGAAGGAAAAGTTTGAGAGCGTGGAATTCTAAAGTAATTTATGTTAATTTCTTTTTATATTTCTTTTCAATTTCTCTTTATAATTTCCCGGCAGGGTTTGCTAATTACAAATTAATTTATATTAGATATTTATGGTTTTAGAAGGAAACATTCCTGGGCAAGTCACGGAATTCCAAGTCAGGAAAAGTTCCTGGGCAAGTCGTGGAATTCCAAGGCCAGGAGAAGTTTCTAGGTAAGCAATGGAATTCCAAGGTCAGGAAATATTTCTGGCTAAGTGGTGAAATTCCAAGACTAGAAAGCGTTTCTGGGCAAGTCGTCGAATTCCAAGGCCAGAAAAGTCTCTGGGCTGGTTAGAGTATTAAAAACGCAAATGGCTTAATGTACATATGGATTTTATAATGTTTGGTAACTTGATATAAATTACGAATTTGTTGTTTTAATCTTGACCTAGATGTTGAGAGATTTCATCAAGTTTGTAATTTGGACTTACAAATTAATAAGAATTTATTTTGAATTATTTTTTAAATTTAGCTCTAGAATAATTTTTTAATTATCTTATTTGTAACCACGAATTAATTAATAATGGTTAAAAATGGACGTTAAAGAGTGCAAAAAAAAAATAGGCAGTCATATAAAATGATTATAGAAGCAGACGAGAGTTATATGAGACAACTCTAAGCACGTATTTTTACACTGCTGGTCTTGAAGGAAAAATACTGGGTTGATCACAGAAATTTTGAAAAATGTCGAATTCTATCATGTGTGTAATGAAAACTTCGAAAACACTAAATAAATTCACCCTGACCTTATGAAGAATAGGATTCTATTTATATTTGTATCCTGGACCTTAATTTACCAAATGACTTTAATAGAGTTTGCTGTATAGAAGTTTTACTTTTAAATGCTTAATGTAATTATTGCTTAATAACTTTTTTAGCATTTCATTAATTATTTAATAGAATTTGCTGTATAGAGGTTTTACTTTTAAATGCAGTTTGTAATTCGTTAGCACTACATTCATTATTTAACTTTTGTTGTATTGAGGTTTTACTTTTAAATGCAGTTTGTAATTCGTTAGCACTACATTCATTATTTAACTTTTGTTGTATTGAGGTTTTACTTTTAAATGCTGTTTGTAATTCGTTAGCACTACATTCATTATTTAACTTTTGTTGTATTGAGGTTTTACTTTTAAATGCTGTTCGTAATTATTGCTTAATTTCTTCTTTAGCATTTCATTCATTATTTAATAAAGATTTCAGGAATTCGGAGTTGTTTTATTATTTTTATTGCTTCTTTTATAGTTTCTATATAATTTTTATAATGGTTTAAAAAAACACAACTTCCTAATTAAAGACATTTATTTAGTATTTCAATAATTTGTATGAATGTAACAAATGGAAAACAATTACGTAATACTCAATACATTTTTTGTCTTAAAGTAAAACTTTAAAGCAGAAATTAAAGTTAAATAGAGAGAGTACAATGATTACGAACAATTCAAATCTTTAAAAACTTCCACTGAAAGCGTTAGTGACTTCATTCAGTGTATAATTATGTCGTCTGAAGTCGCTGAAATAGTTGGTTACCATGGAAATGATCATCATCGAATTTGATTCACAAATTGTTTGACTACCATTCTCTCATTAGCGAATAGGGAGCCGTGTGCAAAATTTTATAAAAATATTATTTAGAAACAATTCTGTTTAAATTATTTTCACCAGTTGAACCATTTGATTAATACATTTTCCATTGTATGGAAATGAATTATAATGTAAACACCATCGACCACAGCCCATAGTAGATTGTGGAAAAGAAAATCAAATATATCAAATGGAATCAATTACCACAGGAAAATATTTTGAACTAACTTTTCTCATTCTTAATTCTATATTATTTTAGTACTCTACAATCTCTCTTTTTCTCTCTCTCTTTAACATAGGAATTTTATTTGGGCAGTGCACTATTTTAATTAAATATTAACTTATATAATATATACAAAGCAGATTTTAACAATAAATATCTGCGCACAAAATTAGAGCAATCATTATACATCATAATTTTGTTAGTTACCCTCAAAGGGTAATGGTTTATAAAATAAATGATTTTCAGGAATAAATAAATGCCTGCCCAGAAGTAGAACAATCATTATACATTATAATTTTTGTTAGTCACTCCCAAAGAGTAATGGTTTATGAAATAAAATGACGTTGCAGGAAGAAATGTCTGCACTAAATACGATAACAAAGCATAACATATCATAACATAACATATCATAACATAACATATCATAACATAACATATCATAACATAACATAACATAACATAACATAACATAACATAACATAACATAACATAACATAACATATCATAACATAACATAACATATCATAACATAACATAACATAACATAACATAACATAACATAACATAACATAACATAACATAACATAACATAACATAACATATCATAACATAACATAACATAACATAACATATCATAACATAACAACATAACATAACATAACATAACATATCATAGCATAACATAACATAACATAACATAACATAACATAACATAACATAACATAACATAACATAACTGTCACAGGAAATGAGGGACAGAAATTATATTTTATTTCATTTTAAAAAACCGCTAACAAAACTAGTTGAAGTAACCCGAGTTTTGTTATTTTTCATATGTAGCATGTAATTCCAGTAACGGTCACCTAAGATCTCTTTAGTAGACAGACGTTCGTGACGCAGTGTGTGTTAAATATCATATTGAATATATATATTAGTTTGTGAAAGATATGTATATTGAACAATTGGGACAATTGCGCACTAGGGTCACATGTTGTTTACGAGAGAATAGGCCAGTGCGCATTAGAATTGACCACAGAAAGACGTTCCGCACGGACATCACTAAATATCCAAGGGAAAATTGAGTCACACGGCATAGCTTCTGGAAATTTCTGGAAACCTTCAGTAAAGCTATATAAAAGGCAAAAGGAAGACTTTATTCTCAATGTTGAAAACGTCGATTCGTCTGAAGCCAGTCTAACTTCACGTATGAATTATCTCATGTACAGAGATTTCATAAAGGAAAGCTGCAATAATCTCTTTCCATCCGTTTTCCATCCGTCTGATGCCATATATTGAGTAACGAGGCAAAACTGCTCAGTATAATTTTTGGCAAAGTGGAAAGTTCACTGTCAAGAAAAAACCCGATGTATGCGACGCTGGTTGTATGCAGTTAACGACACGAGGGACCAATTTGTTCTTCCCCCCTGTCTGAGATTTTGGTTTGACAGATCTATCCCGCTATTGGGAGGTAGCACCGAGATAAATCTTACAGATATCCGGATTTCTACACTCAATGTAATGCGACGACACATCCCACTGGACGACTCCACCCGAAATG
Organism: Sinotaia quadrata; assembly: GCA_028829895.1. Taxonomy (NCBI): domain Eukaryota; kingdom Metazoa; phylum Mollusca; class Gastropoda; order Architaenioglossa; family Viviparidae; genus Sinotaia; species Sinotaia quadrata. The sequence continues at coordinate 6,595,313 of CM054181.1, read as the reverse complement.
CTAAACGTCGTTGAGGTGTCCGTTTCCACGACAACCAAGAAACAACGACAGTTATCGAGGCTGACAACAGTCAGCTAAATTTCAGATTTCTCCCCAGTGATAATCTGAAAGTGGTGCCTAGATTCTGCAGAATCTTCACCTGTAATGCGACGCCTCAATTGCGTCGTGGATCTTCACTTTGAAGTGCCGCTTATAAGTGACGTGTGAGATTACGTCATCTCCTTGGAACTCTGACATTAATAGTGAGTAATCATTAGCACGGCTAACGCGCACATACTTAACTCTAGGACTCTAAGAAAATGAACACTGTTATATCTTTGCAAAATAAGAACTTTAACGTTAAAAGTAATGCTTATTTTACATGTCAACTATTGTTAAAGCGGCCCCATTTGCCGCATAAGAATTGTGTAATTAATCTTTATTTTATATTTTGAATTTTATCATTTTCATCTCCCCTTATTTCCCACAGAGTGTATGACATTGGAAAGTTGAATGAATGATTAATCACTGTGCGAAAGAGTAGTGCCCCTTTTAAATTGGGAAATAAATATCCTGATTTAACCATCTTTCAACTCTCTTGTTATTCATAGTTTTTGAGAGGGACGGAAGAATTTGTACTAGTATTGTTTGCACCGTTCGTCTGTTCGTCCATTTATTCACATTTATGATACACACTCACAACACACACCGCCAATAAAACGTTCCTTGGCATGACATTAATAAACTGGGCCCCACCCAAACATCAATGGTGTATGTCATGTGTGTCTATGTAACAACTTGACGCGACGTAGTACTGGCATACGTCACACGGGCTTTTCTTGGAGGTGCACCGGAGCAGGCCAAAAATAGACTTCACCCCTTGCATCTCTAACTTCAGCTCGGGGTCGGCTTGTAACGAGCCTCCCACTTTGTGACAACATAACATAACATATCATATCATGACATGACATGACATAACAATGTTTATAAAACAGGCAGAATATTTATAGTAGAAAAGATTTTGTCTAGTTAGTAGCGAGTAAAGTTTGATTCTTGAAAATCCCTAATCCTAGTGTGGGAGTAAATTTAGCTTAGCCTAGAACTTTAATTAATACTGTGTTTAAATGTGTTACTGGTAAAAATGTTTTAATTTTTCTTAATATTTTTTTTCTCAAAGGCTTATACACAAGCATCCTATAATTCGGTATAGTTTGTTTAGAATTCTTTATAACTTGTCCTTTCATAATTGACCCTATTTTTGATTATCCTTGATTTATTATAATGCTAACTCATTTTGTGTATAGGTTATTTTTGATAAATTACACATTTTTCATGATTCTTTATGTCCATACCTTAATTCATTAAACTTGTATGAGATGTATTTATACTTGAACCATATTCTTAAAAGGTTGTTAGAGCTTTTTCTTTGTTCATTATAACTCGTTCTTGTTTCATTAGAACTTGTTCTTTATTTATTAGAACTTTTTCTTTGTTCATTATAACTCGTTCTTGTTTCATTAGAACTTGTTCTTTATTTATTAGAACTTTTTCTTTGTTCATTATAACTCGTTCTTGTTTCATTAGAACTTGTTCTTTATTTATTAGAACTTTTTCTTTGTTCATTATAACTCGTTCTTGTTTCATTAGAACTTGTTCTTTATTTATTAGAACTTTTTCTTTGTTCATTATAACTCGTTCTTGTTTCATTAGAACTTGTTCTTTATTCATTAGAGATTGATTCATTACGGATTGGCATTTTTAAATAGCGGGTGTATTTTTAACGATAAGTTTGTGCAATGGAAAATGTGTCGGAGAACGCTTTTCATTGATTTGCGGTCAGGCCATTCCAGAGAATATTTTCACTCAATTTTGAGCTCAATAACAACGTGTTGGAATTGTATCGCCTGCAGTTTCCGGCTAGAGGTATTATAGCCGCACCAAGCAAGGATATTGCGTGTGATTTCGCTTGACCTTGTGACGACAAAAGATATTTTTTTTTAAATGCAGCTTGTACCTGCTTGAAAGTTTAACTTCCTTGTCTCCTTCACGCTGACAGTGCACTGTAGGCGACCGTCTAGTTCTAGCTGTTGAATCAACTTATGGAAGTTTTTACAGAAGGCATTCCACAAAGTATAGCTGATGTTTAGACAATCATTTAAAAACTAAACTGTCCGCTGGATATAATGTTTTGTCAGTTGTTTATTTCTGACATGTAGGAAAGGAGTGCTGGGAATACACGAACCAGTAAGGGAGCGTGTCCCCGATCTAGGTCGATCGTTTCGACAGGCTGAACAGATTTTAAAGGTAGGCACATTTAAAGTAGTACGTTTGCACTAGATGAATTTTTCAAACAAGTATACTTAAATCTTTATTTTAAAGTAGTTTTCTAATATAATTCATTATTTTATCAAGCATACTTTTTTGCTTGTGTACTTCATAAGATTTACATGTACAAGTACTTGTTGAGTAGCATACGCCTGTATAGTTTAAATGGAGCCTTACTCTATAGTCTATACGTACTGTTCCCGACTTTGTTATTAAGATCCATAGGACTGGACTGTTATTAAGATCCATAAGGACGGGACTTTGTTATCAAGATTCATAGGACTTGAGTTTGTTATTAAGATCCATAGGACTGGACTTTCACAACAACTATACTGATCCCTCCTGATTCATCTTCCGTTATGTACGTTTTATTGTCTATTGTATTTACACTCGTAGTCTGTTTATTTTTATTTATTTAAACTCATAGTCTTTATTTTTATTTATTTATTTGTTTTTGACATTAGCAGATATTTTTTATGGCTTTTGAATCATTAGTGTTTTGCTCACCCAATTTCGGACTGTCTTCAAGCATTGAATGTCAAAGTTTTTTTAAATTTTAAAATCTTATCTTCGCGTACACGCATGTGTAGTTATAATCTATAGCGTTCAATGGTCTGTGTCATAAACTATACACCGACCTGTCAGTAACTCACTCGCTACACGTTTCTCAATTAACTTAGATAATGCCGTGATGTGAAATGATTTCCGAGAAACAATCGATTACCAACGATTTCCGCCCTCTCACGTGAGTCGCCATCGTCAGCCATATTGTCTAATTCCTCTAATATACTGACGTAATGATTATATCACGCGTTTGGAATACATTGTAGAATTTTACAGGAACCTTCTTTTTCTTCACAACTTTAAGTACAAAGCTGTTTTTTTACAGGAAGGTAAATGTTACATTAAGTTTCTTGCTTCGTAAAAAATCTTTAATGCTGAAAGCCATTGCACTGAATAATTTAAAAAATAAATCGATTAGCGTAGAATTTACATGAATATTACTTTTATGTTGAAAAATTATTTAATTTTGTAGATCTGTAGAAAAGTTGCATTAAGATAACAGAGAAAGAAATTGAAATTAATTGCCAAATGCACCTATTATAATCTTTCGCTTTCGTCATATATATTGACAGATTCATCCAAGAAATGAAAAGAATTATGCTTTAAGGCGCTTGGGTAGATATTTATAATTTTAGAAATTGTTTTTAACAAGTTTGACACCAGTGTCATCTAGTTAATGGTTATTATTATTATTATTATTATTATTGAATTAATTAATCATCCATAACTAATTACAAGTGATGAGAATATTAATTTATGCTATTAATAATTCTACAGCAGACACCACTCATCTCTCTCACTTGGCGGATATGCGGGTGCTGTAAACATTTTCTCTCTTCCACAACATTAAAGACAAACATTTACCGTCACAATATTTCCGTAGGTGGAAAACTTCTTACTAAAGGAGAAGACAAATCCGTCTTTAATTTATATTTAGGAGCTCCCATCCACCCACTTTCTTCCCAACATATGGTTATCAATATGTGTAAGAAGGTTAAAAAAAAATTAAATCAACAGTCAAATATAATCATAACAAATACAATGAAAAATTTACTTGAAATCCATATTTCCACGAAACAACATTTGAATAATTTGAATACCTATACAGTCTTATATCCTCAAAAACAATTCAAAAGATTAGTGCCAATAAAAATCAAGGATTGTTCTTATCAGAGAACAGAAATAGAGTTTGTGACGCCAATGCACTTTAGTTAATGATTATGATATTTTTAATTAATTAATCACCCATAACTAATTACAAGTGATGAGAATTTTATTTTATTTTATGAATAATTCTCCAGAAGATACCATAAGTCTCTCTCACTTGGCAGATTTGCGGGCGCTGTAAATGTTTTCTCTCTTACACAACATTAAAGACAAACATTTACCATCACACAATATTTATGGTGGAAAACTTCTTAATGTAGGAGAAGACAAATCCGTCTATATTTATATATTTAGTGAGCCCCTATCAACCCACTATCTCTCCAAAATATGGCTATCATTATGTGTAAGAAGGTCAATAAATGTGACAATAAATTTTTTAAATCAACAATCAAATGTACATATAACAAATACAATGACAAAAGATTACTTGACATCAATATTTCCACAAAACCACATTCAAATAAATTTATATTTCACTGTCCTTATATCCTAAAATACAGTTCAACAGTAGTGTCAATACAAATCACAGGATAGTTCTTATCAGGGAACAATGGAGTTATTAGAGATAAGCAACAAAAACTTCTACATAATCTTGTATAGGTGAAGCTGCAGTTGTCTCTTTTGCAACAATGTTACAAGTCACTGTCCACACAAATTCATGGGTTGATCTCCTTGAAAACACTGATATGCTGCTATTCTCTCAAAGATAACTTGGGCAATTTTTCCACCATGTCAGCTCCTTCAAGCAGAACAACAATTGTAGCAATTTCTAGTAACTTCCCTGTACCAGAAATTGCTCGATATAGTCAGCATACCAGGCCACCATACATCAATGGAGCGTAGTGTATTCTTACACTTACATTCTGCAGTAGAGGCTTCTCACATCTACCACAGTCATAGCTGTTTATAATCAGTAAACTAGGAGATTCATGCAATGCATGGAAAGGCTGTTTGTCCCTGTAAAAATATAATCAGCGAACAAATGCTATGTTTCCAGTTTATTCATCTCAATTCTTTCTTACATTTAAATCTCAACTTACAGTTTCCTACAACAATATTTATTAACCCAATACATACATACAGTAATAAATACGGCATTATAGATTTATGAGTGATTTCATTAGAAACAATATCAAGTATTTTGCATACTATATATGGGCATCTTAGTACAAACATTTGTAGAAATAATAATCTGCTGACATAATACATCTCTACTTAAAAATACAAGTATAACATATCAATAGCAATGCACGAAATATTTTAAGTCCATTCTCTCTCACTCAGTCAGTTAACTAACAATTAAGCTAATAGCTTCCTTTCATGACTGGATTTCTTGCCACACCAAATTGAAGTGATTAGAAAATAGAAATCTCTACAGTCTGTAAACATTTGATCTCAGCCCATTGATTGGTCTATGTCTTGTAAATCAAGGTTGGTCACTTCGAAAATTTAACAATTTGTATAACAATTAAGTTTAGAAATAGGGATAAGCACCTTTACTCTGCTACATCCCCCCCCTCCTTTTGAGATGTTAACCATCCTGTTAACATCTACTCTATATTAGGAATAAATTTCAAACATTACCTGTGAAGCTTCCACCACAATACAAAACAAATAACTATTCAAAAGACCAAAATTCTATGTCGGTTTTAAGACACATACATAGATTTATTTTTTTATTTTGAGTTGGCTATATGTTGGTTTCAAGACACATACATAAATATTCATAAAATAAAAAAATAAAATATATGTTGGTTTCAAGACACATACATAAATATTCATAAAATAAAAAATAAAATCTATGTTGGTTTCAAGACACATACATAAATATTCATAAAATAAAAAAAATAAAATCTATGTTGGTTTCAAGACACATACATAAATATTCATAAAATAAAAAAATAAAATCTATGTTGGTTTCAAGACACATACATAAATATTCATAAAATAAAAAAATAAAATCTATGTTGGTTTCAAGACACATACATAAATATTCATAAAATAAAAAAATAAAATCTATGTTGGTTTCAAGACACATACATAAATATTCATAAAATAAAAAAATAAAATCTATGTTGGTTTCAAGACACATACATAAATATTCATAAAATAAAAAATAAAATCTATGTTGGTTTCAAGACACATAAATAAATATTCATAAAATAAAAAAATAAAATCTATGTTGGTTTCAAGACACATACATAAATATTCATAAAATAAAAAAATAAAATCTATGTTGGTTTCAAGACATATACATAAATATTCATAAAATAAAAAAATAAAATCTATGTTGGTTTTAAGACATACATAAATATTCATAAAATAAAAAAATAAAATCTATGTTGGTTTCAAGACATACATAAATATTCATAAAATAAAAAAATAAATCTATGTTGGTTTCAAGACACATACATAAATATTCATAAAATAAAGAAATAAATCTATGTTGATTTCAAGACACATACATAAATATTCATAAAATAAAAAAATAAAATCTATGTTGGTTTCAAGACATACATAAATATTCATAAAATAAAGAAATAAATCTATGTTGATTTCAAGACACATACATAAATATTCATAAAATAAAAAAATAAAATCTATGTTGGTTTCTAGACATACATAAATATTCATAAAATAAAAAATAAAATCTATGTTGGTTTCAAGACATATACATAAATATTCATAAAATAAAAAATAAAATCTATGTTGGTTTCAAGACACAGTTAATTCAATATGTTTAGAAACAAAGATAATATAATTTATATGCCTCAATAATCACCGAGCATTAAGATATAAAATATATCTCATATTATTTTCTCTCATTATAAGGTGGGATATGACCCATTATGTCTCCACACTTAAAGAAATATCAGGACAATTTTTCAAGAAAATCACCATAATTTTTCTTGTTATAAGTTAGAGACATGACCCGTTATGCCTCTACACTTAAGGAATACAAAACGCAAATCATAAGCAAAAATCATTAACTTTCTTTTCTCATTGTGATAGGAAAATACAACATACACAATCATGTTAGCATCACATAAATGAACTCTGGGTAAGATCATTATGTCCTCCCTAATGTAGAGAACATGCAAAATATTTATATAAAGATTTCGCAGCATTTACATAGACTTGTGTACTGGACCCTTACATTTCCGTTTCCACTGCTTTGGACAAATAGTCGGCTCCTACATTGTAAGGTGCCTTTGATGACTTGCACAGTATATCTATACTACTGTAGTAGTAATGACTGCCTGGTCAAATGCTTGTTTGCCTTAATCGAGTGGGCTACGTAGGCAAGAGGTTGGTGTTCTGTCTGAATAACAATTTGCTTGACAAATAGGTAGGCTTGGAATTTGTGGACTGCCCAGACAATTCCTAGACATTCTTTCTCTGAATTTGAATAATTTGTTCAGCCTCATTTAACTTGCGACTGGAGTAGGCTACTGGATACAGAATATCATCATGTTTCTGCATCAGTACAGCACCTAGCCCTCCATTACTAGCACCTGTTCCGTGTATGAATACGTCATTTGAAAACAGGAAAATGGAGGACAGGAGCTTGTACTGTCAGTCTTTCAAAGTAGCAAAGCTGGCTTCACATCCTCCCACTCCACATCACTATCTCAGGTTTGCCTTTCCTCATCAGATCACTGAGTGGTTTGGCGATGGCACTATATTCTTACACTTTCACACTGCAATAAAGGCTCCTTACAACCTCCATGGTCATAGCGGTTTATAATCAATAAACCAGGAGGGAATCAGGGAACAGATGCTGAATTTCCAGTTTATCCCTTTTCAACTCCATTCTTTCTTACATTCAAGTCTCAACTTACAATTTCCTGCAACAGTATTTATTAGCCCAGTACATGCATACAACATTATAGCTTTATGAGATGTTTCATTAGAAACAATGTCAAATGTTTAGCATACTATATACAAGCATCCTACTTCAAACATTTGTAGAAATAATAGTCTACTCATGTAATACAACTCTACTTAAAATACAAGTATAACATATCAATAGCAAAAATACACAAAATATTTCTAAGTCCATTCTCTCTCAACCAGTCAGTTAACTCACCATTAAATTTGTCGCCACCCACCCTCCCTTCTCCGACAGGAGGGGAGAGGGATGGTGGCTTGCCGGCTCCACGTAGGACTTGCATAAAGAGAATGACAAATCCACACACAGAATACCAAGATGTTTGTTTGGCTCGAATTTAATTCTGCGTGTAGGTTACGTATTGCCGACATGTTTGCATGTGTGCTTGCATACGGGTAGGGGTGAAGTGTAGACGGCACAGACGACACAACGTATAACAACGACAGCAACCACTCTTTCGAAACCATAGACAGGAGAAAGCCGCAATATCAGAGTACGAGTTCAAATTTATTGGTCTATAGGTTTCCTCTCACACGTTGGTTAGTCAGTCAGCCATCCACACTCACACCCATGGGAAAGGGGGAAGAAAGAAGAAAGAAAAATGATAAATGATGAATTAAAATCAAAGAAATACAAAACTCAATTTCTTCATGCAATACTACTTCTAACATTGCTTAGGCATTTTACAACATAATAAAACAGTCATTATTTCAGAGTTCTGGCGCCACACATCAATGTTCAATAATAATACACAAAGTTCAAAACAAATGTCATTTAACTTGCAAGTCTTTTCAATGGTTCCATCAATATCTTTTTACTTCAAGGTTTACTTCTAATTTTAGTTTAATGCTTAATTAAAATTCTAGTTTTAGGTTCTAGTTTATACTTATATTTATGTGCTCTGAGATTTCCCTAATTAGTTAGAATTTTCTTTTACTCACATAGGTATTGTCACGTTCTCCTTGTTCTCTGCTCATATAATTCGTTACTCTCTCTTGTTCTCTGCTCGTATGGTTCGTTACTTTCTTTTGTGCTGGGCTCACATCGTTATCGGCTCTTTCTCCATGTGCTGGGCTCACATCGTTACACTTTCTTCTTGTGCTGGGGGGGGGTTTGATGATACAACAAAAACATCGTCGACGTCTTGACCTGGCCGCCTTCACTGTTACGACGGCTGCTACACTTCATGCGCTTCTCTCGTTAGGCCTAATTTCTCAACTCTCCTTGCGTTCTCTCTTCCCTCTTCTTCTCTTCAATTTCTGCTCATTTCATCTCATCTCTTAACTTCGTTTCTCATCTCTTCTCTTCATCATAACTTCGTTTCTCATCTTCTCTTCTCTTAACTTCGTTTCTCATCTTCTCTTCTCTTAACTTCGTTTCTCATCTCTTCTCTTCTTCACAACGGCCAACCTTTGCCGTTCTCGGCGGTATGCCTCATGCATGACCGCTACTGCTTCCAACGATAGTTACTACCACTATGTAACATCTCGTTCTGTAACATCTCCCAGCGCCGTGACATTAAACTTCCACCAGGAATTTGCCTTCTGCCTGGAAAATAATCGATCACCCGCGGTCTTTGACAGAGTCTTTGAAAACCTGAGATGGCTATCTGATTTGATTTGGCCCATCTAAAAACTGCAGCGGTCTTTACGACGCGCCTCATACGCAGCCAGGTAGACTTTCTGGCACACTGTTACAGTGGTCAAGAATCCTCCTTCTGTTTTGCCTTCAGAATCGTAGAGTCTTCTTGATCCATAAAGCAGGGAGAAACTCAGAGGTGACCTTCACCCCTGTACAACACGCTACATTTTCCACGTCGCTCTTCCACGTTTCTCATCCGCCCCTGGCTCTGTATCCTCTTTTATACACAAACTCTTGTACGTCACTTTCTATGAGATTGACTCGAACACACCCCTCCTTCCAGCACAGACATTATCCCCCATCCAACACTGCCCATTTACAACCAGCACTGTACGTGCTTAGGAATATTCTCTGCCCATCCTGGCCACCTCTGTCGTCCAGTTCTATCAGTGCCAAAGTATCAAGTTCCCAGTTGACACTGTGATTTACGTATCCATTTAACCTCTAGCTAACTCTCAGAGCACACACTAAAATCCCAGAGCATTTTTATTTTAAAACTACTACAGTTACTGGCAACTCATGGCCACCTGGCAAGTCATACATTAACTCACATGGTTGTACACTCAAACCAACCTTTTTTAACTTAACATACAATGATTAACTTTCCAATAACTCAACTTCTATTTCACAAAACAATAGTAATTACACAAAAGCAATATCAACTTAAACTACCAAACATTTATAGTGGTGATTCTTACAATGATGTTTACATTTCCAAAAACTTAGTCTGCCTCCGTCACGGACATAATTGGCGTCCTAGCACCTTCTCACGAACTTGGTACACTGGCCTGCCTTGTACTCTACTCTGACATATATTTATGAGCGTGGTGTCCTGACCGCAGAGGGTCAAGCCAGCATTCTCTTGCAAGCTAATTATATCTTTTCCATTCCCCGACACGAACTTAAAGCTAATGTTTCTGACTTAGTTTTTCCCGTTGTTGACAAATGGTCATTCTCACCCTGTCCCTCTTTTAATTAACTTAGCTGTTTCGTTCATAGTTTAAAGTTAGAAGTTACTTAGAGGGAGAGAAAAAAAATTTATTAATATTTCTTGATTTTCGTGACAAAATTAATGGCCGCCCTTCATGAGGAAAAATCTTGCCACACCAAATGCAAAATGATCAGACAATAGAATTCTCTACAGCATGTAAACTTTTGATCTCAGCCCATTGGCTGGTCTCGGTCTAGTAAATCTTAATCATTGGATAATAATAACCACTCACCCAGTTGGAACTGGTTTGGATTGCATTAGCATTTTTTGTAGCATATTCACAACTCGAGTTGTTTACTCCAACTTTGATACTTACAAACATACCATCAACATACTGGTCCACTGACAGAAAACAAATCTCATTGACATACTGGCCCACTGACAGAAAAACTAAAATAGGAACAGAGGACAAAATGAGTGCAGATCATAATTTTTAAAACAATATCAAAATCTCTGAACGATCTCATGCACAACATTATGCTTTATTTTTTTAATTTGTTAATAATTTAAATATTTCAATATTAATAATTAATAATAAAAATAAAATAGAATAAATTAGAAATTAATCATGTAATTTTAATATTATTAATAAAAATTAAAAATTACATTTGTTCATGTATAAAAACTAATAACTAAAAGACACACAACCTCCTTTGTGTCAGTTTAACTAGACTGCAACTTGTATCAATCTAACTAGATTGCAATGCATGCCACTTTAACTAAGCAGTTACTTGTGTCAATTTAACTAGACTGTAACTTGTGTAATGTAACAATATTGTGACTTGTGTCAATTTAATTTGACTGCAAAATATGGCAAAGTAACTAGTGTGCAAATTGTGCCAATATAACTAGAGTTAATTTTTGTCAATTTAACTAGACTGTAAGTTGTGTCCTTTTAACCAGAAGAACTTTTATCCATTTAACTGTAATGTAACTTGAGCTAATTTCACTAGACTGAAGTATGTGCAAATTTAACTAGACCGTAGCGTGTTTCACTTTAACTACATTGGCATTTAACTAGATTGAAAAATGTGCCGATTTAACTAGACTGTAGCATGTTTCAATTTAACTAGACTGAAAAATATGCCGATTTAACTAGACTGTAGCATGTTTCAATTTAACTTCCCTCATATTTTATGCTAAGATGGGAATTCCTGTGCTTTATACTCTCAGTTTACTTGTTTGTTTATAGCTGTGCTTTGTACTCTCAGTTTACTTGTTTGTTTATAGCTGTGCTTTGTACTCTCAGTTTATTTGTTTATAGCTGTGCTTTGTACTCTCAGTTTATTTGTTTATAGCTGTGCTTTGTATTCTCAGTTTATTTGTTTATAGCTGTGCTTTGTACTCTCAGTTTATTTGTTTGTTTATAGTTGTGCTTTATACTCAGTTTACTTGTTTGTGTTTTAGCTGTGTTTTATACTCTCAGTTTACTTGTTTGTTTATAGTTGTGTTTTATACTCTCAGTTTATTTGTTTATAGCTGTGGTTTATATGCTCAGTTTATTTGTTTATAGCTGTATTTTATACTCTCAGTTTACTTGTTTGTTTATAGTTGTGTTTTATACTCTCAGTTTATTTGTTTATAGCTGTGTTTTATACACTCAGTTTATTTGTTTGTTTATAGTTGTGTTTTATACTCTCAGTTTACTTGTTTGTTTAATAGCTGTGGTTTCAGGAAGATTACTTTGATGACATGTTTTTGAAATGTAAGATCTCTGCCTTTGAGACTAACATTTCCACTGAAAACATGCTTTTATTGTCACATATCTTACATTCAAAATTTTAAACTTAGTTTCCGTGTACTCTAAGTTTAGTTTCGTTTAGTATACATCACCAGTACCAAATCTATCCTCCTTTTTTCAAGAACATACAAAACAAAATGTTATGTGGTTCGATTTCAATACAGAGTGTATTTCTCATTCCAGGGTCCTTGTATGCACATTTGTGACAACTCTGTCATGGATTTAAATATCACATCTGTTCAGCCACAGACAAACGATTATTGTAAGTGCATTTATTTCTTTATGTAAAGCTAAACTAAATTAATTGTTTGGCATCTATCTATCTATCTATCTATCTATCTATCTATCTATCTATCTATCTATCTATCTATCTATCTATCTATCTATCTATCTATCTATCTATCTATCTATCTATCTATCTATCTATCTATCTATCTATCTATCTATCTATCTATCTATCTATCTATCTATCTATCTATCTATCTATCTATCTATCTATCTATCTATTTCTGTCTATCTATCTATCTATCTATCTATCTATCTATCTATCTATCTATCTATCTATCTATCTATCTATCTATCTATCTATCTATCTATCTATCTATCTATCTATCTATCTATCTCCATTCATCCATTCATTCATCCATCCATCCATCTATATATCTATCTATCTGACAATTTGTCTGCTAACCCTTTTATCTACCCGTTCTTTTCACATTTTCATCCATTCATATATTTTCTATCCATACATGTCTTTCTATCATTTTAGCTATCAGTACTTTCACCTCTGCATGTTTGTGCCTGTTTTAGTCGATCTCTGTATATCCATTTAATTCGACTATGACGTCTACCATAGGGGATCTCTGTCTATCCATTTAATTCGACTATGACGTCTACCATAGGGGATCTCTGTATATCCATTTAATTCGACTATGACGTCTACCATAGGGGATCTCTGTATATCCATTTAATTCGACTATGACGTCTACCATAGGGGATCTCTGTATATCCATTTAATTTTCAATTTCTTTGAAACATTTCTTACAGCGAACGATTACGATGTCCACCGTAGGGGATCTCTGTCAGGTGAACACCTGGCTCACATGCAACCTGCAGAATTTCTGCAAGGAGAGAACAGCCCCCCTGCAGTTTATGCAGTACCTGTATCGAACAGGAACCGTAAGTGCAATTTCAATAACTTTCCAATTCTTTACGCTATTTGTTCACTACTTCTTGACGTAACATTTAATACAAATAATTGCAGTCAGAATTACACTTATCATAAACAGTAATTCTTGTACAAACGTTTGTAAGCATACATATAAGGAAAACAAAACTAAGTCTTATTGGAAACATTTAAATAAACAAATAAATAAAGAGATTTAAATCTTGTAGGAAACGTAAATAAATTGGCAGATTTATGTATTAATGATGTCATTAAAAATTAAAGAACTACAGCTGTGATTGTTGTAAAGTTATAGAGCAAATACAAATTTAAATTACTAACAGACAAGAACATCCCATATAAGGTAAAAGGTTCAATAACTTATAGACAAGAACAACCCATAAAAGGTTAAATAACTTATAGTCAAGAACATCCCATGAAAGGTTAAATAACTTATAGATAAGAACAACCCATAAACTGTTAAATAACTTTAGACAAGAACACCCCATAAAAGGCTAATAACTTATAGACAAGAACATTCCATAAAAGATTAAATAACTTATAGACAAGAACATCCCATAAAAGGTTAAATAACTTATAGACAAGAACATCTCATAAAAGGTTAAATAATTTATAGATAAGAACACTCCATAAAAGGTTAAATAACTTATAGACAAGAAAATCTCATAAAAGGTTAAATAACTTATAGACAAGAACACCCCATAAAAGGTTAAATAACTTATAGACAAAAACATCCCATATAAGGTAAAAGGTTAAATAACTTATAGACAAGAACACCCCATAAAAGGTTAAATAACATATAGACAAGCAACAGCCTATAAGAGATTAGAGAACACACAGAGAAAGAGCATCTATTAAAAATTTAATAACTTTGAGACGAACAATAAAACGTTAAACAAGATTATTTGTACGTGCAAAGACTGAAAGTGAGCAATTGTTTTGGTAAAGAAATAAGACATCAGAGATACCAGTAAAGTACTGGATTTAATTGTTATTAGAGTAACTTTCATAAGCGTTTCTAGTACTAATACTTGTGGAATAGATTTATGGATTCCTTATATCCAGGTGAGACCTAATTTGATCCGTATCGCAAAAATACAAAACAAATTGTACTTGTATGAAAAATCGAGATCTAATTACATGAAATATTAAGTCGTGTGTGTGTGTGTGTGTGTATGTGTGTGTGTGTGTGTGTGTGTGTGTGTGTGTGTGTGTGTGCGTGTGTGTGTGTGTGTGTGTGTGAGTGTGTGTGTGTGTATGTGTGTGAGGCTACATACCCTAAAATCCTTAATTTGTCAATTTCTTTTACTCTTTTAATGAGATCAGAAGTCAGATTTACATTTCAGTTCAGTAAGAATATTTCTCAGAATTCATATCTTAGTGCAGTTTATAACGGTGGTAATTCTTCAATTAATTTTATCCGGTCTTGTAAATAGGAAAATCCATAAGTATATCTCACGGGTGATGTCACTAACAGTTATCACATTGCTTAACGGTCCAACATTCGCACAGTCATGATTATCAATACTTTCGTAGTACGCTATAGAAAATAATTTTGTTTATTTATTAGATTCTGGATATCATAATGCTGTATGAAGGTGATAAACTCACCCCGATATCATGATGTATAAAAGTGATAGACTCATAAAGATATCATGAAGTTGTAGGTGATAGACTCACACTTATATCAAGATATTGTCTAAAGGTGATATTCTCAAACTGATATCAAGATATTGTCTAAAGGTGATATTCTCAAACTGATATCAAGATATTGTCTAAAGGTGATATTCTCAAACTGATATCAAGATATTGTCTAAAAGTGATAGACTCACATTGATATCAAGATATTTGTCTGAAGGTGCTATTCTCACACTGATATCAAGATATTGTCTAAAGGAGATAGACTCACAATGATAACATGATATTGATTAAGATAAGACCCCAGTCAGAGTTTATGCTCACCACAAATAAACATTGTTCATCTAGCCTTTCATATCTACTAGGCCCAGTTTCATACTACACAGACACCACACACACACACACACACACACACACACACACACACACGCGTGAATAATATGTAATGGCATCATGAGTTGAAAACATTGTTACTCGAGACTAAAGCTTCTTTAAGAACCTTTATTTATTTTTTTTTTTTTGAGGGGGGGGATCGATAGCAGTTTGACGTCACCACTGGAGTATGCGTTGATCATTTCGTCATCAGACGTTATCTGATCTGGAGTGCCACAGTGGTCTCCCATAGCCTCACATTGTGTTCGAGGTGGAGGGCGGGAGGGCTGGAGGAAGGGGGTGAAAAGGTCGCACCCCCTCCGTCGGTGGGTATCTATTTTTATTTTGAGGATGGGTCGTTATTATATTCAAAGTTTATATTAGGAAACGCGAAACTTTGAAGTAGCTTGAAATAAATGTACAAGTATACTCTCTTAATTTTACGCCGCAATTGTAAGCAGATATATTTCACATTTTATATCATTCTGGAGTATTTATTTGATTTTATGCTTGTTGCTATTATTCCTCGATACTAACAATATATCTGTTAATGAATAATATATGCACCCAGTAAAAGGGAATTAATTCGTTCTTCTGTGCATTAAGATTGGAGGTATTAATATCAAAAGAAACTAGAAGGTAATCATTTTTTAATGATGCAAGTTGTAAGAAAATCGAACAATTAGCCAATGAACAATGGACAGATATCCCTCGGATCTTCATTTTGAGAATAGAGCGAAAAATGGTCAGTTACAGTCATAAGCTAATTGTTATTAGCACCACACTCAAAGAAACGCCATATTTGGCAAGAACAAAAAGCACAACACAGGAAAATAAATTTCATATTTGGCAAGAACAAAAAGCACAACACAGGAAAATAAATTTCATATTTGGCAAGAACAAAAAGCACAACACAGGAAAATAAATTTTATATTTGGCAAGAACAAAATGCACAACACAGGAAAATAAATTTCATACAAGAACAAAAAACACAACACAGGAAAATGAATTTCATATTTGGCAAGAACAAAAAGCACAACACAGGAAAATAAATTTCACAGATTTACTGCAGCATCTCAAAGAATTTGATTGATTTATAAATTAGGAAAACTGTGCATTTTGAAAGAAAGTGAGAGACCACCTACCATAAATAGAATCATATTGCAAAGTAACACATCTGAAATGGTTAACTAAAAATGAATTAACACACTGTAGAGTTGATAATTAATTTTATTTTGATTATATATGTGACTGAAAGATATTGAAAATGGCTATATTTAAATTATAGCATTAAAACATGAAACTTCATTTGAAGTGCTATAAATTGGAGTCCTGCTTTAAGCAGCATTCATTTCTGTTCCTGAAAATGTACATAACTATATAACGCTGAACATTATATAGTTTAAAATTTGGTTATCAGGACATTTGGTCTTCCCTAACTGCCAAAAAACATTATGAACATTTGCATAAAAAGATACACCAGAATGAATTTTTCTAGCACCAGTCCTGATGCTGACCACAGTTTGGTTATCATTATATTCAGTCTTCCCAATTGCCAAGTCAAACCAACAGCTCAACAACAACAAAATAAAACAGTGGTATTAAAAACACTAAAAACAAAAAGCGAATCCTAATGTACAGGCAAAATACTTATAATTTGAGGGAATTTCTTTACACAATTATTAAATGATATTTGAAATTGTTTAGTTTGATTGATGCTCACCAAAATACTTGTAAAACATAGATACAGTGTCTGTTTTCAGTTTTACACAGTGGGATTAGCTGGAAAAAGTGTAACAGGTTTTGACATCTGAAGATGGGAGGATGTGTGTGTGGAAGTATCAAAATTTAACAACAGATTTTCTAACCAATATATTTATGACCAAATGACAAAAATAATTTTTGTTTTGTTAAATTTCATACTACATAGTTTTTCTACATTCCACTTTGATCAATTAAAAAAAAAATTAAATTAATAAAAAAAATCAAAATGTATATGACATTGAGACTTTTGAGTGCTCACATGGTCATGCAATCTTCAAAATACTTTCACAAACAATAATCTTGCATAAAGTATATATTATTGCTTTTAATTGTTATAAAGTGTGTATATGATTAGTGAAAATCCTATCAGGATAACTGCAATAATAGTAAACTTTAAAACAAAATTCAATTATTATTATTTTATGCAATTCATTCTTTATTGTTTTGTTACTGTTGTAGATTATAATATATACAGTACTTTTATCACAACCTTTTAATCACTTAGTCATCTGCACCATATTATTGGATACCACTAGTGGTATATTATTATTATTATTATTAATTTATTTTTTTTTTGGGGGGGGAGAATTATTTCTAATGTTTACATAATATAACAGTTGGATTCATTTAACAGTAACAAAACATCACATGAACTCATTTGTGCATTTTACTTACATGTTGGATTATTTATTTATTTATTTTATGAACTATCAAGAAAATATGAAGGTGCATATATATTCAGTGTGAGTTATGATATATTGCATGTGTGGTGCATCATGTCACAAGAGTGTTGTTTCTTATCTACAAAAATGATTAAAATGTATACATTTTTATGTCATTCTGTTTGATGACAGCACATTTATTTTCTGTTGGTTTTGAATATGAACATACATTGTATATTAGAAGAGTATGTATAAGGGTTTAAGTAAATATGCGACAATGGTTTTAATTTATTGAGACAATAATGAATGAGACAGTGGTTTTAATTTATTCTTTATTAATGTGTGCATAAAATTGCTTAGATAAATGTTAATTGTTTATATCTACATGCATGTATGTATTTCATGTATGTTCATGACTGTTAATGTATTTTATGTAAGTTTATGTAATTCATTTTTATAAGTATGCATAATTAGAAATTTTCGTATAGGATATATATATATATATATGAATAAAGAATTTATTAATAAAAGGAAAATATAAATACTTTCCTTAAATGGGCAACATAAATATATTAATTTCCATATTAAGTGATATGGAATATATTTCCATACATCCTTAAAAAAAATAAGTATTCTCTCTCCCCACACACACACACAAAATTATAGTTTCTAAAATGTGTACCTACACAAGGAAGGCATTAGAACAAAATTTGAACACAGCTTGTGGTTTTCGTTTGCCTTATTAGCCTGAAACGTCAGAAATGGCAGACACAATAACAACAGAGTTTTTCAGATAAAAACGTCATTTTGCCAAAAATATCACATAAAATTATAATTGTTTTATTTACTAATAATTGGACCACGGTTTTTACGTACTTTCAATGTACTCTGTCATGGTCATTCTTCTTTTGAAAATCTTTTCGATACTAAACTCAAGAAGCTGTCACGATTTCTGGGACAGTTACTTTTCTCATTTTGCTGTGACACGTCACAATTTTTACAATAGATGTTTGGTATTTGAATGTTATCACTCTTTGTCCTCCTCGTCACGTGTCAGATTGCTGAAATTCAGGTAAACAAAGTGTATTCTTTATACAAAGTAGATAAACGTATTCGTAGAGAAGTGTATTCTTTATACAAAGTAGATAAAGAAGAAATGATTTCTTTTACAAAGTAGATAAACGTATTCGTAGAAATGTATTCTTTATACAAAGCAACATCATAGTGGTTTTACTATACATCAGGTATGCGGACTTCGTAATTTTGAATATTGTCTAAACACGAGGAATGTTTCAAAGTCCGAACGCTTTAAGTTTTATCATTTTTAAAACAATACAATAAATCCATTGCTAAGGAGATTTAAACTATTTGGTAATCATAGACTCTTTCAGGAGGAACACATGAGCAAAAACATTTTTCAAAATCCGATTCAATAATTTTCATACGACAAATGTCAATCAAGAAAAAAATAACCATTGAAACTTACAACGGAAGGAAAAAGTAAATAAAATCTAGTGAAAATGTTTTCTCAAGCATTTTAATCATTTTTAATATTTTAATCAACGATTGATTGCATGAAATATATAGCAACACACAACGAATATAAAATCTACATCAACGTAGACATCTTGCTGGACTGGTAAAATCCACATCGACATAGACAGCTTGCTGGACTGATAAAATCTAGGATGTTGTTAAGGTCTACTTCTGCTGTATAGGAGCTTGCGTGAGGACATAAGTCTACTTTTTGCAAGACACTAATTTGTACTACATATATACTGCAAGACACTATTAGTACTATAACACAGTGCAAGACACCAGTTAACTCTACAACCATTTATGCTCCATTTCACATTGCAAAGAAAAAAACAACCATTCAGTGTTCCACTCATTACTTCAATGTCCTACACAAAGCTCCACCTCACACTGCAGACACTGCTTAGTGCCCTACCTCACTGAAGACACTGATTAGTGCTCCACCTCACTGAAGACACTGCTTAGTGCTCCACCTCATACTGCAGACACTGCTTAGTGCCCTACCTCACTGAAGACACTGCTTAGTGCTCCACCTCACTGAAGACACTGCTTAGTGCTCGACCTCACTGAAGACACTGCTTAGTGCTCCACCTCACACTGCAGACACTGCTTAGTGCCCTACCTCACATTGCAAACTCTTAATTAGTTCTCCACCAATACTCCAAAGACCCTGGGTAAATCTTCACTTCACACGACAAAACCACACATAATGCTCCACTTCACACGTAGCACTCTTCATAATGCTCCACCCTATACCCTGGGTAGCGCTCCACCTATTCCATAAATAAAACCTTGTAGGAAAAAGGAAGTGTATGATAAGATGGCGGACGGATTTCCCACTGGATTGACAGCCTCATGATGAATCAATGTGTTGGTTAGAATAACTCAGACGCCATTGCTGTCCGAATTAAAAAAAATGTCATCCCTGCAAGCTGTACAAATAAAAAGCCCCCCTCCCCCCCGAAAAAAGGTAGCCTAATAAGGGGTAATCAAGAGACTTTCGCGTTGAACAGGAAGGTCTCAGGATCGAACACGACATTACACTGAATGAACGGGTATTTACGCGGGTGTCTTTCCATTTCATCGGCCGATGAGTTATCATTATCCATGCATTTATACTATAAGTGATGTAGTATTGTTGTTTTGTTTTTTTTAAGTATTAAAAGTTTAATCTCTAATTTGGAAAAGAAACAACAGTTTATAACTAAGTTCATTTTCGTACTTTCTGTGATTAGCGTGATTAGCGAGATTTTTATCATTACATCCATTTAATATTTACATGTTATGCACGCATATTTAAACATACTTAATATTTACATTTTATGCACGCATATTTAAACATACTTAATATTTACATTTTATACACGCATATTTAAACATATTTTAATATTTACATTTTATGCACGCATATTTAAACATATTTTATTATACATTTTATGCTCGCATATTTACACATATTTTATTATACATTTTATGAACGCATATTTAAACATATTTTATTATAAATTTGGGAAAATGCGATTGATCATTTGTTACAGATCATTTTCACGGAAATGCTACAGTTAACCTGGAATACATTTCAGGCAACATGTCTTCATCTCAGGCAAGTGCCACGACATTCCGCGTCACTCCTGACCGAAGGTCACACCAGGTATTTTGCTAGTTTGCATTTATACCGTTAAAGTAAATCTTACTGGTTTCCAGACTAAGTCATTAGCTCCGCTTCGTTTCTAAGAAAAATATTAACTTTTCATTTTAATAAGGCAACTGAAGTCCTCCCCAGACCCAACTGCCTTACAAGGAAATAAAGTACCAATCCCAAAATTACTTGTGGCACTACTACTACTGCTACTAATACCATTACTACTGCTACTGTCAATGCCATTACTAATACTGCTAATTTCTGGCCCTATTACATACAGGACTTTCTTCTTGACACTTTCTAGCCCTATTACATACAGGACTTTCTTCTTGACACTTTCTAGCCCTATTACATACAGGACTTTCTTCTTGACACTTTCTGGCCCCATTACACAGGACTTTCTTTTTGACAGAAAGCTAGGTACTTAACCCCACTCTCTTATGTTAACTAAAATAATTATAATTGCTTTAAAATATAGACAAAATAATTATGTCAAAAATAACATTAATTGATTTTCACACGTAGAACTATTACCGAATTATTCACTATTTTGAAATACGATAAAACGTTAATTTGATCTAAATGATTCTTTCAGACTTACAGACTTAGGGACAGGTATCAAGTGCACGCCCAGTGTGAAGAGGACTTAATTCGAGGTAATAATAATAATAATGATTTATTAAGGCATTAATTTTACAAAAGCTCTAAGCGCTTTGTATAATATTTGCCCTTAAAACTAAAATGTTCACTCAAACTGCTCAAGTCGATAACAAAAATAAGTTATAATTTAATATTTCATTTGAATGCAACTTTACGAGGCTCATAATATCAACATACTGCTCAAGACGATAACAAAAATAAGTTATAATTTAATATTTCATTTGAATGCAACTTTACGATGCCCATAATATCAACATCGTAGGGAGGAAGAAAAATACAGAACCGTGAGGACAGGAATACATTTATCCAGTTACTCATTTCTTCCTCTAGTCTTGGTGTACTCCCTACCTTTGGCCTCACCCAATCAACCTGCACTAGCCCGCACGGTACTTGATGCAATTAGCTAACAACCTGCACTAGCCCGCACGGTACTTGATGCAATTAGCTAACAACCTGCACTAGCCCGCACGGTACTTGATGCAATTAGCTAACAACCTGCACTAGCCCGCACGGTACTTGATGCAATTAGCTAACAACCTGCACTAGCCCGCACGGTACTTGATGCAATTAGCTAACAACCTGCACTAGCCCGCACGGTACTTGATGCAATTAGCTAACAATAATAGTAACGTGTGTCGATCTAGATGTGATAATTGTTGGTATAGTCTTGCTTACACGATTTTAATGTAAAAAGTCATATTTGTCTGTGATGGTTAGTAATAATTGTTGGTATAGGCTTGCTTACACGATTTTAATGTAAAAAGTCATATTTGTCTGTGATGATTAGTAATAATTGTTGGTATAGTCTTGCTTACACGATTTTAATGTAAAAAGTCATATTTGTCTGTGATGATTAGTAGTAGGACTTTCTGGCATCGACACTTAATTTATGATGTAAATTTACACTCTTAGGTACAGGTAATTTTTGACTGTTATATCTTGCAGCATTGTCCCATTAAATTTTTAATAAAAGTACTGCTCTCCTAGCTCACCGCCTCTGTTACCCATATATTACGACTGGAAGCCTTCTTGATCCATGTCATCACTAAAAAATATCAATTCTTTGCTATCATCCATCCCTCAAAGCCAAGTGATTGGTCGATTCAGACAGGGTGTAACCATGTTGAAAACATAAGAACTCTAATTTTTGATTGGTTGAAAATACAACTATCCAGTCCTTTTGGTGCGATGGACAGATAATCTTATTTAACTCTACATACATACTTTCAAGTTCAAATAAAATACTGGTTCTCTTTGGAGTTAATTGAAATAAAACAATTAAGCCCACTAGCTAATGACTTAATAGCGCTTGTTTTTAAATTCAGGTCAAGGTCCAGGCAGAAACGTAGTACCTACAAATAAACAAACAAATAAACAAACAAATGAAACAAATAAACAAACAAATAAACAAACAAATGAAACAAATAAACAAGCAAGCAAACAAACAAATCCCTTATGTTCCTACTTCATACACTCTTTGTGTTTTGTTTTTTTTTGCAGAAAACCTAAGGCGTGAAGTGCAAAGAAACTTTCGTCTCAGGCAGTACTTTCAGTGTGGGTGTTGCCTGATTCGCCGAAAGCAGCTCTTGCTCCTCCCATGTGAACACTTGACCTGCACGGACTGTCCACGTGACTCAGACACTTGTCCCATTTGTCGTGAACCTATTCTAAGAAAGCAGCCCGTTTTCTTTGCATGACGTCTGTGACAGCAAATACCCACCCACCCCCGCAAGCTCCAGCAGGATTAAGCTAAAACATTTGCAGTAAATAAACAAATAAAAAGACTAAACCAGTAACAAATGAACAAGCACAAGACAACAGTGGGTTCCAAGAAAACTACAAATACACATTACAAGGACGATTATTAGACATAATTTTGTGCGTGTCTGTCTATTTATCAATCTATCCATCAATATAATTTCGTCGTACTGTCTAGGCAGTCTATTTATCTGTTTGTCCATCAATATAATTTCGTTTTACTGTCTATCTGTTTATCCCCCATCAGTATAATTTATCTTACTGTCTAGGCTGTCTATTATCAGTATAATTTTGCGCTTGACTGTCTATTTATCTGTCTATCTATTTCTTTATATGTTCTGTGTTTATCCATGGTTAGAACGTTTTCAAATTTCTACATTCATTCACCCGTCTATGATTAATTAATTTTTGTTTATCAGTTGTTTATTGAGCGTGAAATGCATTTTCTAGTCAAGTATTGAGGCGACACACTTTATAAACCTTTTGTCCACACACTTTCTCCCACCCTTTATTGATTCATCCTTTCTAATGAATCATTTAATATTTAAAATGTGTATTTAAACAAAATTAATTTCTCCATTGATTTAATTTATTTATTTTTAAAACTTGTTCTGATCATATTTCATTCCGATGAAAAACGATTTTGTTGTTAAGTTGTTAATGGGTCACAGGTGAAAATTACTGATCGGGGACAAGATCAGTGCCTTCAGAAAAAAATCATTTAAAATCAGTGCCTTAAGCCAATATAATTTTAATATCAGTTCCTTCATACAAATTTATTTCAAATCGATATCCTTACACAATATTAGTTCATAATCAGCATTTTCATACAAAATCTATTTCAAATTAGGACTTTGAAATAAAATCCTTTTATAATCAATAATTACAGACAAAATGAGTTAGTATCAGTTCATTATCAATAGTACACACACAACACAACACCCCCCCCCCCAACCCAAACACAATAACTGTAACCCCAAATCAGTTGAAAATCACTACCGCCTCCACCTTCCCCCCCAAAAAAAAACCAACAACAAAGAACCCCATACACAATCAGTTCAAAATCAATAACGTCATAAAACAAAGTTCCTGCTGTGAGTTTATTTATTGACAACAACGCTCTATTTGCTGATTAACAACCAAAGTACTGTTTTTTTGTGTGTCACTGAACACATCGCGTAAGCGTGTAAAATAATTATGCAACAAGAACACTTGTTGAAGTTAATATAGGCATGTGGTGAAATGTAACACTTGTCATCATTCGATGTCATGGTTATAAAAAGTTTAAAACACAAAAATAATTATGCAACAAGAACACTTGTTGAAGTTAATATTAGCGTGTAGTGAAATGTAACACTTGTCATCATTCGATGACGTGGAATTAAACAAAAGTTACCTCCCTTCAATAGAGGCTATTTCCTTGATGCCCGTCTCAATTTGACAGGCAAGTGATAGGATACATGTCCCAAAGTTTGATTTACAATGTTCGTACGTCTCAATTTGACAGGCAAGTGATAGGATACATGTCCCAAAATTTGATTTACAATGTTCGTATTTTGTGTTGCCAAAAAGGCATCGCATTATCTTGCATTGAGTATAGATTTGTTGATGAAAGATTTAAATGATTAAAATTGTCGTATGTTATGTTGCCGAAAGGCTCGCACATTATCCTGCATTATGATGTTTAAATGGTTCAAATTCTCATACAAAGCAGTTCTGTTGTGATGCCAAAAGGCTCGCACATTATCCTGCATTATGATGTTTAAATGGTTCAAATTCTCATACAAAGCAGTTCTGTTGTGTTGCCAAAAGGCTCGCACATTATCCCGCATTATGATCTTTAAATGGTTCAAATTCTCATACAAAGCAGTTCTGTTGTGATGCCAAAAGGCATCGCATCGTTTTCTATTAAGAAGAAAAGCTTTGTTGATGAAGAAAACCAAAAACACGACTTGTTTTGAAATGTTCGTAAAATGTGTTTCTACTGTAATGCCGAAAGAGCATTTAATTAATATGTCTTTTGGTATAAAAGACACAATTGTTAGTTATGCATGAGTTTAAAGAAGTATGGAGCCATACAAAAGTTTGTTTTGAGCATTTTGTATTAAAGAAATATTACTTAATAATTTCAACATTATCATTTAGAAAAAGGGAAAAAATAGTTGGAACAATTTTTACCGAATAAATGTTACAAAAATAATTAATTTTTTTCAGTATAGGGATAATTTATTTATTTACGCATGTATGTTAACTTAAAATGCCAGCAGAGCTCTTAAGTTTATTTCCTTAGTGAATGGGGCATCAGAAGAGTAAAAATGTTAAGATGGGAAACTTACTAGAACGCTTGCTGTAGATTAATTTCCTGTTAAATAATTAATTAATACAGTGTTGAGAATGTTGAAAATGCTCATATCTACATCAGCATTAAAATAAATATCTTTCTCTTAACACTCATTTTAAAAACATTGCTTTGCATGATAACAGATCATAATCAATAAATAATAACATTGGATTAAAAAACGGACCGAAATTCCTTTAACTTGACGCTTTTTTAAAACTTTGATTGTTTTGCTCTCGATGTTATTTATCTCATGCAAACTCGCAATTGCTCTTTCATACTTTATTTATGTGCGGCCAACTTCACAGGTCGCGAGTTTGCCGAATCCTGACTTTTGAATTAACCGAACACATTCGTCATAATTTTTCGCGAATTAATTATTGAACGGTGTGTTTACTGTCAGGGGAGGCCACTACATTTTTTAAACACTGCTTATTTTCTTACCGCATTGTATATTTATTATTATTAGGTTACTGGTGTGCATATGGTTGCCACCATTTGATTCTTTGTAATTATTTTGTTTATCAGTTTTATATTAATCACATGGGACTTTATCAGTTTTATATTATTCACATGGGACTGCTTTTCTATACATTGTGAAGCCTGACATTTCATTTGATTTGTAATTTTGTTGACATGTTTCAGGCTGGCAAAATTCGTTTGATTAACTTAACTGTCTTTGTGTATTAAGGCTCAGCTTGTTCGGCTGATTACAGTTATGGCATTTATATATTTTACTGATTCGATCATAATGATAATTTTAGTGGCTTTTTAAAAATCAGTTTTAATGATTTTTTTCAAAAACAACTTTTGTGAATGTCTTTCTCAGTCTAATGGTTGTTTATAATGGCTTTTGTAAACCACTTGCCTAATCTTGATGATTGTTTATAATGGCTTTTGTGAATCTAGATGGCGCAATTTTCTTTATGATATTTTACATTTCTTTTTTATAGGTCAAACAACATATTGTTATAATTATATGCTTTTAATTATTTGAATTGTGAATTGTTTGCTAAAACTTAATGGAAAACTAATTACTTGTACATTCTTTAAAACTTATTTTTAAGAATCAGGTAGAACTTAAAATTGAATTTAAGTGCAGTTGGCTAATTATCTGTCTTAATTGTTACAATGACAACATATGTTTACTGTCTTGTTATGAATATAACATAAGTTTACTGTCTTGTTATGAAATTAGCAAAGGTTTACTGTCCTGTTATGAAAATAAAAAAGGTTTACTGTCTTGTTATAAAAATAACAGGGGTTTATGGAGGTTCACTCTCTTGTTTCAAAGATATATGTTTACTGTCTTGTTATAAAATAACAGGGGTTTATAGAGGTTTACGCTCTTGTTTCAAAGCTATATGTTTACTGTCTTGTTATAAAAATAAGAGGGTTTATAGGGGTTTACGTGTAACTGTATAGCATACAGAATTAAAGAACTTGACTGCTAAGAGGAGACACAATTAATACAAATAAAATACTAGAAAGAATCATGACAAATAATTTTAACCAGGAAGCAACTTTTGTAAATTAGGAAATAGAAGCAGGAGTTAAAATAATGTAAGAAAAAAATAGACAGTGTCCACAAATTTACAAAATAATTTTACGCCATTTAACAAGTTGTGCGCAAATGCTGACTCAATAAAATAAATCAGCTAGACCTGTTTATCTTATATGAAAGATATGTATTACATATGTGTGAGAAAGAGAAAGAGAGAGAGAGAGAGAGAGAGAGGGAGAGAGAGAGAGAGAGAGAGAGAGAGAGAGAGAGAGAGAAATGACGTTATGGTATCAGTACCTTGGAGAGAGAAAGAGAGAAATGATGTCTTGGTATCAGTACCATGGAGAGAGAGAGAGAGAGAGAGAGAGAGAGAGAGAGAGAGAGAGAGAGAGAGAGAGAGAGAGATAAATGATGTCTTGGTATCAGTAAGATGGAGAGAGAGAAATTGCGTCTTGGTATCAGTAAGATGGAGAGAGAGAGAAATTACGTCTTGGTATCAGTACCATGGAGAGAGAGAGAGAGAGAGAGAGAGAGAGAGAGAGAGAGAGAGAGAGAGAGAGAAATGATGTCTTGGTAAAAGAAATGATGTCTTGGTACCAGTACCATGGAGAGAGTGAGAGAGAGAGAGGGAAAGAGAAATGACGTCATGTTATCAGTACATGGAAATAAGGCATTACTGACTTCTTTGACGCTCACCTCAATTGGAATTGGGAGTGGGAATAAGATTCTGGACGCCACAAGACGTTGACTAACTCTTCTTTAGAAAAAAAAACGTTTTCTCTCTTCTTTTATTTAAATTGGTGTTAAATATTGGTAATATTATAATTTGCATATAGGCATAGCTACAATTTAATTTTATATATGCAGGTTTGGGGCGTGAGAATTTTGTATACATTCTTTCTGTTGGGATTTGATTTTTGGTATGAGATTGTAAATACTGATAATATTGTCTTATTGACAGATTTACTGAATGATTAGGTGACTGATTTAGCAGTGAGTTTGTTTGCTTTACGTTTCCTCTGTACAGTTACATTCTGAATTTCTGGATGTTCATGTCTTACCACTTGTTATGACGTCAAGAATAGCACAATTCATTATCTATTCTTTTTCAATCAATGGGTAAAATAAATCGTAGGTTTCAACTTTTGCTAGTGTGGTATTTATGAAAAAATTAATATAACGTGTTTTATTTATATGAATGAATCACTTTTGTACAAATTGTGTAAACTTTTGTTGGTAATAAACTTTAAAACAGTCACTAAAGCAAAGTTTTGAGTTTTTAAATGGATACATGTTCAGTAGAATTACATATTCAGCGTTAAAAATTGTCTGGACAATTTCTGCTTCATGGCCTTAACAGTTTTGTGAGCAAAGTGGTTCTTCGTGAACTTTGATAGGAAGCTGTACTGATGTGAGTGGAGGTTGTTGTCATATTGACTCTTTCAAGAGGTAACAGTGCTGATTGACTCTTTCAAGAGATCACTATTATAATTATTGTAATCGTGGCGATTATTTGTGCTTTTTAGTGTTTATTCATCTTGCTTGAAAGGCTATATCAAACACACAAACAAACACACTGACACATATGCAAACACACGCATTAACACACACAAATATGCACACTGACACATTCAGAAACATACACACTGATACATACAGAAACATACACATTGACAACACAAATATAGCACTGACATAAAAAATCCCATACACACTGACATATACACAAACACACACATACACACTCACACATTACTCATGAACGACAACTCTCCCTCTCCCTTTCCCGTGTCTTATTCTCTTTGCAGAAACATCGTTACAAAGAACAAAAAAGTATATTGCAACTATTACAGAAATACCGTTACATAAATAACAAGAAAAGAGATATTGCAGCTATTACGGAAATATCAATGCAAGAACAAGAAAAACGATTGCAACTGCTAAACTATCATTACAAGAACACATAAGATATAATTATTGCAGAAGTATCGTTACAAGAACAAAACAGATATTGTAACTATTGCAGAAGTATCGTTACATGAACAAAACAGATATTGCAACTATTGCAGAAATATCGTTACAAGAACAAAACAGACATTGTAACTATTGCAGAAGTATCATTACAAGAACAAAACAGACATTGCAACTATTGCAGAAGTATCGTTACAAGAACAAAACAGATATTGCAACTATTGCAGAAATAATTCTGCATTTCAAAACCAAAATGACATAACTATTGCAAAATAGTAACATACTTTATTGTTTTTCATAATTATTTTAAAAAATACGGAAAATATATAGTTTGATTTCTAAGAGTCATGTTCTATTTAGTAAATACTTTATTAAAAACAATGCGCGCGCGCGTGTGTGTGTGTGTGTGTGTGTGTGTGTTTTGTTTTTAATGAAGTATTTACTAAGTATGACTAATTTTTTCTTCCCGATAACTTCTTTCCTTACAGGAGCCAAATAGACTTTTTATCTTGTGATGTTCTCTGTCTTGGTTTGCTCCTGTGAGGATTTCCTCTTCTCAACTAATTCTGAAGAGGGCTTTCTACTTGCTATAGTTCATATGGAGGTGGTTAGTTCCTTCTATTTGAGGTGGTGACTATATTTTTGTTTTTATTAGTTTATTTGTTTGGTTTTTTAAGTCACCACCTAAAATGTTTCAAAGAAGGTGTATTGTGTTTGTTGCTGGTTTTGCAGGAACAGTAGTCGTTAATTGACTATATATTGAATAATAATAATAATAATTGACTATATATTGAATAAATTTGGTTGTCTTTGTAAGAATAGTAATCGTTAATTGACTATGAATAAATTTGGTTGGCTTTGTAGGAACAGCAGTTGTTATTTGAATATTATTGAATTTGGTTGGCATTTCAGGAATAATAGTCGTTATTTGACAATGAACACATAGGTTGGAATTTCAGGAACAGTTCATGTATATAACTATTTTAAAATTTAATTAGCTTTGCACGAACATTAAAGTCTACTTGTTGTATAAAGAGTTTTGCTTTTTACCTCGATATGCAGGAACAGTAAAGCCAAATAGCTATTTGTACTCGCTAAATGACTTTTGGCAGATTAAGGTGTCTTTACAGGTACAGTAATATCAAATAGCTATTTATAATTGCTAAGTGACTTTTGGTAGATTAAGGTGTCTTTACAGGTACAGTAATATCAAATAGCTATTTATAATTGCTAAGTGACTTTTGGTAGATTAATGTTCATTTGCAGGAACAGTAACTTCAAATAGCTGTTTGTGCGTTAAGTGATTATTGGTAAAATGTCTTCACACAGGCAGAAAAGGGTAAATGGCTAATGTTTGGTTTAATTGGCTTTCCAGGGCAGTAAACACAGTTTAGATTAAATATAGCTGACTTTTAGGAACAGTATATATTGTCGGACTTTATTTTTTAGTTGGCTTTGCAGGAACAGTACACAGTGTCGGGCTTTATTTAGCTATAGTTGGCTTTGCAGGAACAGTACACAGTGTCGGGCTTCATTTTAGCTTTAGTTGGCTTTGCAGGAACAGTACACAGTGTCGGGCTTTATTTTAGCTTTAGTTGGCTTTGCAGGAACAGTAGGAGTTGCTATAGAACAAACGAAAACCCATTTTCATAAATTCATCAAAACACAGGAAGCTGTCTATACCAGTTTCTTGGCGACAGGTTCCAGAGCAGCCACTGGGATTATTTCTGAAATTAATTTTATATACAACAAAAATTAAATTGGAATCGAGGAAAGAAATCTAAAACATACAATCTACCTTTTTTCTACCTCTTCCCCGTTACAACTAAAACACAATTTAAAAAAAACAGAAAAATATTATTGAAAATTTACTAGTATGCAAATTATAAAAGAAAAGATGTCCTTGTACTTTATTTGTTTAAATAGCCTCAATTTGGAAAAGTAATTTTGCAATATGAGTACTGTATATGTGTTAAATGGCAAAGAATAAATATTTTGTTGTTTACTCACTACAATAGTGAGACAAACTGGTTCGTTTTCATCATTTCATAGAAGTATGTCATCTGGCATACACAAATTTATCTTTGCACAATACTGACAATAATCGCATTTTAACTTTTTATTTAGTATTACATAATCTTAAATTAATCATTGTATTACTTGATTTATCATTATTTAATGTCCGCATTTATCACTATATGATTTTGCTTATCAAAATGCTAGGAATTACCTTTTTTGTTAATTTTATTTATAAAGCATAGATTGTTTGTCATTAATGTAAGAACACAAATATCCTAGGGCAGATTACCACCAATTCTTTCATAATGTGTTATGTTTTTACATTTTCTTCTTGTATTATTTGCAAAAGCACTTAAGGACGCTTGATTGATCGTGTTCTGTCTATAGATATCTTGGCACTTAAATCTTGCACCTTTACAAAATGAAGATTTTTTTTTATGAATACCAGAAAGTTTCCCACTTTCAGCTCTGTCTTCACCAATCTCGGCAACAGATGTCAGAAAGCTTAAATAGTGTAAATTAGACAAACTATATTTAGATTGGCTTGACTCCCACTCCATCATCTCCTACAGTGTCTTAGTGGCTATATTTCCCAGACTATATAAAATTATAGCTCTGTGGACATGTGGGACAGTGACTGAGTGGCTATATTTTCCAGACTATATAAAATTATAGCTCAGTGGACATGTGGGACAGTCTGAGTGGCTATATTTCCCAGACTCTATAAAATTATAGCTCTGTGACATGTGGGACAGTGACTGAGTGGCTTTATTTCCCAGACTATATAAAATTATAACTCTGTGGACATGTGGGAAATGTGGATTTTATAATTCAGTAATTGCCATCAAGAGGTCAGTATTATGATCTCTCTAGCTAATTATTAAAACTTAATCTTTTCTTCATTTTGCAGCTATTTGTGCAGTTATAATAATAATAATAGAATAATAAACAGATGATTTGTCATTGCATAATTTTGAGAATAAAACAGATGAATTGTCATTGTTTATATTGAAAATAATAAATAGATTATTTGCCGTTGCATATTATTGAGAATAATAAATAGATGATTTGTCATTGCACAATGCTGAAATTAATAACTAGAAAATGTTTCAAATAATAAATAGATGATTTGCCATTGCGTAATGCTAAGATTAATTACTAGAATATTTGTCATTGTAAAATTTTGCAAATTATAAATAGATGGTTTGTAATTGCATAATGGTGAGATTAATTACTACTAGAATATTTGTCACTGTAAAATGTTGTAAATAATAAATAGATGATTTATCATTGCATAAAGCTGAGAATAATAACTAGATTATTTATCACAGTATAAAGCTGACATTAATAAATAGATGGTTTGTCATTGAATAATGCTGATATTAATAAAGACATTTTGTCGCTGTATAATGTTGACAAAAAAATCATTAGGTGATTTGTCATTGAATAATGCTGAGATTAATAACAAGTTTATTTGTCATCGGATAATGTATTATAATAAAGGTGATTTGTCATTGCACAAAACTGAGAATAATAACTAGATTAATTTTAATTGCTTAGCGTTGAGAATAACGATAACATTACTATATCATTATTTAATTATGAGAATAAGCCTTCTCCATTACAAATAAATTTGTCATTGCATAATGCTGACAAAATCACTAAGTTTAATTAAAAAAATTAAATCATTTTGTAATGCAGGCAGAGGAACTCTCTAAGATTTGATAAATTTATTTTAAAAGGTTTATATTGTGCGCTATTATAATTTACAGTTTAAATGTAAATCAGCAAATTTATGTAGGATATCCATGAAACTGAAATTATTTTTGCAACTTTTACAGGGTATTCATGGACTTGAAATTAATATCATATTTCATGCAGCTTATTGATGGATTTGAAATTATTAAAACCCTATCAATCCTGGTATGGACGTAACTTTACTAATTCAAAGTTTTCTTTTACAATTTACATGGACGTAACTTTACTTATTCAAAGTTTTTTTTTACAATTTACATGGACGTAACTTTACTTATTCAAAGTTTTCTTTTACAATTTACATGGACGTAACTTTACTTATTCAAAGTTTTCTTTTACAATTTACATGGACGTAACTTTACTTATTCAAAGTTTTCTTTTACAATTTACACGGACGTAACTTTACTTATTCAAAGTTTTCTTTTACAATTTACACTGGACGTAAACGGAATATAAAATTGAAAAACTTCTTCTTTACAATCCACTGTGTAAGAATGGAAAATTATCTGTTACATTTAAGAAATGAAACAATCGAAAATGACTCGAAACGAAGCTAATTTTAATAAGGCAGTACGGGAAATGAAAACTTGTCTATTACACTTAAGAAATCAAACACTCGAAAATAACTCAAAACAAAGCTAATTTTAATAAGGCAGTACGGGAAAGACAGTATGGGAAATGTGAGGAATTCATATGAGGTGCTTGTTTTCTCTTTGTTTGGTTGTTTGTCTCAAACTATTTTATTGTTACAATATTACAAACCAAGCAAAAATAATTAACTGGATGGAAATCTTCTATTCCCTTGATGTCAGTCATTGCCCTACAGAGATCCTGTTTCCTTTGTAAGATGAAAAATATTTTATTAAATCCATTTTATGATGATCTTCTAAATTTGTTATACAAGATTTTATTTATCCTTTTAAGATGGATTTTAGTGTATACAAATTTAGAAATAACATTAAAGCTGGCTTCTTCCACAAACTTATCCCACTATTTTTTGGAATTTAACTTTTAGATCCAGATCTGAAAACATAACTTTTTTATTTCAATTTTCTAGATGAATTCTTTCGACAATGAACATACTCACGGTGTGCATACTCCCACGTAGGAAATCTGATATTTGAACTGGTTATCCTGGTTATTGTAACTGACCACCGTGTATTGTTTATTGTAGATGTCGGTCATCATCCCACTTACAGTCTGCACTGACCGCGAGCTACAAAAACAAACAACGTTGTTTCCTTTAGCAGTCTCGTTAAATAAATCATTAGCTTTGAGCAATGAAAAGAACAGAATAATGACAAAAACAGTGCAGAATAAATAAAACAATCCAAAATAATGAAAAGAACAGTTCAGAATAATTAAACTCGGTCAATACATACATTTAAAATTAAGAATTAAATTATCATTTCATGTTTATTTTTTTTATTACATTTAATGAATAGTGTATGTACGCTCCTTTGTATATAAATGTTTAATTCATGTGCTAGCTTATTTTTTATTTCTCGGCTATTTATAAACATGACATTTACTTACGTCATACAGCACTGGTCATAGTCCAAAGATCCCGTTAGTGTTTCTCTGTTGAGTTGTTGTGAGGAGGGGGGTCTTACTGAAAAACTTTGGTTTGTAGACTTGTTACATTTCGTTGGGCTTATCAGACACAGGTTCAGATTGGCTATTTCTTCGCGTGTGTAGAAGATATCTTGGAACCACCGACCAATCTGTTGCAAAATATAACATTTGATTCAACAACAACAGCAACAACTACCACCACTGACCAATCTAAGGAGAGGCAAAACCAGAAAAATGTAACTTTTCATTAAGAAACATCAGCCAACGGCAATCTACAATTGAGAACAAAGCATGAAACTTTATAAATGTCGGGTTGAAAGCTAAATTTATTCTGTAATCATAAACATATGTGGGAACCTTACATAATTATGTAACTAGCACTGCAACTTCTGCAATGACTTTCCCTTAGCAAGAATTTCTGGAGTGTAGTTCATCCACTATACTGTATTGTGTCCTTTCTAGGTTGGCGTGTCCCTTGTTTACACATGTGTCTTTTGTACTAAACATATTCTTTGTTGGCGTGTCCCTTGTTTACACATGTGTCTTTTGTACTAAACATATTCTTTGTTGGTAAATATTTTCTTTGCATATATGTTTATCCTTGATGTGTATGTGTGTTCCTTGTATATCCGT